>CM046869.1:24043512-25243512 GCA_025617745.1 Heliocidaris erythrogramma
TACCTAATCTCAGCGGCCCAATATGTGGCGCTTAAGGTATACCAGGTACCCATGTACACCTGGGTGGGGTGTGGCAAATGTGCCAAAGGATGTCAGTGCCGGGCCGGGTAAGGATTCGAACCCTCCCCAACCTTTAAAGAAAACTTAGAGCAAACCACACATACCACCAAAATTCCAGTATCGGCCCTTCCAGACGAGCGATGAGTAAATATTTTGATCATGTGCAAGGGTTCGAAATTCCCATCATGTCGGGTCTGGAGGACTCCATGTACTTGATGCACTTGACCTTTCGGGTGAACCTCATCTTCCGATAGATGAACTTTCCTAAACTAAACTCACGTGCCTTCCACAAAGGGATGAAACATGATCAGGGCACAACAGACAATTATCACTGTCCAACAGATGGCCCCCTGACTTCTCCCCTTTACAACAGTAGCGAATGGATTGGCATGAAACCGGTTTCAGAATATCAGCTTCCATCCCGATACATGACATTCTGCAAGAGTTCCCAGTCGAGTTGGTGTTGTAGTCAAACCTCAAATGTTCACATGCCTTGATCTGTTTATAATAATGTAGAAGGAAAATCTGACCCTCTGATCTTCAACATCAGAGATAGAGAGAGAGAGAGAGATAATCAGAGAGAAGAGGGCCTAACCGACAACTGTACAATGGGCTTGCCTAACATATTTCTCCAATGACAATCAATAAGTCACATCCCTTGATGTGGAAGAACATTGTATTTTAAACGGAAAAATATGACGCTGTGGCTTTCTCCAAAGAGATCATCAAATATGACGGTAGTATGAAGGTAGAACTTTTAAACGGAAAAAATATGACAAAGAGATCATCAAATATAAAGATAGCATGAACATGATGAAGGAGGAACTTGTAAACGGAAATATAAGACTCTGTGGTTTCTCCAAAGAGATCATCAAATATGAAGGTAGTATAAATGTAGAACTCGTAAATGGAAACTATGACCCTGTGGTCTTCTACAAAGAGATCATCAAATATGAAGCTAGAATGATTGAAGGTAGAACTTTTAAAGGGAATAATATGACTCTGTGGTCTTCTGCAAAGCTTTCATTAAATTATGAAGGTAACCGTAAACTGAACTATGGAATTATTAACTCTTGCAATGACAATGATTCAGTGAGTTTAGCAATAACAATCCACCTGAAGGCGCCTTTCAGTCAAACATTTTGCAACTCCTCGTGCATTCGTTTAGAACTGAAGACCTTTCTAAAGTCAATAAACACATTATAGGCCTCTCTGAAAGCTGAGAGCAAAAAGTAATCAATACGATTTGTGTAAGCCTACATTCTTTCTTCTTGATGGAGTGAATAATAGGAAATTGGTTATTACGCTGATAAAAGGGAAAATGTCACTTGACATTGAAATACGACAGAATTCTTGAAATATAATCCTTAGCTGCCCGTCCGTAGTGCTACTTGTAGCTATTATCCTTACAAAAAAAAAAGAAAAGGTAAATTGTACTCCATCTCAAGGCTCATAATTCAACACCATCGATAACATGTCTGAACGATGTATATTTATTATGCCATAACAAACAAGAGTTATTGACCGAAGATATATGGGCCCTAGATATGAATGCAAACCTGACGTATAAAAACGTCTCGATCTTGGATTGGTGGGAGGTAAGCCCGTCTGATCTCGGGTAGCCTATCACAACAAGCACTGATCCGAGACTTCTGTCAAACGGCACATCTTAGAGCTTGTACATGGCACGGTGATATTTTAAATCTCCATGCAAACAAAAGACTCAACTGAAGAGAAAAGTAAAAGGGTGATGTCATGCGCAGGATTCGGAAACTTATAATAGACTTTCCCGTCTGATTAACTAAATCTTTAGACATAATCACTAAATATTTTAAAAGATTGTGACGTACAAACATAAAAGAGATATTCGTATGGCTCCTAACATTACGTTAATGGTAAATCAGTATCTTGATACATTATACGACATGTATAATGTATCAATGTACTGACTGATACATTATAATATAATTTATCAATATACTGATTTACCATTAACTAAATATTATTTAGCTGCTTTTTAAAGTTGGATAACTTCCTTTCCATGTGACCACGGAGTTATAAGGCGTTACAAGACGATCCTTGTATTCGTAACTCCATGACCATGATGTCGCCAGGTAAATGAACATCATTTCTCTTCTTTATATACAGGCCTAAATGTATTGTATTTCGTCACCAGCTTTTCCAAAAGGGAACTGTCAAATTTTATTTCATCTTGAGTCGTAGGACTAAATTAATAGAAGAACGGGTTTTTTTAATCTATCAGTGATACATTGTAAACGTACGTGAGGAGGGCATATGGCACAGACTCTGAGATAATGTAGTCTATTACGCAGAACCTTTAGAATGTGGTCTCGTGGATATATCACCTGACTCTAGATCGACTGGTTCCAGTTCGAATCTGCACAACATCAAAACGAAACTTGCCAATTTTCACTCAGGTTTAGCAATTGGTACCTGAATATCATTCTTCTATACTGATTTCAGCTCCTTACATGGCAGTTTTGTCATTGTAATGTGTGTTTGCAGCTCCTTCCTTATTGACCCGAGTCCAGAAATAGCTCGAGATTTATAGGCCTGTTATGTGGAGTATTAGCAACATTGCTGTTACCATTAGTAGTAATTGCGAATTTAATGAGGAAATGAAAGGAACGAAATGAAGAAACGTGAAGAAGAAAAGTCATCCACAGAGCCTTAACAAATACTAAACGCGTGCTCATCAGGACACCATTGTGAGGTCATGCCCTGAGCTAATCCCTTGCTAAGACCACGACTGAGTCACCAGTAATGCCATTCATCTTAAGGCCGATGTTATCAGTGAAAAGGTACCTGGGGATCTTTGTACAATTAATTTTTGTAAATTGTTGGTCTACTTTTGAGTGTGACTTTCTATTTTGGGGTGGAGTTTAAAATACCTGGGGAGCGTTTCATCAAGCGTTTTGTCGGTGATTTTTACCGACAACTGTTATAAGCTACTGAGATCCTTGCATCTGATTGGCTGAGAGCAAATTTGTCAGTAAAATCACTGACAAGACACTTGATGAAACGCTCCCCTGATTTGCTAGTAAACGTCCTAAAAACGCATGGATTTGTGAATAAGGTATTTTCTATAATCTAAAACTTTTCTTCCATATGAAATCAAGTGGATAGCAAACATCAGTCAAATCTCTCTTCTTTTATTTTATCAGGAAAGATGGAAGAAGAAAATCAGTTCGGCGAGCGCGCTTGCCATATTCGCAAGAGAAGATGCCTGATTGAAAAGACTACAATTCAACAGCCGGTATACTCACAACCAAACCCAGAATATCATGGGTCATTTCGATATGCATAACATGTCTATCATGAAATATCTGTGTCCAATGGTTCTCTTTCACCTCCACAGGTGCAGCATTGTGAATTTATAACCAACTACATTTTCCAATCCCTAGAAACCAAAACGGTGACGTGCCAGTCTCGTTTTCAAATTTCAATGGACTTCCTTCGTCGGTAAATGTAAACATTTTTTTAAAGTAGCATTATCCTGGAATTAACACAGGTTCATGTGAGAGAATGTGCTTACGTTTCTTGGAATTTTATTCAGGTTATTGAATTTCAGTTACCAATTTGCAAAATATCTTGGGCTATATTGGAATGTTGAAATGGTGAAACTCTAATATGTCTTTGAATAACTGAGGTGCACTGCAAAATCAATGACATTTGCTCACTGTTGTCTGGACAGGTGATACCATAAATAAGATCGACGTTGATTATGCATAATCAATTCAGAGGCGGCGGAACGTCATGCTAGTACAATGGAAGTGGGGGGCACCTTTTGTCCGCCAAACAAAAGGTCCCCCCCCCCCGACCCCGACCCCCACTCCCATTGTGTGAGCCCGACGTTCCGGCGCGCCTGATAATCATTTTTGATAATCATCTAATAAAGTTGTTTCAAAGATGGACATTTAATTAACGATTATCTCAAAAGTTAAAGGTAAGTTTCAATTCCTTACTGGAAGATAAAGGATATGGAATTATGGATGATATGGATACTGTCACACAAATGGCCATGTCTCTATTGCAACCATAGGTTCGATTTTGTTATTGCATATATAGCATGGAGATGAATAGTGCCTCTTGGTTACTTCTTGGAGACGTGTAGCATTATTACCTCCTTTAATATCCCATTGGGGAATTCACAGGGTACGTTTCCCCTAAATTATTGCATAATAACTTGAGACTTTGGGTGATTTACTGGTCGTTACTGAATGAACTACATCACCTGTGCCCCATAATTAATACCTACTTTATGGCGTTTGTAATGACACTGCACTGGAACGTTGGAAAAATGGAACATGAGTGTTTGCATAAAGGGTAGTAATGGCACGTCACACATTAGAAGAAAGGGCTGATTTGCGTTGATCACTGTCAATGTCGAAATGCAAGACCTTTTGTTATGTTCAGAGCTGTCATCTTAAACTTGATAGAGTACATCTCGAACACATTTGCACCCTTTAGGATCTATTGATAATAGTTTACCTGGTAGCATTTTAAAAATTTTGAGATCGCGTCTTAAAAAGTCACAAAACTTAAGAAATGCATCGCTTTGGGGCAGTAATGCACCTCTACTAATGAGTTGGTATGATAAAGATTTTCTTTTTCGTTGTTTAAAGTTAGATCTTTTTATTTTGTAAGTTTTCATCTTTGAACAAGTAAATAAATATACACTTTTAATCATCTTCCGGGTCAAAACATTTTTGTATCATCATAAGATGACAGGGTGTCATGCATCCTCACAGAGGTGGTGTGGACATACCTTAATGGCACAAACATTGCCCACACGGGTGTGGGTGCCGAAACTACGACTTCAATTATCAGGGAGGGTGTCACAGTAATATTCTACAACTCACTCGCCTCGGGTTGGGCATATTTTCAGGGGTTTTGTAGTACACTGATGAAGGTATGTTGATGTACGTAACAATCTAGTAGTAACAACAGTAGAGGAGAGTAATGAACAGAGTACCGTTACGTGTTTTCAGAGCTCAAACACAAACTGTCAATGTTATAATGATAAACGGTGATATTCTACTTTGATTTTTGAAAGAAAGCATCTTCCAGGATTACGCATAGTATTGCATACGATCAAAAAGAACATTCTTTTAAACAATGTATTCTTCTGTATCTGCAAACTATGTAAAACCTATTTACAATCTACCGGTAGACTATCGAACTTAAAGTGACATACGACTGGTTCCGCGCATCGTGTCCAGTAAGACAGAAAAAAAACCTTTTACCTATTTATTTCATAAAATGACAAAATGACTAACGGCAGTAATAACATAGAGAACAATTAGCAAATGGCCACATTTCGAGATTATCTTGGGATGAGTTTATGGACAAAGACTTACGTCAAGGGAGACAAATCCAAGGGATCACCCATTTTCTGATTTATGCCAAAACATCAAAGTAATTCGTAATTAATCTTGCGTGGTGGCATTTATTTTTGCACTTATTAAAATGGAGGTGATTATGGACACTTTACCTTTCATTTCGACAATTGCCTCAAAGGAACTATTTACTTCCCTGCTAATAATAGTTGACATTTCCCTACCTCTAGCTTGTACAGCTGCTCTATAAAACTCCCGTGTCAAAATATACCACTTTTCATATCCTTCTAGATTATTTTCGTACATATTGCCGAGTAACCACGGAATTGCAAGGTCTGCAAATTGAGCAGCAAGTATGGCAAAGCGGGGTAGAGTGATAGGTACCGCATGTTGTGCAACCCGTCTGGTAGCCAGACAAGAACGTCTCGGGAGATTTTAAACATTCGCTCATTCGTGTGCTTAATTGTCATCATCACGGTCACATTTGATCCTACGCAACCGTATATAATCTCTTTCTTTCCCCCAGTAAACTAAGAATAGCGAATGAACTCCACCTGTCGTTCTATGATTTCTTAACCCTAGCTGTTGCTTAGTTGCCACATAGTCTGTATTTCCACTTCCGTTTATTTTGTAGATTTTGTTCCATCTATTCATTTCGATTAGGTTAATAAGTAGAGCATACTGAAGCGATGACGACACACGAATTACTGTCTTTTGAATTAGAAGATGTAACACAGGTTACACAGCGCTTGTTATAATAACACAGTCATTGATTTACGAGGGTCATTGATACTGCAGGACAATACAAAGTCTATCTGCCAGACCAGCATCTTTGAATCAAATGTCCATTCAGACTTGGGTGGCGATAAACTTGCCGCTCGTCATCTGCGCCTTCTGCCAATTCATGTTAATTTCACCTTCAACATTTTGGCAGTAAAACAACCGAGTTCACGCTCTCCACTCCCCTTATTTTTTTGCCTCTACATGCCAACCGGAATCATGTCTTCATCTGTTACCGATTTACGCAAGTGAACTGAATTGTTCTGAGTCCACAGTCGATTGACCAATGTGCTGGAACAGGCAACAAGTTGAAAAGTTCAAAGATTATAATAGAACTAGAGTGTATCCATATATACTATTAACTCTTCTGCAGTATTCCAAAAAATGTACTTGGGAGCAGGGGCGTCGATCCGTTCTGGGGATGATGGGGGAGGGGGTGGTTGGTTGGCAAGAGAGCCTAACGGAACGATGTTCATTTCGCACATCCATTTTTTTTAACGCCTCTGATTTACCATCTTCTCGGCGGTTACATGAACAGGGAAAATTAGAGATTTATTGGGGGGGGGGGGGCAAAACGATATGTCCCACCAATATTTCGGGGACGTCCCTGTCTGGGAGTTAATGAATAGAAAGCATTCGATCAGATCAATCTTTGATTTTAGTTAATGCATTTTTATGAGTTTACTCATTTGATTAGGAGGATAAATTTCTTTCCTGATTCCGATGTAAATGTAAGCCATAAAGTGTAATAAACTGTAATAATCTAGGAAATAAAGGTAAAGAAGGGTTAGTTCTTTTGCAGATTAAGCCTTCATGTACATGTGACATCGTTTTCCTTCGAAAAATTATTAGGAATTCGATAGGAAAGATTATTTTCTCACGTTTTTCCCCCAGTCATATTTCATGGTGGGTGCATACTACCTCCTTTAAGTTCAATTTTCTTCAATGCAAATTAAAACAAAGAAATGCAAGTACAATCCATAACAATCGGATAAGATATATATGCATCATACTTGTAGATATATATGTCAATGATAAATGAAACAACCGTTAAGAGATGAAAGAAATCAAATCTGCGCCCATAGGGCTTCATCAGGAATAATGACTTTATTAAAAAATGCATCCAGCAGCAAAGCGCAATGCGCTAAAGGATATATATATATATGTGTGTGTGTGTGTATGCACATACATGTATGTATATATATTTCAATCACAGTTCAAGACGGTCTTGTCAATTTCTAGACAGTTCCCTCTTTCGGGATAACTATTTTGAAATTTTTCTTTTAAACGAGAAAACTGACCATTGCTTCAAAAAAAGAAAACGAAGCAATGTCTTTCTTGAGGTAATTCTGCCGAAATGAAGAAGCAAACTCCACATGCTGTCTACCATGTCTACATCTTTCAAGCCTGGCTGGCTTCAAATTGAACTGGTGTAACTGTGCTTAAGAACCAGCGGTGGTCGCAGCATGAGGGGCCAGAGGCCAAGCGTAGCCTCTGCCGTAATAAGGTGACTTCACCCTGCAACTGTATGGTCTCGTACCAGTTTTTAGGATGAATATAGTTGCTTTTATATGAAATTACAAGACCATCTCCAATCTAGTCGATCAGCTCCATCGCATTTCATCCCTTCGCATTTCTATCGACCCTCCCCCAACCTAAAAAAAAGATGAAACTGTCATGACCTTCCAGCGCTCGGTCGCTTCTCTCACTCGCAATTTTGTCATTCTACGGTGACATTTTATGATTTGCGCCCTCCCATCATCTCATGGCAATACCAATGCTCCACTCCTGACAAACTAAAGCCCAAAGTGTTCGTGAACAGTTTATACAACGATATAGGTACGTAAAAACAATCGTCCTGACAATATGGTGGTTGCTCATCATGCAGATTTGAAAATGTCAACTAACCCTGTGGGTAGTTGTGGTGGAAAGCTTCCGCATGCCTTTACTGATTGTTCATCCTTCATTAATATTGAGCATACGCCCGCAATATATCTATCAGAGCATCAAAGTGCATCATTACCCGTCATCAGTACCATTCATGAAGGCAGAAGATCTCAATATTTTTGGTCCACAGGAAGACAATTATGAATCTGCAGCCAATTTCCGGCTTCAGGTTTGAGTCAGAACCTTACTAGTGTCATAGGCGTAGACATCCAGCACAGTAAATTTAAGGCAAAGAAAAGGTGGCAATTGGCAAATGTCCACCTGTGAAAATATGTTCCATCCATCTCCACAATAATTTGTATGCAATTCTACTGCCCTATTCGCACCTATATTTATTTCGAAGTTAAAATATTTACAGCCGGCATGCCAGGTGGGAGAGTTATCTGTTAAATGTTTAGGCCCTATTATAAATTTTATCTTCATGGTGCCAACTCCCCTCTTTGAAAAAATAATAAAATGAAAAGAATGAAATGAACAGAATGCGAACAATTCGATATATGCGCAGGCTCTCTTATGTAAAATGCGTGAGATAGATTTTGGTAACTGTTTGAAGACGAAATTTGAATGACGTGAATGATTTGTGATATAATTGTGTCAGTGAAAAGGAAACACACATGGTTGTATTTCCTGAATACATTCCAGCTTTATTAAACAACTGAGAAGGGAAGTCTTGAACTTCAGCAGTGCCCTTTTGCCCTTCGTAAAAGCACTTCGCGCCCGTATTAAGAACAAGTGCTCAGGCATGAAGGAAATGGCTCAAAGCTGTTCAAAGCTGTTCACATTACGACAAACTGAGGAAACTATGAAATTGAAGAGCTGAAAAGAGGAGGATGCGGAGAAGGAGCTTCAGAAGATGACGTTGTGTCTTTGTCACATCCCATGGAAAGTACTCGAACCAATGGAAGTGTGTTTTCCATTTCCTGTAACGGGGAGGGACCGCTGTTATCTCTCCAGCAGGCGATATAATTGTCTTCCCCCCCCCCCCCCCCCCCCAATAGATGAAATGCTGAAGTATACATGCAGAAACGTTTTTCTGGTTCTACCGAAGCAGGGTAGTTCTGCAGATAGTATGAAATTGCTTTCCTCAGATACACTGCAAAATAACACTAACAGGTTACATTCCAATGACCTGAACGAATTGAACATACACGTACATGCATGCATACATACAATGACAAAATAACATTTTAACAATTATCTATAGGCGACAATTGAAGCCTTTTATTTTGTCACTTTAACTAGTATGTTTTTTAGAAAAATATATAAGATCCGTAAGGGATGTTTTTAAAATAAAATAGGTGAGTAGGCTAGGTATGAAAGGGTAAATGGGTATGATTTTGTCTAGCAATTACCAGAGTTAAAACCTTGATAGTTATTTTGTAAGTCCACTGTTTGGTGTGTTAATATTCATACACGAGTATGCATGAATAATTATAATACATGGAAATATCAACGCAAGACAAACAGGAAATTTTGGGAAAAGCGACGTTATTAATTTGATTTTCATAGGGAGTCCAAATTGACAATTTATTTTGTTTTACTCATTCATATTGGGGGAAAGTATGGGTATGCTCACAATTGTAAATGTCTTACACATGAAACTGCTAGAGCTTAAAAGACGAAACATTGAATTCGAATCCTAATTATAGCAGGTTACATGAAATACTAATCGCTCATGTCACGGATACGCAATGATGTGGTCTAAATTCGCAAAACAGTTGAGAAGAGAAGAAATGTCTCATTGGGAATATAAAAAAAGCATTTGACAGAAATAAAAAAAATATTCCCACAAGATATTTCATCTTCATCATACGTCGTCAAAGACATAAACCGCAGATCACGAGCGCTCTACAAATTCTGGTAACATGAATGGTTGTGAGTTGATGAATGAATGAATGAATGAATGAAAACGGCTTGAGTGACCTTGTTTCGCAATATTTAGCACTGAACTTCATATTCTGGGTCAGACGCTATGGATCCCTTCCAGCCACATACACACTCTCATCGTCCATTGTCTAAATTTAGCCCAGGAAATCACGTAATACTTCCACTTTTGAAGGAAGTCAGATGCTATGAGATGCTATAGACACGGGCTATTTATTGTATATTCCTTTACATTACAAATACAGACAGGAGAATGGTGGGATAAGCAAAGGCTAAGCTTATCAAGTATTAGGAATGAACAATCTTTCCTTAACACCACCTTACAGTCAAATAGGTCGGGCCAAGGAGGCAAACGTACCTGGATACCTCCTCCGTCTGATGACTCATTCCTTGAGACCTTGAAACAAAAATGTTAGCGCTGGTATATTTTCGTTTCTAAAGCTCCATCTGATATCAATAAAAAAAAAAATGCACTGTTCTTTGCTGTAAAAAAGTTGATGCAAAAGATGTATTCTCCCTTGATACCCTAGTATCTTTCTAAAAGGTATGAACTTTTAGACACATTTCTTGGAAAGTTTTGAGGCAGCGTTTGTAAATAGACGTTGTCCGTTCAGATCTGAGAAGAGCAAGCTTGGCTAGTACCTCCTTGAGAAGAGGAACTGGGCTCTTATCCACGTTATCTACAGTATGTCTTTCTTGAAACGGAAATTGGTACGCGGTAGGATTGAAAATCTTGTTGCATGTTTTGGTTTTGGAAAACTACCCACATTTTTGTGGCTCCTTACCTAAAACTAGGTTCTAAAGCGGTTTTTTTTTTGGGGGGGGAGGGGAATGGTTATAAGCGCTGCCTATAATACTCTTTTTTACCAGATCGCCTGGTCACATTTTCTGAAATAGATTATAGTCATTCTGACAAGGATTCTGCTCATTTCGAGTAGGATTCTATTCACTTCAAACCCGATGCTAGTAGTTTTGACTAGAATAGTGCAAGTGCCCGTGGAAATAGTTATTCTAGTCAAATTTGACTAGATTGTTTTTTAGAGTACAAATGCTGGTGGTGGTGGTGGTAGTGGTGGTGATGGTAGTAGTAGTGGTTATTGTTGTTGTTGTTGCTGTATCACTATCATCTTTATCATCTATGATTTCTAAATGTTCGAGGTCTATGCAGAAGAATCATTAACTTCTTGTAGAGCTGAGGGATAAACGACTGATTAAACACACGACATCTGATTTGGCTGTGCTTTTACCCAGGCATTTAGCTATGCAAGAAGTTAAACACACAGCATCTGATTTGGCTCCGGTAAGGAGTCAACATCAGTCACGATATTTTTTTAGAAAAACGTTTCTATGAGGAGTTTGTCAGCCAGTTTGTTCTCTTACAACTACCATGATTTTCAGGTTGAAGGACACTGCTGAAAATGTCAAACGATTGACAGCAAGTTGGCTATCTATCATTTGAATTTAATAGGGAAGGTATAATCATCAATACATTTCCGAAACGCCTCATAAGATTAGCCTCCTCGTCACATGGATTTCCTTTATAAAAGTTCTCTTGCAACTGACAAGTCATTCCAGACGAAATTAAAGGTATGAATAAGAACATCAGTTCAGGATTTTTGTAACTGGATCTAACAATATGGCTAATCTAACTACTATAATCATAATGTGTGTTTACAACAAGCAGTTGTTTGATGTTTTGAACAATCATAAATCCCCATGGAAAGGAACAGGAATCCGCCCGAGATAGCGAGAGATGAAAATACGAATGTCGCCTCTACATCTGTTTAGCTATAGGGGTCTATTATAGATCCATCATTATCACAGGTAATTAGCCTCCGTTCTTCTTTTATAAACTACCATGACTTTGCAAGAGATTGTGCGTAGCGAATGCAAGTTGGTTCAAAAAGTTGGTCAGAATTATACTTGTCGTTCCTACACAGATTTGAAACAAATAGGCCTAATATGCTTCATTGTTAATCATAATACAACATTTGTGGTTCACGTGATCACCAATTTGTATCTTTATTATTGTCTGGTACATAGTAGGTACACATAGTAAAACTGCTTATTAATTTGACTACTTTATAGCTCATGGATCTTCTTCACTGATCTAAGTGTGCTGAAAACCTTTGCTTCCACTTCTGCCTTTAATACACACGGACACCCAGAGAGGTGAGAAAGGTGAAAGTGATCCCCGGGACAATAAAACAGACAACTTAATTCACACACCCAACCGGACGGCAACCTTAGTATGAATATCACAGTGTCCCGTTTCATAGAAATTGTTGCAAATTACTGTGGTATATTGAAGAAGGCTCTTGACTCTCATACGAGAGTTCTTGCAGGGTTCGATCCCCGCTGAGTGCTAACATCCTTGGACAAGATGTTTTGCTCGCATTTTGTCCCTCTCGACCCAGGTGTTATTGGGTCCTTGGCAATGCTAAGGTAATAATAATTGCAGGGCCTGTATGCAGGAAGAACTGATGTGCCTATCCTCGGTAAATAAGCCCCCCCCCCCCCCAATAATAATAACTCGTCATGTCGTCGTATGTTACTATAAGAATTATTGATGAAAGCTACTGAAATCCTCAGGCTGAAATGTTCGGGTAGCATCTTTCTATGAAACAGGAACAAGATGTGTCTTCTATACCAAACTGCACGTATAAATTAGCTGCTTGCTGATTGCCTTGAAAGAGGGAACCGAATCCTCCACCTTCTGAATTTGAGTACACTATTCCAAAGATTCGTCTTCATCACGTCGGAAAAAATATTGCGCATAGGATCAAGATGGTGTGAGGGCGGACAGATCAACGCTTGCAATGTTCCTGGTTTGAGGAACAAAGTCCCACTAATCTACCCATGCGTCTGTCATTATTAGATTGACTCTGAAAGGACCTGAATGGACTATCTGATTTTAGCAGCTAAACCATGTGGCGTGATCGACTGGTAAGCAAGCGAGAGGCAATTATCTCTCTCGACTCCACATTGCAACGTTCAACCGACCACTGCCAGTACGAGTGAAGGTCGACTTCCATATAGGTTACACGAAGCTCGAGCTGGTACCTATAATTCCGTATTTCCTTCCTGTGTTACATGTAGTACACACTTTTTCATGGTTCCTTTTTAAACAATCGGAAATTTTCGCTTCAGGGATTGTTAAACCATGTCTAGTTAGAAAGATGGGTTTGTTAACTTATGTCTTGTAGATGAACAGTGTTGGACGTGGCTATGTCATCTGCAAGAAAATACAGTATCATTCTTATATATGCCAACTATTATCGTCCTATAATTATATGCCTCATCTTTATCGACTTTTTTTTTCAAATTAGTTGATCATGCAGTCATGTCGACAGAGCTTTATTTATTTTTTATTATTTATTCTTCAAATACCTAGGCTGCTGGGTCTCCTTGCAGAGTATAGATACATTTACTTCACTTTTGAATGAATAGTATAACGTGGAACATTCTGAGTGATGCTCCCAACTGAACCTTACTCGATATATGTTTATAATGTTTTTTTCGACTGACGATCGACACCCATGTGATTTACAAGGGGCTAACCAGTTCTCCATCCAGCCGTAAGTCTACAATACATTCAATCCAGTACGCACCTTGCTTGCACATGGGTTCCATTCTACTCTGTCTAGGCTTCGTAAACTCTAACACTCCAGTCTCTTTTTATCACTTTCTTCCTTACCCCTAAGACAGGAGTCGGCCTACCACTTTCGACTTGCTGTGTATCTGTATATTCCATCGACGATATCCCTGACCCTGGCCCTGAAAGCTATTAATTGCCTACTCTGTCAGGAAAAAGTTTATCTCAACACCTCCGAATAAGTTACCAAACTCGTACCAAAGCCGCGCAAGTCTCCACCAAGACGTATGGACGAGTCCTTCAAGTATGAGTTTAGACGGCGCTATCGACCACTTCAATCAAAACTTAGGTAAATATGAAATTTCACGCAATAATTGACAACTTACCATTTTATCTTGAACCGTGGTGAGATCATAGTGAAAGAAGATAAACCGCATTACTCCAATTTTCCTGCTTTTAGGGTCAGACGGTGATAAAACCGCGAGGAATTCTTTCTTCCTTGGCCGCGAGCCCAAAACATATCACAGACGGCGATGATACATTTGTACATTCAGCAAGAAGTCATCGGGCGCTTGAACTCGGGGACCCCAAAAGGTGACTGGATAAAGGTTAGAAGAAGGGAAGAGAAAGTGGGATACCACGGTTTACCCAGCGCTCGGAGCGAAGCCAAGTGAGATGAAACTGGAAGCGAACAGGGAGGAAGAGGGGAGGGCACTGTTTGCAGGTCCGTTCGAATTCAAACACCCCACGCGTGTTACCTCTGTGGTGCTCGAGCGATAAACCCAGGAGTGACGATGAATCAGACTCTCCCTCTGATCCAGACTCCGATAGAATGAGCAACGGGAAATGCAACACCTCCACCAAAATGTTAAAGAATATGATGATGAAAGAGACGCTTAAAAACACACGTACAGAGAGAAACAAGCTTCAAAAATAAATTATCGATCCTTGATAAACGTTTTAATGCCGGGATGGAGAAAATAGGTGTTGCTCTATCTGACGAATACCAACAAGTGACTGTTTTCGCGTCTGGTAAAGAAAAGTGGCTGGGTGCGTCGCTGCTACCTCGCTCACCGGTCGCCGAATCTACATTGCGTGCGTGTCAGCTCCCAGCGAACACGTGTGCATGTGGCAGCGAAAGTCCCCAAAAGAGCAAGCTCGTTGGAACATACCTGCCAATAAATCTCTTTCAAAATAAAGAGCTATATTTATGAAAGGATTCCGCCCTGTTTTCAATAACTCTTTCTGTCACAGTTAGATTTTCCGTCGCAGCTTGCGCTTAACTCTCTATTTCATGGAAAACTAGCCGTTTCTTTTAAAGGTATCCGACATCTGGCGATAGAGGTGTGTGAAGTTCTAAAAAATATTCGACTTTATTCTCATGATAGCCAGCTAGGATCCTAGTGTGCGCTAAAGTCTGCATCCCAGGTGCACTTGAAGCTAATTCCGACAACGTTGCAATAGGGAACTTGTGGTTTGAGCAGCGTTTGGAGTCGCTTCCATGGAGTTGGATGGATGCCATGCTCTTCTCAACACCCCCTGTTTGAAGTTTGAACCATGGATTCCTGATTTGAGCCGTTGACTTCAGCCATTGACTAAAGGGACGTACAGCCTCAAGATGGAGGGCGTGTCCATTTGTAAGAATTAAAAAAAAAAGCTTTATGAAAGACATCCGTGGCATGTTTATCAAATAGAAATACACATTTGTAGTTGGGGTCACTTTATAGTGTTGATACATGTGAGGGAAGAGTATGCCTACTAACAAAAACAATATTTTGAAAATTGTAAATGGAGGTAGAGAGAGAGTGAGACCAACGGCAATCTACAGAGTCGGACTGTCCGATATACACGCAGTGGCGGATCTACGGGGGGGGGGGGGGGTTTAGGGGTTTAACCCCCCCCCCCCCCCCCCTTGGGCTGCCAAGTAAAAATTTAATGTGCATAGAAAAACGCCATCATAATATGTGCAGACCCACACAGTACGTTCATATAGCACAGGACTGCTTTTTATGGTCTCCATTGCGTTAGTAGATGCCAGGAAAACATCACTTACCGGGGTTCAAAATAGCGAAAAAAATTGGCTCGCTGCTACGCGGCTCGCGGACATCGCCGCTTTGCGGCTTGTGAACTCTGCATCGTCATTGGGTCCATTGGCGGATCCAGTGGGGCACTTCCGGCCCGTGCCCCCTTTTTGGAAGAAAAGAGTATGCATTTTGACCATAGACGACCCGCCACTTTGTCGATTGTCCCCCCCCCCCCCCCCCTTTTAGAATGAAAACCTTTTTTTTTTTTGCTTGTCAGGGAATTATGGAGGGAAACTGGAACTCCCATAACCCCCCACTGAGCGACTTTTCGAGAAGCTGGCGAG
Organism: Heliocidaris erythrogramma; assembly: GCA_025617745.1. Lineage (NCBI taxonomy): Eukaryota > Metazoa > Echinodermata > Echinoidea > Camarodonta > Echinometridae > Heliocidaris > Heliocidaris erythrogramma. The sequence continues at coordinate 24,059,507 of CM046869.1, forward strand.
ACCAACAAAATACGGGTCTACCTTTTCCAAAAGTTGGATCAAACCACCCCCTTGGAGAAAAGCTAGATCCGCCCCTGACACGTCTTAATCCCCTGTCAGGCGTAAAGCGCAAAAGAGGGTCTGTAGTGCGAGACTGTGGACACAGCAGTGAAAGGCCTTGTACAAGGAAACTGTAGACTGCTACTGACGAAGTTTCATGATCAAGGTTCTATTCCTCTCATTCAAAGAAGAACTCGACTGAGTAACGACTTTCATTGGTCATGACCGTCTGCCAGTAGTTTATGGTATCAGTCACGGTTAAATTAGGAAAGAGTAATCACATAATTACTGCAAAACGTGATGAAAACTAAGAGATACCATAATAAACATAATGAACCGCAAATAATCTGGGTGTATTTTTCTTTCACATGTAGTGACTCGTCAAGTTTTTAGCTTTTAGCTTTTTAAACTTTAACCAAAATGTATTTTTAAAAAGTCCTACAGGGAGAGGAAAATTGGTTAGTGATAACATTAATCACCATGCAGCGAGGATGTCAAATATATATAATCAGCAAAAAAGATAATAAACACTTATTAAGTTCTGATTTTTCATACGAGACTGTAATAAAATCCAATAAATTATATATCAAATTAAATGAAAAGTAACCATCTTTCACTCGTTTGTGGTATATAACGGTAAATTTAGGCCCAAGGTACAAAAGTAAAAATTGCAAAAATTGACAGTTTGTCATTATAAATGCCCTTCCATATAGCAATGGAAACAAATGATCAAACTTACACGATGACTATTATTTTAGCTCTCTCTCTCTCTCTCTTTCCAACAATAAAAAAGTAGAAAGAAGCTTCTGTTAAGTCCAACTTTTAATAGGATCTGCAGCCTCAAGGGTGATTAAATGTCCCAAATCACTACTCCAAACTTGTATGAAATTGAAAGCTGAGTAATAGTTATTAATGTAATGACATTATAATTACTCAGTGGCGTAGTGTGTATGATTAAGGACAATGCATTTCCAGGGGACACTATTGTTAGGTTCAATCGCGTACCCCCAAAATGCATTGTCCTTTATCTCCTGTGCTACGCCACTTTGGCTACTCCTTGGCCCATTTTTAGAATTGAAGATTGAACCCCCCCCCCCCCAAAAAAAAAAAAAAAAAAAAAAAACCAAACAAACAAACAAACAAGTATATGGGGAAGGTGAATGAATTTCAGACAAGTTTTCTTTTCGTAATGCTATGCACAATAGCGACACATGAATTATTATCAAATGTAAAGAACAGCTAAGAGGAAACTGAACAGAAGAAACGGGTTTTTATCAGAATACACAGCGTGTCATATCTTTATCGAAGCAAAACATTATTTGACAGATTGGTCCAAAGTTAACACCGGATGTCATGCTTTCATGTTGTTAATGGGAAGTGATACAGAAAATTGATTCCACTGCCTATGGTGATGTGTACAGTGGGTCCAGTCACGGGAGTGTGGTAGGCCTACATATCTCATTAGGTCGTCGAGCAGGGATAGGCTGTTTTGTCGAAGATACGTTTAGTTCAGGTTCAAGTTCATTTTATTCTCCACAACAATTAAAAAAATACATGTACATGTGAGCTAAAGCCTATAAGGCAAGTGCATTAAATAGAGTACATTACAAAATACAAACATAAGTCATCAACAATTACAATAATTAAAATTTACGATAATAAAGCATATATCAAAAAAAAAATGAAATAGGAATACACATTATATTATAATGGTGGATGGAGCAATCAGGAAGACAAAATGTAGTCTAAAGTGCTTTGATTAAGAGTGATTTATAATTGTCGTCTCCTCATGTTAATTACAATCTCTCTCTCTCTCTTTCTCTCTCTCTCCTTCTGTCTCTCTGGCTCTCTCTCTCTCTCTCTATCTACCTATCTCTTTCTATCCCTACCTTTAATTTGTCATTAGATAATAGTAAGGGGCGAGTACCCTTCCATGTACCCAACGCTGTACCACTGGTACCTTTCATAATATTTTGAAAGTTGTTGAATTGGTCCGGATAGGAAGCGATCCACGTGATAAAAAAAGCTGTACACCGTAAAAGTGCACTGGCTCTAAAAAAAACCATCAAGAAGCTCGTTCAATTGGTTATGAAATTCATCATCATTACCGCTTGTAATTACGAACTTTTCATTAATCTAATTTTAAAGTTTGAACTCCTAACCCCGTTTTGAACCCCGGTTGGAGTAATGTTCCAACTGTGAGCTGCTGAGCACATCTGTATTGTATGAACACAATTTGCAATTGTAACTTCTTTTTCGCGTAATTGCAATTTCCAAGAAATTGTCCTCAGTATTTTAGGTTCAAAATCTGAAATGTGTTCTTCTTAATCTCTCAAACGGAAGTTGTTACAGAAGTATATCTTTATGTTTTAGACTACACCATTTAGTATTTTGAAAGTGCACTCTTTTAGATCGAGAAGAGGGTCTTTTTACAAAGTTCAGAAGGTTACTTCAGACCATAGGTGTATGGAAAGAACGCCTTTGTTTCAGAGCTTTAAAATTTAAAGGGTAATTCGGAGGACCTATATTCGGGCGGCGAGATGGTCTAATTGCATCTTATTTTTTAAATATATTTTCATTTCAAAATTACATTGTAATTATATAAGTGTCATTATTTCTTTGCTAGCTTGCTTTTCTCGCCCTCAGCGTTGCTCGATCGCCAAAAATTTAGTGGCTTTAGAGGTAATATTTGGGCAAGAGACATTGCCACAGTATCATACCACCATATTCAAATCATCGGGAACTTGTTCATTTCAGAAATTAATTATTCATAATTAAAGTTAAATCATATTTTTATGTGTACAAAATCGTTGCAAAAGCAGGAACTAGGTGTTTTTCGATTGCGTGCATGTGAAAACTTGTTCACATGTGCAAGATGGGATTTGGTTAGGGCGCAGCGTAGGGTGCTAATTAATAATCGGCTTGATTGCCCTCCCCATTAAGCATTAAGCTCTGAAATACCACATCCTCCTCGAATGATTGGCGGCAGTGACATATGGTTGCATGCAGCAGTTAGATTTAAAAAGGTGTTGGAGTTGGAGTGTTTGAGTGAATGACATTTACTTCCTCAAATGGAATATGATAGCGAATCCTTGCACTTTTTCCATCTCTTACATGGACCGTACTGACGCTGTTGGGCATTTTGCACACTTTGCTCGTATTAAATATAGCGCAGTCAATTTTGCAATAGTTCATCAACGCCGGCATAATGCCTTTTACGTTTACTGACAGCAAGAAAACTATGGTAAAAAGGGGCAGTTTTCTTGTCAAATATAATGTTTTCTCTTATGAATTTATTTAATAGTTTTCACTACTTAGTTCAGAAGTGAGTTTTGTCAGTGGATGACGCTTAATATAGGAAACCCGTAGACTTTTACAACTTTTTAATTTCTTCAAAAATTAAGTATTTTCATCTATATTAAGGATCAGGAGGGGGAAAGACGTGTCTTTAAAATTGGCAATATCATGAAGTTGCACAAATTAGTTCCAATAGCTCCAACTGTAAATTAATAAATTTGCTATAGTTTATAGTGAAGCATAAAAACATAGGAATATGCGCCACATTGTGTCCAAATGAAACCAAATTAGCCAAACTTTGTTACAGATGGCTCTGTATATTTATCTATTTTTATATTTATGAGACCAATTACTCGACGGCTGATGGCGGTATTTAATTTATAAAGTCAGAGCCATAAAGTCATCTAGTATGAGAATACTCTTACTTCCTTCTTCTCTTCGAACTACGATGTGTGATCCCCCCCCCCCCCCCCTCCGAATCCTCTGCTTTACAACTTCCTCTCGTAATATAAATGGGTATGCACACATAGTGGGGTACATTGGTGGGTTATGATGTGTGTAGGTGTGTGTGTGTGGGGGGGGGGGGGGTGTACCAACAGAGGTATATTTGTGTGACTAATTGGACAGTCAAACACAATAGATGCCTTTATTCCGTCAGGCTTGTGTGGCTTTTTTTGCTGCTTGTGTGGCTATTTGAACAATAGAGAGAACAAAGGGAAAGACACACAAGTATGTGTGCGTGAGTGTGTGGGGAGGTGTGTGCGCGCGCGGCGAATTCGGGTGTGGGTTGGGAAATGTGTGACGATGTGTATGTTATACATGTACTTTCACCAAGCCTCCAGGAGGTCGTTTCATCAAATCAACTCCATGACAGTCATAAATCTTGTCCGCGATCTATGGAGATGTCATGGAGCTGACAAACCGTTTCACAAAGACATGATAAACGACAACTCAATGATATCGATATTAATCGGCTCAAACTCATAGTCAATGTACAATTTTCTTTATGAGCGAAAAGAATAAAAGCTTATCAAAAAAAAAAAAATAGTCTTTGTCACAATCCACTGGATTTATCTTCAATTACCCAAACAGATTTTGAGGCTCAAATTTGCACAAACTTCCAAAATGTTGAAAATCACAGCACAAATTACTATACGAACTTCACAAAATGTGTTACTTATGGCATCTTATATTAATATTGTTGCTGGTCTTGGCAAAGACGGCTTTGTGAAACACTTAGCGGACAAGTTGGGCGACAGTGCCGTGATGTTGCTGATCTTGTCATCATGACGGTATCGTCCCTGGTGTCGCTCACTCTCACATTGTTCAATGTCAACATTCTCCCATCATAATTGATTTTCGATTCCATATTTAAACACAACAGCACACACATTACTTTCTTTTATACAAACCTTTAATACTTTCTTGAAGTCCATATTTCTACTAACTTTGGTAACATTGGGCAGAAACAAAAACAAAAACAAAATCTGAATCAATCGTAATAAACTTGAGTAAAAAAGAAGGATCAGGAATTTAATTGATGATTTTGATCTATGTTCATTTTTGACAAAGTGTGTCTGCTCGTTTGTCAAATTTAGTCATGTCCATGGCCCAAATGTCTTTCAGTGCATTCAAAGTGAAATTACAGACACATGGCAAACCCTTCCAATTTTCCCAGACATAATGGCCCGAATTCACAAAGGAGGTTTAAACCTAAACCTCCGTAAGCGTACTGAAATAAGCGCACATTGCCCACGCGCGCACTCAAAGAAAATATATAATTGGATCGGATTCTGTGCGCATGTACGCTTAAAAAAACCAGTAGGGGGTTTAAACCATGGCTTAAACCAAACCTTCTTTGTGAATTCGGGCCAATGTATTCTGTTTTCCTGGTGGAATAAATGAAAGTACTAGAAGCACTTTTACGATGGACTCCTCGTGTCAGCCCTTATCTCATTGACAGGACGTAAGAAACTTTGCATTTCTGAAATAATTTAGCAGAATATTGATTAGCCTTGAGTTTGAACAAAACATTTCAAACCCAAGGCTAATTTTGACGATGGCCATGTGACATAATAAATGAGAACAGGGATAGCTCACACCTGTAGACAAGACATAGGCTTGTGAGTTTGGCATCAAGAGTAAAAGGAGACTGGAATGTTTAATATGCTCATGTACAAAAAAAAAGAAAGGATTTCATGAAGCAAGGGGCAATGAACTAGTAAATAGGAATAGGAAAATGGCAACCAGGCTGAGATTCTAGCAGTGATCCTCGAGAGCTTTTGTGGCTTTAATCTTGTGACATTAAAGGGAAATCCTACCTTAATAAGTTGCTTTGTAAGAAAGAGGAAAAATCAGAGAAGCAGCTTGGTGAAAGTTTGAACGAAGTCGGACAAGCAATAAGAAAGTTATGAATTTTTGAAAGTTGTATTCACTATGCATATGGGAATTTCAAATTGGCCGAATAAGGTACAGTAATGTCATTGTGATGTATCTTTGGACAACTCCCCCATTCGCTCTAATACACAAAATGACTAAAATTTCACTTTTTTTCAAAATGCATTGCTCAGTAGGATCTTTTCGTTCATGAGGACCTATAACAATACGCTATCTCCAATATATTTAGAGTACTGCCCCGAGGGTAAAAGCGCCTCGAAGAAAACCGCAAATTAATATTTTTGTGTACGACAAATGGGAGAGTTGTCCACAAAAATGTCACAATTGACTCACCAAATTGCCAATTTGAGATTCGCACAGATGTAGTGATGTCATTTTTCAAACATCCATAACTTTCTTAGTCATTGTCCGATTTCTTTCAAACTATCACCATCCTGTTTTTCTTATTTTGCTGCTTTCACACAAATCATCTTATTACCAAGGTTGGATTGCCCTTTAACAATTAGATTGCATGAAAGCAAAAATGATTGCAAGTCCATAATGTGATCAATCTGTTTCAAGACTTTAGCACTGATAACTAACAAAATGTATGCTGTTGTGAGTTACTTACAGGAAAATCAAATTTGATCAAAACATCTTTATGGGAATGCTTTGAAGAACAAACTCCTTAAGAAGTAATTTCCTTTCATAAGGTATGTTCATTAGATTTTTTTTTTAAATCCACTTCTGATCAAAATCCTCTTCCCAATCACTGACAGTGCACCACACGAACCTTTTTCAGGAGGTCCGGAATGAATTTTTTTTCAGGGTCTGTACACATGAGCCCCTTATAAATTTAGGGGGTACAGACTTGAATTTTAGCACCCACGTGTCCTAGGCATCTGTTTGTGTCAAGTCCTGACTAATTTGAACCACAAATTGAATTCTGCTCTTTACATCCAAGTGAGATGTCTTTTATTTTAGTATTTTGGTAGTGTAATTTGTGTTTCAAAATTTATCATCACTAGTACGATAAAGACACACTTTTTTGAAAGCCTCTTTTTGGTCAGTGATTCAGAACGAGAATGGATTGCTGTCTTGTCACAGTGGTGGATTTGGGGGGGGGGCAATTCTGGCCCGTGGCCCCCCCCCCCCCCAAAAAAAAAAAAAAAATCTGTGAACCCTTTTTTTTGCTTGTTAGAAAATTTTCGGAGATTTGTGTGCCCCCCTTTTTTAAAACAAAATCCTGGATCTGCCCCTGTGTTGTCATACCCTGAAAGCATGGGTAGAACCATAGCTAGTAGAGGAAAGATAGTTGTGAGCTCTCTCAGGTCAATTCATGGAGCTCCAAATAGTTCCTCCAACACAGAGATTGTATGTGAGAGGGAACTATTTGTAGCCCCACGAATAGACCTTTGACTGCTTGCCCATGTGCTTGGCATTTATCTCTGCTCGAATGCATGTAGCTATGGGTAAAACAATGCTTGATGTTCATACACAATCAAATATTTATCTGCAGATTGGATTTTCAGTTTGGATGATTCATATCAATTCAGTTAGGAAACAAAGAAACAAATCTTACAATATAGATGCACTTACAGGGTCAATATGACAATAAATAACATTTTTGTTCTGAGAACAAACAAGGCATTAGCGATAATGTGTCTCGCCCACATGCGATAACTAGAAATATCGTGATCTCTGTTGCCATGCAACAGGTCCCCCAAGTGCATAAATCTGCATAAGATAAGTTATGCTTGCATATATCTACATTACTAATGTTTGGAAAGTGACGTTTACAAAGTTATGTCATAAGAGAGTCTTGCGGGTAAACTATAACGTTTGACCTGAAATGACCTTTGACCTTATCATGTGACCTCCAACGGCACCATAACATGCAGGTCCCCTCAGTGCATCTACAACCCAAGTTTTGGTTGAAAAGTGAGTGATGGTTGCAAAGTTATCTGTCATAAGAGAGTCTTGCAGGTAAACTTTAACGTATGACCTTTGACCTTATCATGTGACCTCCAACGGTACCATAACATGCTGGTCCCCTTAGTGCATCTACAACCCAAGTTTGGTTGAAAAGTGAGTGACGGTTGCAAAGTTATCTGTCATAAGAGAGTCTTGCAGGTAAACTTTAACGTTTGACCTGAAATGACCTTTGACCTTATCATGTGACCTCCAACGGCACCATAACATGCAGGTCCCCTCAGTGCATCTACAACCCAAGTTTGGTTGAAAAGTGAGTGACGGTTGCAAAGTTATCTGTCATAAGAGAGTCTTGCAGGTAAACTTTAACGTTTGTGACGGACGGACGGACGACGGACGGACGCCATTTGGATCCCTTAGTCTCGCCTTCACCTCCGGTGGGCGAGACAAAAATTAACATTTATATTTTGCATCCAACCATAAATCATTTACAGTTTCTTATAAGCAGAAATATGAATAATACAACCCAAAAAAAATTTAAAAATCTCATTTCAAATACACATTGTATGTGACCAATAAAATTTGAGTCTTTGGACAATAATGATGTATGGAGTACGATTCTCGCTTGGGATAAATTGGTGAGGGAAATTATGCAGAAAGAACTGGTCTAAATTGGAGAATAGTGGCATCGAATATGGTGAATAGAAGGCCACTGGGAGACAACTTTTGGTTTACTGTTCCCTTTTGTTGTTTATAAATGTTCTTGTAAAAATCCAAGGATGGCTTCCCAATTTCTTATCTTGCTTCTGTCCCTTTCTTCTGCTTTTCCTTCTCCTGCTTTGCGAGCGCCTTCTCTTTTGCCTGTAACAGAACATAGGGATACGATGGAATACAATGAACTTGAAATGTACAGGGTATCAATTACTCTTTTCACGAAAATCACTCACAAGCATGTTCAAAACAAAACGCCAAATGTCGGTAATATTAAGTACATATTAAGATATTACATCAATGATATAGAGAGGGAAACCTGCAAAACAGTGACTGTACCTATTCATGTATATGTACAGTCCAGGGGCCTCTGACATAAAAAAAAAAAGTTACAATCATATGCAACACCAAGGATCCAATACAAGTTTTAAAGCTGGCTTAAACTGGTAGACTTTGAACAGCGCCATCTTATGGTCATTCCTAACTCAAAATTATAATTAGAGAGTAGTTGCATTTTATTTTGAATTTGAGTAGCAGCACACTTGGAAAATAAGCATCTTTTTTATTTTAAACTATTACTTTTGACTTGCAAATAAATAACATTGCCTGCAAGAACATTTTTAGCTTCTACAATGGAAAATGGTGCATGATGGGAAAATAAGTGTGTAAAGATGGTCCTATTATTAAAGGAGGTGCAGTTTAAGGAAACTTTAAGTACATGATTCTCATTGCTTTAAATCTACTTTAAAGCTGCAACCAGTTTTTTCAGAGCTGCTCTCATCACCCCACCCTAAATTAGAACAGAATAGCACAATTACCTCTTTAACTAAAGGCACTAATTCTCCTTTGCTTGCCAAGATCTTCAGGAGCTCCATGATGAGGGGAAGGTAGTTGTGCTTTCGTCTTACGTTCTCCACCTGCAACCCAAGATACAGAAATATATTTGGGTATTAATTTGTCCTTCATCTTCGCTACATTTTTGGGTAATTTTCTGGCTATTTCAGGTATACAGCGGAAACTTGCTATAAAGAGCTCCGATATAACAAGATTCCTGATATAACGAGATTCCTGATATAACGAGATTCCTGATATAATGAGATTCCTGATATAGCAAGGTAATTTTGCTGGTCCCAGGTCTTTATGTTCGTTTTTCTTTTTACCCTGATATTAGGAGATTTCTGATATAACAAGGTAGTTTTCATGGTCCCCCAGGTCCTTGTTATAGTGAGATTCCACTGTATTTGGGACCGACTTTGGCAAGACCCTCCCAGTGTTCTTCCTGAACTCTAAATGCATTATTGTCGCATAACTTGAACATTGTTATTTTTACATGGGAGGAAATTTTTGTGGATTATTACGGAACTGAATTGAATGGAATTGAATATCCATTCTGGATTGTATGCACTATTATTTAAATATTTCTTTTTTTTTAGAAGTAAAAGATAACCTGAAAACCTTTTGAGTTAAATAATTCCAGATTAACATTTTTACCATCCTCATAGTGAGAGTTTGTGCTGTTACAAGATACAGCTCACTCTGAACACTTCCCCCAACAGTAACACACAAAAAATCAAATTTCCAAGAAGTGGAATATAGTGACTAATTACCTTAAATCTTTTGATTTTTCCATTTTCTTCTTCCTGCAAGAGCTGATACCTGCTCAGCTCTGATTGGATGGCATCAGCAGACAAAGGCCCTGATTGGTCAGTATCCATCAGTTCTTCCTGCAATTTGAAAACACAATAAAAATGATGAAACCGACATCCAAGACATCAGGGTATGTCATATTGCAGCCATTGCCAGCCAGGGATCTTGGTAGTTGGGGATCTTTGCTACCTTCGGTCCAGATTAGGTGGACTTGATATGCAGCATCAATGGGGAATGATTTGGGAGGGGAATGATTTGGGAGGACATCATCTTTTAGGCTGATAGTATCAATTAAAATAGTTATTTTCCAAGTAGACATAATTTAGCCTTTTATGCACTGTTGAGAACCCCGATTGAAGCTATAAGTCATACCAAGCTCACAATATCCAAGCTTAGCAGAGCAAGAGGAGTCAAAGAAAAGTTATATTAAATTTAAAGACCACATATTCAAAGGTGAGCATGATCGGTTAAGAGTGAGAATTCTGTCCGGCCGTGACACAAAATATATCACTGCCATAAAATACATCGAACGTTACTAGAAAGTTGGTTCTTCAAAGGGTTCCAAGGTGCCAGAGTTCTTGGACCAAATTGTTTTTACTCAGGGGTGTTGTCAAAATATGACACTTTTAGCAAAATTTCCTTCTGTGATGCACATATTTCACATCTCTTACGGAATCTGAAGCTTTCTTTGAAATTCCAAGTGTCTGGTAGGGAAGCCAATTTATCTGACTAACATTTGCAAGTGGAAGTAGTAGACAAGATCATGTTGTTTTGATATTAATAGAAAAAGAGTACCGGTAATGGGAAGTCAACACAAAACTGAGCAAGAAATTGAGCATTTTATTGATTCTCATTGAAATAAGTAACCATGACAACCAAATTTTTTTTTCAGTACACCTAGTGATATCCTCCAAAATAAATCATAAAGCAATTCATCATATCTAATCACTTATTTTTACAGGCCTCCCAACTTGGAAAATTTACAAATGTCCGTCAGTGACGCGAACTGATCACACTCGGGTCACAGGTCCGAGCCCTGGCATTATTATCTTCTTTTTTTGTAAAGAAATGCTTCTCTCTACACAGGTGTATAAAAGGTACTTATTAGGATGTTAACCTCATTATAATGTCAATCAGCTCCCAAGGGAGTGGCGAGTGTGCACGTAAAGTGCAGTTACCAACAAATCCAATGACATTAGTAAAAATACCAACAAGCGCTTTCAAAATTTCAATACTGCCATCATCTTTATATAATGTAGACCCATAGACAAAAGAAAAAAGAAATGTTATATTCAATGGGTTCGATCAGTATCAACTGGGAAAGTGCAATACAAAATGAATGCAATTATCATAATCGAGACTTCATGATGGGCGACAGAATTATTTAGATATACCTGGTCTTGTAATGCCTTGAGTTGTTCCTGTAATCTGCTGATTTCCTTGTTATATATCATTCTCCTGTCCGAGATGAGGGCCATCAGATTAAAGTGGATTTCATTTGCACTGTACCTGCAACAAGCCAAGGGACAGAGAAAATAGGTAGATAACAAGCACAGCAGAAAAGCAAGTGGTTCTATTGTCTATAATACAATTTGTAGATTTGTGAAAATTGGCAGCTAACTTCAGGCTGCCAGTACAGTGGAAACTTGTTATAAAGAGCTCCAATATAACAAAGATTTCAATATGGCACGAAAAAGAGACATGATAACGAAGCTTTTCGACCTGCACTCATCAGGTTATCACGCAGGTATATAACAAATTACTTGAAATCAACTATATTATACTCGATGAACCCGGACGCAACCCAGACGCCGTAATTTCAGAACAATCCCAAAGCTTGGACAAACTCCTTTTGTCTGCACAGAAGGGGTTCCAATGATTGAATGTAGGCGGCTTCCAGAAAGCGTAAATGCGCTGAGCTTCTGGCCCGGGACATAATTGAGAATTGATCATCGGCATAGCTTTTCCAGGTCTTTATAGTATTTATATAATCTTTTTGTTTGTTTACCCTGATATAAGAAGATTCCTGATATAACAAGGTTATTTTCACGGTCCCAAGGACCTCGTTACAGTGCGTTTCAACTGTACACACCTCACGAAGGTGTATGAACCATGGATGTCCCAACTCTCACTGATAAATACCTTTTGGATGCGTCATAGAACATATTCCTTAAAATTTAATCAATCTTGACGATCTTGTTAAACAAAGTAGTTCTTGTGCTTTGGCTGGCATAATGATCTAACACTGACTCTCGATCCAGACGTTAATGATACTTGATAAGAACAAACAGATTGAAATAATAGAAAATGTTTTGATACAGATACGTAAATTAAGAAGATGTAATCATATCAAAAGTCTTCAGACTTCTCAGTTAATTAGTATGCTTTTGCCAATGTACTCTTTCTTCCATGTACGATCCATTCTACCACATCCTCATAATGCATCAACAACCATGCCAGCTAGTGCTAGGGTCTGAAGAAGCCAGCAGCCGAGCAAGCGACAGCTAACCAAAATGGATTTTGAAGAAGGAAAGGATTTCTCAAAATTACTACACTTCATGGGGATTTCTTTCATTGTTTCTATACCTGGGGGTGTTTCATAAAGCTGTTCGTAAAGTTACGCACGACTTTACGAACGACTTGAATATGAAGTGCCAGATAGGATGCCCAAAGTTTTTCCTGATGTTTTAACAGTGTGACTGTATTTCCAATAACCTCAAATGAATTATGGCAACAAATATATTACTGCATTACAAATGTTTGCTATTATAAGAATGTTAATCTACATCTGCACAGCTCAACTTTAGTTGATGCAGTTACAAATGATTGAGCACCCCATTTGGCTTGTCATATTTAAGTCATTCGTAAAGTTATGCGTACGAACAGCTTTATGAAACACCCCCCTGGAAACTTCATAACATTCTAAAACTCTTCCATGACTGCAGGAATGATTACTTCTTTTCTATATCAGAGACATTTATTAATTTTCAATCTAATGTAAACTCTGGGAATGATATACTTACTTCTGTATCCTCTCCTCAATGACGGGTTTCACTGTTTTCAGCCAGTCATTGTCATCTACTTTTCCTATATCAGAGGGAGATTTAAAAAAAAACAAAGAGAGTTGGACCATAAACATTGAAACAGTCACAAGTAAACACCTTTCTGGAAGGATCATAGAATTTATTCCTAACTAAACATTTAGATATGGTAATTCAATCAAAACCTTCCTAGCCGATTCAGAATAAATTCTTGCCCACACCAAACCCACTAACCTAGATCAACTGTGACATCTTTGTTGATTGATTTATTTGCAGTTTTCTTTATACGAGGTAACATAGGAACAGGGTAACATCCCTCTTTCAGTCCATCTAGCTCCTACAATCAAAGATATAGACATCATCATCCTCACCGCCCACTCTTCTCATCTCACCTCTAGACAATAGCAGCCTAATCAACAGCTACCAATCCGCCCACTCATCACCCAACCATTGGCAGCCCAGCTAACCAATCACCAAATCCCCATTCATCTATTAGCCAACCGAATGACCAATCCTATCAACATCCTGTTCCTTCCAGCCTATATATACCCACTCTCTCTCCTTCAACCCTATCATCCTGATGACGACCAGAGTACACTGGTCGAAACGTCGATAACAGTTCTTTTAAGAACTACCATAACTCATGAAAGATCACAAACAGTCCTTTTCAGGACTATCACATGGTGATACACCGTAAACCTTTCTATTATCATTCCACCATGAAAACATTCAAAGATCATCTTATCATCATCCTTGTTTGATAACTTAAATCCACTACTCCAAGCCCCCAACCTAGATCTTCCATACTGTGAAAGCTACCTCAGATCAATTCTCGCTTACGTCAAACCACTACCTCCAAGCTGACTTACCTAGATCAACTGGGCCATCTTTCAGTCCATCCAGCTCATACAATCTCCCCTGGATGGGCATGTAGCTAACAAAATGATAAACATCGTCATCCTTGTTGGCTAACCTCGAATCAAACTCAAACATCTGTTGTCTGTGTCAAAACAAAATAGGAATCATTATTTTCAGACAAGTTTTTACAATTTTAATTCTTAACTTTAACCCAAGACCAAGCACTGTACTTCACCTTAACCCTAAACCTAACCTAAAACCTAATAGCAACCCTAACCCCATTTTTTTAATGAAATAATCCTTACGCTTTTGTCGTCACAGCAACTGTCAGAGCACCAACCATTTGTATCTAACCATAATTTGCTCTAGATTTGAACTCCTCTGAATACCAAGGGAGCATTTCATCAAGCATTTCGTCAAGCATTTCGTCAGCGATTTTTACTGACAAATTTTCTCTCAGCCAATCAGATGCAAGGATTTCAGGAGCTTTTAACAGTTTGTTGGTAAAAATCACTGACGAAACGCTTGATAAAACGCTCCCCTGGTAAGTTTCTATATTACACAGACCTACAGACATAGCAACACTAAGAAAAAACATGGGGACTTAGTACATGTAGGTTAAACTAAAAGTGCATATTCATGGACTGATGTTGTAAAATACCCAATCGTCAAACAACTTTGACTTTACTAAGTAAATTTTTCAATTACAATAATTTGCAGTACATACCTTGCAAAACTGTTGTGCACTTGCTTGATAACTTCTGAATTACTAATGGTAAGGCCTTTCATCTGAAATGAAAATACATATCAATCTTGGATATTTAATGAAAAGAATGCAACGCTATAAAGTAGAACACGATATAATCCAAGTGTACAACTGATTTGGAATGTTTGAGAACTTTCACGGCTTTCAGGAAGAATCCATGATAATGAATAACTGTAACACCAGAAACTTTCGCGAATTTTGCAGCAAGCAACTTCTGGGAATTCCAATAATTGTGTGTTGTTTCAATTGTGATTTGATTATTTACTGGCATGAAACTTTCGTGAATCTCGACCACTTGCAAAATTCACAAAAGTTTCATGCACGTGAAAATTTCTGGTTTTACAGAACTCACTTCTGTATTTTATAAGGGAACACATTTACTAAACAAGATGAATGCGACTACGTCTCCTATATGCCTCCGCCTCAATGCAGTTGATGGCTCAAACTGTTCTTGAAACATTGTGATAACCAGAATAAAAAGCCTCTAATTACATGTTAACTGACCTCTTTGACATTTGACCTTACACCTCATAACCCCCCAAAATGATCATTTTATCTCCTCCTAGTCATGAATACAAAATAGTTGAGATATGGTGATAACTATGGTAAATAAACATTAATTTCACATACACCTGTATAATGACCTCTATGACCTGTCACCTTTGAATCTAATCAGTTCGTCTCACTATGGTGATGCATACTAGTTCCAAGTTTGAAGTTAATGAATCAAATGGTGCTTAAGATATCGCGTTAACAAGGCTAACACCTGCAATTTCAGAAATTGACCTGTGACCTTTGACCTACATACCCCAAAATCTAAGCAGATTGTCTTCCTATTGTGATACATACTAGCACCAAGTTTAAAGTTTATACCTCAAATGGTTCTCGAGTTATCACAAGAACAAGAAAGCAAGACGGACGGACAGGACGGACGGACGGACAACCCGAAAACAGAATGGCTCTGGCACCACATTCAGTGGACAGAGGCATAAATACATAAAATCAATAGAATACTAATGTTGTGTAGTACATGTAGTAGTCAATACAAGCCCCTTCCCCCTTTCATGTTCTGACCACCTACATGTACAATCTGAACCCTTGTTCCCATGCTCCCATATTGATGTTATCTTTAATCCCCATCCCCCAGATCAATCATTTATAATCTCCTCTTATCCCTTCCTCCCAGACCACTTCCTGACTAATGTAAACATTTCCAGATACCAGCACCTGTATCAATAAATCAGCCCCCTAACCTGTCTACTCCCAAATCTTCCCACATTGCTGACCCATGAGGCCTATATTATCTAAAAGGGGTTCTCCTTTGAACTCCAGTGAGAATAGAGAATAGGGGGAGATGACTCCAGACATCAAGAGAGTACAGGCACCATCAGACTTGCTCTATATAGTTTTTACACTTGTAATATTCCTCTGCTCTTCATATTGTATATGATCCAAATAAATGCAATGCTCTTTCAACTGTAACTGATTTCGTCACCGTTTCATTACTACTGTTAAGACTTTCTATACTCAAGAAAGCTAAATCTATAACTTATCCGATCCCAACACGACACTAAGCATGAGATAACCTGGGGAGCGTTTCATCAAGCAAGATTTTTACCGACAAATTTGCTCTCAGCCAATCAGATGCAAGGATTTCAGTAGCTTATAACAGTTGTCGGTAAAAATCACTGACAAAATGCTTGATGAAACGCTCCCCTGGCATATGAATAGGAAATGCCTCTTAAAGCCAATCACAGTCTTGACTGTGTCAATTTCGTCATCATAAAATAGTTTGTTTTTATCACCAACCTACAATTAAGTGAATCAGTCACATCTAGATCATAATACCTCCATATAACATTCAATTTCATTAAATGTCTAATGGGGTGTTGCAAGAAAGTTGCGATTGATTGCAAGTTGCAACTGATCGGTACTGACCAATCAAAATCATTGTTGCAAGCGCACCTTCTTGAATGGGCAGACCCTGAACCATTCAGAATGGTTGTTCTAATTTGCTTTACAATTTTCAATTGATCGCAACTTTCTTGCAACACCCCATAACACTAACTTTTGATCCCATGTACACTAGCTACAGTGTAATTATCCTTATCCATTGATAGCGATGCGTGAGTAAAAGGTCATTCTACTCACCGTGGGGTCAAATGATGAAGTGAACTCTTTGAATTCCTTGAGCTGGTTGCCAAGGGTGACATCACTATGCTGACAGTTCATCAGGACACTCAGAATAGCCTGGGTGGCACATGCATTGTTTATAACCTACAAAAATACAATAACAGAATAGTTATATTAAACATTGTAATTTTAATACTCTCAAGAAGAATAAGTTTGAAAGTAATCAACAATTTTAATTGATTTTAAATCTAACCAAAATATGAAGTTGTACACAAAAGAATAAATATGTGACCCCGACGCCTCAAAACCTACAATAAGTCGCAAAAATTATTTTTTTTGTTTTATACATTTTCTAAAAGAAGAGATTCTCAGCTTTCCAATGGTATATCACTTGCCTAGTTTACTCAATGATAACACCTTAAAATATCACATTTAGAATCAGTATGTAACAAGCAATCAATAACTCCTATTCAGAGAAAATGGCCGTTTAAGTTCGGAACAAAAGAGTGCTAAACCTTCACTTTCTGTGTGCGCCCAAGTAAAACTGGGTATTCAAATGGCCATATCAACCGGTATGAAGGGATTATCAGATTAGGCTGAATTTTGGCACACTGCTCCAGGAGGACCTATTTATTACTCACTCCAAAAATCAATTTAATACCTTTGGAGGTAAAGTAGTAATTTGGCATTGAATGAAAGTATTACAAAAGCTCTCCAAACATTCATTAACTCGACAGGTGAAAAAAGGAGTCATTTTAAAATGCCCCAAAAACATATTTCTAAGTCGAATTACGACTCACAAACTTGAGACATGATAGAATGATAATGAAACTACCCATTTCTATCAAAAACAGAAAATCGACTGATCCAAGTAAATTTACTATTTTGGGCTGTTTGCTACGTTGTGGTCTGTGCGACTTATTGTAGGTTTTGAGGCGGCGGGTCACATATGGTGTCGGCACTTTAAGACCCTAGCTATATGTATATGATGACATAAATGGTACCCTGGGGTACCAAATAAAAATCAGCCATTTTTTTTAATTATTTAATTTGGGGGGGGGGCTGTACCCTGGGTTACCAAAAAGTGGGAAATTATTTTGGTGTGATTTTTTCAACATTAAATTGTGTCCCATGTTCTTGTAAAAAATCCTATAAGTCATGATTTTTCTCAAATTCATTGTTGTGAGTAATTATTCTATTATTGATTTCTATTTCTTCGATTTTAAAGAGGGATTAGGCCAGCAGTGTCATAATAACAGCCTGCTCCTTGTCTCCCCCGTCACTCGCCTGACTAAAAACCGCTAATGCGTGTACACAGATCAGCGGCCTGCTCGTCCCCCAACTTCTGTATTGCACAATATCGTGCTCTTTCAACTTTCTTGGTCCTTGAAATCTTCCGTCTTTTACGTCCTTTCCCTTACAGTAAATTTCCCAATCCACCATTACCTTCCACCATTGTCTACGTTTGAAAGTTTGACAGCTAAAATACAGTAACGATGATGTGATGTTTTTTTAGGAAGAAGTGAAATAAAATCAAGTTCCAAAGCCGCGGGAGCTAGCGCTATAATATATATAGCCACCACTGCGCTTGTAATTGTGAGGGCTAGCAGCTAGCGCGAGCAGCACAGTGCATGCACACCATGCATAATAATGCTTAACATGCATTGGGAATGACTACGTACACGCACTGCATTCATAACTCTGGGGTTGTACTCGAGTGGACGCTACACAACGTGGTACCCCGGGGTACAATGCTACCCCGGGGTACCGCGTGGTGCATCATATGTATATGTGAAAAGATATTGCACTTTAATTTACCTGTTAGGTATTCATAGTTACACTTCTACATACAACAAATCCCCCCCCCCCCCAAAAAAAAAAAAAGGATACACACGAATCAACAAAGAGACACAATGCCAATTTTTGGTAATCTAGAAATTGGAATCTTTCCTCGAGTGACAGCTGATTAACTGACCCATCAATCATTCATTCCTTTTCACTCTGTATGCTTCAGAAATGACTGTAGACAATTCAATAAGTATGTCCCCCTAAACACATCAACTATCAAGTAGTAATTATTCAAATTTAATTCTATAATTAACGGCCATGGCATGCTCCCATTTCGGAAAAAAATAAATTACCTGCTTAGCAAAGAAGATGTCATCTAATCTGCTGTCTTGAACGATTGTTCCTGTTGAATCCATTCCAGGCTGCCACTTGAATAAGAATATAAGCCCATGAACAGGCCTGGAAAAACAAAATAAAAACAAGTCATAAGTCTACTATGCTCAAATTTCAACATTATAGAAACTACTGGGGAGCGTTTCATCAAGCGTTTTGTCAGTGATTTTTAGTGACAACTGTTATAAGCTACTGAAATCCTTGCATCTCATTGGCTGAGAGCAAATTTGTCAGTAAAAATCACTGACAAAACACTTGATGAAACGCTCTCCTCAAGTGAATGGATGATTAATTGATGGATGAATGTATCATCTTGATTCAGAGCAGGATTTAGTCAAAACAAGCACTTATTTTAAATGGTGGCGAGTTCTTGCAAGTAGGTTCTACTAATCATACCCTCACTTTCACTTGCACTTGCACTGAATTCCAATAATCCACCCTAACCTTGATTTGTGTGTGTGTTTGTATATTTTTTTAGACTAATTTCAAATAGAGACATTTATGTAAAAAAAAAAAATGGTCCCCAGGGCCCTGTTTCATAAAACTTATTATCATTGACAATTTACAATAAATGTTACAGGCTAATGAAATCTGTGCATCCGATTGACTGAGAGCAATTTGTCGGTAAATATCACTGACAAAGACACATGATGCAACGCCCCAGATCAAACCTCATCTGTAAATATACTTCAGTGCAGATCCAAATTAGAAAAAGAAAATGAGCCTCCAATTTGGCCTCCCGGCAGCTAATTTAGACCCTAACCTGACAACCTGTCACACTTTTTTGAAAATCTAGAATAAAGAGAAGCTTGAGTTTTGGGGAGATGAAAAATAATTTGTGGACTTTCTCATTCCTTTAATGCCACTTTGGAAGAACATCATAGCAAAAATGTCCCCTGAAAAGGATTGCTCTTCAAATGCCCCCATATTCGAAATATCTGAAATGTTCGGGCAGAACATTTACCCCACATGTGGGTGAAGTCCCATTTACCCATGCCTGTGTGTAGTGCATGTGCTTTTCGGTGAGATCGGGTTGATTTCTTATCATTTTTATGATTCCATAACCTCACAGTATACACCAATTCTTATGTAGACATGATCAACCTTTCCCAATAGACCGCTTCTGTAATGTATACAAATGTATGCACATATATTCGCTGAGCACCAAGTGACGAGCTATTCCATTAACCTGCTTTTTATAAATGAGCCTCAATGCTTGGAAACCAGTTTGCATACATTATTTGTTGCTATGACCGGCAAGCTTTCAGGTTGTCAAGAACAACCTATGTTCGAAAGGTATGTATAAAATTTGCATACATTACTGAAGCGGTCTATTGCTTTGAGACAGTTTCTGTCACAATGTAATCGCATGATCAGAACTCAATTTTATCTTTAATTGCCAGATAATTCCAGATTCCTACCTACCTCCCCCCCCCCCCCCCTAACAAAAATTCTGGATCCCCCATTATACTTACTTCAGCTTCTCCAGGGCAACTTCATCATCCAAGGTCCATATTTCTTCTACTTGCATTCCACCAACACCTGATAAATAAGAACAAAATTTGAGCTAATCAAAGAAGTAAGACTAAAAAGGAGGATGGGAAAAATAAAAGTAAAAACAGTTTCACTTCGAAATAATACAGGCTTTGACTTTGGTTTTGAACACACTCAGACCTCCTGTCTTCTTGTGTTGAAGATACAGAATATAGTAGACCCTATCTTGGTCTACTCTCGATATATAATACAAGCACGGATACAACTAATACAACAGATAGAAATGATCATTTGGAAAGGGGAGTGCTTTTATATAACATTTATCAACCTTTCCCATACACAAGGTTGACAAATGTCATTTTTATTATCAAAGAATTCTTCGTACAATGACTTACGTTTTTCTTTACCAGAGTCTGGATGGTTATTTCTGTCTAGAGACTTGGAATACAACAAGGTTTCGTATTTGTGAGGGAATTTTCTCGTTCCTAAAGGTTTCCACATGTACACCTATAGGGATGCAGCATGCATAGGCCAATGAGTGACTTATTTCCTATTTTACAATATTTTATAATGATACCAAATGAGTATCTATAAATGAGAATTTAGATTAAATACCATCCCCGGAAAAAAATCATAGACCAGGGCAGTATTCTGAAAACTGTAATCTTCATTATATATTGTTGTATCTTCAACATTGCAATAAAATTAGTATTCTGAAAACTGAGTAACCTACCGTAACAAATTTTGTTTAACTGTTTAACTTTTGTTGTATCTTTTCCCTCATTTATTTAATCTGAGCACGATCCTAATTTATATGCGTGCAGAAGATTGTGTGTCAAAATCAAAGATTATATTATTTGTTAACAATTTCTTGCTGACAAATAAGACAGAGGAGGTCTTAGTTCATAGTTGAGACTGACATGACTGAGAGATAATCTAGTTAATCTACCCTGCTAAAACAATTTTCAGAATACCAACATTCAACAATATATTAGCGCTGTATTATCTTCAGAAGATACAACAAAAGTTACAACAAAAATTAAAACAATTTTCAGAATTCCAAGTTTCCAACCCTAAGTCACCTGGTCCAGTTCATACATGGATATCATCTCTTCAGACTTCAAACATCATCATTCATCCAACAATATTAAACATGTGGCATTCTTCATTCACAATCATGACAATGGTCAATGCACATGACAATGATTCATGTTATTTTGAACTCATTTATCTATCAAGGAATCTACATCTATAACAAAACACTCAACACTTCTTTAAGATCAAAATACTGAATCAATAAATTAACAATTATACCAAATCCTCTGATCAGCTCTGTGAAAACCCCTGGATCACTCTCAATGAGACACCAATCTCCAGCCGAAGCACCCGCCATGATTGCAATTGTTAGTCTTGAACGCAGGTGTTGAAATATTAAAGTAGGTAATCTATTCTTTAGCTTGTCGACTTTTTATGAAAAATAAAATGTATGGACTAAAAACGTAAAAATAATACTATAATTCCTTACATTTATTAAATAGGGACTATTTTTATGCATTTGTATTCACCGTGTCATTAGATGAGAAATGTAAAAATGTTATAATGTCCTTGAATGAGCAAATTGTGGATTGCGAAATCTCAATGTGTTGCTACCGCAGCAGCTTCACGAAAAAAAAGTGTTGACTGTTTTGAAGATCTATCTGATTTTAAAGTAATAATTTTGATCTCAACAAAGTTACACGGTGCTGTAAGAATTGATCTGACCATGAAGTAGCTTCATGATCTGACATGTAATTTAGAATTTACTGGTAAGTGGCGGTAGTACGGAGTTGAGAGAGAGGTAATCTGAGTGACTGAGTGAGTGAGACTGACATGGACTGCAGTGAGTGAGTAGTAGGAGTAGGAAATCATTTGTTCGCTTACTGTGTGGGGTGAATGGTCAACTGGTCATGAATCACAGATGATGCCATCGGCGATATCATGGTTGAAGAAACCACTCGTTTGTTAGCACGCAAAATAAAGCCAGGGCAAGATCTATGGACAAGATTCGGGAATGAGGAAACTAATGCGTGTAACGCAAAAGCGCTTCTAAAGTTCTAGATGGTTATGTGAAGTGAATGGTGATTTCCTCAACCACGATAATGCCACATGATCATAATCGATGGGGTGACCAAATATATAATTTTTAGAGCTCTGAATCAAAAAGTTATTGAGTCAAACCACACAATGTGGTTACTCTGTCACGAATGGGTTTACAAGTTGTTTTAGAATTTTTATTTAGGCCTAATACTGTTAGCTTATAAGGAGCACAATAAGCTAATAAATCACACGGAGACGAGATCGTACAAGAACACTGTCATGTCATGTTATATCGGATATGCGCTGCTTACAAAGATGCTACGTTTTGCATACTGTCACTCATGGTGCTAGTCTAGGTTCCAGCCTCAATATCCCATAACATCTCCCTTTCTTTATTTTAATTTTGTTTGTTTTGATTAAAATCCAGATTTTTTTCATAATACCCCTTTCTCATAAAACTGAATGCCAAAAACAACTAAAAAATTATCAGAGAACTTAGAAGTCACATGAACCGAAATTAGCTCCATGGACTTGACTTGTAAATCATCATTTCACATAAATGTGAATAAAACATATGTTTATCAGAATAATGTTTTTATGAGTCATATTTTATCTTGATTCCTTTCCGTATATCTGTTCGGACTGTTGACTTGTTGGTATATATATATATATGGCTGCAAATCTTGATGATTTTGATAATCTTGATCTTGCTATTACACTTCAAACACTAAACACAAAAAAAAAACAATATGGGATGATAGAGCGAAGGTATCAATACCCAACCATGAGCCTCGGGATTATTCTGCCCGCTGTTGTGGCTCAGGTTGCCTAACTAACTCAAACGCTCACTCGCAGAAGACTCGTCTGATTATCCCCGCGTTTAATAACACACAATGATCCAACTGATTATCTTTGCGTCAAATAACAAAGAGTGATCCATCTGTTTAATAACACACAATGATCCATTTGTTAATCCCTGCGTTAAACAAAGACGCTTTTACTAAGTAAGAACAAAATCCTTGTACTTCGCTGGGATTTTCTTCTGCCGCTGTGGTCTACCCCCATTGGAGATAGGAGGTGGAGGTGGTTGTGCTGTCTCCTGCTGCTTAGCACCACTCTTGGGGTCTCCGGGCACCTCGGATGAAGACTGCTGATAACGAGTGCGTTGTAGCTTCCCATCAGGTGGCTGACGATCTGTTTCCGTCTCCTCAGTAGATGGTGCTTCAGGAGCACTGTTGGCCCTCGCTCTCAGGAACCTGCGGTTGCGTCGAAACTGGTGGCCGTCATCTGTTTGCACCACATATGACCTGTCACCAAGGATTTTCCTACACACAGCTTGTCTCCAGGGCTGGTGAGGGAGATCTGGCTGTAGAAGTACACCTTGGCCTATTCTAAGCTCAGGTAGATCCTTAGCCCCTCGGTCATATTGGAGCTTGGCCTTCTGCTTTCTCAGTTTGATTTGCTCAGGAACATTTCGGACTACCTGTGGCATTAGTAGTACTTCTGGTGTGGGAAGGCCTGTGCGAGTGCGTCTAGACATCAATTTCTGCACAGCACTCACTCCATCAGGATCAGGGGTGTTCCTCCATTCTAGCACTGCCATGTGGACATCACTTCCTTCTTTCACAGCTTTCTTGATGATTGTTTTTGCTATCTTGACAGCTGACTCGGACTTTCCATTGCTCTGACTGTATCTTGGCGAGCTTGTCACATGTTCAAAGTCCCATTCTGCTGCAAATTGGGCATACTCTTGGGCCACAAACTGTGGCCCATTGTCCGTGATGACTCTCTCAGGAATGCCATGACGTGCGAAGTGTTGTTTTGTGCACTGGACAACATCTGCTGCTCTTGTGGCATCCAACTGGTCCAACTCCCAGTAGTCAGAGTAGAAGTCTACCGTCACCAGATATTCCTTGTTGTTCACATGGAACAGATCTTGCCCCACAATCTTCCATGGCCTGTTTGGTATTTCAGCTGACATCATTGTCTCCTTCTGCTGTTTTGGCTTCATGGAATTGCATATGGGGCATTGCTCTACCTTTTCCCTGACTTGTGCTGCCATTCCAGGCCAGAAGAGTGTGTCACGAGCACGTCGGATACAGGCATCTATCCCTAGATGGCTTTTATGTACTTTCTCCACCATCATACTTCGTAGTGTCATAGGGATAATCACTTTCTGTCCTTTGAATAGGATTCCATTCTGGGCAGTGATTTCATCCCTGAAGTTGAAATACTCTCGGATGCTTCCAGGTACAGCCTCTTTGTTGTCTGGCCATCCTTGTTGCACCATTAACATAAGATCCTGCAGCTGTTGGTCTGTACCAGTGCTACATCTCAGTTGGTGCTCTGTTGCTGCACTTACTTTCAACAGGTCCATCTGGTTAATGACCTCAAGTTCTTCGAAGATCTTGGACTCTTTCCTGTTGTTGGGTAGGTAAGCACGACTCAGCCAGTCAGCTATGTGCATTTCCTGCCCTGGCTTATGCTGTAGTTGCAACTGGTATTTCTGCAGCCTCATCAGCATTCTCTGTAGCCTCTTCGGTGCTCTGTGCAAATTCTTGCTGAAGATTGGCACCAGCGGCTTATGGTCAGTCTCTACAGTCGTCTTCTTGCCTTGAATGTAGTGTGCAAACCTGTCGCAAGCAAACACAATAGATAGGCACTCCTTCTCAATCTGAGCGTAACATTGCTCTGTTCTTGAGAGAGCTCTGGATGCGAAGGCCACTGGCTGTCCATTCTGCAAGAGTGTAGCCCCAAGACCCTTCTCTGATGCATCACACTGAATCGTAACTTCCTGTGTTACATCAAAGTACTTCAGCACAGGTGCCTGTGTGAGCATCTTCTTGATATCCTCTAGGGCTTGGTCGTGGTGTTCAAGCCACTCAAAGTGTGCTTCTTTATCCGTCAGTCTCCTGAGAGGCTCAGCCACTTCCGAAAGTCTTGGAAGAAACTTGGCTAGGTAGGTAACACTTCCTAGAAGCCTTTGGACACCTTTCTTGTCTGCTGGGGGTGCCATACCAACAACTGCCCGAATCTTCTCTGGATCCGGACGTAATCCATCTGCAGACAGCTTATGGCCCATGTATGTCACTGTAGTCTGTCTCAATTTAAGCTTAGCTCTATTAAGCTTTAGATTCACCTTCCTAGCCCTTTGGAGAAACTTCTCCAAGTTCCTGTCATGGTCAGCGAGCGCTTCCTCCTTGGTGTCGCCTGAGCCAAACACTAAGAAGTCGTCTGCTATGACCTCCACACCAGACAGGCCCTCAATGATCTCGTGCTGTCTGCGTTGGAATTCCTCGGGAGCTGAGGAAATCCCGAAGGGCATGCGTTTGTATCTATAGCGCCCAAACGGTGTAGAGAAGGTTGTCAGGTAGCTACTAGCCTCGTCCATCTGTACCTGCCAGAAGCCATCCTTGGCGTCCAGTACCGTGAAGACCTTGGCGTTGGCTAAGTTTGGAAGGATATCATCGATCACCGGGATTGGGTAGTGCGGTCTCTTAATAGCTTGGTTCAAATCTCTAGGATCCAGGCATATGCGGAGCTTCTGTGGCTTTTTCACAATTACCATGCTACTAATCCAGTCTGTCGGTTCAGAGACCTTTGCGAGTATTCCTCTTTCCTCTAGCTCAGCCAACTTTTCCTTCAGGTCATTCTTTATGTGCACTGGGACTCGCCGTGCCGGATGCTTGATAGGTGTGACTGTCTCGTCAATTGTCAGCCTATATTCTCCCGGCAGGCGACCAAGTCCTTCGAATACATCCTGGTACTCGTTGATGAGGTCTCTGGACTGTGTGATATGGAGCACATCTTCTCTGGCTCTGACCTGGATCGCTCCCATCTTTATCGACGATTCAGCACCGATCAAAGGAATTTCCCTACTGGTTTCAACTATTTTGAAATTAAGCTTGTATGATTTCCCATCATAACTGCATTTCAAGTCTCTCTCCCCCTTCACTGGAATGTAAGACTGATCACCATACAACTTAATCCTCACCCGTGAAGGACACAGAGTTGGATTATCTGTCCCCTCCAACTCAGCCAGCGTCTTGTAGGGCATCACATTACAAGTAGCCCCTGTATCAATCTGGCATCGAAGCGGTTTCTCATTGTTCTTTTCTCCTATTTCAACATGGACAAAGATTTTCTTTCCCTTTGTGTCGCTTAGAAGCCCAACACACTCCTCTTCCAGGCTGAAATTTGATTCATCATCCGAGCTTATCTCCGCTATGTCACACTCATCCTGCTCACCAGCATGCACGCTCTCAGTCTTGGCCCTGCAAACCTTCGCGAAGTGGTGCTTACGCTTGCACCTTGAGCATTCCTTGCCGTATGCTGGACAATTATCTCGACCCTTCTGATGTTTGAGCCCACAATATTGGCACAAATTGCCCTTCTTTGCTGAATTCTTTGAGCTATCAGGCCTGCTTTTCCACTGTTTGCCCTTCGGTTTCTGTTGGTGTCGCCCTTGGCCTTTTGTACGCTTATCCTTGGCAAAATTCACCTCCTGAGGGGACTGGTCGCCATTATTCATCATTTTCAGCTGATGCGTGGTTGCCTCACTAATTTTGAGAGTGTCAAATGCTTTATTTAGGGTACATTCTTCCTCCCGGAAGAGTCTGACCCTTGCCCCTTGATCACGGCTGCCCATCACCAGGCGATCGCGGATCATTTCTTCCTCAAGTGCAGAATCACGAAACTTGCATGTACCTGCAAGCTGTCTCAGCCGCTCCAGAAACTGCGTCACCGTCTCATGAGGTTGCTGCTCTGCCGCATTGAAAAGAAATCTTTCATACAGCACGTTTCTCTTTGCGACAAAATGTTTCTCCAGAGCATCCAATATCATTTTACACGTTAGGACATCCCCTTGTGGTACTGATATTTTGAGACCTGTCAACACGCTTCTACATTCTTGCCCCATTACTGTTTTTAATGTGGCCACCTGCACTTTTTGATCTTTTTTCTCTAGCTCTGTTGCCGTGAAATAATCTTCCCATGTCTCTCTGAAATTAGTCCAGTTCTTCTCTGTGTTGCCTTTACACACCATAGGTGTAGGTGGGGGAATTTGATACATCGCCGTAATAATCGAGTCACTATTCACTCAAAAAGTCACTGTGCATGCAACTTGCAAGTACATACGGTATTAAGGTAGTACAAAGTCACTCGGCAGCTCAGCTTACCACTCACGTTGCGCGATTCCACACAACGAGTTCGGCGATTTCACCTCCAAAATTCACCCTTTTCTCAGTCTCAAACTTGCATCAACACAGTTCATTCTTGTAAAAACAGGTTTTCTTCATCAAAATCCCACTTCTGACACCATGTTAGCTTATAAGGAGCACAATAAGCTAATAAATCACACGGAGACGAGATCGTACAAGAACACTGTCATGTCATGTTATATCGGATATGCGCTGCTTACAAAGATGCTACGTTTTGCATACTGTCACTCATGGTGCTAGTCTAGGTTCCAGCCTCAATATCCCATAACAAATACCTGTAAGACATTCACACAAATCCTAAATTGCTCTCTTTTTCTGGAAACTGTAAAAACATACTGTATTCCTGATTTTGCCATAAGTGATTTTTATGTCGCACTTTTTGAAGCCTCCCCCTCTTTATTTTAGTATGTTATCTAAATTGCTCCTTTGCCTGTTTTCAATCACCCCCTAGATCATTTTGAAGGAAGATATTCAGACCACTTGCGACACCACAACCTTTCATGATGGGAGACGAATGGGTCCAGAGAATCTCTCGAAGGAAAAAGATTCCTTATTACTTTAACACAAGAACAGGAGAGACACAGTGGAATGAACCAAGTAATACAGAGAAGGTAATGCTGGTCTTAGTTCTTTCTGATCTGCAATAATACTCTTTCAAACTGCAGTAGTTGCCTCAACTTCCAGATAAGTTATGAACTTCTTATGTCTTTTACAATATGCAGTGTAAAAGAACCGAGTTGTGAGCTGTTGAGCAAATTCAAAATGGAGTATAATTTCTCAAAATTTTGTTTTCTTTATTCTTTACAGACACGTAGCGGTCAAAAAAGGGTAATATTAAACTCTTCTGGAGAGAGGGACGAGGGAAGCCTAACAAAGAAAGCAAAGGCCTTGTCATCAGAGACTCCTACAGGGAGCAAATCATCATCCCTTAATGATCGTAGTTCAGCATCCAAACTGACAACTTCCAGAAAGTGTGATGTTGACACTAAATCAACATCAGAAAAACAAGAATGCATTTCAGAGTATGTGCCAAGGATAATATATCCAAAGAAGAGATCAAAGAGAAAGAAAAGCGAGCAATCGACGTCATCAGATGCACCCCAGAAGAAGACATTCCAAGAAATCAAACCTTCGTTAGCCCTAGACAAAGCTGAACCCTCGAAAGGACCACCCGCAAAATGTGCAAGGACCGTAACCACACCACATAGTGAGAGGAACAAGATTATCCGTCATGATGAAGGAAACACGAATACGCCATCTCCAAAAGGACCTAGCAAACAAAAGAAAGAATCTGGTGGTGCTCTGCAGCCAAAGGAAAGGACTGCTGTTAAATCTGTTTCTCATATGGAAGTCGACCTTCCCCTGAGTACAGAGGTAAGGAGTTTTGTCTCTTGACAAATATTCAGCTGTCGCTATTACCCATAATCCTTGAATGGAATTGGCCTGATAAACTGATTAGAGCACTCTGACATATACACCGCTGCAAAATATAGAAGAAATTACATTCTAAAGCACAGAAAAAGATATTAAGAAAGTGTGCCACTGGGTTGATCTTAAAGAGGCATTCATTTTGGAGGGCAAGGTCTTGTATTTTCAGGATGATTCAAGAAATACTTCAAGATGATTTCTTGAGTTGAAGTACCAGTATATTCAAAGGGATAAAGAAAAGGCTTAACTCCAGAAAATCCTTTAGAGAAAGGACCAGGGGGCGTTTCATCAAGCGTTCATCAACTGTTATAAGCTACTGAAGTCCTTGCATCTGACTGGCTGACAGCAAATTTGTCAGTAAAATTCACTGACAAAACGCTTGATGAAATGCTCCCCTGAAGTTCAATTTTCAAACAAATATGAAACAACACACTGAAATTTGGACTTGTTATAAAACTTTATTGAAACTTCAGAATAACTCTGTTTGCATTGCCTGATAAAACAGATCCTTATGTTAAACGCTTCATCCTGCTTTGTTTCCAGGGCAAGGTTCTTGTCGTTGTTGATACCAATGTGCTAATAAACAGCCTGCACTATCTGGAGACTATCAAGGGAAAAACCATAGAAGGTAAGGCAACAGATGGTTGATTCTATATTACAGGAAATAGAGGCAGTGGAATGTCGGACGCAGACACCCCCCTCCATTGTCCGAGTCTGACGTTCTGTTGCCTCTGACAGGAAGGGATGAATTTATAGCATTCTCTAGATTTCAACTTGAGTTAATAATTGATTTAAAATGATGAATTTCTCTAAGTAACCACTAATTTATATACATATACATATATATGCCAGATCACTGCCAAAATGTCAAAATAGTTTACTTGTAACTTAAATTATGTGGAATTTACAACAACAAAAAACCAAAACACAAACAAATCTGCAGCAATATATGCTATTGTTAGAATTTATGAAAATATCTTGACTTGTTTTTCAGTATTGATAACTGTAGATCATCTAAAACAAAATTGGTTATTTAGGCCACATTTTGCCGAAATAGCAGTTTAGCAGATTAGTATACCATTGAAAAGTGGTTCACAATTTCCCTCTGAATACATTGTCCAAATGTCATTTTCACTTTTTATGTTTCAGATTTGGGAGATGTTATGCTGACCATTCCTTGGATAGTAATGCAAGAATTAGATCTTTTGAAGGTAGGTTAACCCGTTAACAGCTGAATTCTCTAACTCCCATAGATTTAATACAAGGGCCACCCAGTTCCCGTAGTCCACAGGTTAAAAGAATACGGTACAGCATGAACTTTTTTCTCCTGTATTAGAAAAGGGGTATTGTTTCAGTTTAAAAAAAGACAATAAAAAACAACAACAAACAATAGAATCATTCAAAACCAAGATTGAATCTCGGGACTATTTCACAATTATATAATTAAATACTGTAGTATTTAAGTTCTTTGTAACTAGATTTTGTTATTTATCATGTAGCCACATCGGTGGAAGAAATGCATGCCTGCCTCCCCGGCTATGTTAAAGGGCAATCCAACCTTGGTAATAAGATGACTTGTGTGAAAGCAGAAAATAAGAAAAACAGGATGGTGAAAGTTTGAAAGAAATCTGACAAGGACTAAGAGAGTTATGTATGTTTGATAAATGAGATCACTACCTCTATGCGAATCTCAAATTGGCAATTTGGTGAGGCGATTGTGACATTTTTGTGGACAACTCTCCCGTTTGTCGTACACAAAAATATCATTAATTTGAGGTTTTCTTTGAGGCGCTTTTACCTTTGGGGCAGTAATTAAAATATATTGGAGGTAGCATATTGTTATAGGTCCTCATGAAAGAAAAAGATCCTACTAAGTAATACATTTTGAAAAAAGTGACATTTTAGACATTTTTAGTGTTGTAGCAAATGGGGGAGTTGTCCACATCTACATCACAGTGACATTACTTATTCGGCCAATTTGAAATTCCCATATGTGTAGTGATTACAACTTTCAAAAATTCATAACTTTCTTATTGCTTGTCTGATTTCGTTCAAAAACTTTCACCAATCTGCTTCTCTGATTTTTCCTCTTTCTTTCAAAGCAACTTGCTTTTAAGGTTGGATTTCCCTTTAACAATCCAAAGTTTTATGGGGTTTTTTTTACACAGTTTTGTTGATGGTATTTAATAGTTATGTCAAAATTGTGAATGTGAGTCCAATTTGATTTCTTTGTTTTGTATCTCTTGCAATCAAACAAAAAGTAACTGGCAGTGGAGAGTAAAGGATGGGAAAGAAGATCATAATATGGTTTTTAGAAAAGATTAATTAGGGAGGAAAAACAGGAAAAATACAAGAAAAATTGCTTGAAAAAAAATCAAATGTGTTGTACACAGAATCAGGGGCTGCAAGATTTTACATGATTTCATGTATAATTATGTGCTCCTTATTTTCCCCATACCCATGCAGGGTCCCAACTGTATGGCCATGACACCACTATCCACTTCAGCACGGAAGGCACTGAACTTCCTTCATAAAAACAGGACTGATCCTAACATTAAAGGCCAGTCTTATCACCATGTAAGTAGCAATTACATTATAAAAAAGAATAAAATAGAAATGTAAGACTAATCTTAACATTAAAAATGGTATTGTATCCCTTTTGCAGGCCAAAAGTATAAAATAGTATGAATGCATTGGTGGAAATAAAATTCCGTTAAGAACTCTCCTCTGAATATGTAATTGGGACTGGAAGCTGACTCAGAGCATACATGTATCAGAGAGCATTCATTTTGGTTCAGGAGCAGAATTTATTTTGACAAAGTTCCCTACCGAGGGCGAATCTTACCGTGTGCATTAATTGTGTGGAGGGCCAGGGGAAATTGTCCCAATATATTCTGGGTTGATCCCCTGATTTGCTGATTTTTTTCTTTCTTTTTGTGTGCCCTACAGTTCCTGAAGACAGTAAAAGAGAATGATGTGAACGGAACCAGCGATGATAAGATACTACACTATTGTTTGCAGTGCAAGAAAAAATGTAAGTATTGTCATATCATTTTAAAAGAACGTGATTCAGCTCTTTGTGTCATGCTCAAATTGTGAAACTATGCATTGCCAGTATATATTCTAGCTCACAAGGTTTTTAGCTCACCTGAGCCTAAGCACTATTAATTTTTAGCTCGAGTGAGCTATTGCGATGGAAATTTGTCCGTCGTCCGTCGTCCGTTAACTTTTTACATTTTCATCTTCTTCTCCAAAACCCATGATCGGAATTCAACCAAACTTGGTAGGAATCATCCTTAGGGGTAGGGGACCCAAAGTTGCTAAAATGGTACATGTGGCCCCCAGGGGGGCCCAGGGGGAAGGCCCCCAATTGTAAAAGCTATGTAAATTTCAAACATCTTCTTCTCCAGAACCAGGCATAGCTCAGACTTGGTATTGTGTATGGAGATACCTCTATAGATGAAGAATAAATTTTGTTCATGAAATTTCTGTGAGTGGCTCTATAGGGGCCCTGTGGGGGTAACATACTGGAGGGGGGGCGCTGCCAGGCAAAATGTACATTCTGATCTTCTCCAAAACACACGATCGGAATTCAACCAAACTTGGTAGGAATCATCCTTAGGGGTAGGGGATCCAAAGTTGCTAAAATGGTACATGTCACCCCCAGGGGGGCTTAGGGGGAGGGCCCCAAGTGTAAAAGCTATGTAAATTTCAAACATCATCTTCTCCAGAACCAGGAATAGCTCAGACTTGATATTGTGTATGGAGATACCTCTATAGATGAAAAATGAAAGTTGTTCATGATTTTTTTCTGGGTGGCCCTATAGGGGGTCTATGGGGGTAACATACTGGAGGGGGGGGGGCTGGGGCAAGTTGTCCGCCATCCATAAACTTTTTACATTTTCAGCTTCTTCTCCAAAACCCATGATTGGAATTTAACCGAACTTGGTATTGTGTATAGAAATACCTCTGGTCAATTCCACAGTAACGGAAAATCACACACAAACTGTATCTAAATGTCCTTCCGTTACCGTGGAATTAACCCTCTATAGATGAAGAATGAAAGTTGTTCATGAAATCATCTCATGTACATCCTCCTAGGTAGGAAGCTCAGACTTGGTATTGTGTATAGAGATACCTCTATAGATGAAGAATGAAAGTTCATGAAATTTTTTTTGGTGGCCTTATAGGGGCCCCTGCACCAGATGTGAATTAATCCACCTCAGGTGAGCGCCGTGCCCCCTGGGGCTCTTGTTTTAATAATAACCTAGGTGTCAAAGTACTAAGAAATAATTCATGCATTGTATTTTTTTCACATCGTAGGATGCATCTGTGATATTCATAAAAATAAATTTTTGAAGGATCAAATTTTAAGGTCAGGAGCGCAATAGCTATCAATCAGAGGATTTTACAGATACAGTTGATATGAACTTCTGTCCTTTAGTTGCAGTAAATAGTAGCAGTATGAACAGAAAATGTAAATATTGTTATTGTAGAAGTTGTGACGTTTGTCCCACTTTTCCACTCAGATCCGAGGAACTTGGTTGTTTTGCTGAGCAACGACAAGAACCTGTGTGTGAAGGCTTCATTCAGTGGAGTGCCATCATCAGGGGATAAGGTAAGCTTGCTTTGTGCAGTTGTCAGGAGTCATATCCATTTTGATTCCCCAGACAATTACTAATAGGCCCAGGGCCCTGTTTCATAAAACTTACCATTAATGGTAACTCTGCTATCAATGGTTACTACCATGGTAACATCACTCAACAGCCAATGAAACTCAAGGTTTCCTTGGGAGTTACCATTGATGGCAAAGTTACTGTTAATGGTAAGTTTTGTGCAACAGGGCCCAGGACAATGACCTCCTGGGGAGCGTTTCATGAAAGGAAGTTGTATCCGACAACTGTTATAAGCTACTGAAATCCTTGCATCTGATTGGCTGACAGCAAATTTGTCGGATAAAATATCTGACCAGTCTTTTCATGAAACGCTCCCCTGGACAACTACTGTAAAACCAGAAACTTTTGTGCCCATTTAATGTTCACAAATTTCGCAAGTGGTTGAGATTCGCGACCCAATAAAGTGATTACCCACTTGTTAGTTTATGGGAAGGGGTAGAAGGGGTGCTTTTCCAGTAGATAATTGTCCATGGGTGATAGTTGTCCTATGGTGTAGTTGTTGGGACTGTTTTCACCTTCATCAGTGATCTGCTAATTCCTGTCACTTTCAATGATGGAATCCTGTCTCCAGGTTGGTTGGTGAGTGGCTTTCTGTTCCCTTGTGGTTGGGTCTATGTTACACACATCCTAAGCCGTTGAAATAACTGTATTGGATTTGCTGTGAGCGGCTTTATGTTTGATATATTTTCTTTGTTCTAACTCATGTTCCCCTTCTGTGCTCAGGACTTCATGGATGAGATCAAGAAGCAGGTCAGGAGCCACTCCCAGCTCTCTTTCTCCTCCGACGACAGCGCGGTGTTCTCACCCGTCAAGGAAGAACCCTCATCAGGAAGATGCTCACCGGAAGGAGCCATCACCTGCATCTCTCCCATGGAGTGCCAGTCCCCTGGGCCATTCAGAAACAGTGATCATTCAATTCAAGGTACTATTTAACCCTTACTGTGCCAATGATGCAATTTTGCACAATGTTTACGCACAAATTGCAGAGAGCAATATCCTGTCTGGCACACAATGTGTTTAACAGATAAGACAGTGCGTGTAGGAAGTGTCAAGGTCTCCTTGAAATCTCACTGGAATGTGGCTCACAAGATACAGGGTTCAAATTCCTGCCCCAGCAATAACATCCTTTTGCAACAGTAACCTACTTTTGTCCCATTTGATCCAGGCCTGAAGTAAAAAACAGTACTACAGTGAAACCTGTCTATAAAGACCACTCAAGGGAGACAAGAAAAGCTGTCTTTATGTACAGGTTCCTTTAATACATGTTTCAATGAGAAACACTTTTCAAGGGAAACAAAAATTATGGTCTTTATAGACAGGTGGTCTTTATAGACAGGTGATCTTTCTATACAGGTGGTCGCTAAAGCAGGTTTGACTGTAGTAAGAAGAATTCTGTAAGTGCTGCAGTGCCTTATCGTGTCAGGAGGTGGGTAGAAAATAGCTGGGTCAAAATTTTGAGAAATCACTTTGGGAGTGCATAGAGACGATGTGTCATTAAAAGCTAGTCTAATGAATCGTCAGTTTTGGTCAACTTCTGACAGGTCATATATAATGCACATTCAATCCTTCAAATCACTTCAGTTGTTAAGGACATCAAGATAATTGAGAAAAGAAAACATATATGTATGTCATTTTTTCATCATTCCCTCAAGTGTGTAAACAAAATGCACTCAGATCACCATCACTTTCATATTTTCCTATGCTTACATTCTTATTTTTCAGCTGATTTACATTTTCTTACCATTTGCTGAGTAGATGATGTAAATTGTTTTTAGTCTTTAATTGCGAATTTATTTCATTCTGTGAGAATTTTATTCTTTGTCATTATTAAACAGACCTCAAGACTACTTTTACAGACAATGAAAAAAGAAGTACATCTTATTCACCAGTGCATCAAAATAATGCAAGAAGAAACGCGCCGTCTCCCCCAGTGCAACAGAGTCGTGCAAGTAGAACAAATGCAACATCGCCAGCATTACAGAGTGAAGCTAGGACTAATTCTAATAAGCAAGTAGGAGAGAATGAAAAACCATCTACATCTGTAGCCCCTTGTGTTGCATACAATACCAAAGCAGATTCGAAAGAGAAGAAAATTGATCGTTCGCTGTCATTGGATCCTGCAGCAGAGAGAAAGAAGAAGGTAAAATATCTGTTTGTAATTAAATGATGTTTTCAATGTATCGAAATCTTGCTCAAGAGGATTTTTACATGTCATTAACAAAACAGTGTGGCTCTGAATGGAGTAAGGCCATTGATCATTTAAAAGCAATACATCTACCCCATTTGAAAACAATTATTTGTATAGCTCATAGTCTGGTCACAATAACCTTTTCTTTTGCAGTCTCCTTTATTCAGGAATGCTCTGTACAAATAAATACATGTAGAGACACAAGTGGCTGATTAGTCACGAACGGACATTTGACAAATTTGGAAAGTTTGAAGGCCTGTAGAAAGTAAATATTTAATTGAAGTGAGCTATTTTATGTTTCATTGTGAAGAGCATAGCTGAAGGAGTTGAAATTTGATAAACTTTGGTTGCCATGATCGCCAACTAAAATTATAATCCATAAAATATTCAATGTCACGGACGGACAAAATGCCTACTCTTAACTGATCAGGCTCATAACTGCATGCCTGTGAAATAACTCCAAATACCGCTTTTGATGTATGATTAGGAGAAGGAGTACACCAATAAGATGCTGGGTTTCCTGAAGCTTGCTCTAGTTATTCTCCTGAGACGAGAGATGATAGAAAGCTATACTGATCACTGGTAAGAGAACAGTGACAAATGCCACATTTCTATGACAGATTTGCCCTCAGCCAATCAGATGCAAGGCTTTCAGTAGCTTATAACAGTTATTACAACTTGTTATTGATAACAAGTTTTATGAAACAGGGCCCTGTTGTATGTAGTGTCGTTTGTGTCAACCATTGCAAGATACCAGTTTTTAGGCTTTTATCAGATTGAAGGCCCTGTCAACACTCTGTTTTCAGGCTCTGGGAGGCTTTTTGTAAAGAACATTTGGGCTCCAATGGTTTTCGGTCTCTTTTTAGGCTCATTGGGGAAAACCAACTGGTATCTAAACCACTTTACTCCTTCCAAAAGGAACTTCTTGCACAAAATGTACACTCAAGGACTATTTTAATATATTTCTTTCATTATCAATAGTAATGTAGGTTTATATCATTCATATACATTGACATGTACGCTTATAGATATACAGTTAAGTTTGCACAAAATAGTTCGACTTATGCAGAGTTTGAATTAGGGGGTGTAAATTACACATATTTAGCATGGTTTGGTCAAGAGAATTGATTCGACTTAGGGAAAGTTAGACTTGTGCGACTTTGAGTTATGCAAGTTTAAAGGGCGAGTCAATTAGAATCAACATTGGGGCTAAAAATGTAGTACATATGTCCAATGACACAATTCTGACATTTTTACAGAAAAAAAATTGCCCAGTAACAAGAAATTGGTCAAAAAACTCACTAATTTGGGAACGCCCCCAAAAATTGACAGCTGATTGGCTAGAGCGATTTGACGTAGCATCGGGAAGTCCCCCGCGAAGCCACTAAGGTTGACTAATATGTTGGCAATGTAAATGAATGATAATTTATCCATTTTCATATCACTATTTATACAATTTCGACAATCTTTAAGTCCCCCAAAATGATTTGAATAGGTTGTTTAGACATTTTAGTAGAGGTCAAATGACAAGTCTGGCATTTTTTCAAACACTTTACCCATGATAATTCCTCTTTTGGATTAGGTTTATGTTTTGGAAAAACGTAATATTTTACAGACAAGTAGACGTGTGGACAGTCGCTTTACTGCTGACCGTACCTTGCGAATCGTTGTGTGCGTGCTTATGATAACAACCAAGTACACTGAAAGACTGGATGAAAGTCTAAATATATTACAACAATTACAGCAAAATCGTGTGCTGCAAGCTAGCTGCCTCCCGGGGGAGGGGGGGGGGGGCACTCACATATATATTATGTCACACATGTCGGGTCGCTCCCATGATATGCGATTTTCAGATTTTCACTAACCGCACCTCGATTGGCTTCCGACTCGCTCCCTAGAATATGAGAAAACAATGCGCACAGCCCATTGTCCGAGAACGGTCGCTCCCTAGCCTCCCAGGCCAGCGCAGCGGGGAGCTGGGCGACCTAGTGCCCCCTAACTGAACGCGGTATTACTAGTGCTAGCGGCGGCTCAGCGAGATCAATCTGCATGCGACATCGAGCCAGTGCAGTGGCGCGGCATGTATAGCGTTAAAAACAGCGCTGCGACCGCTGACTCAGTTCATGCACCGTATGTGTACCAGAGTAGTGAGATCGCGAGCAGCTAAAATTAGCTCTGCCCATGAGCCCGTTCTCTCCTTAGACCCTCAAAAATGAGCTTCCTCAATTAACCATTTAGCTCCTTAGCATTGGCAGCGGCACACCCACATCCAAAAACAGGTTGAGTCCCCCCCCCCCCCCCCGGGCTCTACTACGGTACGGTACGGTAGACCTACCCTGTTTTTCTCCAGTGACTCCAGCTTCAGAACTGCAGACCGACTCTTGTTTTTTTTAGCTCCCTGTGTTTGGCTTCCAGTTCCACAGTCCTCAGTTCCCAGTCTGATGACAGGGATAGCTGTCGGCCGCAGCATTTTATTCTTGGGCGCAAATCCTAGCTGGTCATACAGCCCCTGGCCTGAGGGCCTGACTATCGAAGTCCTCCTCCCTGAAGTGGTCACTGCAAACAGTACTGTGAGCGGAAGGGCCATCCCACTGAGCTAGCTCGCGTCAGCTTGATCCTTGAAATCCAAATTTTTCGAGTTGCATCACCTTTAGGAAAGGTGTGCAGACTGACACCATCGCTGGTGCCTTTGCTGCACCCAGCAACAACACATCTCCGCGGCATTTTCTTGTGAGATATGCACTCCTATCATGCCTATCCAAAATTCCCTGCACTAGATATACACAGACAAGCGTCGTCCGCTAGCTAGACGTTCCCGATGGTACGTCACAGGTCACCTGACAAGGCACGTGACTGGGCCCTATTTTTCGAGGGGCGTGACAGACTAGCTGATAAACGTGCGATTTAGGCAAATTCAACGAAGCTTAGAGAAGTACACAGATCTTTTTAATAAAAAGTATATGCGATTTCTAGCAATATTGACACAATACTTTGATATTATCATGAAATGTAATTCTAATTGACTCGCCCTTTAACTGTACATGGAATGTTAAATTGTAAAATAGTGGTGTATTTTCCTTTTGTGTGTTATCATCATTCAGGTTGGAGATTGTACACAAGAAACCACCTTGGTCACTCCTAGATGCGCTTCTATGCATCAAGAAGTAAGAGAAATCCTAGATAATTCCTGTGCCAGGTTATATATGATTATGAATTAAAATGTTAAGAGCCATATCTAATTATGTATTTATTGTTTTAAACTGGCATTGAATAAAAGGGCTTAAAAGAGTTACTATTTATCTGAATCAAACTCCTCAATCAGTTGCAAGGCAATGCACAATCCTCTGTGTGGAGGTTTATGATTGATCGGGATTACTTCAATAACTTGAGAATCATTGGACGGATATTTAATAAACCTGGATCAAGCATATCAGCATGAACGGATCAGCTAAATCAAGAAGCCGAAGTTCAAACATCACATGGATCTTAAAAGTGTAAATATCTTACATAAAACTGTATCAGTAACTGTAATAAGTTTAGAAACATTGTGGCCTTTATTTTCTCTCATTCCTGTAGAGACCAGTTTTTTAATGGCAGATTAGCAAGATGCCATAGTTCATCTGTGGCATACACTTTTGTAGACACTAAACCTGTTTGGTTGCATATATTTACTCTATTGTACATGACATGTTTGATTTATCTTATCAGCTGAATAGACACAATATGTAGGTATTTTTGGATTGCGTAGAGTTGTTAGCTAATTCTCTCTTACATATATTTCTATAGACACTATATAGCTGTATTTGGATTGCTGCTAGGGCGCAGCAATGCTGAGGAAGTGGATAAACTCATCACCATAGTGGAAAAGATTAGAGAAGATGGTGAGTATCCAGTAATTGAATTTTCCAGTGTTACAGGAATTGGAAATATTGTAACTATGGCAACATCTTTCATCTGAAAACATTGCTCCACATTCATGAAGATGGTTTATTTCAAACCATTGTTGAAACCTCAAGAAGTGTAGTAGGGGCGTTGTTAATCCTATAAATGGGCATTATATGCATATCTACGTATATGTTAGTCCTTGGTGGAGGTTTGGTTTAAATTTAACCCTCAGTCATGAATTAGGGCCATTGGATTTATAAATGCAGAATGATATGTGAGATTTGGTAACATCTGATCTATTAGCTACAAGGGTGTTAAAAAGAACCTGTATTTCAACAAATACTAAGTTACAAAACTGTGTCACCCCAATGTATCCTTACATGTTGGGGCTTAACTTAGTCAACAGCTTTAAGGCCGATTCACACCGAACACGACAAATGACATGACAACACAACATGAACGACTTTCTCAAAAATTGCTCTAGTGCAAACCCTATGGCACTGTGCACACTGCCACAACCTCTTTCAAAACTGAAGCTGTTTCAGAAAAATTTGTGATCTACATGTATATATGTGTATGTATTTCTTCAATATAGTCACATGACCATATGGAAATAAAACAGCTGGAATTATTCTGAAAAGACAACAACCTAAAATATTAAACGAAGAAGCTTGACTGGGGAGGAATTTTTTTTTTTTTTTTTTTTTTTTTTTAATTTGTAAACAAATCTTTCGGCATATTACTCCCAGTGTTAAAGAGTAATATGCCGAAAGATTTGTTTACAAATTAAAAAAAAAAAAAAAATTCCTCTCCAGTCAAGCTTCTTCGTTTAGTAACCATTGTCCACGGCGGACCGTTTGAATATTAATGAGTCAGAAAGAAGAGGATCTTGTGTATTTGATTCTAGTTCGTCGTGACTTGGCCGTGAACCAGAATAGCCTGGTGGTTAAGTCGCTGCCCGGCAAGCAGTAGATGACAGGTTCGAATCCCGCTGGTTCCAATTTTTTCTGACTTGTGTTTTTCATTACAGATCGAGCATACGATCTTTAACACTGGGAGTAATATGCCGAAAGATTTGTTTACAAATTTAAAAAAAAAAAAAAAAAAAAAAAAAAAAAACCTAAAATATGTAATTACTCAGCATAGTCACATGACCAATTTAACAACTTTTAGAAAACCCAAGTAAAGAATAATGATTTCAAAATTTATAAATATAAAATTCTGTATGATCTTTGCAATAATTATTTCGATGACTTCGTGATGGATTTCGAATGAATTCTATCACCCCATTCTCATGATCAAAGACGACATCACAATCTCTCCAGCAAGACTTTGTGTGCGATGTGCACTGGTTGTTTTTCGCAGTTTGTTGTGTTGCATATTGTGTCATTTGTCGTTTGTCCCGTTTGGTGTGAATCCCCCCGAGTTTGGTTTATATCTTTTGTCTGAAAACCTAACTGTCATTTCTATCTCTTTGAATATTTCCACACAGACCATTTTACGTCCAAACAGTTGGAATCCTTCCGCTTTGCTGCAAAAGCGATTTTGATGCCACTCAACAAAAATGCTAAGTGAGTAGATATGCAAGCATTGATGCAATTAAAAAGAAGAAAATGAGGGCCTTTTAAAATGATGATATTTGTAATGCACACGTATCCATTGGTAATTTATTACACTTCATAGCGAAAGTGTTTTTCTGAAATGACATGTGAGATGCACAATGGTATTGTAACATACATGTACGTCATGTTCTGCCCCTTGCATTGTTGAATTTGACCAAATCTTTACTCTGGTTTAAAGGGAAGTTTGAGTTCTGGGAAAGGTGAAAAATAATTTGAATGTGAGCTTTCTCATTTGGAAGAACATCATAGTAGAAATGTCCCCTGAAAAGGATTTCTCTTCAAATACCCTTATATACGAAATATGACGAAAATAGATGACGTGTTAGGGCCGAACATTCATGCCACATTTGTGTGCAGTCCTATATACCCACTTCTGTGCGCGGTGCAATTGCTTTTGGCCGAGTTTGGGTTGATTTCTTATCATTTTGATGATTCCAAAACCTCACAGTATACACCAATCCTTATTTAGACATGATCAACCTTTCCCAATTGCTTCCAGACAGTTTCTTTCACAATGTAATTGCATGACCAGAACTCAACTTTACCTTTAATCTCTATCCTGATAGGTACAAGGAAATCACAACCAAGTGTGACGATGATATCAAGAGGGTCTACCATGAATGGAAGGGAATCGTCCAGAAGGCCTCACAATCTACGACTAATTCTGTCATCAACCAAGCTGAAAATGTACCTCCAAGAAAAGGTAAATGCACCTTCAAGCCACACTCCAGGTTGTATATAATGGATTAATTGTCTGCTAGATCTTCTTAGTCCTGTTGTTGCATAGAAGGAGTATGCATTTGTGGAAGGAGATTATCTTCTAAGACTTTGGTTAACAGTTTGTTAAAGGTGGATGGTCATTTACTTGTATATTTTAGCGTTAGAAGCATTATTTTAGCATTAGCATTTGAAGAAAGTCAGAAAAGCTGATCATTTTTATCTAACGGAGCAAGACTATAGGTGTCACTATTTCCGGTGTCGGCGGCGTTGTCAATAATCATGATTTATTCACAATAACTTTCTATGGATTTGAGGTAGAGACACCAAATTCATACCTCTGGTACATCTCTAAAAGATACTGGTCAAGTTCGAAAATGAGTCGAATCTGACCAAGGTCAAAGGTTGAAAGGTCAATGAACTTTCTACAAAAAGCACTGTAATCATAATAACTTTCTATGGAATTGAGGTAGCATCACCAAATTCATACTGCAGGTACATCTCTTAAAGGCGCAGGTCAAGTGAGTTTAATTTGACGAAGGACAAACGTCAAGAGGTCAATGAACTTTCAGTGAAAATCACATCACATATGTAATAACTTTTTGTACCTTTGAGATAGGATCACCAAATTCAGATCACAATAATATCTCTTGAAGGTGCATGTCATGTTTGTAAATGGATCAATTCGAAAAGTCAATGAACTTTTCAGTGAAAATCACTTTACATGTACATGTAATAACTTTGTACCTTTGATGTATAATCACCAGATTCATACCACAGTTCCAATTTCGAAAAATGGGTCAAAAGTTCATTGAATGTCAATGAACACAGAAAATAAAGTATTAACAGCATGCACAAATAGCATTGTCTCATTTTCTAGGGATAAAATATACGTAACATCATCATTATTGCTTAGTATAATAAAGCTGCCAGACCAAGGTGCACCTTCTTTTTTGCATAGCGAGATGCAGGTGAGACAATGCTTGGCTTTTGTCCTTTTTACATACTGTAGATCAGCTGTAAATTATAGATTGGGTGTTTTTTTCAGTCAGAGGCACAGAATAACCATTTTAAATAAAAAATTAACATTTCAAAGTTCATTTTTGACAATAAGCCAGTTCGTAATTACAATGTGCGCATTTACAGATAAAGGTCATTTGTACCGAGTACAATTGACCTTCATACGCTGTCATTGTGTGCACGCCACCAGTATGATTTTACCAAGTAGCACGTCCACCAAAAACAAGTGTGAATACAAATAGGGGTCAATTCAGGGTCATTTGTACCAAGTACTGCTTACAAACTTGCTTATTGCTCTGGCACAGAAGGGGTTAAGTTCTAATTTTCCCAAACTTGGTGATATCATAATTTCAGAGAGAAGTTATTTTATTAATTTGTGAGTCATTAGATTAGGCTAAAATTTCAAATTCATGTTATTCCTGTAAAAGAAAACGGCTGCACAGTTCTGAATCCATCAAATACATGGTACTCATTTGTTTTGAATAACTTTTGTGATCTAGCAGACTCTGAATTGCCACAAGAGAAAGAGAGTGTGCAGGAGACTGAAGATATGTGTACTTCACCACCTGCTACCAACTCATCCAACACACCTGAGACAGAGGTACATGGGGCTTTACTGATTATAAACCAGGAAGCTAGGCGGGAGATGGAAGAGAGAAGGGAAGGAGATGGCATGGATCATGTGACATATTCCGTTCTCTCGGTCTTTGAAGCCATCTATATTGTACTGAAATACCACAGGTAAAATCATAATGGGTTAAGATGCTCCCTCCATCTGTGCATTGAAGAATTTATTATCAAGTTATGTTTGTTTATTTATTTATTCATGGTTCACTTCTTTGGCCTATTGTTAGTGCTCTCTTATGAGTGTTTGAATCGGATAAAGTTTCAGTAAATGAAAGTGTGGCCCAAATTGTGGCAGTCAGATACCATAATGCAATCTTAAAAATGGAATGTCTCATTTATCCTATATTGTGATGATACTTTCATGCATGTATGTGTGGAAATATTATGATGTTTGATATTATATGACCGTGGTAAAATACAGGAAAATGGAGCAAGCTATTATCCAGTGATGGATCTTTTCAAAGAAATTAATTTTGGCAGTCCTGACCCTTCTCAATACTTTGAAATTTAGAATTGGGTGCAAGAAGCTTTCGAGTTAGTGCAGTGTAGACATTTCCTTTTTTTCTTTTTTGGGGGTTATTTTTTTTTGGGGGGGGGGGGGGGGGGTGGGACTACACGTACCTTCCTGCACAATTGGACC
The DNA here is from genome assembly GCA_025617745.1 of Heliocidaris erythrogramma. Taxonomy (NCBI): domain Eukaryota; kingdom Metazoa; phylum Echinodermata; class Echinoidea; order Camarodonta; family Echinometridae; genus Heliocidaris; species Heliocidaris erythrogramma. The sequence goes on from CM046869.1 coordinate 24,104,080, forward strand.
TTGTTCACTCATTTTATGCAACAACATTTACACAACTTTCTGGGGTTTTCTTAATGATTCCTTGACTACATTGAATTGAAGGTCTCTTTTTTTTTAACTTATAGGGATGTGATTGTATGGTCCTTCAAGCACCTGGCAAGTGGCTGCCCAATAGAGGGCCTCCCAACCAAAGACGAAAGCCTGAACTACCTCTCCTTGGCTCTGCCTTTGATCGAAGCCATCGTCCACTCTCTTCAAAGGTACATGTACATTGTTTAAACTAATGCAGTATGGTACCATTATGATACGATAAGGTGTGATGTTAACGTTTTATTTATTATTTATTTCTTAACCACTACTATGCCAAATATTCTGTATTTTTCCCCCTTTCTGGCCACCCATAAATGGCATAATAAGACCTGAACTCTGATGCATTTTTCATCCCATTTTATCATCTCTTAATCCTGTAGAATTGATTTCTATACAAAATATATTCTCTCATATATCCTCCTAATTAATTCATCAATTCAAGCTCATTTTCCACCCCTAAATAAAAAAAATAAATTGTGAAAAAGCCTTCTTTTTAAAGTCAAACTTTGTGGGTGAAATGCCGCCCACAGCCAACTGCAAGGATAATGCCTTGGGGAGGATATCCACCCATGGTACAGCAGGGGTTAAAATTTCACCAGGGTAGCCTATTTAACTAAAGGTGACCTGCCATGGGGGCCTTGAAAATACAACACAACTCTGTACTCCTAAAATGATATTATAAAATACAATTATAGAGGCATAAATACAGCAATAAAGTAATTACAAAAGTAAGTATTAACAAATTCAATAAAATTGTACCAATTTGAAACACAGTAAATAATTAATGTCAGTAACCATTACAATTGAATGTGGAAAAGAATAAGCAAGGAAAATATATAGGGAGACTGATTGAGACTCGGTAACCAGGAACTTCTCATAGTCGTCCTTCCTCGAGAAAACAGAGGGATTAGGCATAGAGAGAAAGAGATGTCAGAAGGGTGATGAGGGAAGTGCAAAGAAGAAGGGAGAAGGGAAAGAGAGAGAGAGATTTGTGCAGCAAGATTAAGAAAACACTTCTTTGGAGACAATTTCAAGTTGTTTGAATGAAATGTGTGCTTAGAATTTAGGAGTTTAGAGGTTATTCCCGCGAGTTGCACCATTATAAAGTCTTGCATTCTTATAATATTCTGTATGACATTTACCGATTATAAGATGATTAGCACATTGTCAGGTGTTCAAACATTTATTAAGTATGGTTGAGACTTTAAAAAAAAAATACCTCTGTAAAAGTCAGCAAAGAAATCATTAAGACATTAGAAAACAGGTATATGGGAAATATTGAACTCAATCCTTAAAAGGCATTTATTCCCCAAAACAAGTACGTCATCTATTGAGTAATTTGACAGACATATTAATTCTAAGCTCGCTTCAGCATTTTCAAAAAAGGAAACATAAGATGGTGATCTATATACCAAGAACAAAAATAATTTTTGGAAAGGTAAAGTTATTTGAAGATGTATCATTTCTTAGTTCTGATTTTCCAAGGTGTATCTTTGAGTATGAAAGTTTCATCAGGTATATAATCAGCTATTCCTCCACCATGATGTATCCTATATTTATGTTCAACTCTTAAACCATCAAGAGAAATCTTATTATCAGATATAGAAGAGTCACAAAAAGTTTCATTAAAGTAGAACTTTAATGATTTTAAATATTGGCTTAATACTTATTATTGCATAGATGGCATAAATTAAACAAGGTTATCCAAATTCAACGCTTGGAAACATTTGAAGTAATGATCATCATCAATTATAAAACGGTAAAATACAGCCCCCGATATAGCAGCTGAAGAGCTCCTCGAACGGTGCTGAGATATGTGACGACACACCATGGACCAGTCCTGTCTAAGCAGACGATGTCCCATAACATCTTACACATTTTTCAGAGCCTATTTTGTCATCTCCTCTTCACTTATTTCTCTTCCTTCACTAGCGTCAGTCTTAATGTTGGTCTGTTGCCTCACTCTTAACTTCGTGTATGGTATTATTTTGATGAAAAATGCAGCGTTAAAAAAATAAGGAATCAGTCACTTGTAAACAAAATAAGACGCCATTGTATTTTCAGCTGCTTGCACCGGGGCATGTTCGGCGTTTCAAGAGGGAACGAATACCATCCTGCTATTATTCGGAGGGCTTTTCAATTTGAAAGTGGGGTTTATTTCATTGATCATTGACCCTTCTCCTGTGTATTTACAATCAAACGGTTTTAGCTATCAGAATCAGTTTCACTTTCCCTTTATAATGGTGTGAAATAAGGTCATGTTTAAATACACCAAACTCTTTATAATTTGATAAATAATTGCATTGCAATTACGTTCATTCATTATAGGACGTCGTCTGCTTAAGCAGGATCGATCCCGAGTGTGACGACATCAAAACATCGCTATATTTCTGGCGAATCCTCAGATATTCCAGATGCTGAGAAGAGCTTTTATTTGTGTTGTTTTTATAACCATCATATACGCAGTTGACATAAAACTTATACGATTGCCATCTGTAAGCTTCCCAGTTTCTAGTGATACATTAATTGCAATATTTGTGATTTTCTTTGAATAGCTACTTTAATGCAAAGATCATCAGTAGTAGTATTATACAAAATATAACGAAATGAGTATGACACTTATCTTGTTCATGAAGCCTCTACTATTCAAATGCAAAATTACATTTCCCTTCAATAGTTTGGGAATTTTATCATCTCCTAGAATAAGTGACTTTTGAACATTATTTTGAAAAGTTATTTGTAGGAATAACAAAATCACTGCTTGCATTAGTGGTACATGTATCTTCTCTAACTGTCTCATGGTATTTATTGTTGTCAGGGGCACTCTCTTCTTGGCCCCGTCCTAGTAATAGGAACATACTCTTAATTTATGGCCAAGCTGTAAACGGTTGGGGCACTCCATGTCTGCAGTGTTGAGCACAATGGTTCGGCTCTCCACAGAATTTGCCATCCTTGAATGAAACAACCGAGTTCTTGCTAGAGCACTGACCATTGGAGTGTAGGACGGGGGTCCATACAATCTGAGTCGAGAGTGGTTCGTTGGAATGGTGCTGTATTGTGGTCTTGATAGGAGTGTTTGGGGGTGTGTGCAATCATGTCACTGGGTATATGGTAGATGTGGCATTGGGTGGTATGGCAACTGGGGAAGGTGCGTTGGCTGTAGTGGGGCTGATTAGGTGGTCCTCATTGGTGGAAAACTATTCATGGGAGGGCGATGGGCTTGATGTGGGAGTGTCTCTACTCAAGTGATAGCAACCAAAGTCCACTGCATTGTTTGTATGTATTTTGATTATCAACCCGTTGACTACTGAATTCTTTAATTCTCATAGGTTTAATACAGGAGCCACCCGCTTCCCGTAGTCTATGGGTTAAGAAAAGTCTTTATCTTCATTTGATGATACTTCATCCCTTCCGAGGATGGGCGGCAAGTCCCACCTGCGAATTTGAGTGTTGAACAATGTGTTAGGACTTTGAAGGTGTACATTTTTCTTCCAGAAACATAGATAGTTACCTGTATAGTGAAGCTTACGTATATCCATGGAAGATATTTTATGCCTAAAAATTTATGGTAGTACATGTAATTCCAAGTCAAAATTTCAGTCTTGAGAGTTCATTTTTGACGACTGTCTTAAAACATGTTGGCCAGAAGGGGTGAATTCCATAGTGGATAAATATATTCCAAGCCTCTCAAAATGGAACTATACTTCCAAATTTATTTAACTGTTTACATATTCTACTTTGATTGACTCTATGCAACAGATTAATAGATAGCTGCATCTCTGATCCCTTGGTTTGCTGTACAGAAGTTGTCAAATCTCTGCATGCTTATGTAGAAGCCCTTAAGGTGAGAACAAATAAAATAAGCTGTTGACACCCACAAAATGAGAGATCTCCTAGTGGGATCAACTTAAAAATAATCTGTAGTTTTGATAGTGAAAAGGAAATAGAGTGAAACTTAAGTATGATCTCTTATTGTTCCCATTTATCAAAAGATACGTGTGCCAGATATTACTTTGAGATTATTATGATCCTAGTAACTACATGTTTAGAAAAAATATTTTGTGGGTGTGTGTAAGTTAGGGATTTCATTGTGTTGTAAACACTGGAAAGTTTGGTCTATGCCACCTGTGAATAATTCTTTAAAGCTGCATTTCAAAAACAGGAAGCAATCAGGCAGTTGGATGAGAGTAGATTTCAGAAATGGTTGAATGCTAAAAGCACAATAAATTGGATAGGAAATAAGGAGCAGATTAAAGAACAAAGAGGGAAAAATAATGACAGATTTATTGCAAAATATGGTGATTTTTGTTAGTCTAGGGTGCATTGTAATACTGTTACATTTAACAGATATTCTTTTTAACACTTTTTTTTGCAGCTTGATTTAGACATCAGTGGACTTCATCCAGAAATGTTGCTGCAATTCATCGTGACAGAAGACAACAGAGAGAGACTGGTGGTAGGAAGCCAGCAGCTTGCCGAAGTGTTGCAGCAACTCCATGAATGTAGGGTAACATTGTGTCAGTTCTGAGATGTGTTTGGTGTTGTGGGTTGTAAGCAACACTGAAACATGTTGCTGTAATTCATTGTGACAGAAGACTACAGAGAGGGACTGATGGTAGGAAGCCAACAACTTGCTGAAGTGTTGCAGCAACTCCATGAATGTAGGGTAACATTGTGGCAGTTCTGAGATGTGTTTGGTGTTGTGGGGTTGTAAGCAACACTGAAACATTTTGCTGTAATTCATCGTGACAGAAGACTACAGAGAGGGACTGATGGTAGGAAGCCAACAATGTGCTGAAGTGTTGCAGCAACTCCATGAATGTAGGGCAACATTGTGGCAGTTCTGAGATGTGTTTGGTGTTGTGGGGTTGTAAACAACACTGAAACATTTTGCTGTAATTCCTTGTGCAGATAAGGGAGGCCAGTTAATTAATGTATTCAAATATATGGATGTTTCTTCTCAGAATCTTGAGCCCTGTCTTTTAATCAGTTATGACTGAGAGGAATAAATTACAACTGAAGTTGAGATAGATATCTATTGCAATCCTGTACACATTGTAAGTTTGCGATTCATCAGAACTTGCCATTGATTCAAATCAATCGTATTTCTTTTTTTAACACAGAGCCCTGGTGATTAGCTGTTTCATTTGCCCAGTATGATACAATATATCCATACAGATTAAATACATGTTGCATACATTAATTGTTGCCAAGTTAGGGAAACCATAAGCAAGTTTCAGGTTGCCAGGAGTACATGTACATGTAACTTCTCTTCAAGATGTATGATTCAAATTTCAATATGCTTGTCTACATTTGTGATACTCTTTCAGACGTGTGTGTGTTCTAGTGTGAAAAGCTGAATAGAGGAGACAGATTAGTAGAAGTGTAATCCTCCTGCAGTCCTAGACCTTAAAAAACAAGTCCATTGTCCATGGTGAAGATTTCATTTTAACAGGGGCATTTCTGATCACAGGCAACCTTTAAATGCCTCCGTACTTCCAGCTTCTATGGAAGATAAAGTACCCTTTCTGGCTTGATGATAACAGGCTTATTGTATCTATGTGAAATCATATGTGATACTATTCAATTTACTCATTCTCGACATATACAGGAGATTCTGGTTTTATGGTCATTATTGGACTTTGCCTTTACCGTGTTTCGTGACTGCCCATGTATGACATTTTTGGCAATGCTGATGAGGGTGAGGAAAAATGCCAAAGAAAAAAACAGGTAGACTTCCAGAAGATTCATGATTATATGGTAACAGTTCAAGATTTGATCAAATAAGGACATATATTATATCATTTATTTTTTTCTCACAGGATTTAGAAACATATTGACCACAAAATGACAATGTCCATACAGAGGTTCAATGTGCTAGTTGTTTAAACTCAGGAAAAGCTTTTTCAGTCTGCTATTGACTATATTCATTACTCAACTGATATACTGTGACCTTGAAAACAGTCCTATCTTAAGAAGTTGACAACATTTGTATCATATGGTCTGTATCTATAGTTGTGATTGGCATAATGCTACATAATTTGTACCTACATGTTAAAGATTTTTAGTATTCTAGCCACATCAGTGCTAATCTTTTTACTATCACTATTCTTTTCTGATTGTGCTATAACTATTATCACTATTCTGTTCTGACTATACTGTTCTATTCTATTCTAAACTATTTGATTTGATTCTGTTTGGTTCTATTCTATTCTATTCTATTCTATTCTATTCTATTCTATTCTATTCTTATTCTATTCTATTATTATTCTGTTCTGTACTATTTTATTATATTCCATTTTATTTTGTTTTATTACATTCTTATTCTATACTTATTCTATTCTTGTATTGTTCTATTCTATTATATTCTGTCTACTCTATGCTATGCTATGCTATGCTATGCTATGCTATGCTATTCCATGCTATTCCATGCTATTCTATTCTATTCCTTTCTATTCTTTTCTATTCTAATATATCCTATTCTATTCTATTCTGTTCTGAAGGGCAGGGAAATAGTCCTTGTTATTTGTCAAATTTTGTATCAAAGGTGTTTTTTCCTTCTTAAAAACACTTGGACCAAAGCAGCTGAAATATTTATCTGAAAGAGAAACAGATGTATCTATTTATGTGTTTGTACATGACTACATGTATATAATTTATTTAGAAGGAAAAAAAATGAAACAATGTGTTTCAAAGTAAACAAAGACTAAAGAGACACAAAAAAATAATAAAAGTTGCACAAGTCTGATTGTTTAGTTTGTATTTGTGTAGTGTGAGTGTGTGAGTGTAGACTGGGCAAATCAAATGGCTAAAACTATTGACACGTGAGGGGATTTTTTTTTTTTTAGCTCACCTGAGCCTAAGGCTCGAGTGAGCTATTGCGATGGAAATTTGTCCATCGTCCGTCGTCCGTTAACTTTTTACATTTTCATCTTCTTCTCCAAAACCCATGATCGGAATTCGACCAAACTTGGTAGGAATCATCCTTAGGGGTAGGGGACCCAAAGTTGCTAAAATGGTACATGTGGCCCCCAATTGTGAAAGCTATGTAAATTCCAAACATCTTCTTCTCCAGAACCAGGCATAGCTCAGACTTGGTATTGTGTATGGAGATACCTCTATAGATGAAGAATGAATGTTGTTCATGAAATTTCTCTGAGTGGCCCTATAGGGGCCCTGTGGGGGTAACATACTGGAGGGGGGGGGGGGCGCTGCCAGGCAAAATGTACATTCTGATCTTCTCCAAAACACATGATCGGAATTCAACCAAACTTGGTAGGAATCATCCTTAGGGGTAGGGGACCCAAAGTTGCTAAAATGGTACATGTGGCCCCCAGGGGGGCCCAGGGGAGGGCCCCCAATTGTAAAAGCTATGTTAATTTCAAACATCTTCTTCTCCAGAACCAGGCATAGCTCAGACTTGGTATTGTGTATGGAGATACCTCTATAGACGAAAAATGAAAGTTGTTCATGAATTTTTTCTGGGTGGCCCTATAGGGGGTCTGTGGGGGTAACATACTGGAGGGGGGGGGTGGGGCAAGTTGTCCGCCATCCATAAACTTTTTTACATTTTCAGCTTCTTCTCCAAAACCCATGATTGGAATTTAACCGAACTTGGTAGGAAGCTCAGACTGGGGGGGGGGGGGGGAATTATGTTAGTTTCTAACATCTCATGTACATCCTCCTAGTTGTTTCAATTTCTAACATATCTCCTGGTGGTGCTAGAGAACATGCACCAGATGTGAATTGATCCACCTAAGGTGAGCGTCGTGCCCCCTGGGGCTCTTGTTTTTTTAAGAAATGAGAAATTGGAAATGAATTGATAATTTGTTGACAAAGTGGTGAAACTTAAAGACCTCAGCCTGACCAAATTTTGAAATATACCCTCTATTCATCCACGGGGAGCTATATATTTTCTGAACAAATTGAAACCAACTTCATGAGATTCCGTTTCCTGTGGAATGAGTAACAGCGTCCCGAATGTTGAGCCCCGGTGGTTTTTCTGACGAGGGCCCCGTCTCTGAGGAACGCTACTTTGCGGGGGGTGAAAATTTGATGACGACATATCGTGTAGACGCACTCGGAGCTGTATACATGACATGTCGTCACACGTTACGTCATAGGGAGGGGGCGGACCAAAAAAAATTATCTTTTCAATTTTTTATGGATAAACGGAGACGAAAATTTATGAATACCCAGGGTAATTATATTCTTTGTTTACTAAGCTTTACGTCAATATATGGTTGTTTTTGGTCAGGCTGAGGTCTTTAATGGGATTGTTTCTTCAGGAAAGAAAAAAATTGATATCAAATTGTAAAGTTTGAAGCCGACCATCAAAACGATAAGCAAAGCAAACATTGGGGCATGTGTCTAGCCAAACAGAGCGAATTTGAACACCTCTCTTATTATGAATTGAAATAAAATCTGAAATGTCTTCAAATAAATGATCAAGAGTTTGTGCATAAATTATAGACATACCTGTCCAAACACTTTCAATCAAAAAATGCGATGAGGCAAAAATATTTTGCTTGCTTGCAAATACACTTATGTGCTGTTGCGTATGGCACTATACCATGGATAAAAAAAATTGACATTACAAAATAATTTTGTCCTTACTATTTCGTAACAGAATGATTTCGTTACAAAATGAAAATGGACAAAATTATTTTGTAATGTCAATTTTGTAACAGAATGATTTCGTTACAGAATAAAATGGGAGTGTAAAATATTTTGTCACAAAATAAATTTTTGTTACAGAATGAAAATGGTCAGAATCATTTTGTTACAGAATAACCTTTCCAAATTCATTTTGTAACAAAATGAACCGTTGTTCAATAATTTTGTAACAGAAGACAGTTTTGAGTGAATTTTGTCACGAAATGAGGCAATTTTGTAACGGAATAGGCACTTAACACTTGGCGCCCCATAGGGGCACCAAAAAAAAAGGGAGGGCACAATGCATACTTTTCTTTCAAAAAGGGGGAAGGCACGGGCTGGGTTTGCCCCCCCCCCCCCAAAAAAAAAAACAAAAACAAAAACAAAAACAAAAACAAAAAAAAAAAAAAAAATCCGCCACTGGTTTTCACTTCGATCCTTGTGAAATTTACATGAAATTTAAGTTAAAGTACTATAGTACTAGCCTATCCGATATCTGACGAGTATAAAGCTGATCGTGTTATGGTGACGGACAGTCGGCGAGGGCGAATGCTCTTGCCGATTGTCTGTCTCCATAACGCGAGTAGTTTGCGTAACGCGATTAAGTATACCAGAAAGCCCGACGCATATTGGATAGGCTACTGTATTACCTACCAAATTTCATTGAGGATGGTTAAGTACATTTGAAGATGTTGCCATTCAATATCCAGTTGCATTATTTAGACACCCCATAATGCACTCCACACCTCCATTTGTGAACATCTTTATTACATTTGACATTTTCCTTAATAGCAAAAATAATCATTAGAATCAATAGAAAACGTTGACATGTCTAGCTTTTAATAGCCTGTAAAACCTAATAAATTGTTCATATCCTTGCTAGACTTGCAAGGCTCTGTTTTACAAAAACTTGTTATTAATAACCTTCGCTACACTTCTAAAACAGATATGCCAACAGCCAATCAAATGCAACGATTTCAGTAGCAGGAAAATGATGGTTTTAATGTTTATATCATTCACAACTAATTGCTTCGGTAACACTATGTGGTAGCCGCTGTGAAAAGGCTGTTGATGTGTCTCGTCAAAAGAACTAAATTGTAGGGGCGTTTAGAGGAATTTTAGAAAGTGTTAAAGGAAAGGTAAGAAAGGGAAAGAGATGATAAAACACGATAAGAACTACTTTCGAAAAATAAACTCAAGGGCAATTTCAAAGGCCTATTGTACTGCCCATAGACATCAGGTTCGGATTATGTAATACACCATTGTAATGTTCGCACATTTCTAAAGGTGATAGACAGGGCTATTGAAATTGTCTTGAGTTTATTTTTCGAAAGTAGTTTTTGTGGTGTTATAATGGAATGAAATTAAATTAAACTCTCTTTCAGAGCTACTCTACACAGGAATACAAAGACTTTGTTTAGAACCTCACTCTGCAAACTTCTGTGACCCGCTCACAACTTTCCTCAGCTCGATCGCTCTTCCTTTTCCCTTCCTCTTTCCTCTATTTAGCTCACCTGAGCCTATGGCTCGAGTGAGCTATTGCGATGGAAATTTGTCCGTCGTCCGTCGTGCGTCGTGCGTCGTGCGTCGTCCGTTAACTTTTTACATTTTCATCTTCTTCTCCAAAACCCATGATCGGAATTCAACCAAACTTGGTAGGAATCATCCTTAGGGGTAGGGGACCCAAAGTTGCTAAAATGGTACATGTGGCCCCCAGGGGGGGCCCAGGGGGAGGGCCCCCAATTGTAAAAGCTCTGTAAATTTCAAACATCTTCTTCTCCAGAACCAGGCATAGCTCAGACTTGGTATTTTGTATGGAGATACCTCTATAGATGAAGAATGAATGTTGTTCATGAAATTTCTCTGAGTGGCCCTATAGGGGCCCTGTGGGGGTAACATACTGGGGGGGGGGGGGGGCGCTGCCAGGCAAAATGTACATTCTGATCTTCTTCTCCAAAACCCATGATCGGAATTCAACCAAACTTGGTAGGAATCATCCTTAGGGGTAGGGGACCCAAAGTTGCTAAAATGGTACATGTGGCCCCCAGGGGGAGGGCCCCCAATTGTAAAAGCTATGTAAATTTCAAACATCTTCTTCTCCAGAACCAGGCATAGCTCAGGCTTGGTATTTTGTATGGAGATACCTCTATAGATGAAGAATGAATGTTGTTCATGAAATTTCTCTGAGTGGCCCTGTAGGGGCCCTGGGGGGGGGGGCGCTGCCAGGCAAAATGTACATTCTGATCTTCTCCAAAACACATGATCGGAATTCAACCAAACTTGGTAGGAATCATCCTTAGGGGTAGGGGATCCAAAGGTGCTAAAATGGTACATGTGGCCCCCAGGGGGCCCAGGGGGAGAGCCCCCAATTGTAAAAGCTATGTAAATTTCAAACATCTTCTCCAGAACCAGGAATAGCTCAGACTTGGTATTGTGTATGGAGATTTTTTTCTGAGTGGCCCTATAGGGGGTCTGTGGGGGTAACATACTGGAGGGGGGGGGGGTGGGGCAAGTTGTCCGCCATCCATAAACTTTTTACATTTTCAGCTTCTTCTCCAAAACCCATGATTGGAATTTAACCGAACTTGGTAGGAAGCTCAGACTTGGTATTGTGTATAGAGATACCTCTATAGATGAAGAATGAAAGTTGTTCATGTGCTAGAGAGAACATGCACCAGATGTGAATTGATCCACCTCAGGTGAGCGTCGTGCCCCCTGGGGCTCTTGTTTGTGTATAAACTAGTGTTGGGTACCTCGAGATCGGCATCAGTAACCTCGATCTTGATCTTGATCTTGATCTTGATCTTGATCTCGGACATATCTGATCTTGATCTCAGATGTTCTAATCTCGATCTTGAGCTGCGGATCTTGATCTGGATCTGGATGTTGGACTGTCTGATCTTGATCTTGATCTTGATCTCGGACCCTCTGCTTTTGGACCCAATACTGGTATAAACACAAAAGAGTAGCCTCGTGTAAGTGTTTAATTTAGTTTCATTCCATTTTCATCTCTTTCCTTTTCTTACCTTTCCTTTTACTTTTCCTAAAATTCATCTAAACACCCCCAAAGTGGGTTATTTTGACGAAAGAAGTTCAGCCTTTTCACATAGGTAACCGCACGGTGTTACCAAAGCCTTCAATTGTCAATACTCACTCACCATGGAAATAATACAGAGAACATCTTATGTTTATCTTGTTCTTAATCACATGATACTTCTCTTCTATAAAGTATATTATTGAAATGTCGAACACAAAGTGATCGTAACACTGGCGTGCCAGCCTTGTTGAATAAGGGGGCGGGGCGCAGACCGGGGGGACGCTCAAAATCACAGATTCACGGATAGTTACACACTCACAAACAGTGGCGTATATGGACCTTGGCTTCGGGGGTAGCAAAACATCCGAACCAATGGTGATCCAGAAAAAAGAAAATCAGGTCCTAATATGCGTCGGAAAGGTTGGGTGTCGGATTTCCGATGTTCCTTTCACCCATCTTTTTTTGCAATTGTGCTTTTGATTTAACATAATTCTTTTTCAAGTGTAGTGTCATTAACAACAGCTCAATTAATGAAGAACAGTTTTGCCTCATTTATATAGCTTTTTAACAATTTTAATTCTTTATTATTCATGCATAATCTATTGATTGTATGTTTGAAAATATTTAATTTATATTTCAGTGCATATTATAAGAGAGACGTTCAAATTCGCTCAGTTTGGTTTTAGATGTGCTTTAATACCTTTTGACGGTTGGCTTAAAAAGGGTCTACTTCAAAACATTGTTTTTGCGAGGTTGCATTTCGACCGAGAAATTTTTAAAAATATTTTCCTTAATTTATGATGTTTTAAAAGCAATTTGGTTAGAATTAAATGCTTTATGCTTCTGATTTAATTTCATTTGTTATCCATATTAGCAACACCGAAGCGAGCGAGCAATTTTTGTTGCCTCATTGAAAGTATTTGACAGGTTTAATTATTTATATACATACAAAACCTGTTCATTTGTATGTCTTAAGATATTTCAGATTTATTTCAATGCATATCAAAAGAGAGGCATTCAAATTTGCTCTTTTTATCCTTACACATGCTTCGATATTAACTCTGTTTACCTTTTTGAAAATGTGCTTCAAAACTATTTTACTTATTTAACTTATAACCTATTGTGTTGTGACCGGTCGGCCGAGCATGAATTTTGAAATATTCTACTTTACTTATGTTGTTTAAAAGCAATTTGATTGGAATTTCCTTTGAAATGAATGCTTCATAATGATTGAAAGAGTCAGTTATTATAAATATTACAATTTAAATAAAAAAATAGCGGATGAACAGGGGGTGTCCCCCTTGTGCCCCCCCCCCCCTTGGCTACGCCTATATAAGAATCTAAATGTAAAGAGCATTTTGGCAGATTTGTTTTAGACCCATGTTTCTCGATCTACTGGCGACTGGTTTCATTTGATCTCCCATAACACTGAAATAAGCTGTACTGCTGCATCACTATTTGCAGGGGCGCGCCCCCCCGGGGGGGGGGGGGGGAGCACTCAGATATATGGGTGTACACATGCGTCTCCATGGGTTTTCAAAATACCCCCTAAACAGGTTTTATACTTGGATGAAAAAAGACCCCTAAACGAGGATTTTTGCGCGGTTTTTCATCATCCAACCCCCCTAAACAGGTTTGACTTCGGCCAGATTAGTCAAAAGCACCCCTTTTTGTTGAAAATCAGCGTTTTTGGACCCACCTGAAAAAGGACCCCTTTTACGCGTTTTCTTGGACGCGCATGTGTACACCCATATATCTGAGTGGCCCCCCGGGGGGCGCGCCCCTTAACTGTTCTGTTTTGTGATTTTTACCGTGGGAGGGGGAATAACCCCCTCCCACACCCTCCGCTCCCTCGCCGCTGGCGCCCCCCCCCCCCATTTCAAATTCCTGGATCCGCCACTGATTTGGGCATTACAGTATATATAATGTGACCCAACAACTGCACAACCGCGAGGAAAATCTGATAATACCTCTAGAGAAATTATTCAATTGGAGTTCTCAGTCCTCCTTTCGCCCACTTCCACACAATACCTCAATAGGATGCTTCGGTACACTCCATGTTTTTTTTCTCAAAAGTGAACCATGCTGCTTTGTATTGAAATAGACGGTTGCCACGGCAACGGTCAGTAAGGTACATACGTTTGCTTGGTATCAAAATTTGTGGAATATAATTCTGAATACGATGACCAAGTTTCAATGCAATCTAATCATACAAAAGGTTACAGGGGAATATGTCAAAAGGATACAATGGGACCCCTAATAAATTGAATAAAAGCCCATTTTCATCACCTTTGACGCCATCTTGATTTTCACCTTGCGGGGCCATTTTTTTTTTCTTGTTAACATCTTAAATAACTTAAAAGTACATTATAAAGAGGATCAAAAGTTTGTTTCATTTATTCATGTGGGGGTGCACAGATACCCCTCTCCGATACCCTACTAATTCCCCCGCCCCATCAACCAAATCTGTTTTATATGCATTGCATGCATGGTATGTAGATGCTGTATTAGCCCACCGCGCTCGTATTATCAGCTAGCTCAAACCTACTCCAACCTTCCAACACATCAACATGGAAAGCTCTACCGGAGAAACGAATGGTCTGCAGAAGTTTGGAAAGTTGAAGGTAGGATTTCCGTTTACTTTTTATTTTTCTTCAAATGAATGAACAAAATTCGAAGGGATACATAACATTCAGAGGAGGGTAGGCAACGTTTATTCACGAAGTTCAGTTCACATATAGCAAAGTTGGGAGTACGCAAAATCTAGGTTCGGGTTGTGTGAATGTGAGAGCCAAGTGGGCGGGGTCCGTTAGATGTGTAGCTCCAATAGAGGCACTCCGGACCACTTTTGAAAGTCAAAATACCCGAAATGGGACTATTTCAGTCACTTTCTGCCACTATTTTTTTTTTAAATAATATGTTATGATTTGTAATATCAACACCTGCATCAGTCAATCTTTTTCATTCACCAGTTAGTGTACCTCGGATAGGCATAGGTAGGGACATCGCTATATGGGGGGGGGGGGGCGATTATATGTCTTCCCAATCAAATTTTTTTATGCAAACACATGAGGGTTCTTGGCAGAATGCATGTCTCTTAATGTCGCCATAATATTCATTCCAATTTCTCAGTGTAATTTATGTTTCATGTAATTATTCTAATGTTATTTATTTATAATCTGTTTATGTAATGTATTTCAAAATTTCCAATATTTTTCATGTGAATCATGAATAGCTCCGTTGGCTAGTACCAGATCGATAAGCCACGGAGCTCGTACAGCTAGACCTATCCCCACCCGCCTCATTCAAAATGGTCTCGCGACGTTGATCGCAACATTGGACATGTTGGATGTTTCAGTAAAGAATTTCAGCACACTCACCTGTGATCCAAACATTACGTACCTAGGCTATTTGAATCGTTCATGACTGAAAATAGACAAGTTCGCATTGTATTCATAGTTATATGCCTGCCTCTGCTACAATGGTTTCCAGTAAAGAGTGGACACTTTTGATCGTTAACAACTCAAAAGTTATAGGCTACCTAAGAGGCGACGCTCCCGGGTTGCACCCCCCCCCCCCAAATTTTTTAAGTACCTCAAAAGTGCCCCTTTTCATAGCTGATAAGTGCCCCTTTTTTTTGGAAAGTGCTCTTTTACCTTCGTATAAGTGCCCCTTTTAACCTCAGACATTACTGCCCCTTATGAAATCTAATAATTGCCCCTTTTCCGTCTAATTAGTGCCCATTTCCCGTTCTAATAGTGCCATTTCCCTTCTGATAAATACCCTTTTTTCACTTTTGATAAGTGTCTCTTTTAACTTCAAACATTACTGCCCCTTTTGAAATCTCAAATCTGTGCCTTTGTTTTTTGTCTGATTAGTACCCATTTTCCGTTCTAATAGTACAATTTTTCTTTCTTATAAGTGCCCCTTTTCACCTCTGATAAGTGACCCTTTTATTACATTTTCGTAATATATTCAAATTTAATGCATACATTTTTGTCAGGTGCCTAGTGAAAACTATTACAGTCACTTGTTATGAGCTATTGTACTTCAATAGTCAGAATGCATATTGCATACATTACATGTTGTTAGGTTGGACAAGCTTTAATGTGTGCCCAACCTAACAACAAGTAATGTATGTAATTTGCATCTGGCTATTGAATTACAATATCTCGTAACAGGTGAATGTAATAATTCGTCGCTAGGCACGCTTGAATAAATTTGAATGCATTACGAAAATGGTCTATAAGATATTCACTTTTTGACAAATCAAGATCACAGAATATGTGTGTATCAGTAATTAATTCAGAACATAATTGCCATTGTGTGTTGCAGCTGTCATTTCTGCCAACCTATTGCTGCCCAGTGTCATTCTTGATTCATGACTCTGGCTTAAAAAGGTGTTCTGGAATTTCAGATGCAATGCACAACTGCAACTGTTTTATTCTGAATTAACAAACAGGTTTCAAAAAGTGAAATATCTAAATATTCAGAGCAATATTTTAAGAAAAGTATTCAGAGAAATGTCATGAGACTTGCTCGAAATAAATTTTACATCCTTTAATTTTACAATGTAAAAACCCCGGTCTGATACAATTTATTATTTTTTAGTTTTTAAAGATCAAAAGCGTCCACTGTCTTTTTTAACACCTAGTAGTACAGAACGTGTCAGAGGCTCTCCCGACATGACGACAACTAAATATGTATGTGACATAAATTCGGACTTTTGAAATACACTATAACGGGTGAATATTTACATATTAGACGATTTTAGGCTCTTCGAGAGGAAGCAATCATTTGAACCCATTTAAGAACTGGGTCTAAAAAGGGCTGGTCCCAAATCACTCATTTATACATGTGTACAAGGTTATTTGAAATAACCTTATCCCTGCATAGCTGTCAGAGTTCCTACCACATGTTTTGTGTGTATTAGCCTTGATTACTTCATGGTAGGTCATACACTAGGAAGCGGAAATGTATATTCAAATATTTTATTTTCATCTTGGAAACCACAAACTTGTAGCAGAGTATAATAGAAGAGTCATAAATCAGGTAATGCGGCAAATATATACATAAATTACATCCTGCTTACATTTATTTTTAAATAAAAGTAAGCAGGAATTTGAAGAAAAAAAATGTAAATGTGAACAATGTAAGCAGGACTGCTGCGCTATTGTAAAAGGAACACTCCTTTTACAATAATAGTGCAGTACGTTCGATCAGAGCTTATCTGTACAGCAAGGTTATCCATACAGTTCGTTTTGGGTTGAAAAAGCACTTTTGTGTTCTATACTTCTCATTTCAATTAGATATAATCCGTACAGCAAGGTAGGGCACTTCGGCATGGTTAAAGTCACTGATCAAGTGAGCACCAATATTCGATCAAATATACTGGGGTAAATGATTGTTTTCTTGATTTCCGCCCCTGCATAATCATTGTATATCCTGTATCAGGGCAGGTCTAAGGTATGTTGTCCCTTCCCATACTTTACGATATGACCTGGACCACCCAACTTATGGAATATGCTTTCCCAATTTTTGCTACATTTTCATCCAAATTATGATTATAGTGTATTCACCGTTCGAGACCGACGTACAGAGCGAGACCATTATAGGTCTGCGGACGCAAAGCCGCCAGGTGACTGACGTCTCTCCCTTGAAAGCCAACTTTTTGGGTTTTGATTATTATCATTTGTTTTAATCAGTTTTTAAATCTTTGCGAGCAAGCAAAGATTTTGACACTTTGTTTAATAGTGACAGTGTAATTTCGTCATGTGAATATACTGGATATGTTTTTGCAATGATATTACTGTTTGATCCACCAGCCCTCTAACACAAATCGACCTGCCCTCATTCCAAAATATCGAGCGGCCCGCGGGGTAAAACTCCCCGAACTCCAGATGGCCAACCGCCCCTGCATACCTTGTCCAATACCTTGGTCTTGCCCGGCTGCTGATCTTCTTTACACCCCTCTGACTCCTTTCTTTACACCCCTCTCCTTTCCTTGCACCCCTCTCATTTCTTTGCACCCCTCTCATTTCTTTGCATCACCGTCTCTGCTCCTCATACTGTCCACCCCTTGCTGACTCTCCGTCTACCTGCCCCCCCTCTCTCTCTCTATCTCTGTCTGTCTCTCTCGCTCTCTATCTCTGTCTGTCTGTCTGTCTCTCTCTCTCTTCTCTCTCTGTTTCTTTCTCCCAATTATATTCCTCTTCTCTCTATTATATTCCTATTTTCTCTATCCCTCTCTGTCTCTCTCTTTATTTATTTCTTTCTCTTTCTTTCTCTCTTTCTTTCTCTCTCTTTCTCTTTTTCTTCCCCTCTTTTTCTCTCTCTCTCCTCTCTTTTTCTTTCTTTTTCTTTCTTTTCCTTTCTTTTCCTTTCTCTATCTCTTTATCTTCCTCTTTATCTTGCGCTCTGTAAGTCTCTTTCTCTTTATCTTCCGTTCTCTCATTCTCTCTTTCTCTGTCTACCGTGATTCTCACTTTTTCTGTGTTAATTATTTTCACACCCATTACTTTTCCCATCTAGGATGCAGAGAGCCGCCGAGATGAAGTGAAAAGACAGAACTGGGGAGGTCGGTTTGACTTTGCTGTATCTTGCCTGGGCTACGCCGTGGGACTCTCCAACATTTGGCGCTTTCCCTTCCTCTGTTACAAGAACGGAGGAGGTAAATACATGACCAAACTTAAAGCTTGGCTCACTCAAGGCGTCATTTCTACAGGGGGGGGGGGGGGGGGTAGAGGGGGCAGGTTATACCCAGATTTGATAGTTTGCCCCGGGCGCCAGAATACCAAGATACCCACTGATCGAACATGTGAAAAAAATCAACCCATACGCCAGTTTTCAAAAGTATTGTTTGCACCCTTCATTTTGCAATCACTCTTCAAATAAACGATATCTCTCTTTCATGACGCGCAAAAGACTGTACGCGGTCCTAACGTCAGCAAATCACGCCGGGCTTAATGCCAGTTGCACACACGGCGTCATTTCAACTGCGTCATTGTCTGCGCTAATCAAGCCTACATATGGCCACAATTAACCCATACGGCAGTAATTCAAAGCAATGTTTGCGCTGTTCATTTTGCATTGACGTTAAACAAGACGCGTCATCGACCGCACTACTCGTTGACGCAGTCTCGTCCTACATTTGTACGTCAAGGCAAAAGACGTCTTCTTCTTCTTCTTCTTCTTCTTCTTCTTCTTCTTCTTCTTCTTCTTCTTCTTCTTCTTCTCCTTCTTCTTCTTCTTCTTCTCCTTCTCCTTCTTCTCCTTCTCCTTCTCCTTCTTCTCCTTCTCCTTCTCCTTCTCCTTCTCCTTCTCCTTCTCCTTCTCCTTCTCCTCCTTCTCCTTCTCCTTCTCCTTCTCCTTCTCCTTCTCCTTCTCCTCCTTCTCCTTCTCCTTCTCCTTCTCCTTCTCCTTCTCCTTCTTCTCCTCCTCCTCCTCCTCCTCCTCCTCCTCCGTCGTAAATCCCGGCTCACGCAAGGCGTCATTTGCTAACGTTAGAACAGCCTCACGGTACGGTCTTTTGCGCGTCATCAGTGAACAGTGCAAACAATACTGACAGTAATTAGCAAGTACAAGTGAGTTAATTGCCTTCAGAGGCTCTATTAGGGCAGGTCATGACGCGATCGAAATGACGTCTCATGTAAGTCGGGCTTTAATTAAGTTTGGCACTAGTATACCTTATACTTTAACCCGTTAAATGCTAGGCACGGGATATGGGAAATGTGCACACTATACGATCGACTGCGATACGATTTTGGAAATAAATCGCAATATCATTGAATATGGGCAAACTTGATCCAGGTTCTGAACAGTGATGTGAATACTAAACATAGGGAGTTTGGTGCTCTTTCAGCCTTATATCCGGAATAAGGGCAAAGTCAGTTTCAAATTGTAGACAATCGTAGAACTGCTTTGACCCCACTACGACTCGGAGCCGACTTGGCATTTCCTCCGACTAGCCCGTATTTTCGATCTTACTATCCAAACGACTATTCAGAACCTCTATCAAAAATACTTTGTGTTTAAATGTTTATATCAATTGCGATTACATTTTCTTCTGAAATCGGATCGCAGACGGATCATATAGTGTGCAGTGGGCTTTTATATACCGAAATCTATAATCGTATCTAACGGGTTGAGTTCGTAATGGTAGGGGAGTTATCTATATTCCCACGTTCTGTCCTTAAAGGGAAATTAACCTCAGCGTATGAATTAGCTTATTTTGAATGGTGTAGTATATGCCTCTTATTTGATACATGCAATTTCATGTAAAAACACAGGATATAGATATAAATCACTATTTTCCAGCCAAGTTATCGTCTGCTAGCAATAATAAGGGGGCTGCCATTACTTTATGTGTACACGAACATATTTTTCATCCCAAGTAAAATTTCCTTCATCGTTAACTTGTAATTGATTTTTAGAGGACAAATATATATTAGATAAAGTCACATATTCTGAAATGTAAGTTTAGTTTTATATATTTTTTAAAAGGTCTTAATTTGTTCATAAAAAATATACTTCATAAAAAATATACGTCAAGGACGGAGAATTGACGTCAAGGACGGAGACAATCGTAACAATACCAAAACAAAGCGAGGAATCTGCTTTACAGGATGGCTATTAGAACTCATGGGTCGTCAATTATCTAGGCCCATGGCCAATAACAATCGTAATACAATCAGAACAAAGCGACGTATCTGTTGTAAAGGTAGGCTATTATCAATGCATATGGTACCTAATGATCCGTGTCATGCACAAAATGGCAGCCTCCATGGAAAGACGTAGCAGACAATAGGTGCATCTAGAATATCACGTGGGGTTACTTGTCCTTTAACTCTTTCACACATCAGTCATTTGCCGATATTAACATATTTTAGTCGTACAGTCAATACATTTAAAGAAGAATGAAACTCCCAAACTGAATGATCAGAAGAAAAACGCTGCAAGCAAGTTTCGATTATCAAACATGACTGAGTTGTCATAGAGAACCGACTGATAATGGACAAAATCATGTACTTTTTTATTTTTAGGGGGGTTCGATTGATTGTTGGTGTTGTGTCGACCTTCCAGGGACCCTGGGTGTCACAGTTGTCAGTTTTGTACCTTTGACAATACTTTTGAAATTTTATTGAATAAAGCTGCTTTCCACACCTTTCGAAGGATAGGTAAAAATCATTGTGCGCATGGAAATGATGATCGGATGATGATGATGCTTCAATAGCATTTGTATGGCGCCATATTTCTGTTAACAACATTCAAAGGCATCAGTGTAATCAATTCAATTAAGAATTTTTCAGAAAATTTCATCGCAGAAAAACATGGCTGAACTTCAATATTTTCCACCACACAATGTAGACAGACTATATTCTTCTTCCTCCTTCGTTTCTTCAGATTCTGCTCTTTAGACGTCACGCTCTATACATGTATAAAGACGATGTACTTATAGTATAGTTAACTGTCCTATGGCCCTAGAAATGTTCTTTCCCGTTGAAGTCGTTGAAGCTTTTTGTGGATTTATGATCCCTTGTGGCCTCCGAGCAGAGCCATACAACATCGCTTCGTTGCATTCCAGAAGATGGACAACACGTCAGATTTATGCAAATTATGCAAATTTCCCAAAGTTGCCCTTTCGGCTACAAAGTAGATATTGTTCGGAGACCACATGGGAACACAAATCCACACAAAAAGACCAAACAACCAACCAACAAACTTCAACTGAAAGAAGTTTTCTAGGTTCGTAAAATGTAAAGTAGACTATTTACAGATTGTTTTATTTAAAAAAGGCGAATAGTAGGCCCATTCATCGATAGTCTGTAGGTAATGGAAAAATATTTTATTACAGAAATGGGGAAGTGGCCCCTTTTCTGTTTAAAGGGCGAGTCAATTAGAATCAACATTGGGGCTAAAAATGTAGTACATAGGTCCAATGACACAATTCTGACATTTTTACAGAAAAAAAATTGCCCAGTAACAAGAAATTGGTCCAAAAACTCACTAATTTGGGAACGCCCCCAAAAATTGACAGCTGATTGGCTAGAGCGATTTGACGTAGCATCGGGAAGTCCCCCGCGAAGCCACTAAGTTTGACTAATATGTTGGCAATGTAAATGAATGATAATTTATCCATTTTCATATCACTATTTATACAATTTCGACAATCTTTAAGTCCCCCAAAAGGATTTGAATAGGTTGTTTAGACATTTTAGTAGAGGTCAAATGACAAGTCTGGCATTTTTTCAAACACTTTACCCATGATAATTCCTCTTTTGGATAAGGTTTATGTTTTGGAAAAACGTAATATTTTACAGACAAGTAGACGTGTGGACAGTCGCTTTACTGCTGACCGTACCTTGCGAATCTTTGTGTGCGTGCTTATGATAACAACCAAGTACTCTGAAAGACTGGATGAAAGTCTAAATATATTACAACAATTACAGCAAAATCGTGTGCTGCAAGCTAGCTGCCTCCCGGGGGGGGGGGGGGGGGGGGGGGGGCACTCACATATATATGTCACACATGTATGTGCCGCTGTGACGTCCCCCATTTTCAACCTTCTCGGGTCGCTCCCATGATATGCGATTTTCAGATTTTCACTAACCGCACCTCGATTGGCTTCCGACTCGCTCCCTAGAATATGAGAAAACAATGCGCACAGCCTATTGTCCGGGAACGGTCGCTCCCTAGCCTCCCAGGCCAGCGCAGCGGGGAGCTGGGCGGCCTAGTGCCCCCTAACTGAACACGGTATTACTAGTGCTAGCGGCGGCTCAGCGAGATCAATCTGCATGCGACATCGAGCCAGTGCAGTGGCCCGGCATGTACAGCGTTAAAAACAGCGCTGCGACCGCTGACTCAGCTCATGCACCGTATGTGTACCAGAGTAGTGAGATCGCGAGCAGCTAAAATTAGCTCTGCCCATGAGCCCGTTCGCTCCTTAGACCCTCAAAAATGAGCTTCCTAAATTAACCATTTAGCTCCTTAGCCCCCTGTTTTGAGATTGGCAGCGGCACACCCACATCCAAAAACAGGTTGAGTGCCCCCCCCCCCCCCGGGCTCTACGGTACGGTACGGTAGACCTACCCTCTTTTTCTCCAGTGACTCCAGCTTCAGAACTGCAGACCGACTCTTGTTTTTTTAGCTCTCTGTGTTTGGCTTCCAGTTCCACAGCCCTCAGTTCCCAGTCTGATGACAGGGATAGCTGTCGGCCGCAGCATTTTATTCTTGGGCGCAAATCCTAGCTGGTCATACAGCCCCTGGCCTGAGGGCCTGACTATCGAAGTCCTCCTCCCTGAAGTGGTCACTGCAAACAGTACTGTGAGCGGAAGGGCCATCCCACTGAGCTAGCTCGCGTCAGCTTGATCCTTGAAATCCAAATTTTTCGAGTTGCATCATCTTTAGGAAAGGTGTGCAGACTGACACCATCGCTGGTGCCTTTGCTGCACCCAGCAACAACACATCTCCTCGGCATTTTTTGAGATATGCACTCCTATCATGCCTATCCAAAATTCCCTGCACTGGATATACACAGACAAGCGTCGTCCGCTAGCTAGATGTTCCCGATGGTACGTCACAGGTCACCTGACAAGGCACGTGACTGGGCCCTATTTTTCGAGGGGCGTGACAGACTAGCTGATAAACGTGCGATTTAGGCAATTTCAACGAAGCTTAGATCAAGTACACAGATCTTTTTAATAAAAAGTATATGCGATTTCTAGCAGTATTGACACAAAACTTTGATATTATCATGAAATGTAATTCTAATTGACTCGCCCTTTAAGTTTGAATAGTATACTCCAAAGATTTACGTCTCTACTCAAATCTATGAAACGAATATCATTGCATAAAAACTTTTATCATATTAAATGAATTATGCAGTGCCAAAGGTTACGGTTGGTATACCCTTTTATCAATTCTTATAAAGGCGCGGGTTTTTTTTTTTTTTTTTTTTTTTTTTTGCAAAGCATTTGAATAAGATCGGTCTGCCGAATTCCAATAAAACAGGCATAGTGCAGAAACGTGCAGCATTCAATCTTTGATACAATAGATACACAAAGCATGAAAAGATTCGAATTCAAATCTCCGTCCACCATGAGGAAGACCGAAAAATTATAGTCAACGCTTTATTTGAGGATTGATTGATTTTATTCATTGTATGATTACGAAAGAGATGTTCAGTTTACGGTGTAATCCGGTGAATTTTTACTGCATGAAAAAAATATGGATCAAATGATTATAAATGAAATTTTTTTTCCGAAAACGGATTCCCACGCTCGTGTATGCTACCATGCATTCAATCAATTGTGTCAGGTTCGAGGGTGTGTAAAGTTGTTGCTATGAAGCAGCCTGAATAATGCTCATAAATGCGGTGAAATGAAAAAAAACCCCACAGAAATAACAAATCACTATAGTCCTTCTGCTCTTACCCTCACTAATTTCCAGCTAATATAACTCGTAGCAGAAATATTACAAGGCATATCAGTAAAGGCATAAGTCGACTTCCTTTTTCTACTGCGCTGTCAAGCACAAAATGATGAAACTATGTTGATACTTATAGAAACAAGCCTACTAGTCCGGCAGATTGGTGAAATAATTGTGCACTTTTTCATAAAAGCATGAAATTTGGTATGTAGGTAGAGTATTTGATGCCAAATAATTCTGGATATGGGACAAAAAAAAATCGGGGCATGGGGCCCGTTGTGCCCATTTTATTTTTTTAAAGTGGCCCTTTCAGGGTCTTTTTCCTTCAAAGTTGATGTAATCAAATCTAGTTTGATACAAAGAAATATTATGTAATATTTCACGGCCTCTAAGATCCCACAAATGCTTTAGGTGCCCATTTTTCAACTAAAGGGCATATCTCATATATATCAAAATGTTATTGATTGGTTGAATATATAATACTAATGTCTCGACACCTCCAGTTTATATCATTACCAATTTGGTGTCTACCTCCCTACAGGTGCATTCTTGGTACCATACTGCATACTGCTCTTCCTGGCCTGCATACCCCTCATCGTACTGGAGTTTGCCATTGGCCAATACAGCTCCAGTAACATGGTGACGATGTGGAGAGCCTTGCCAATCATGAGAGGTAAGTCATTTATGGACTCATTTGCAGAAAAAAATTACCGTGATACCAGGAAATCTTAACAATTCTTTAAAATATATAACATGAAAAAATGGCAAAAGATGGGGTTTCTGTCTGGAATTTTCGAAACTGCGCAAAGTCCAAGATTGACTGGGAAAGTTAGTCCAAGCATTTATGACTCGCCAAGTGCCATCCTTTTTCATTTTGTATACATTTCTATGATTCTGTAACAAAATGAATAAATGAAATTCATTTTATCATGGAAATTGATTTCTCTTTTAGAGCTCAGTTGACCGAAGGTCCACAGGTCCACGAGGCTGAATGTCCGTGGTCATTAGGTCTCGAAAAGGGTATGACTAGTGAGAAGGCCCAAGACAGAAAAATAGGCCTTCGGTCTGGTAATCCTTCATCAGCTTGGAATGTATAGACCTATCACATTGCAGCGTCGTAAGAGATAGCGAAATGATGAATTCTTTCATATTCATTCTTTTGATCATCAGGGATTTCGTACTGTCAGATGTTTTCATACGTTGTTGCTAACGCCTACTACAATGTTGTGATAGCCTATGCCATCTACTACTTCTTCGCATCCTTGACATCCAACTTGCCTTGGGTTGGGTGTGGTCACGAATGGAACACACTTTACTGTAGCGACCTCTACGGTGATTGCCTGAATCAAGATGGGATCATTCTTTTCAATGGGACTTGCGCCAATGTAACTCAACTTTCCGATGAAGAACTCGCAGGGTACAACATCACATTCTCCAATGATAGCTTTGTGGATTTAAGCAACTACACGGATCCTTTGAAGAATATGCGCGTTCTTCCAAGTGAAGAGTATTGGACGTAAGTATATCGACCGTTCCCGACGACTATCGTACACCCGGATCACCACACATCCCGATTGATACCATCCAGATTACCTTTCTGAGGCATTTTCCACAGGGACACTGGTGCCTTCCTCAGGAACACGAGGGGGCATCCTCTAATTGAATATTAGAGGATATTTTTTCCCACTCTAGAATGAATTTATTCATTCTAGAGTTATAGCCCCTTTCAGACATTCATACATTCAGACTAAACCCATGCTACTCTACTGCAGGGAAATAAAGGCTTAGATCGGATTAGTAGTGCAGGACAACTATATTGCCATCCTATGTGGTAGACAGTAGACACTATACGAAAAGTGGTTTCTAGAGTCATTTTCGACCCTAGAACGAGGGCGCAATATTGCAGTGTAGATTTATCCAAAAAGTCACAACAATGGATAGTGTATTACTGGTTAACGTTAGATACTCCTTTCAACATCTTTATAACAATGATAAGAGGACATACCATTGCGGGTTTAATAGGGATGAAGTAAAGGCGGCGCTCCCGGGGGCAGGGTGTGGGGGCCCAGTGCCCCTCCACGTTTTCAAGTACAAAAGTGCCCCTTTTTATTTCTTAAAAGTGGACCCTTTCTCTCTGATAGTTGCCCCTTTATATTACTCAAAGTTCCTCTTTTTCTTTTGTAATAACTACCCATTCCATTTCTGGTAACTGCCCTTTTTCTCTTTCTGATAAGTGCCCCTTTTGAAGTTCGATAAGTGCCAAAATTCACCTCTGATAAGTGCCCGTTCCTATTTTTATAAGTGCCCCTTTTACTTATATTTTCCACGGTTTCTTACAGAAAGAGCCATATCTAGCTTCAAAGAATCGGCGTGGATTTATGTTGTAACAAGTAACCCTATTACTACCACTATATTGTAAGACAGTGGAACTGGAGGAAAAGGAGGCACAATGCCCCTCCCCTTCCGAAGCAAAAGATTTAGATCTTCCCTGTACTTGTTTATTTCCACTACAGAGTATTTTTTTAAAGTTAGTTTGGCTGGTTTATGATTATTAAATGTCTATGTTCATTTCCACTACAGAGTATTTTCTTAGTTAGCTGGCTGGTTTATAATTATTAACTGTTTATATAACATTAGAGACCATTTTTGAACCATGAGGCTTTACAATGACTGTCTTGGTGAAGACTCTTGACTCTCATACGAGAGGTCTTGGGTTCGATTCTCGCTCAGGACTTATATCCCTGGACAAGGTGTTTCACTCACATTTGTCTCTCTCTACCCAGGTGTAAATGGGTACATAACAATACTTCCCTCAGGAAGAGCAGTATTTATACTGATGAGGTTCCCCTGGTTAAATAAGACCGTATTATTATGTTAATTTTACAAAGACTAAAAACCGGCACGTATCTTTTCCACTCCAGAAACGAGCTCTTACAGGAATCATCTAGCATCGAGAAACCAGGTGGTGTTGTATGGCAGATCGCTCTTTGTAATCTCTTCGTCTGGGTTGTCTTGTTCCTCATTATTGCTAAAGGCATCAAGACTTCGGGCAAGGTGGGGCAAGAAAAATTGATTCCTAATTTCTTCTCCGGATTTTTTTTGGTGTTGTTAATGAGGAGGAGGGGTTCTATGTTATTTAATATCTAATATTTTCCCACCACATACAAGTTATATTGGGCCAATTTTTAGCACATATTAAAAATAAAATTGTCCACGCAGTACAGAGGCTCAAAGCAAGTTGAAGTTGCACCATAGTAATTGCCTACTAGATTTCCTTAAATTCCTCTAAGTTCCATTTTCAAAAATAAATAAATAACAAAAAAGAGGAAACGAGAGAAGACGAGAGACCTGGGGCGTTTCATCAAGTGTCTTGTCTGTGATTTTACTGACAAATTTGCTCTAATCCAATCAGATGTAAGGATTTCAGTAGCTTATAACAGGTATAGCAACTTGTCATTGATGACAAGTTTTATGAAACAGGGCCCCATGAATCTTAGTCTAATCTTCTCACCTAAAGTAGTAGTCAGAGTGGTGGAGGTATTTGCTTCCATTGTAGCTGAGGTTCACGAGATCGAATGTTCTTAATACCACATCTCCATCATCAATCAGACTGTTAAGGTCCATGAAACATTAAGTTCCACTTGGTCGAACGATTCGGTCTCATGAACCTACAATATTGTGGACCTTCTATGTCATGAACAGTCAGACTATATAGTAGTTGTCTCGAGACTGAGAGCTTGGTCTACTGAACCTTCAGTTTCAAGTACATTCGGTCTCATGAGCCATTGATCGTTTATTCGAATCACACATTCTAATCCCGTCGTGGTGCGTTTGCCCTGGTCCGTTTGCCCTTAGTATCTTATGGTTCGGTTATACTTACCATGGTTTCAAATTCGTGTTTGGCAACATCGTGCATTTTTATCTTTACAAATAGGAACTCTTTAAATGTTTGAAAGTAGCGAACGATGAAGTTATGCAGAAGTGTAGTTATTAAAGTATTTCTTATAAATTGAGGAATAGGTGAAATAAAGATTTGTATCTGCAATCCTATCTTTGAGGTGGTGTACTTCACGGCTCTGTTTCCGTACGTCATGATGACAGCCCTTCTGATACGTGCTGTCACACTGGACGGTCACATGGATGGGATTCTTTACTTCGTTCGTCCAACATGGAGCAAGATTGCACATCCACTGGTAAAAATGCTCACAAGTTTTGACCTTCCTGAATTAAATGCTACATAAAATATTTTACATTAGATTAAATACAACTGATAAGAACTTAAGTAATGTTTGCAAAGTTCTGTCGTACGGGATAACCTTTCACGCATAACGTTTCTTACAAACGCCGGAAGGAAGCTGGGCGGACGCTAACAGAAGCCGAATGGAGGCTGGACGGACCCGAAACGATATTGTTTATATAAATATATATATATATATATAATATATCAATATATATACCCCTAATGGGTACATTAGGAGGACAGTTTTTGTTCTTTTTCTTTGTTCAACTGTCGACCTAATGTACCAACTGTCTACCTAATGTAGGGGTCGCTATTATGACGGAATAAACCGCATTGTTAGGTGTAGACCTAATGTACCCTTTAGTAAAATATATTTATTATATATATATATATATATATTACCCCCCCCCCCCCTTCTTTCGTGGGCGACACGAAAATCGGGTAATCGAGATAGAAGGCATTCGTCGTACATGATTAAGTTGAAAAGGGTGTTTTGAATGGAAGTTCTTGGGACAAAAATTTACCCCCGCCCGAAAAAATAAAAAAATAAAAACAAAAACAATAAAACCAACCAATAATCAAAACAAACACCGACATACTAGGTCTACTTTCGGTAGGTGTACTATAGAAAATAATTTTCATGGCATGCGTTCATTGGAATAATTTAAACTAAGTTGGGTGCAACGGATAAAATGAAACTCTTACACAATAACCGCAGCAAACTATACAAATGATTAGTATATGATTAAAAGACTGTGGTATTATAAGACATAGAACACCTAGATGTATTTGTTTCTAATATTTTCCAGCCTTGGAAGGATGCAGCCCAGCAAGTATTCTTCTCATCTGGTGCCGGTGGCGGTAGCCTTGGCACCATGGCCTCGTTCAATAAGTTCCACAATACATTCATCAGGTAGGTGGTGCAGTTTAGTGATACTGCCATAACTAACTGAGAATATGCAAATTGTTTTGAATATTTTTCTTTTGGTTGATGACGTCAGAGATCGGGATGCAGCAAATAAAGTCGAAGAGTTGCAGGTAATTAAACGCTTAGTTTTCATGTTTGTCATGACTTATGTTGTTGGGGGGATGAGTGATTCAATCCACAATCGCCCCAACCCAACAATACGCTGCATAGACGTAGCAAATTGATTACCAGGTGAAAAACAGCAGGTTTCTAATGATAAAGTTTGGAACCACTTTGGGTTTTTTTTATTTGTGTGTGTGTGTGTGTGGGGGGGGGGGAATAATTCGAAGATATTTTCTTTTCTAAATATTGTATATGAAATATGGCATGGGTTTAATGTTATTTACTTATCCCACTTTGTAGTGACGCGTTGATTGCATCTCTTGGAAACAGTCTGACCAGCCTGTACTGCGGTTTTGCTGTCTTCGCCATCTTGGGTTACATGGCAAAACAGATTGGAGTTCCAGTCAAAGAGGTCGTCAAAGGAGGTAGGTCTTCAGAAAAACCCCACATGAATCACATGCAACAGGTTCAGATGTTTACATCAAGATGAATATCGTTTGTATATAGGACTATCCAAATGTCATTATATTGCCACACTTGCCTTCTCAGAAAGCGAAGATGACCGCTCATAACATTTGAGTTGTCCTATCCCTCTGATCATTTGTACAGTTATAGATTCATAGAATATAATAATTGAATGTATTTGATATCTCTGCCTTGATGTAGTTACACCAGTAACAACATCATGTGACTAATTTGAAAGCAAGCAAGGCAAGCGAGAAAACTCTTTTTTTGAAAATTCTATTGTGATGTCCCCGAAAGTCGCTGGTTTAATACACTTAAAAACAAATGATTTAACCAAACGCTCTGTCCTGTTTTTGCCTACCAGGGTTCGGTCTCGTATTCGTGGTTTGTCCGGCAGCCTTGGCTAAGTTTCCAGGTGCACCGGCTTGGTCTGCTTTATTTTTCTTCATGCTGTTCTTACTCGCGTTGGATAGTCAGGTACCTATTCTTTCCTTCCTTTAAGCTTATTTTTCTCCTTTTATTCTATTACCCTTTTCATACCTTACCGGGTAAGTTTCACCCGTTTTGTCTTGATTTTTTCGATCTTTTATTAAAAATGAATCTTTCCCCTTTACAATGAATCCAGTCTCCTTACATACCTTTACTCATTTTTGTTCGTTTTTTCCTTGTTTGTTTCTTCTCTTTTCTATCCCCTTATCAATCTTTTCCTATTCTAAGTTGTCTTTTTCGTTATGTCATTTTGTAAGCTCTATACCAAGATCATGCAAGAATTTCGAGATGTGAAAGAATGATAACCTCTCTTTACAGCGGGTATAGAAATCGACTTATGATACATTAAATGACATTAAAGGTGATCCCTAAATGAATTTGATTAAATAATGAAATTCAAGTTTCCCGGGAAATATGAAAATACTAATGATATTCTACATATTGAAATGGTTTTAAAAATAACAATATCTGCATTGCGGAAATTTCGTAATTCCTAGGGTTTTATTCTACATTATAGAAATTTTGCACACGCATCAGAGATTGCGTATATTTTTTTATAAATTGCTGCCTTGTGTTGGAAGGTCCTATTTATATATCTAATATGCTAAGGGATTCTGTGCACCATTATCCCCTGCTTTACTTAACCTAAACATATTTATTAAAAGTAATGCAATTCCTCTCCAGAGAACTTTCCTTTAAATTTCTTTTTTCTTTCAAATTTCTTTTTTCTTTCGGATAGTTTGTATGCGTTGAAGCCATGGTTACAGTCATTTTGGATGCAGTGCCGAGGTTAAGAAAATGGCGTGTTGCTGTGTGCGCCTTTGTCTGCTTGGGGACATGTCTTACAAGTTTCTCCTACGTCACGAATGTAAGTAAAATTGGAATTGGTTCGAAATTGAAATATACCCCAAAACAACAACGTATTTGTTTCTTGGATTGTATTATGATATCTAACCAAAAACCCAATTGCAACACGAGCATCAGTCCCCTATCGCACATTTTCTACTAATTCAGTTAAAACCGACGCCAAGGCTATAAGCTGGTGTTTAAACAAATGTAAAACTTAGACCTCAGTCTAACTTCCTATGCTGAACGCGACTTTGGATGGAGCTTTTAACCCAGCGTCGGGCATGAATTTTAGTAGACTACGGACTCGGACTCGTATCTTTATGATCACTTGTCGAGTCGCAGTGTATAGTATTTTTGGAGTGTTTCACATGCTAGATCATAGGGAACAAAAGTGAGGACATTAGAATAAACATAGAACCTATGGGCCGTATTCTACTCAAATTTAGTCACTTTAGTGGGATGTGTGGAGTGGGTGTGTGTGTGTGTTTGTGTGATGATAGGTTGGGGATATGTGTGTGTGCGTGTGGGTGTGTGTGTGTGCGGGTGTGTATGTGTGGGTGTGGAAGTAGGTTTGAATTGTAGAACCAAGTTTGAGAAAGAATCATCACTAGCTTCACCATCTTATATCGCCTACAAAAGCTTTTGTTGGGTAGAAACATTCTCTCATCCTCCCCCTTTATTTCTTTTTTCTTAGTACAACCTTCGATATCGTCATGATCGTCATAGTATGTTGATCATGATTTCTGTGCGTGTGAGCTGAATTTTATATAGTCGGTTAAATGTTGTTCGCAGACGTAACCACTCATATCTAAATAATGACTCCTATACATGAAAAATATGGTTTAACATACATAAAAACATTACCATGCCTTTCGGCAAAGTCATGATGCAGTTCTATGCTTCCATTGTATATCAGTTTATACTCATTTTATTTCCTTTATGGCAAAGGCCGGGTCTTATTGGGTGGCACTCATGGATAGCTATGCCTCTGGATGGATCGCGGTGATTGCTGGAATTGCTATACCGATCTCCTTCACCTGGGTATATGGCTTCGATCGCCTCAAGAATGACATTAGGGCCATGCTAGGCGACAAGACGGTGGACCACTGGACATTCTATTACTGGAAAGTGTGTTGGACGTTCGTGTCACCGGGTATACTTGTGGTAAGTATCAGTAAAGCAAAGATCTGTAACCGTGAGCAGTTGTTTTCCTTTGGCGGAGACCTGTTGTCCAGAGACACACGCTAGACTTCTGTTTCTCAACCTTTGACTTGTTGACCTTTACTCTCATGAACCTTTGGAATATTTATTAGACAGCAGACGAGATCAAAAATGTGTTGTTTTGTATAATATATAAATGTAACTTTTTCGATATATCCACGGCAATAGTCTAAAATCTGTCACAACACATCATTTCAATACACTAAAGCAACCGAAGCATAGTAATATATAATATGTCTGTGTTTGCATTTTTTTAATTGCCGTCAAATAATTAAGTAAGTTATTCATAATTACATTAAATTAAGATTGATACCATCTGAATTATTAGGTCATCCTGCTATATAACGTAAGCAATTGGTCGGCGCCAGAGTATAACGGTCCTTTCCCTGACTGGTGTCACGTGATCGGCTGGTTGTTCATCGCGGGTACCCTTGTCTTCATCCCAGGTGTTTGGATTTTCGACATGCTGCGTATATCCGGATCATTTGTCCAGGTTTGTTCAGTGGCGTATCCAGGATTTCCCAATAGGGGGGGGGGGGCGCCAGGAATTATTGATCGCCGTCATGGGGGAGGGGTCTTAGGAAAATTTTTGCTTCTGAAGAAGGGCTGAGATGCAAAATAGTGCTATATGTGACCAATATTGAAGCCTATTTCATGAACAATATTTTCAATTGGTATGAGGATTTTTTTTTTTTGCTAGTTTTTTTTTTTACGACGGCCAATAGGGGGGGGGGGGCGTCTGTTGCGCCCCCCTAGATACGCCCCTTTTTGTTTATTTGATACCACGATACTCTGCAAAGAGGTTTAGTTCTGGGAAAGGTGAAAATAATTTGTTAGCTTTCTCATTCCTTTTATGTCAGTCTGGAATAACATCATAGTAGAAAATCTGCTAGGAGCCAGAAGGGCATGAGCTCTGTACAAATGATAGGACTTAACGCCCTTCTGGCTCCAAACAGACGTCCCCTGAAGAGGACTGCTCTTCAAATGCCCTCATATTTGAAATATGACGAGAAATAGCTGAAGCGCGCGGGCCGAAGATTCATGGCACATGGGTGACATGTGCAGTCCCATAGATTCATTTCTGTGTGCAGAACATGTGCTCTTCAGCAAGATTGTGTCATTTTTAAAAAACACATTTTGATGATTTGCAAACCTCACAGTATACACTTATTCTTATGTAGACATGATCACTTTTCCCAATAAGCCGATTTCGTAATGCATTGAAATTTAATGCGAACCTCTTTGCCAAACTCCTAGTAATGAACTATTACATCCACATATTACAAGTCTATTTTAATAGTCAGAATGCAGATATTCATACATTAAGTGTTGCTAGGTTAGGCAAGCCAAAATGTTTGTCCAACCTAACAACTCCCAATACATGCAATTCTTGAAAGAGAATAGCTTTTTACAGGTGAATGTAATAATTTGTCACTAGGCAAACCAGTATTAATTTGAATACATTACGAAAATGGCCAATTACTTTGAGCAATTTCTTTCCAAATGTAATCGCATGACTAGAACTCAACTTAATCTTTAATGTATACTCTAATGTCATATTTATGATTCCAACTCGATCATTTATACCCGGAAGGACAGATCACAGAGGGGTTACGATGGTTATTGTGATTAAATTTGCTCTTTTTCTTCCAGGCACAGTTGATATCACATTATAAGTAATTTGATTATTTTAATACACCATCTTGATAAGTGTTTGGTGATTGTCTGATAGACTATGGACTAGAATTATAGACGATGTAGGCCTAATGAAAGTTCCCAAACTGAACAAGCACCCAGCAAAATTTTGCCCTTCGTGATATATGAATTTGTTCTGGTAATACTTCATTTAAATTATGAGGGCCACCATTTGAGCACCGTGTAGCGTTGAGAGGTGAAGTCTTATTCTTGAAATGATTTTTTTGTTAGTAGTTTTATTCTTAACCCAAGTTATTGCGTCACCGGTTAGAAGAAATTAACCAGGTAGATTTAGAGTTTCTGAGCACCGGTGACCATCGTGAAATGACTGACAAACTGACGGACAGCCTCTATTGTTGAAAGTAATGTGGACTATTTATTCTACCCAAATAGCGTCTGCGCCAGCTTTGTCAAATCGAGCCCAGCTGGGGACCATCCAACCCTGAGGATCGCCTGCTCGCCTACCGCATCCACGAAGGGTACGGTACCACTATGGGCGGAGTTCTCGACGTCGATGATGAGGAAATGACGGAGAAAAACGCCAATATCGACTTCGAGTTGGAACCTTTCAAGACCGTGTCTGAAGTGAAGAGAAATGGCAACGGAAATCACGAGAATGTGCAGTATGGCCGTCTCGATCAGTAGATCATTGATATCATAATGCTATCTCTGTCTCTGTCTATCTCTCCAAATAAAAATAAAAAGATCTTTATTATTTGATAATAAGAATCGTTGATTATATGTTTTTAAATCTTTTTTTTATTTTCTTTGATTTAAATTATGTAAATTCTGGTTACTAGTTTTACTGTAGTACGTGACTGAAGAACTGAAATGTAACATTGATTTGATCGCGGAAAACATCATTATTAAGAAACAAACGAGAGAACAACGTGATTTGGTTCACAATAAATTTGATTCGTGATTTTGACTTTATTTTCTTAATATACTGTCTCCAGAAGTATACCAACTGGACAATAAAGTGACCAGGCAAAACGCTATTCAAAACCCCCAAACCCGATTAATAATGTGAAGTTATACATATATAACGAAATAACATATACAACATCTTTGGCAACTCTCGTGGAAATAAATACAATGTGAAAGGAAATTAGAATGAACAATGGTTGCGCAACTTAAATCAAAGTTAACAGAGCTGTATATATATATATATATATATATACACATATATGCATTAGAAATTAGAATGAACAATGGTGGCGCAACTTAATTCAAAGTTCACAGAGCTATATATATATATATACATATATATATATATATATATACATATACACTCAACCAAAAAAGTAAGTTCCCCCCTAGCATTTTTGGATATATCTCAAAAAATATTTTACCGATTTTCATAATTCAAACGGGAATGGATAGGAAATTTTATTACTCATAAGATGAATGGCATATCATTGCCACCAGATATCATTATTGGTGTGAAAAAATGCATTTTATGTCAAAATGCATGGAAAAAAGTTGCAATTTAGTGATTTGCATTGACTTTTACACAAATAATCAAACAATCACTCATGATTCTGAACTTTTAAGCATGGTTTATTGCATATTTCTCTATCTCTTTCTTTTCATGAGCATACAGTTTAATAGGGAAGCATATTGTACCTGAACAATTTAAAAAGGTCATTAACTTGCATAGGAAATGTACACAATATGCTTCATATAACCTTAAGTGCAACTTTTTTTCCCATGCATTTTGACATAAAATGCATTTTTTCACACCAATAATGATATCTGGTGGCAATGATATGCCATTCATCTTATGAGTAATAAAGTTCCCTATCCATTCCCGTTTGAATTATGAAAATCGGTAAAATACTTTTTGAGATACTGTATATCCAAAAATGCTAGGGGGGAACTTACTTTTTTGGTTAAGTGTATATATTATTATATATATAATATATACATATATTATATATATATATATATATATAAACAAACAATTGTAAGGAAATAGCATATAATTTATAGTACACACAAGAGCATAAAGAGGAGCATGTTTTAAACTTCGCAAGCACTTTCCTTTTAATCTCTTCAGGTGAAGTGAGCCTACGATATTTTGAAATGACTATATATATACAAGTATAAGTATGTTAATATAGTAATATTCAAACGAGGAAAGGGTTGATCAGGCTGTCCTGTAGTTATTTTATGACTTGACTAGTTCTAGTCTCAATCTTAATCTTAATCAAGCGTCGTGATATGGATTCTCCTAGTTCAAAACGCTTAATGCCATCTTTATGATCTGATTGCACAAATAGTTGCATCAATGCACAACAAACCAGCAATGAATTATCATCCCATATGCCGTATTTTTCATAATGAGCTACATTCGTGTTACATAAATGATAATGGCAGAAACTGCCTCAAAGGTTTAATAATTATTGCACTTAAACAGGGTTATGTACGACTACAAAATATTCAGTTTACAGTTGAAAGGCTTTATAACCACTGAACTGCAACTGCATGTGCATGACAACAACAGCAACAACAAAATACTCGTTTTCGGTTATCGTTCATTCTATCCCTGTACCTTAATTTCTGATGAATAAGGCATAAAAGAGTTTTTAAAATGTATTATTATATTGAAGCCTCATTTTCACAAGAACACATAGACTTCGTTAAGGGAAAGAATATTTCTGCGCTATTTGTATGTGGAGATATAATGTGGCCCTATAAATGGTGCATACTATGTAACTAAAAATATTTTCACTGTCCATAATTAAGAATCCATTAAAAGAGGTCACGACAGTGTGCTGAGTAAGCCTACTGCATTTTCATATCCATGCCATTTCTCGTAACATGTACATAATGAAGCTTTGTAAATAAATATTTTCGATTACTATCAGCAATGCGACTGCATATCTTTTTTTAAAATTTCGGCTCAAATGGTACTAAGCGTTTTAACACATAAAATAACACAATGTTAATTTCAGGGGTGTCGCTAGACCATTTTGAATGGGTTAAATCATATCGTAGACAAAAATTTCTCCTGATTTACTCTGCCGAAAGAGACAAAAAGTATGAATTTGCCAACGGAAAATTGACAAAAAGTACGATTTTGCCAACGGAAAATTAGGCTTAGGTGATATCCTACCCTATAGCGACGCCTCTGGTTGATGTAATGACTGTGCCCGACAGTTGCTCTCGTGACAATTACTCCGGGTTTTATTCCGTCCAAGATGGTTCGGGTAAGGGTTGAAATTTGGTTTTAGGTAAGGTTTAGGATTAGGTTTAGGATTAGGGTTAGGTTCAGTGTTTGGTCCAGGGTTGAAGTTCAGAATGCGGTAATTGTAGGATACTACCCACCGAGTAATTGTCGCAGGAACATGACTTGTGTCGTACAAACGTAAAGTTGAGACTGAAGAAAATGAAATCTTATACGGCATGTTTTTCAGTAGAAAATGATATCATAGCTCAACACAAAATCGAAAGAATAAAGGTCAACCCAATCACGATCGCAGCGAGAATCTTCAGAGCACCAAAATCAAGACTCCCAAAATCTCCAACCGATTTTGGAACTACCCTGGTCTTGGTTGCAAAGAAAGTGTTATCCCAGACCTCCATGATGGCGTCACGTGCACCGGGCCAGGCATGGGGGCCAACGAGTCGGAAGGTGTAGGGGAGGGCTGGTCCCATGTACGTGCGGTAGGCGAGGACAGGGTCTGTAAACAGCAGGGACCAGAACTTGGGCTTGGCACCGATGCGATTAGCCAACATGTCCTGGTATGGAATGGGCGGGAACTGAATAGAAAAAAAAAATACAATGACATATTTTATGGTGACATTTTTAACCGATAATTCCAAATATGGGATTGAGTGCCTTTTATTTAAATCAATAGTGCGTTTCTTACCGGTCTTAATGTAAAATAATTTCCCCTATACGCTCGCTGATTGTAAATCATTTGGATAGTCTTCGGGATGGCTTTAAATGTCTTATAACGGTATCTATAGTATTTGGGGTGACGGTTATCCCTTTAACAGATCAAAAAAGCATGGGTGTCGATCCCGGGGGGGGGGGGGGTACATATCCCCCCCCCCCCCCCCAATATGAGGTGTGGGGATGGCCTGTATTATCACCACCCCCCCCCCCCCCCCCCATATTTTTGGATGAAATAAAAAGAATTCTGATACATCAGCTTAAAACTAATAATTATCCAAACTCATTACGTTTGATTTTGAAGTACCATCGCATTCTTTAATGATTAGAAGTAAGGAAATAAGAAATGCCATCATTTCAATGCGAAAATATCGAAGAAAATTCGTTCGCTCGCATTGTTATTCTCAATTGCAGGGTTCCGTCCATTGGTGTAGATCCGTGCATTCCTTTTTTCATTAAAAAAAAAATCATTTTGGGATGCTCTAAAATGCAAGTTTTATAGACAGATTTTGAAAAAAGCCTCTCCCTTCGCTCAGTGGCATATCTACGGGGCAGGGGGCACGTGCCCTGGGCGGCATTTGGAGGGGCGTAAAAACGCAAAGGAGAGAAAGAAAAAAAGGGGGGAAATGAAGAATCCGCAGGGTAAATGCACAAGAAATCTAATTTTTAAGGTTTGAAATGCGAAAATTTTCCAAAGCTCAGTCGCTTTTCTCTCTCACATAACTATTTTCTTTCACTATCTCGTAATTTCGCGCCCCCAGTAGGCCTATTATAGTTCTTAAATAGCTCAAAAGGGCTCAAAATTTGAAGAAAAACAATGTAATTGCTTTGTTCGCTATATCATGTAAATTTTCATATGACTCCTGTTAAATATTGCGCCCCCCCCCCCCCCCCAATATAGGATAAAGTGTATAAAACAGCATTTGCAAAGGTTCAACTTTTGAAAGAAATCTCAACTTTAGGTAGCCTTGCTGAATTTCTCGCCTCTTTTTCAAACCTATATATAGGGTTTTCGTTAGGTTTGCTCCCGATTGTAGAAGTGAGTACGTTGAACAAAAAACCGTTTATCAATGTATAAAATTCGAGCTTCTCTACCGCTCAATTGCGGTGGTCAATTGCAAAATTTCCTGGGTAAAATGCACAAGAAATTGCGTTTTTTAGGGTTAAGAATTGAAAAATTTGCCGCTCGGTCGCTTTGCTCCCTCGCTAACTTCCATTTTTGCCTCAGGCGCCATAATTCCTAGATACGCCACTGGCTTCGCTCCCTCGCCGGTCACCCCCCCCCCCCAATCGGGAACACAGATCGACACCCCTGCCAAAAAAGTCATTTTTAATATATCAGTACGATTGCTTTTCAGTTTGTATCCTCCCTTCTTGATTTCAAACTTTCTACGTCTTTCAAATACAATATATAAGAATGAAAAACGACTGTACATCGTTTAAAAGAATATGGGAAGCGACTTACCAAGTTCTTAGGTTTGCCCTATACGCTCGCGAATTGTAAACCATTTGGATAGTCTTCGGCATTGGCGGATCCAGGGGGGGGGGGGCACAGCCGGCCCGTGCCCCCCCCCCCCCTTTTGGAAGAGAATTATGATTTTTTACCATAGACGATCCGCCATTTTCTCGATTGTGCCCCCCCCCTTTTAGAGTGAAGACCCTTTTTTTTTTTTTTTTTGCTTGTCAGGGAATCATGGAGGGAAACTGGACCCCATAACCCCTTACTAAGCGATTTTTGAAGGTTTGGCGAAAAATTTTTTTTTTCATTTTTGTGCCCCCTCTTTTACTAAATCCTGGATCCGCCCCTGGTCTTCGGGATGGCTTTATATGTATTATAAGGGTATTTATAGTATTTGGGGTGATGGTTATCCCCTTAACAGAGCCAAAAAAGTAATTTTAATATATAAGTACGATAGCTTTTCAGTTTGTATCCTCCTCCCTTCTTGATTTCAAACTTTCTACGTCTTTCAAATATAATATCTAAGAATGAAAACGATTGTATATCGCTTAAAAGAATATGGGAAGCGACTTACAAAGTTCTTAGGTTTGCCGAACCGATTCTGCATGAAGTTCTTTCTCTTCTTGATATCAGCAATCATGACATCCTGGGGAGGGATGGTAGCACATCCCTTGAAGACCCGGGTTGCGTAGCGGGCCTGCATCTCAAAGACGGGGGCATGAGCCCCGATCGTTTCCACGAACCCCACGGCGGCGAAGGTCTGATGCTTCAGTCGAGGAGGGAAAATGTAGAGGTACAACTCCAAGTCCTTCACGCCATCTGAGGGAAAACGACAGTATCGAATGCAATTTGGCAATTGTAGGTTTTCGATGAAATTGAGCAAAATGGCGTAAACTCAACCAGATAACGTAGGTTTCTTTAGCTAGGCTTTCGGATATCTGTTTCAGAATCTATTTATAGCATCTAAACGAAACCAACTTACTTTTGTGTGTTTTTGATTTTTGCCTGGCCAAAAGCAAATATTCTTGCCCGTGAGCCGCAATGAATTAATCAGTATCTAGACTACGTGGAAGGCCAGTGAGCAGCTGTCACTAGTTTGAAACATATGACAACCCTTTTAAAGAGTGGTTGGATCTTTTTTTTTTCCGAAAAGGTACAGAAGGTCCTGGGATTATTTACAGGCAGGAAATATAGATTTGGGATAGGGTATGTGCCACTGGCAACCCTTCCACACACACAAACGCTTGCAACACACACACACACACACCCACACCCTCACGTTTACATGGCTTTACTTCCGAGGACAACTATTGTTCCTCTATTGTTACTCGTCCTCGGACAGTCGACGGAATAAGGCATAAATTCATTGTTCGACGTTCGAGGACTATTGTCCGCCTTCCGAGGACCATTGTTGTCATGATTTTTTTTTGTTCTCTGTCCGAAAATGTCCTCGGACATAATGCTAAACAAACGCACTCACACACACACAGTCTTGTACTGCTTTATTTCCGAGGACAAGTATTGTTCCTCTATTGTTCCTCCGTCCTCGGACAGTCGACGGAATAAGGCACAAATTCATTGTTCGACGTTCGAGGACTATTGTCCGGCTTCCGAGGACCATTGTTCTCATGATTTTTTTTTTGTTCTCTGTCCGAAAATGTCCTCGGACATACGGCTAAACACGCCCACACCCTCACACACACCCACACGCAACACTCACACTCACACCCTCGCACACGCACAAACATGTAGGCCTATACACGGTATACCCATGCATAACAGCATGTTAATTTGTACATACCGCTGATGATATCGTTATCCACAATGGGAGCTCTGAGTTGGTAACCCGTAGCGTACACCACCAAGTCCAGATCATCAACAGTTGTTCCATCGGTGAAGACCACACCCCTCTTTGTGAAATGGTCGATTCCAGTTTTGCACACCACTGCACCACAGAGGACCCTTGAACCAATATCATCATTGACCATTACCTGTTTGGTTGAATTATACAAGGAAACGTAAATATTCCATGTTTGAATCGGATTTTGAATCTAGACTCATTATTAACTGAAGCCAGAGGATGATGTAAGAGTTAGCTTAAACAGAGATGTCTAAACTGGTGCTATCATCTGCTCCTATTTTGTCTGCCGACTCTTTATCAAATTTCCCAACGTCAAAGCAATGATGACATAACTGTGTCAATAAAATATATGATTCTCTTGGTGATCAATTATGGATAAATGACACGTCAATTATTGTTGTACCTAAGTTCTACGTAACGGCTTATTTTTCTTCCAGAATCTTCAAGAAAATGCACAGAAGTTAAAATTCGTTTAAGAAAGAACGAATGCCTCATATGGTTTTTACTTTCTACAAGGTTCTGATAACGAACAAAAATTTGGAAAAAAACTTCTGTCGAAAGGAAAACGGCTGGTTTCATTTTTCGTCTGTCACGTCACAAATGCCGAAAGAGACGCCTTTTTGACGACGGCACTATGGCCTACAGCAGACCTACCTCTGAACAGAACATCTTCTTGACAGACTTGAGTCCAAGGTTGTCCATGTTGACACGGGAGTAGATGTGGTCGACAACGTTCTTTCGTCGGAGCCACTCGGGGATGAGGAAGTTGACGCGCTTGTTCACTGCCATATCTCGAGGCAACCCATCAGGCCCCATCCGCTGAACGACCCACGTCCCTTTGCGCATGCTTAGATACGTCTGGTATCAGGTGGAAAAGATGGGAAGTGTTCATAAATTGCTTTGTTACCTCGAAGTAGGAAAATCATGTATACTTATACAGGAAACATTTACTACTCTCTAAAAACAAACGAATTCAATTTGTTTTAGAGAGAGAGAGAGAAATAGTACGCTGCATTTCAAATTCTATGCACATACATTCTCCTAGAAAGAACACAGTGCTACACAGCGCGTTTCCATAGAGTTCCACAGCATATGTAATACTTCGTACTGATGACAGTACAAGGTGTTGAATACATGTACATAGAAATTGCAAATTGTTTTTTGTAAGCCCCTACTTGCAATTGATATGTATACACATACGGTACCGAAGTAATGACGTCAAAAAAAGCTATTTTTTTCATCTTGACATTTTTTATACCACATCTCAAAGGTGAAAAACATCCAGAGCCCAAATTTTATGGCAATTGGCTCATTGGGCCCCGAGATATGGCCGCATGAATACCTCCTTAGCCCCATTGAAGTCAGTGTTAAATTGGCCTGGTTCTAAACTGTTAAGAACCAGGCCAATTTACGCTGACTTCAATGGGGCTAATTAGATAGTTATATAGCCATAACTTGGGCCACCATGAACTGATTCATGTCAAATTTGATGTGTGAACGTTTTCCATCATGCTCTACCTAAATATGGTCATAAAAATACTGAAATACAAAAATCAAAATTTGATGACGTCACACTTCGGTACTCTATTGTTTTTATGTAAGTGAAGATGCAATCAAATGCCTAGAAAATGTTTACTTTTGCTACTTTTATGCATTCAACTGTTGTGCACACAATGTTCACAATGTGTCATTATGTGACCGTTGTGTCACACAAGGTAGCCACATAATAGCCACAGTGTTTTTCATCGCAATGTGACCTCAGAAATTAATGGTTTGGAAATGATTATAATGTGAAGATACAGTGTTCACACTTTTATGCACCGTGTGGGACAGCTGTGGTCACGAAGATAATGCTTTCATTCCAGTTTGGCCACAATTAGGATCTGGAATACTATCATTGTGACGATACAGTATTTACACTTTTTCACTTTTCGTGACATTTCAAGGGTGTTGAAAAATATCACTTTATTCTTTAACTTTAAAAGAACTTCACCATTTTCGCAAACCTAAATTTAGAAGTTGTGTATGCGATAAATTGCAAAAGAATTATAATTGGAAAAACTAGTGCGGATGTGAAAAGGATTATAATTTGCTTTTTTAAAAGCAAATTACCAAAATGGTTGTATTACTTACTTTAAAGTAAGTAATAACAATTTGGTGCCACGTTATTTTTTTTCGCCTCGAAAAAAAAAATCGCGTATTTTAAATATTAGTTTTCTGACTGTTGCTGGTACATGTATTTGCGTACAAGATTTTCCTTTATTTACTAATAAGTTTATAACATTTATGACCTTAAAGTTTCGCGTAAATCTGCAAAAGGGATGAAGTACCTTAATAGTAAAGAGCTTCCTGGGCTTGGATATCTCGTGTTACTTGACACGTATTTCGATAACCTAAGGCAGCTAAGGCCAACACGCTATAAAAATCGGATTGTTATTTTGTACTTACCAGCATTTTATTGTTTTGTGAGCACGTTATATCAGCATTCGGAAAATGTGCCGGTACAAGTGTACATGTAGGTCTGCACGATCGCATTTTGAACAGAGGTGAGAAATTTATTCTGTAAACTTGTAAGTCATGAAGTATGATGGATATAGTTGCACATCTCTACGATCATGATGATCATACATCACATCAATTTTTAAGATCTCTTACATTTAGCAATTTGTAAGTTTTTCCAAGCTTCCCCCTTCTATCTCACCATACATTTTCATATTTAATGACACATTTTATAGTTCGATGTAGATGGGTACTTTCAATAAGTTTGATCAACTTTTATCAGTAGCTACCGGTGGCACGGGGGCCCTACATTAAATGGCGAAATATGAAAGGGAACGGAATGAAGAGGGGGAAAGGAACGTGAAAAGGAGACGGGTCCGCTCGCTATTCATAAGGACCGCTATTCATAGAAAACCGCTATTCATTTAACACGCGTTATGAATAGCGGCCCTTATGAATAGTGGTCCTTATGAATGGAGATCCTTGTGAATAGCG
Organism: Heliocidaris erythrogramma; assembly: GCA_025617745.1. NCBI lineage: Eukaryota > Metazoa > Echinodermata > Echinoidea > Camarodonta > Echinometridae > Heliocidaris > Heliocidaris erythrogramma. The sequence goes on from CM046869.1 coordinate 24,148,471, forward strand.
AGGTAATTTTTTTATGGTTTGCTTGCTATTTAGAAGGACCACTATTCATACAAAACCGCTATTCATTTAGTCACGCGTTATGGATAGTGGTCCTTATGAATAAGTGGTCCTTATGAATAGCGGTCCTTATGACTAGCGAGGTTACCCCAAGGAAACGACGGGGGTCCCTTCCACATTGTCCCCCTATTCGATAGTCTTGTTAATTGGCATTTATTCAACCTAGTAAGACTTGTGCCCCCTCTTTCATGATGTCAGTGCCCTCTCAATGTTTGGACTCACGTTACGCCATTGAGTTCTATCGCATTTTTTTTTCACGTTTAACTTACCTTCTTTCTGCGCAATCTCCCGCCGAATGTGAACCAAATTGTTGTATTACTTACTTAAAAGTAAGTAATAACAATTTGGTACCACGTTATTCTTTTTCGACTCGAAATAAAACATCTAGTTCTCTGACTGTTGCTGGTACATGTATTTGTGTACAAGATATTCCTTTTTTACTAAGAAGTTTATAGCATTTATGACCTTGAAATTTCATAGGCAGTATCTACAGGATGTCGACTAAACCTGTGCAAAATTTCGCGTAAATCTGCAAAAGGGATGAAGTACCTTAATAATAAAGAGCTTCCTGGGCTTGGATATCTCGTGTTACTTGACACGTATTTCGATAACCTCGTGCAGCTAAAGGCCAACACGCTATAAAACTGATTGTTATTTTGTACTTACCAGCATTTTATTGTTTTGTGAACACGTTATATCAGCATTCGGAAAATGTGCCGGTACAAGTGTACATGTAGGTCTGCACGATCGCATTTTGAACAGAGGTGCGAAATTTATTCTGTAAACTTGTAAGTCATGAAGTATGATGGATATAGTTGCACATATCTACGATCATGATGATCATACATCACATCAATTTTTAAGATCTCTTACATTTAGCAATTTGTAAGTTTTTCCAAGCTTCCCCCTTCTATCTCACCATACATTTTCATATTTAAAGGACAAGTAACCCCACGTGATATTCTAGATGCACCTATTGTCTGCTACGTCTTTCCATGGAGGCTGCCATTTTGTGCATGACACGGATCATTAGGTACCATATGCATTGATAATAGCCTACCTTTACAACAGATACGTCGCTTTGTTCTGATTGTATTACGATTGTTATTGGCCATGGGCCTAGATAATTGACGACCCATGAGTTCTAATAGCCATCCTGTAAAGCAGATTCCTCGCTTTGTTTTGGTATTGTTACGATTGTCTCCGTCCTTGACGTCAATTCTCCGTCCTTGACGTATATTTTTTATGAAGTATATTTTTTATGAACAAATTAAGACCTTTTAAAAAATATATAAAACTAAACTTACATTTCAGAATATGTGACTTTATCTAATATATATTTGTCCTCTAAAAATCAATTACAAGTTAACGATGAAGGAAATTTTACTTGGGATGAAAAATATGTTCGTGTACACATAAAGTAATGGCAGCCCCCTTATTATTGCTAGCAGACGATAACTTGGCTGGAAAATAGTGATTTATATCTATATCCTGTGTTTTTACATGAAATTGCATGTATCAAATAAGAGGCATATACTACACCATTCAAAATAAGCTAATTCATACGCTGAGGTTAATTTCCCTTTAATGACACATTTTATAGTTCGATGTAGATGGCTACTTTCAATAAGTTTGATCAACTCGTCCGCTCGCTATTCATAAGGACCGCTATTCATAGAAAACCGCTATTCATTTAACACGCGTTATGAATAGCGGCCCTTATGAATAGTAGTCCTTATGAATGGAGGTCCTTGTGAATAGCGAGGTAATTTTTTTATGGTTTGCTTGCTATTTAGAAGGACCACTATTCATACAAAACCGCTATTCATTTAGTCACGCGTTATGGATAGTGGTCCTTATGAATAAGTGGTCCTTATGAATAGCGGTCCTTATGACTAGCGAGGTTACCCCAAGGAGACGACGGGGGCCCTTCCACATTGTCCCCCTATTCGATAGTCTTGTTAATTGGCATTTATTCAACCTAGTAAGACTTGTGCCCCCTCTTTCATTATGTCGGTGCCCTTTCAAGATTTGGACTCACGTTACGCCATTGAGTTCTATCGCATTTTTTTTTCACGTTTAACTTACCTTCTTTGAAACACGACTTGTGTCAACTGCGCAATCTCCCGCCGAATGTGAACCACCTAAATTAGCAATAAAAAAGAAAACAAAGAGTGTGCGGGGATAATGGAAGGTTACACGATTTTACTTCCCGTTTTGACTTCCTCATCTTTTTTTTCTTTCTTTAGCTCCCTTTTTTTTTGTATTCACAAGAACAGTGAAACCTGTATATAGGCAGGCGGTGTTTATACAGAGGTGACCTTAATGGTTTCAATGAGAAACATTTTTCAAGGGAAACAAAAATTGTATTCCTTTATAGACAGGTCACACAAATGGTTTTTCTACATACACATTGTCGGTAAGACAGGTTTCACTGCATTTCTCAACTTGCATGCGACTTTTAATTAGTTGACTTTAAATCTTCTGAGTCATCTCCAACTCGTCAAACTTGATCTTAATTCCTCCTATTTTTTCATATTCGTCCCCTTCATTCTTTTTGACCTCTGTCCCTTTCCATATAATCGTCCTTTTTCCAATCGTATTCTTTTCATACAAAAACGAACGATGGCAAAATATATGTGCCGGTAATCAATATTCCATGACAACCATTCCTTAATATTGCAGGTAATTCCTATTTGCAAATTTATGTCCCTTTCATGAAACAGAGTACACACTGTATAGTGTAAAAATTAATATGAATCTGCACTGGAAATACTTTCACTTAAAAAAAATAAGCATAATATGTATACATGTGCTAACACAACTATATTTACATCAGTATTCATGATTTTACTTATAAATCACCTATGATTACATTCTTGAACTTATACTTAAACGTGTGCTAATATACATATATATACTTATACTTGTCATATACACTTATACATACTTTTATACAATTATAATATTACTTAAACTTATGCTTCTAGTCATAATTATACTTATGCTCATACTTAAATGCTTTCTAATATTTTATACTTATTAAACGGCAATTGTTATCTTCCATGATCGACGGAGTTTTTGTATCTGAAAATAGTTTAAATGATTTTGCTTACCGACGACCAGGACAGTCTTGCCGTTCGCCAGCCCGTCAGCTTTCTTGTACTCGTTGCTATGCATGATCTCTCCAGTGAAGTCCTTCTGTCCAGGGTACTCCGCCATATTCCTTTCAGTGTAAAGCCCTGTGCAGACGATCACCGCATCGAAAGTTTCTTGTTTCACTTCCCCGCCATTCTGAACAGAGGTGATCGTCCACCGACCCGTGATGTCATAATCCGCAGCCTTCTCCACGCGCTTCACGTCAGTGCTGTAGCGGATGTGACGTTCAAGGTCAAAATGATCAACATAGGCCTGTGAGAAGGGAAAAACAATAAGGTATTTAGTCTGGTGTGTAGGGTAATGTCCAATATGCAGCAAATCAAATTGAATTCTAATTTGCATGATAAATACTGATATTACCTCTCTTATATGTACAGGGTGACATACATAAATACGAAATTAGAAAAAAATCACTCTTCATGTAAATTTATGTTTAATATTAAAATACACAAGATAAGACATAACATTACAAAAACAAACCACCTCACTGACAGAATATGACGTTTCGAAAACTATAGGACTACTTACCTTGATATATTTAATGAACTCCTTTCCCTGGATGTACGGTGAGGAGGCCTTTGGGTATGGAAAGTCACTAAAATTGGTCATGTTCTTACTCGAGTTGAGAATGAGGCAGTGATAGAGGGCGCCTCGTGTATGTGTTTTAACAGCCTCGTCATGGAAGATCCATACCCCACCTGCACATGATAATAATAGAGCGATTTACAGAATTGCGATTTGTGTGGTGTGCCGCAGGGATCTATCATTGGACCTTCCTGTTTATTTTGTACAGTGGAGATCCACATTCCTCCGTGTACATGATGATAACAGAGAGGTTTATTGATACGTTCAGACTGTATGCACATTTCAGGGAAATTTGACCATGATATCAGTTTCAAGGAAAGCAGAAATATTAGAGAACATGTTGGAAATCTGGAAAAATTATGTATGTTTGTAACTTGGAATCACTATACATTCAAAATTACCATGTCAATGTGAGATGCATTGCTGGACAACGCTCTCATTTCAAAATGTTCCAACACAAAAAATGACTAAAATATCGTTAATCTAAATTTTCCTCTGAGAAAGATTTTTTTTTCTTTTCTCTACTGGACAGCTTATAATTACAACATGCTATCCATACTATCCATGGAGTACAGCCCTAACTGCAAAAGTAATTAGGATATAATAAGGAATTAATGATATTTCAGTGCATAACACACATGTATTATAACTGTTGTATAGCTGTGCCCAATTACGTCACAATGAAATGACAAAATCCCCAATTTGAGATTCTCACACACTGAGTGATCTCTATGTTCAAACATTCAGTCATTTTCTTATCTTTCATCCGATTTAGTACAAAGAAAGTTTCTGTTTCTCTGATTTTTATTCCACTTCCCCTCAAAGCAACAGGGCTCTTAACCAATATGAGAGCCCTTGTCATGCGTTTCCAATAACTAAAACTATACTTGTGATTTTAAAACATATATGAAAAGAGCCAGGCCTACAAATATACAGTAGCGGATCATAAGATAAATACATGTTTGTTTGTTTCTTTCCTTTTATTTCTGCGTTCTAATAACATGCAATAAATTTTTACATAAGTATTACATAAGTAAAAAAATCATGTACAATAATATAGTATACAATAAACATATAAGACAAAGCATACAAACAAGAATAAGGAATATAATAGACCTATGTAAATATTTTTCTCCAATAAACTAGAGATGTAATTTAGAACGCAGGAGACCGCCACCGTGAGCGGTTAGGCTGGAGATGGATGGCGGCCTCGTAAAAATATTAGACATGTCTATCCATAATCATAATCTTAAAACTTTACTGACCAAATGATGACTCTCTTTCAAAGCACACAGGTTCGAAGCCCTCTTCCAAACATTGCTTGAGCGACACCAGACCGCTGACACCACTTCCAATAATTGCCACTGTCCTAACACCCATTATGACGTCACAATGCCTTTCTGATGAGCACGTAGTAGTATCTGAAATAAAACAGAGATCCATTGCTTATATTACGTAAACCAGGCTCACCGAATACAAGCTCATTGTCTAACGGGATTCGACGCATTCTTCCTGTATATTATATCAATCATCAGTTGATATAAATTATACTCATCATAATACTCTCTAACCAAAGAGTGAATTTTTCACTCTATTGGCGGGAGTCACGTCAGTGATCACTTGTTTAGGTGTGAATATTTTTTTCAAACTTTTTAGCCCTCCATAGGCCATTTTAATGAGTCAAATAAACAACATTTTTACAACTCAGTGAAACTGATATGTATCTTAAACTTAAAAAAAACAATACTTTTACATTTCTTTCATTTTCGTTTGTACAAATAAAGATTGAAGTGACTGCCATTTGGTTAAAAAAAATTGTTATACAGACCCGATATAGAATTATTATATCTCTTTTTTGTCGAGTGAATATCGAGTACTCTCTGTTTCGCTGAGCGAAAGTCTTTTTTTCTTGTATTGTAATAACGAACAGAATAATTGTTCTCTTTTCGTTTTGAAGATACCATATCATGTGTCTGCTAGGCGGGCAATTTTTTAGTATGCAAAGTAACGAAGCCATGTTTTTACTTAATGTTATATGGTGCGTAAGTCACTGGGGATGAGCTCCCTAGTTTTCCCGTTTTCCCCAAGTTTTCTTGCGGGATTTTGGACACCAATGAGTTCAGTAATTTCGCCAGAAGTTTTTAGTTCTGACCAAAGAAGTGAGTTTTTGATAAGGTTATAATTAATGGCGTAAAATAGAACTTAGTATTCTTATGAAGTGAATATTGAAACGTATGTGGAAGTCTACACGTGCGTCAGTTACATTTCTGTGGGTTTTTGTTGCCGTTTGGCGTAGATTATAGGATGGATAAATATCAGAGAAGTTTAGATGAGTTTAGGCATGCAGATATGAATATTAATTAAACTGAAGTGAAGTTATTCAGTCAATGTACGTTGGTTTTCACTCTGGTTTTGGTGCAACTGTATAAGCTAAGTATGTGCATTGGTTTTGGGCAGGGTTTGGGCAGGGTTATTCATGAGGCAAGAGTCAATATGACATTGAGGTTAATTTTGTGTAGGAAATTAACAGGTCTTGTTAATTCAAGGGTCATAGAGTTTTACTGATCTTTAGTCTTCTTGAGTGATTGTTATGAATTCTAAGGAATTTTGAAGGTCAATTGTAAATAGGCATGCTGGACAAAAAGCTGATTATGATTATGAATTATCAACTGTGAAGATAAAATAAGCCTTAGTTTGAAAGTGAATTAATAAAGCACAAATGTTTTATTTTAGACTATTTGGAATAATTAAGCTACCAAACAATACAGTGATATTGGTCGTGGAATTATGATATAGCATTTTATGTTTATCACGATTTATGAAGATATTTATTAAGGTATAATACATCTATGGTGACAAACATCACATCAGAATTATTGATGCAAATACAAGTTTATGCATTATGCATTTGTGTTATGACTTTTAGCTATAACAATTGTTAACAAAGGTTCAGTCTTGATAGCATTTGGGTATTCAAGTGATATGTATATAGTGTAACATGCAGTAGCACTTGAAAGGTTATAATAGTGCTTATTTGATAGGTTTCATATTACTGGAACTCCCGGGCTGGAACTATGTTTCCATGTTATAATGGATAGGTTTTTGTTGAGACTTCCAAGTAAATAGTCTGGCGTGATTAATTTAAGTTGCATTACACGCACATATAAAGAAGACAACAAAGGAAACTGTAATCCACTATGAACACGATGACAAAGAAAGCGGACAAAATATACATTTCCTCATCGTACCCTCCACAATTGTTCTGGTAGACAAAAGAACATCCCTTCATTGCTATTATGTGAAATAAATAGAACAGGTGAATATGCATGTGACACCTGTTCTACATATTTTTACATAATAGCATAAAGGGATATTCTACTGTCTACCAGAGCAAGTGTGGAAGGTACAATGAGGAGCTGTATATTTTGTCCGCTCCTTTGTTCGCCATGTTCATAGTGATCGTGCAATACTTATTGATATATTGTATTTTCTCTCTGTTCTTTTTATACTACAGATTGAATTGTTGTTACTTGTTCTACGACTGCTTCATCAAGCCAATAAAGTAGTTCAAAACATGTTAATCCAATTCCAAGCCTGGAACATTCACTATGAACATGGCGAACAAAGAAGCGGACAAAATATACAGCTCCTCATTGTATCTTCCACAATTGCTCTGGTAGACAAAAGAACATCCCTTGATCGCTATTTGGTGAAATAAATAGAACAGGTGAATATGCATGTGACACCTGTTCTACATATTTTTACATAATAGCATAAAGGGATATTCTACTGTCTACCAGAGCAAGTGTGGAAGGTACAATGAGGAGCTGTATATTTTGTCCGCTCCTTTGTTCGCCATGTTCATAGTGATCGTGCAATACTTATTGATATATTGTATTTTCTCTCTGTTCTTTTTATACTACAGATTGAATTGTTGTTACTTGTTCTACGACTGCTTCATCAAGCCAATAAAGTAGTTCAAAACATTTTAATCCAATTCCAAGCCTGGAACATTATTTCGTGGTCAGCGAGCCACTCTCTAAAAAGCAAAGAGTGAACTGTCCTCTATTTTCACTCCCCTGTGAGTCACGTCACTGACCACTCGATTTTTTTTTTGAGAGAATGCATGTCCGTTCCATCCTTAATTTTGAAGGAAAAAATATGGAAAAACAAAGGAAGTAACTTTTATATCGAATTTGGAAAAAAACGAGGGTACATGTAATGAGCGCATCCAGGAAGTTGAAAAGATAGGCACAGGTTTTCCATTTTGTTCTCTCAAAAATAGCAGAGGAATTTAGTTACTAACCTGGGCATCGTTTCACGAAACCGGCATAAGTACAAATTCGCCGACATTCCATTGAAACGCTTGTTTTAAGATTAACACGTATTTCAATAGGATGTCGGCGAACTTGAACTTATGACGGTGGTTTTGTGAAACGATGCCCTCTTGCATAACGCAAATTGATTTTAAACCAAACAGGATAACGTATTTGGGACTTACGTGTAATTGTTTGAGTTGCGTTTAAACAGAACTGTTTATGCAAGAGGGACCTGTACTCCTTTCAAAGGGCAATCCAACCTTGGTAATAAGATGATTTGTGTGAAAGCAGAAAAATAAGAAAAACTGGATGGTGAAAGTTTGAAAGAAATCGGACACGGAATAAGAAAGTTATGGATGTTTGAAAAATGAGATCACTACATCGATGCGAATCTCAGGTTGGCAATCTCAGGTTGGCAATTTGGTGAGTCGATTGTGACATACTTGTGCACAACTCTCCTGTTGTCTACACAAAAATATCATTAATTTGCGGTTTTCTCCGAAGCGCTTTTATCCTGGAGATAGCATATTGTTATAGGTCCTTATGAAAGAAAAATATCCTATACTGAATAATGCATTTTGAAAAGTAACATTTTAGTCATTTTGTGTGTTGGAGCGAACGGGGAAGTTGTCCGCAACTACATCACAGTGACATTACCTATGCGGCCAATTTGAAATTCCCATAGTGATTACAACTTTCAAAAATTCATAACTTTCTTATTGCTTGTCAGAGTTCGTTCAAACTTTCTCTGCTTCTCTGATTTTTCCTCTTTCTTTCAGAGCAACTTGTTATTAAGGTTGGAATTCCCTTTCATGGGAATCGCTTCTCAAAACTGTTACTTCTTAGAAAGGGTTTGATAGATACTCTTGAAATTAGGTCAAATGTAATGTGTGCATGAAACGGACTGTAGATTTCCTTGTATATTAGCCATCTAATTTAAATGATAATATGATAAATAAACACCTATTATCAATCACCGTAAAGGATTCAATAAGTAAAATGACCGGCGATCCCTTCAACATTCATAACTCACAGTACACACATAAAAGTGTACCATAAAATTTTGAAAATACACGATGTTGTAACTTTATTGGGAAATAGCGTGCAAGCAGCACTATACTATTATAGAGAGAGAGAGAGAGAGAGAGTACTTGATATTCACTCAGTATGCATTCCTAAAAAGTGATTACTGATGTGACTCCCTGGGGAGTGAAAATAGAGTGGATTCACTCTTTTCTTTTTTAGAAAATATACCATATCAAAATGGCTTTAACGCATCATAGATGAGACGGGAGAAAGAAGAAATATGAATGACACAAAATTATAACAATAATGATCAAGCAAGCAAAATTATAAATGTATAAACATACAAACATATAAACAGACATTCAAACAAACTATAAAAAACAGTACCTTGCACCAGGGTTCGCGTATCCTACAACTTCTGTTAGCCAGCGTCTTACCAGCTCCAAAGAAACTGAGGAAGTGAGTGAGCAAAAAAAGAGTACCCTCATCTTTATGTAAAACTTGTTATGCAATGCCATCGCATGTACCTTATGACATGTAGGACTGGGTATCGTTTCACGAGATGCGTGTTAATTTTGATACACGCGCTTCATCAAAGGGATGTCGGCGAATTTGTACTTATCAACGTTCCGTAAAATGCTGCCCTGAACTATTATGACTATATTTAAAAAGATATATGCGGATGATAGTGTGTTACTATATTCTGGTACTGATCCTAAGCTGATCGGGGAAAAACTTAGCTTAGAATTATCAAACTGTGTTAATTGGATGACAGCAAATAAGCTTAGCTTACATATTGGTAAAACCGAAAGTATTTTGTTTTGTTCGCGGGTAGGCTGAAGTATACTGATGATTTCAATATAAGTTATAACAATCAACTCATTAAGAGACAGGATTCTGTGAAGTATTTAGGACTAAATATAGCTAGTGATCTTTCTTGCTCAAGTTTGGTTGACAGTATTGTCAAAAAAGCTAATGCTCGTCTAAAATTCTTGTATCGTTATCAAAATTGCATGAACTTAAAATCAAGACGCATTTTAAGTTTTTCCTTAATACAATGTTTATTTGATTATGATAATGCGGCATGGTACTGCAGTCTAGGCAAGGTGGATCAAAACAAGTTAAAAATAATTCAAAATAAAAAAAGTGATTACTGATGTGACTCCCTGGGGAGTGAAAATGGAGTGGATTCACTCTTTTCTTTTTAGAAAATATACCATATCAAAATGGCTTTAACGCATCATAGATGAGACGGGAGAAAGAAGAAATATGAATGACACAAAATTATAACAATAATGATCAAGCAAGCAAAATTATAAATGTATAAACATACAAACATATAAACAGACATTCAAACAAACTATAAAAAACAGTACCTTGCACCAGGGTTCGCGTATCCTACAACTTCTGTTAGCCAGCGTCCTACCAGCTCCAAAGAAACTGAGGAAGTGAGTGAGCAAAAAAAGAGTACCCTCATCTTTATGTAAAACTTGTTATGCAATGCCATCGCATGTACCTTATGACATGTAGGACTGGGTATCGTTTCACGAGATGCGTGTTAATTTTGATACACGCGCTTCATCAACGGGATGTCGGCGAATTTGTACTTATCAACGTTCCGTAAAATGCTGCCCTGAACTATTATGACTATATTTAAAAAGATATTACATTTATATTACACTATAAAAAGTTAAGTGTGTCAAAAGGGGAAGAGGGGAAGGGGAGCATATGCGGGGTGATAAAGCAAAAAGTACCAGCGGAAGTGAGTCCGGAATATTAGAATTACAGGCATGCTACAACAACAATGGGGAAAATCCCGCACACAAAAGGAAAAGTCCTCTCTATCTCTGGCAGCAAGTTTGCTCGTTCTTTTAAACTAAATAAATGTATTTTTCTTTAAAAAACGTATTTAGTTAATAGACTTGTGCCCGAGATATGTCATTGGACATTTTTTTTGCACAGCTCCCCCCCCCCCCCCCCCCCATTGCTGTATGAAAACGATCTATCCCTTCATCAAAAACTAAGAAAATTAAAATATATATATGGAATGGGAGGATCGAGCTAGGTACTCGCAAGGTAAATCAGAGTTGGCTGTTAGATCGCTTACATCTGCAAAAGTTCAAAAACATTCCATGTTCAAGAAACTTTTTATTTGTATGCAATACTTGGCTTTACACACACGGACATCACTAGAACATTTTGAATGGGGGGGGGGGGGGGTTGACCCTTGCAGCCTTGCCCCCCCCCCCCTCCTCCTCCTCCCCGCTTCAAACGCCTAGATGCATATACATACCAGAATTGCCCATGGACGTCGGAACAATAATATTTTAAGATACTTCTCCTGTTTCATATCATATTTTTTATTGCTCTTTGTTCTATACTAGCAAAAATTACCCGTGGCACCATGGGGGGGGGGGGGGGGGGGGTCTTCTCCTATGTACAGCCCAAATACCCATTCACAATGAAAGGCAGGTAGTTTATTAATGAAATATATTTCAACAAGTGATTCATAACAGACTTCTCTTTAAATATAGATAAGAGGTTCAATTTAATTAAACTGGGGGAAGAACTTAAATATCATTGCGGAGTGAAATCAAAATCTAACTATAGCATGCAAAAATAAATGTGTATACAACAGATTGCATTTGTTTGTAGTTCTTCAATTAAAGATTGCTCAATCATATATAGCGGAATGCTGAAAGAAGCGAAAGAGAGAGAGAGAGAGAGCGAGAGAGAGAGAGAAACAGTGGAAATATAAAGGGTGAGAAACAGCCAGTGGGGAAAATGAGAGAGAGAGAGAGACTCGTAGACAGTGGGAAAATGATAGAGAGAGAGATACAGACAGTGGAGAAAATCAGAGCGAGAGGGAGAAAAAATAGACATGCAGGAGGATAGATAGTAATTATAAAGAATACAGGAGAGAGAGAGAGAGAGGGTTTAGCTGTTGTGATGAAAAGTGATAGATTTATAATGGCATGTTTAGGTTTCTGATATTTTTTCCTGGTAAGTTAAGTAGGCACGGAAGGAATTGATAAAAATCTTAGAACATGCACTGAAAATATATCTTATGGAACTCGTGCATCTTTTAAGCGTTATATGGGCATCTTCACTTATTAGAATACAATATCCACTTTCATTCAAATAAATAACAATATTGACAGGAGTATGTTAGATTATGTCTTTTTAAATAGAAATATAAACACGTCAAACTAAAGGAAAGATATGCTACAGTATATAGATGAAGAGATTATGATTTTGAGATGGCATGTTATTTAATAAAGAAAGGACTCTGTACGTCTGTTATAGATACACTGTATTGGTTGTTTAAGCCACTTTCACAATAGACCGCTTCGGTAATGTATACAAATGTTATGCATACCTTTCAAACAAAGGTTGTTCTTGACAACCTGAAAGATTTCCCATATTACATTCGTTACAAATTCGTAGATGAGAGGGGATTTTTTTCTGGACGCCTATGTCTTCCGTTTTCTATTGGTAGATTGTGTGAGCTGATTCTAAGTCGACATATATTTTTGCGTAGTTTGTAAGTTTTAACATGGGACAAGTATTTTTCAGTGTTCATATCCTGCTTGAATAATCTATATGTTCTAATTTTATTTATCTATTCTAAATTTCATTACCATGTATACAATCACTACATAAATGCATCTTGAACTGACATTCATATAAGTTCATCATTTTCAGTCTATTTCTTCTCCAACAATTTTGTCACTATCTGTAATATCTTCTAATTCTAAACATTTATTATTGTCACCTACATATGATTTACGTTCCTTGAGCAGCTGGTACACGTTCCCTAGCCAACATACAGATTTTTTTCGTTACCATTTCTTTCTTTTCTTGAAAAGAGTGATATAGTAATGAATCGTTATCTATCCTCCTCATTCGTGAATAATATTCACGAATTTGCTAAATTTCTGCAGATATGTGTGATCAGAGGGTATGCTCCTACTTCGGTTAACACTGCCAATTGACTGCTTTTCTTATTGACACCTAATATATATCTTAGCCATTGCAAATGAACATTTTCTATGTTATTCTTTAAATATATTTTAGAGTTCCCCTTCGTAGCTTTCCCTATCTTTTCAAAATCAACAACAAAAGCTCCCCACACCTCTGATCCATATTATGTTTTACTACAGAATCAAATAGACGGTTAGCTATTTTGATATTTGGAAGGCAATATCCAAATGATTTGAATAATTTGAATATAACCCTTCTTGATTTATCCACTAAATTCACCAATGTGTCAGTGAAAGTACCGCAACTATTAATGCTAAGTCCTAAATATGCTACCTGCTTAACAACTTTTATATTTGCATTATTTATCATAAAATGATGTTGATTTAACATGTGTCCACCTTTCGTACAGATCAATATCTTTGTCTTTTTTATGTTTACTTCTAATAACCATTTACTGCAGTATCCATTAAGTCTATTTAATAAGGCTTGCATGCCATTTTTTGTCTTTGATATTAATACTATGTCGTCTGCATATAATAAACAGGTTTATTACACCGTAAAAAATTACTGTAGGAAGTACAATAAAGTACTGGCAACCCGGCTGCACAGTAAAATACTGTATCATTTACAGTTAAATATTTTTTTTTACAGTTATATACTGCTTTTTACAGTTTAACTGTAGAATAAACAGTACAATACCGTGAAAATACAGTAATTTACTGTGCAGCGGGTTGCCAGTAATTTACTGTAAATTCCTACAGCAATTTTTTTACAGTGATAGTTTTCCATTGAGTTCTACAGGCTCCGTGTCACTTATCCCAAGTTCACTGCATGGATAAATCATTCAAATATATGTTAAATAAGGTAGGGCTTATAGTGCATCCTTGTTTGACACCAGTTTGTTTTGAAACGCTGCATGGGTAATTCCCTCATTTAGTTTAACGCTTAGCTTTGAATTAAAATGGCACCCGATCCCATACGTTAACATTTTATAAAACAATCCCTTCCTCCAAACACTATCGAACGCTTTTCGTAGATCAATAAAACAAAGATATATATTACTTTTTTCATTGGTGTCATTGGTTCTTACGTATTTATCAATTATTATTTTTAAAGTGAATAAATGATCAGAGGTTCTCTGACCTTCCCTGAAACCAATTTGGTTTTTAACATACATATCATTTTCTATTAGATAATTGACCAAACGTCTGTTTAAGATACTGCAAATAACTTCCCAACAGCACTCGAGAGACATATTCCCCTATAGTTTCCTGGATCGGTTTTACAACCTCCTTTGAATAATGGAATAATAAAGCTTTCTGACCATTTGCTTGGAAACTTTCTGCTTATCAAAACCAAATTAAATATTCTTGCTAAAGCTGGTGAAAATTGGTACTTCCCTGCTTTTAACATTTCATTCAGGATTGCATCACATCCGGGCGCCTTATTTGTTTTTAGTGTTTGAATACATGTAAAAACCTCGGTTGACGAAATTGAAAATTCAAGTTTGCTAAAAGTATTTTTAAAGACCTGGTCCGAAGCGATAAATCAAATAGGTGAATTATATATCAATCTGAAGCTTAGGGGACACAGAAGAGGAAAATCACCACTATTTATCCAGAAATTGCCATGCGGATGAGAAATAGTGGTTTGAAATCTGGAATTCCGGTGGAATTCAAGTGCTTCAAAACCCTAAAGTTACATCGCGAATAAGAGCCTTCGAGCGGATGACGTCATGTTATGTAGCGATCGATCGCGAGCCTGTGATCTTTCTGCACACAGTCGGCGATGTCAATACGGAATGGTACGTAACTCGATGAGACTTTGTGTCTTAATTTACTAATTAAAATGATTATTTTAATTAAAACTGAATAGAATAGATATGAATGGGGATTAATCGTCGTTCCATTTAATTTTGGGGCTGTTATGAGTCGATTATGCTCTTCACGTTTGTAGGCATGTCTCGCACAATAATGAGTGCATTGCTTGTGTTAGGTTTTAACTTTGTCATGTTTGTTAAACTTTAGATTTGGTTTAGTCTAGATTTAGCAAAATTATAGCCATCAAAATGCGAAAGGAATCATTCTTACCATATATTTAGACGAGATTCTTCGATTCTTTGTAAAATATTTATTGCAGGAATCTTGAAATTGCATTTTCGGATGCATGGACTGCATACGTGGCTGGCCTGCATCAGGGCTATCATAGCATGTCTATGCCGCCCGCGCTGCGGGTAACCTACCTACCGGGAGCTGCCGCGAACGCTAGGTTAGTAGGTATACTATAGCTATGGCCGCAGTTGTCGAAGTTGACAGTCGACGATGTCCTCGCGTTAAACTTACAGCCAAGCTCAAAATATTGGTTCATTTTGAAGAAATTAATACTTCATATATAAATCACAAATGGCCAAATTCGCTAAGCCCAGTCGCCATTTATATCCGCCAGATCAAGTTTAGTAAAGTTTCTTGCTTTATTTTGTGATAGTAGGCCTAGTAGTACTGAACGTCGATCAAATTTAGTCTTGCTCTAGGTGAACATGGTGAGAGAGTTTGCTGATTCTAAACATTCTGCTATAGTTTCAGATCATTATTGAAATCATCAATAAGAAATCACAAAACTTACCAATCTTCTACATTTCCATGCATTCTGTTGTCACGGTTTTGCAAATCTCTATCTCAGTCCTACATTTTCCCCCGGCCCTCCTCTTGCCTTGGCAGTGGCTCATACTCCCACGCTAATACCCCTAACCTTGCCCCTTCACATGCGGCAGCATCCCCGTCTTTATCACCGGCCAGATCACTAATGTCCTCGTCACTGTCACTACTGCCGCTGCCAGAACTCGATTCACTTTCATAGTTTCCCTCATCTTCTCCTCACCATCCTCTACCTCCTCGTATTCACAGTCCATCAGCAAATCATCCTTATCTTCTTCGATCACAACTGACGCCATGACAACTCAAAACTTTTGTAAAAAAACTTTATTATTCAGCGTTCAATGGACTTCTCCCCGCTCAACTTGTGTTGTTTATGTACAAATACTAAGTTCAAGTTCTAGCGGGTCTTCATAACATGACGTCATAGGTTTGCGATTTATTTCGGACCGGCTCACCCGTAAATGGCGGGGAGGCTGAAAATTATTTTTTGTTTTGCTTATTGTGCAATTACGAAATGTCTCGTTGGTCTTAATCATATATTTTTGTATTCTACGTCCAATAAGCTTTCAATTGATGTATAGTTGTTCAGCCACCGGACCAGGTCTTTAAGTTTCTTATCATGCATGCCCCTCGATTATACGATGATTATCATCTAATTTATATTCTTTATTCATCAAATTGTGAAAGTAGTTATACCATTCTATCGGCGGAATCTTTTCAGAAATGTGATGTTTTTCTGAGTGTATCCCATTAAATTCATCTATGATGTTCCACCACTCTCGTGTTTGTGCTTTGCAATTTTTCCAGTCTTTTCAACAAATTTTCTCGCATCCCTTTAATATTTACTTTGAGTTTTTTCTTGAATAACTTCTTACATGCGTAATACGTATTTCTTAATTGTTTATCAAGACTGCCTACAAACCTCTCGACACAATTTCTTAACTCTTCTTCTCAAAGCTTCTGTTTCTCTGTCACAATGTACTCTATTTCGCTTCTTTCCGTTATCATCTACATTTGCCACTCTCCACCCAGGTGTAAACGGGTACCTGATATGCTTGAGCGCTAGTTACTTTGGCGGCTCGGCTATAACCAGGGTAATAATGTCTAAGCGGCATGAGCGTCACTGCGTGACGGATATGAGCGCTATATAAGTGGGCCATTATTATTATTATTATTTCGGTGCGTGTTTTCTTAGGTATTCTGGCTGAAGCAGCCATGTGTAGAATACAGTCAGTAAGCTCGTTCGCTGCAATTTCGATCCCATTCTCATCAAGGACATAATCTTTTTCTGTCAATGCACTAATCTTATCTTTGTTTTCCGGATAGTTAAGAATCATTTCAAATTGTTCTCTATTAAACTGCCCTTGCCACCTATATTGATCTGTCGAATAAGTCGAGTTTTCCGGGTTAATGTAAAGAAAACAAATGATAATGTCTTTTTCAAGGTTAAATGCATCTTTTTCAACCTTCAACCATGCATATTCACTAGTTGTATTTGATAAAAAAATTGTATCTTAAACAATAATAGGTAACAATATATCAGGCATGTCGAATCTCTTTCGTAAACAATTTATTACAATATATATCAATATGTCAATTATATAAAATTTCTGTCGTAAGCAATACATGTATATTTTTAATATAAAACGATATATCAGTTATATTAAATCTCTTTTGCAAGCAATATAATAACGATGATAATTATATAGTACTACGCCAATTGTATGGAATCTCGTTCGCAAGCAATATAATGTCATTTTCAATAGCCTTGATAGATCAATTTTATTTCTCTTCTCTCTGTTCAAACTGATTTCTAGCATTACACTAATCATATCTAATCTCTTTCGTAAGAAATACATGGTGTCAATTTTCGATAGCAATGTAAGATCAACATAATTCATCCTCTTTCTGTTCGAACAGATTTCTGATATGGTATATAACATTATACCAAATAGGCCTATGGAAAATCTCTTTCGAAGATCGTAAGGGTTGCATATTGTGCCCAACTGCCTTGTTGGGTTGGGCGCTATATATACGCAGATCAGCATTCAAATTTGATACTGCCATTATGGGTCCTTAATTTCTTTTCGTACGCCCCTTTTTCATTGCTATATAATCCTTGTCGCAAGTTGGCTGCCAACACCCCTGTTCCTTTTCCGTTTAGGTGGTACCTGTCGTATTTGTACGCCTCTTCGTTTATGGAGCCATTTTGCAGGAGATTTAGGTGGTGTAGAGGTTTTACCCTGTTTTCATACCTGAATTCGTTTTTCATGATCGTGTTTACAACGCTTACACGATCATTGAATACAACATTGTCGTCCCTCGGTGTTCCGAGTGAGACCACAATTTGTGCTCCCTTGAAATAGTGTTATTTCATGTATTATGAAAATATCAACATCTTCAAAACTCTGGTATTCACCTGATCGTAACCATTCTTCGACTTCATCAATGGTATATTTAACCAGCTTTTGTAGATGTACTTGCTTTGAGAATTTAGCAGGATCTATGCAGTTTATTTGGGAGTTTCCAACAAGTAATACCATTTTCTGTGGGTTGTTGTTGTTGTTGTTGTTGTGGTTGATGTTATAACGGTCATTCCCATGTGTGCTATTAGGCTCACTGCTTTGCTGAGTTGGTTCATTAATGTTTCTTTCGGGTTTGGTTGGTTTCTTGTAGACGCCCTTTGTCTCGGGTGTAATCTGGATCTGCATACTCGTATTCACGACTGGTGTCGTACTGATCAGCTGAGCAACCGGGGTGGGGCATTCGGTCTATTTGAGGCTGGAGTGTGGGGTTTCGACCATATGGGTTGTGGTCTCGTTCGCGACGTTGATCTGCGGTAGGGGGCGGGAAGTCACTGGACGGTGGATCCACTGGTTCACGCCGTGGTGGGTTGGTGGATGATGTACCAGAGTGAGTGGTCTGCCTAGCTTCAGCTTGAAAAGGGGGTCTACTCATGCTGGCGCCATCATTGGTGGAGTCTACATGACGAGACGGGATTGGTGGAAACTTCGGCCTGTCAGAGTGCTTCCTGACGTTTGATGCTGCTACATCTCTGTAACTTTTTCTAGCTACCTTCCATTCTGCATTCTCTGCCTGGTCAGTTTGCCATTGTACCTTTAAGCTCAGATTTTCATCTTTCAACTTTCCTATTTCCTGTTTTGCTCTATCCAATTCGGTATTTAATTGTTCTATTTCTCTCCCAAGACTGACATTCGTCTCATCTGCCATTTGCTGGAAGCCACGACATTGTTGGCCTCTTGTTCAATGTTTTGGTAATCAGTTGTTGTTCTCTAATCTTTATCTTGGTCTCGTTTTCTTTCAATGGCATTTCAGTCTTTGACATTTGGACATTGTCTTTCAGGATTTTGTTATCTTGTCGTAAGTTAGCTATAGTGTTGTTGAATTGGTCTTTATTCACGGTTTCGTCATTCTGTTGCGAATAAAAGCTCTTAATTCATTGTACGATCTGCATTTCCATGTTGGTGATTAGCTGCACAACTGATTCTGATTCTGACGGGTGACCATTGTCTTCTTTTCTAATATTCTCTGTTGATGTAATTTTAGTATGTTCGTTACCTGTGGTTTTAACTGTCTCATTATTTGTAGATGTCAGTTCCAATTCTCGAACAATATCTTCATCAGCACTTTCACGTTCATTGCATATATATTTTGCCCCACTTACACGTCTTATATAAGTCAACATATGTGCGGGCATTCCTGTGCAGGCAAAATGGTAGTATAAGGCTTGCACTTTCTACTGCTACATTTCATCATGATAGTCATCTCACTCTCTTCTCGCACGCTTTACAAAGTATCTTATCTGTAATGTTTCCAGGTTGTGATGAATCATCTTGGGAACATTGATTGCTAACCTGGGAGTCTGTTGAATGTCTGGTGGGGTTTGACACAGATCATCTTCAGTCTCATCGTTGTGGTCCATTTTATCATATATATATAAAATAAGTGTCCTGCGTCGGTTGATGAAAAATACACAAAAGTCAATGATGAATAAGACAACCGTTAAGAGATGAAAGAATTCAAATTTTCGCCCATAGGGCTTCATCAGGAATGATGACTTTATTAAAAAATGCATCCAGCATCAGCAAAGCGCAATGCGCTAAAGGATAAGCGCATAGCGCATCAAAAGCAAAAGTGCAAAGGAGGGAGAAGAGAGAAAGAGAGAAAGAGAGAGAGAGAGAGAGGGGGGGTGTATACTATATATGTATATATAGTATACACTATACGTAGTATAACACGTACCTTCTGTTAGTTGTGAATAGGACGTGGGGCTGGTAGTGAATAAGAGGCGGAACAGGTTTCATTCAAGTTCGATCTTTGGTTGCACCAGGACAAAAGACGGCTCATCACAACAAAAGAGCTCTGCCCCAACATAGTTGTTGATCGTGTTCCAATATGGAGTCACCGTCGCTGACTATATGCTTCCCCGTGTGATAGTTTCAAACATGCTCTAAGCCTTCTCAGAGTATAAAATCCCTTGCAACTTGTCCACCTGGATCCTGGCCCCTTCCAGAAAATGTTGGCTCCAATCGAAATCCGGAATTTGTCCTCTAATGTAGATAGGTGTGCAAAAACACAGGAGCAGTTTCTGACCGTGTTATCTGCAACAGGCTGCAACAGGCTTAAATCGCCATCGATCTCATCAGGTCGTAGAAGCATTCACAGCAACAGCTGTCGTACATAAGCGACTAGAAGAGACCGTTGCACGAGTAAGTCGCATTTGCTCGCATATGTGCTCGTGCGAGTGGTCGTGCGTTCACATGCGAGTGTTGCACGAGTGATTGCTAGTGGCTTGACGCCAATCACAATAGTCGCACGACCGATCGCATGGTCGTGCGAGTGGATGAGACCGGTGCAAATGGTCGTGCGAGTGTTCGTGCGACTGGCCTGGGGTACAACCCCCCCCCCCCCAACAATTGACCGGTAATCAGTGTCAAGTTGGACTTCATAATAGTCAAGATGCCAAAGAAGAAAGTTACAAAGAAGAGGAAGTTGTTATAGAGGAGGGCCCTCCTGCAGAGGATCATCTCCATAGTCCCCCTATATACACCCGAGGAAGAGTCGCATATACAGTCTCATAACAGTCGTGCAACGGCAGTACAACGTTGTAACATGTGCTGCGATCGGTCGTGCAACATGGTGTCATGGTCTTAGCACAATGCACCCACTCGCAAGACTGGTCTATATAGGTCGCTAACGCACGTGCGAGTGTTGCACGTCCTCCAGCCGACCCAATGCGTCTATCAAGTCGTGCAAACTCTCGCATCAAGTCGTGCAACATTGTGCAACACTCAGCGTACGAAAATTGCACGATTGGTTGTACGACCTAGTGCGAGTGAATCCATCGCCAAGCGACACCAAGCGATCGGTTGTGCAATACCCTGAAAAAACTGTTACACGCGGTTGCAAACTGGTCACAGACCAATTGTGAAAGGGGCTTTAAGTGATAAACCATTTTTACTCTGTTATATTCATGTATATATTTGTATACAATAGAATGTTATAAAACACATGTCAAACAAAATGTAAACGTGTCATTTGAAGGCAAGACACAGTGTACAGATAGGATCAGAATATATGAGATGGCATGTTATGTGAAAACAAAGCACTATGAATTTTAATGTTATAGATACACTGCGAAGACGAATCTAGATCGAGAGTCAGATCGACGACGTCGACATCGAAACCGAAATAGAGCCGTTCCCGATGTCCGATGTGACTGAAATGACATGTGCTAGTTGTACCCGTAGTTAATAATAATAATAATACATGTGATTTATAAGGCGCCAAATCCATTTAAACTTAAATGCTCAAGGCGCACAGGTGAAAAGAGAGAAAATGCATATACAGAATTATACAAGTATGTCTTAAGTTTGGTTTTAAATACTTCAATAGAATTGGTTTCGCGGATCTCTCGAGGGAGTTCCACAGTGAGGGCCCACTTAGTAGTGCATTTGGGAACAAAAAGAATCCTGAGTTTTGGGAACGTAATGATCTTGATTGGGTGTATCTATTAATTAGAGTAATATTGTACTGTGGAGCAGAACAACGAACACAATGATATACGAGCAGAAGGATTTTAAATAAAACACGTTCACTCATTGGCAACCAGTGCAATGCTTTGAGGACAGTTGTGATGTGATTAATTTTTTTGCGACTCAGGGTAACTACACGAGCAGCGGCATTCTGCAATTTCTGCAGAGTGCAATTTGAGATTGTAGCAGATTAAACAATAGGGCATTTCCGAAATCAAGTCGAGATGAAACCAAAGCATGCACAATTTTCTCTGTGGCACTGCGAGTTTAAGTATTTACGTATGAATCCAAGGTTACGTAACTGGTAACGTACAGAATTAACAAACAATACTGAATATGAGTAGACATTGTCATATTTGAATCAAGGAACACACCAAGGTTACGACAAGCTTGAGACACGGCAATATTGTGACCTGCAATAGCAATAGATGTGAAAGGAACCTTAGACAACTGAGTCTTAGAACCAAACAGTAAGAATTCGCATTTGGAAAAATTTAACTTCAAAGAATGTGAGCTTAACCATTTGTGAACATCCTTTACACAAGTTTCAAGATTGTGGATAGCGCCAGCAGTAGTATAGCTGAATAAGGTTTGAAAGACGTGAAAATCTGAATATCGTCGGCATAAATTCTCTTCATTCTGTTTCAGTTCTAGATTCAGGCGAGGCGGGATGTGCATTAATTAGCGCCGGCAATTTCTGGCTGTTGAACAATTATCAGATATCAGATCTAACGTTACATTTACAACCATGCCATGAATTCACTGGACGGAAACCAAAGAGTTTAAATACGAAGAGTGCTCAGTCCCGAAATAAAGCACGCGTATATATTGTGGTACATGTCGATCGGCCCAGGCCCAGAGGGAAAGGTTATAGTCTTAATCAAGATGTTTGTATTTTTTAGTTTCTTTATTTTTTTCTTCTCTTTCTGGACATCGCTTTTGGTAAAGCTTTTGTCCCAAGACAGATAGGAATCAACTCTAACTGCACCAGGGAGGAGAGGGAGAACGTTGGGAGGCCGGGGGAGGGCCGGACTATTTTTGTTAAAGTTATTTGCTGTGAAATTTCTGTTAATATTGATGACGTGATTGGGGGGTCCAAACATGTTCCCTGATATTAAGCTCTATATGAGCAAACACTGCGATATCTGACGGGAATGTCGAGAAAAGTTATTTTATAAATAAAATGCTATCTTTATTTTTCTATTAGATCAGAATATTTCATTTGATATGATTTATGGAAATTATAGGGATTATAGACATGTAATGTAAATTTATTAAGCTTATTCTTTTAAAAGTGAAGACAGAAAAGGCTTTAATAAAATGAGATTGCGTGCGAGCAATTCCTTATATAAATATAAAGATTAAATTAAGAGTGGCGTATTCAAGATTATCTTATTTTTAGTGGTAGCGTATCCAGGAATGCACGTGCCCCTATATGTGCCGGCCAAAACCAAATCTGACATATCTTAGTTACACATCGAATGAAAGGAAATGTGTACCCCCCCCCCCCCCCCCCGCACAGAAAGAATCTGAAAACTGTGATAACTGTTTTCCTTGTTTGTCCTAATATTAAAAATAAAATGCATTTGATGATTTTTGTTCGTCAGGCGTGAGCCTCCCCCCCCCCCTGCATTCCTGGATACGCCACCAATACAACTAACGTACGGTAAGTTATTTGTAATATTCTGCTGTAGAAATCTGAGACGACAGGTGAAGAAAACAGTATAGGGGCTTGCTTGGAAGCCATCACCAACGCAATAGGGCCTATACCGATTGTACGAAAAGGGGGGAAAATGGCCTCCGTGTTTTGAATTAAATTAACTAGTAACCAACAATAGCAGCTGATCATATAATTTATCTATTACCAGTCCTATTCTGTCTTTGTAGGAATATCCATTTATTTTTGCACCAGCTCTCTTTGTCTCTCTCTCTCTCTCCTCCCCTCTCATTTTTTCTCATACTCTCTTATTCTCTCTTATACAACCGATCTGTAAAAAATTACTCCAATTGAATTGAGGAAAAAATAATGATCTCTTATTGCTTTTTGCCCCCAATCTTTCAATTTAATGAGATCGACCACCAACACTATGCAATTCTATTCTTCACATCCATGATAGAATAGCAGGGGCGGATCAAGGGGGAGGGCGAATCGGCCGCGGCCCCATTTTTGAAACCCAAGTTGGCATACGGGTTCTTGCCTAAAATGTGAAAAAACCCGGATCGAGCACCAAATTTAGTTTTGGGAGCACACGAGGCTAACAATGTCGTTCTATTAACCCTCCGAAAAAACTTTATAAAGGCCCACCCCGCGAGGCTGACATGACAGTCCGGGCATGGATCAGTGGCGGCTTTATTATCATTTTTTTAAATCCATGTTTTCACGTGTTAACCTTATGGCAGATGACTGTCAAAAAGCAGGCATGATCCAAGGGATTCATAGCGGCATTTATTGACAAAAAAGGTTCAAGAAATGTTTTTTGAACTATCCATCCTTTTTCTCGTGCAAAAATCAGACTTAGTAATATATGAAATATCAAGAGACATTTTTCCGAGTCTGTTTTTAACACAGCAATTTACGCCTCCAAAATGTACTACGGAAGTAGGTGAGAGTAATCTGTCTTGATACTATTAAAAGGCTTTGACGGAAACACACTGGCTGAAGGCCGAGTGTAGATCTACATTAGGGAGATTTCGAATAGTGAGCTTTCGAATGTGTCGACTTGAACGCCGTCCTAGATCTTCCCAGCTACAATGGACTGCTTTGTGTTGGCTGCATACCGCGCTTTGTGCAAGAACGGCTCACCCGTCCACTGGCTTCTCCCTCGTCCACTACTCAGATCAAGAACGCGTCAAACATGGTTTTTCCGTCTTCTCTAAAACGTGAACCTCGCTTCACCCGTTGTTTAGCTTCATGCTTCACCTACTTTGTATGCAGTCAACACAAAGCAGTCCATTGTCGCTGGGAGGATCTAGGACGGCGTTCTAGTTGACACTTCCGAAAACTCCTTAGTTACTGTGTCAACGTGAACGCCGTCCTAGATCCTCCCAGCTACAATGGACTGATTTGTGTTAACTGCATACCCCGCTTTGTGCAAGAACGACTCACCCGTCCACTGGCTTCTCCTTCGTCCACTATGGAGAACTATAACGTGAACCTCGCTTTACCTACTTTGTTTGCAGTTAACACAAAACAGTCCTGGGAGGATCTAGGACGGTGTTCACGTTCACACATTCGAAAACTCCCTCTTCATCAACATAGCCTAAATTTTTACGGATTCACACCGAACGTTCGACACGACAAACGACATGAAAGACTTTCTGAAAAATTGCTCTAATGCAAACCCTATGGCACCGGCACCGTGCACACTGCAGTGGCGTATCCAGGGGGCGCAACAGGCGCCCCCCCCCCTATATGCCGTCGAAAAAAAAAAAACTAGCAAAAAAAAAAAAATCTCATACCAATTGAAAATATTGTTCATTAAATAGGCTTCAAAATTGGTCACATATAGCAATATTTTGCATCTCAGCCCTTCTTCAGAAGCAAAAATTTTCCAAAGATCCCTCCCCCATGACGGCGATCAATAATTCCTGGCGCCCCCCCCCCCCCCATTGGGAAATCCTGGATACGCCCCTGCACTGCCACGACATTTTTCGAAACGTCGTGCACGACGTTTTTAGGGGGTTTTAGTCACTCAGCGATTTTCCCAGCACTGCAAAACGATATTTTGGCCACCAACCAATTAGCGTGGAGTTTTTGCAGTGACGTCATATTTATCCAAAGCTGCTAATTGATGGCAGAAACTTTTCATTTCTCCAGCTCATATCTCTATGGGATTTATTTTATCGCACCGCGCAAGAAGCACCATAGAGCTATACACAAAATCACAGCACCGGTAATGCTTTCGTCGAGTCCAACCAAAACGAGAGAGAAAAGTTACATACCAGTCCTGTCTAATTGATTCTTTGGTTGAAAGGTTGCTGAATTCCTGAAAATTTATCTACGGTGAGTAAAACTAAGACTAATTAGATGAGAGGTCTAATTTATATATTTAATGTTTGTCCAACTTGACAAAGACCAAAACCAACGTTAACAATAACACTACAGTATAGATCTAAATTACCTCTTTCACACCAGTTTACCCGCTTAACTTCACCGGTGAAAACCTTCAAATTTTACGAGAACTCGTCCGGAAGTCAGGTCATTCAGGGCGCGCGTGTTTGTGTAATTCGCGCGGGTTTTTTTAAATGAAAGTCGACGTCGTGTGCTGCACCGATTGTAGGCATTAACTCGTAAAGAGTTTTATGACAATTTTAAATGTTAAAAATAAAAAGAATAAAAATCCTCATCATAATCAGTAAAATATAAGTATTAACATCATATTTCCTGTGCAGTTAATGTTCAGTTTCAGGAGAATAGGAATTATGAATATTATTACAAATAACAGTTACACACAAACGAAGGGCCATCCAGAGGCGGCGCTCCCCGGGGGCGGGGGCACAGTGCCCCCGACTTTTTCAAGTACCCCAAAAATGCCCCTTTTTATCTATGAAAAGTGCCCCCTTTTTCGTATAGTGCCTTTTTTTCTAATAAGTGCCCTTTTACCTTCTGATAAGTGGCCCCTTTAACGCCAGACATTACTGCCTTCTTTGTATGACTGCCACCTTCTTCTTTCTAATAAGTTTCCTTTTCACCTTCTGATAAGGGCCCCTTTTTCTGTTCAGATAAGTGTCCCCTTTGAAATCCGACAAGTGTACCTGTTTTCGTCTGATTAGTGCCCATTTTCCGTATTATAATAGTACAATTTTCCCTCCTTATAAGTTCTCTTTTTCACCTCTGATAAGTGACCCCTTTTCTCTCTCATAAGTGCCCTTTCACCTTCTGATAAGTGCCCCTTTTAAGCTCAGGTAAGACTAGTGTCCCTTTTGAAATCCGACAAGTGTCCCTGTTTTCGTCTGATTGGTGCCCATTTTCCGTTCTAATAGTGCAATTTTTCCTTATGATAAGTGCCCTTTTCACCTCTGATAAGTGCCCATTTTACTGTGTCCCTTTTTTCTTTCTAATATTATTATTTCCCCTTTTGGTAAGTGCCCCTTTTGTATTCTGATAAGTGCCCTACCGATATACCTATATTGTACCTATATACTCCGTTGACGCTTACAAACTGTGCCCTAAAGTCCACAAAAGAGCCACGTCGGCCTACCTAGCTCCAAATAATCAGAGAGGTTTCGTAGTAATAGATTCCCCTACTGATATCAGCACAATTAAATGCAGTGGAACAGGGGGCAGGAGGGGCACAGTTCCCTAAGTTATTCAAGAATGAGCAGTGCCCCTAAATCATAACAGGAAAGAGGACAATTTTTTCTAATTTTTTTCCAAAGCTCGCTCGAATTTACCATTGCCTTATTATCACATTAGGAAAATCGCTGCTTTTCAAAATCAGACCAATACACTCAACTGCTAGAACCATGTTAACCCTAATAGGCCCGGGGGGGGGGCGGATTCCGCCCCCCCCCCCTCGACGTTTCGCGTAATATGTTCGCATCGCGAAAAGCAGTGACCACGCCGCTTCACTACT
This sequence comes from Heliocidaris erythrogramma, assembly GCA_025617745.1. NCBI lineage: Eukaryota > Metazoa > Echinodermata > Echinoidea > Camarodonta > Echinometridae > Heliocidaris > Heliocidaris erythrogramma. Next base: position 24,175,887 of record CM046869.1, read on the forward strand.
TTTTTCTTTCAAGTCTTGCGCAACTTTTGAGACCAAATTTGTGATGTCCGCGCGTGCGGTTCCAGAGTTACGCAACATTTCGTAAGTGCATGTCAGACCCAAAATTCCTCAAAAACGTGATTTCGTGTACAAATCCAATGCAAATTGTGTTTCCAGCTAAAATTCATAAATGTTTCATTATTTTTACTTTTACTGTTTAAAAACAATTAATTTTATTTTGTAAACAAATCTTTCGGCATATTACTCCCAGTGTTAAAGATCGTATGCTCGATCTGTAATGAAAAACACAAGTCAGAAAAAATTGGAACCAGCGGGATTCGAACCTGTCATCTACTGCTTGCCGGGCAGCCCGGCAAGCAGTAGATGACAGGTTCGAATCCCGCTGGTTCCAATTTTTTCTGACTTGTGTTTTTCATTACAGATCGAGCATACGATCTTTAACACTGGGAGTAATATGCCGAAAGATTTGTTTACAAATTAAAAATTCCTCCCCAGTCAAGCTTCTTCGTTTACTAATTAATTTTATGTTGTTTATCATTAAAATAGTGTCGCCGACGATTTCCATCGAAAAAACAATAAAAAACAAAAGTCGAAAAACAAAGAAATACATAAGAAATTAAAAAAACAATAAAATACATAAGAAAAAAAGGATTTCACCAAATTTTTTTTTGGTTTATTTGATCAGAATCTGACAAAGAGTCTCTATACAAAAAATTAGCAGTTTTGGGGCTTTATTTAATTAATTAGAGCAAACCATTAGTTTTATGCATAAATTAGCATAATTAATTAGTTGTGACATTTTTCGGAGAAATTGACTATACAGTTTTGTAGATTACGTGGTCGGCGACGTGTGTGCCGATTTTCGTTGCGAATGTGCGGTGGACGGCCGAGATCTTAGGGGGGGGGCGGAATCAGCCCCCCCCCCCCCCCCCGGCTGTGAGATGGGTCTAAATAACCCGGCTCTATTAGGGTTAAGACATAAACAATAATGTGTCGAAAATGATCCTCGATAGTGTAATAATCAGAATGTAGCGGTATACTAATGTCTCAAAGTGGCGTTTCCCGCCTTGTTTTCACCCTTTTTAGCCAGGTGCCCTCCACCACCCCCCCCCCCAAAGTGCCCCTTTTTGTTGCCCCCCCCCCCCCCACTTTGAAAGACGCTCCACCGCCTCTGGGGCCATCAGATTATGTTATGCTGCTGCGAAGGGCGAGCTGGCCTTAGCGCGCGTAATCTCGGTGACAGGGCTGAAGTGATAATTGACCTCTGACGTATTTCACCGGTGTAGTTCTCCCGCTTCGCTTTCAGACCAACCACTCGCCCGCTTAACTTCTGCACCTCGGTCGGTGGTGCAGGTAATCGGTGAAGTTAAGCGGGTGACTTCTCCCATGTCCCTTTCAAACCAAAATTTTCCCCGCGTAACCAAGGGCGTATCCAGGGGGGGGGGGGGGCGCAACAGGCGCGCGCCCCCTATTGGCCGTCGTAAAAAAAAAAAAAAATAGCAAAAAAAAAAAAATCCTCATACCAATTGAAAATATCGTTCATTAAATAGGCTTCAAAATTGGTCACATATAGCACTATTTTGCATCTCAGCCCTTCTTCAGAAGCAAAAATTTTCCAAAGACCCCTCCCCCATGACGGCGATCAATAATTCCTGGCGCCCCCCCCCCCCCCCCCTATTGGGAAATCCTGGATACGCCACTGGTAACGGGTAACTTATCCGGGTAACTTAAGCGAGTGAGTGCTTGGTTTGAAAGGGGTATTAGAAGGAGAGGGTTTGTGACGGGTCCTATCAACAGTTTCAGTTTAGTTTATTTCCATTTCCAGCAACAATACAAATCAATACAAATCAATATTCAGTAAATAATATTTCAAAAGAATAAAATCTTATGTGACTATAAAATCAATGACATTGAATAAGGCATTGAAGGTACATTTTCATTGAACAAAGTAAACATTGGAAATGGAGGAGTCCACTTGAAAAGCAAAGCTTGTAAACAGTGGACCCCCGAGATTGAACATTATTGTAATGCATGTATAAAAAAAAAACAAGGGAAAAAAATATTACCAATCTTTGTTGAGAATTTTCATGAAGCGAGAACCCCCCCCCCCCCCCCAACCTTTAAACATTTCAGAATGTTCTTCCGGCGGGAGTGAAAGCCCTTTATATGTTTTTGCACCCCCCCCCCCCCCCCCGAGATCGAGCGTCAGATACGCCATACGCCATTTGCCCCCCCCCCCCCCCCCCCCCCCCGCGCCTGACCCCCTTTGCCATTTACTTCCATCCTCCCCGGTGAAATTGCAGAGAGAATAATAATATTTTTTAAAGTTTGGGATAATATGCATATTATGTCACAGAAATCAGGTTAAATGGCAGACCACCATTGGTTATGTGTCATGGACAATCTTCATAAATAAAAAAAACAAAATTTCCGTTAGTCCACAAGAAATTCAAGTACTCTGCTAATGTCTGGAGGTACCCATATCACCAACCTCTCTGATCACGTACTTTCCGACACAGAGGCATTTGTGTTAGCACATGGCTTTAATTTCGGCGTGCCCAAGTCGAAAATCAATCAAGAAGAGGTATTCGCAGAATTTGAGTTGTTGTACTCTCAGTTGTTTAGACACATTCCTACTTCCAAGGAAGACGGAGAGTCACTCAAAGCGCGCTTATCAGATCTTGCGCATGCGTATTGTGGCATTCCCAATGATATGTCAGATTTTCACATGACTCGCGAATGCTTGGTGGCACTGCGCGGACTTAAAGCCAATCCTGATATTCATATATGCAAACCCGATAAGGGCACCGGTGTCGTCATTCTGAATAAAAGTGACTATGTTAACAAAATGTCTGAAATTCTTCATGATGAATCAAAGTTTTGTCGCATAGGTGCTGTCCCAGAACATGATCGCACAGCCACTTTGGAAACCAAGCTCCAACGACATTTATTAGATTTATGTAAACGCGGCGATTTGTCTAAACCAGTTTATGATAGAATTCGACCACATGGCTCGCTAAGACCCCGCATGTACGGCCTCCCCAAAACCCACAAAACAAACGTTCCGCTTCGTCCTATTCTATCGATGGTTGGGTCAGCGCAGCATGAACTGGCAAAATGGCTAAGCGAGCAACTTCAGCCCGTCTTAAGTAGATTGTTTGTCTGTTCATACTGTTAGAGATTCGTTTACGTTTGCTAAACTCGTCAGCGATCTGCCCCTTGATAATAGTAATTGTGTTATGTGTTCATTCGATATCTCTAGCCTATTTACCAACGTGCCACTGAAAGAAGCTATTGACATCTGTGCTTCTTATCTGTATCATGGCGACTTAGACTCACCACCTGTTCCTGAGCCCGTATTCATTGATCTCATGAACTTGGCCACTCGCGCGGTTGAGTTTAGTTTCAATGATACGATGTAGTCACAGATAGATGGTGTGGCTATGGGATCCCCATTAGGCCCCGCGCTTGCTAACATTTTTGTTGGCTTCCATGAAATGCGCTTGCTACAGAACGCCACCAATCTTAATATAGTCCCACATGTGTATTGTCGGTATGTTGATGATACGTTTGCAATTTTTGATAACCGCGCAGCATGTGAGGCTTTCCTTACACAACTGAACCGGCTCCATCCCGCGCTAAAATTCACATGTGAAATTGAACTGTCCAATGCGCTCCCTTTTCTCGACGTTCTCGTGGAGAGAAGTGATGGGAAATTCATCACTTCCGTCTACCGCAAGCCCACATTCACCGGCAATACACGAGATGGGACTCGTACAGTGCAACTTCATACAAGATTGGGCTCATTAGAAACTTAGTGTGCCGCGCCCTTAGGATTTGCTCTGCGTGCAAATTAGCTCCCGAAGTCGCGAAAATCAAAACTATTCTCCTTGACAATGGTTACCCTGAGCATGTTATATCTCGCACCATAACACGGACGCTGGAGGCACAATCCAAATCTGACACCAGATTTGGACCTGCCAAATGCCCCGTGTACCTCAAACTACCTCCAGGAGGGGTAAGGTATCTGACAAATACGCCAGTCAGATCAAACACGCAGTGTCACGTTGCTATTACGCGGTTTCGACACGCATTGTGTTTTCTACACACAGGATGCTACCGTCAATTAGCAAGGATGTACTACCCACCCCCCACTTGAGTAATGTTATTTACCAATTTCAGTGCCGGTGCGATGCCAGGTACGTGGGCCGTACTTCTCAGCGGTTGGCTGATCGCATTAAACAACACATCCCCTCGACTATTCGGAACCGTACAACCAATCAGCGCACGCAGCCCGTCCGTGCCTGCAAATCTGAAATGCACGCTAACAGACCAAAGATAGCCAAATGCGATTCAGCGATTGGTCTCCACTGAACAATCCAGCTTGCGCACAAAGCTATGCCGACGATCAATTCTCAATTATGTCCCGGGCCAGAAGCTCAGCGCATTTACGCTTTCTGGAAGCTGCTTACATTCAATCGCATGAACCTCTTCTGTGCAGACAAAAGGAGTTCGTCCAAGCTTTGCGATTGTTCTGAAATTACGGCGTCTAGGTTGCGTCCGGGTTCACCGATTATAATATAGTTGATTTCAAGTAATTTGTTATATACCTGCGTGATAACCTGATGAGTGCAGGTCGAAAAGCTTCGTTATCACGTCTCTTTTTCGTGCCATATTGAAATTTTGCAGTACCAAGAAATTATTTGTGTAACTTGGTCTCTGTGACCCTTCAGTTTTGACCTACTTAAAAATTTAATCACATTGTCTTCCTAGTCGTTTGAAATGTTGAATTGGTTTTCTTACAGACGTGTATCAATCAGATATGATTATTTACGCCTGGGACCGACCTTCAATATCACCATCTAAAAGACGTGACTCAGACTCGATCTAGGGTTCTCTGAGTCTGCCTCAGTTTATAACTCCCACTTTTGGCTGGATTACAAGGCCTATTGCTTTTGCTGTTTATCTTTTATCATTCTTTTCCTATGTATATTTGAATTATGTTTTATATAATTCATCAGCTATTAGCTGTCATCTTGAACATCTTTCAATAAAAGGGTATCAAATCAAGTGTGAACGTCATATCTCTTATGAAATAGTATGCATACAGCATACTAGCCAGTGGAACTTTTTTGTACTTGTATGAAAGAAAGTGTTTGGAACTTATAGTGCACATGATGCAATTTCAGGTGCGATTTTTCTTATAGTGAAACGCCTTGCCATTCTTGTGGAATACTGGAATACTCTTTTTTTAACATTTGTTTAACCTTTTATACAGTAATACAAATATGTACAAGCCAACCACTTTTGGTTTTAATCATGTCAACGGTTATCCTTAAGACGTTTAGATACTGTTGATGATATTTCCACCTATTTTCGACAATATAGTGGAAAATCAAATTTTAACATTTCTTCAAAATATTCATGTTAACAGTAAAATGTTGCATGGATATTATATTAGTATTATTCTTTTACAGGCACAAAGAAACGCAATAATGATCATGCTTTGGCATGTAAGTGTATCATTATAATTACACATAATGTTTTATTACATCTTGTGTAATAGTATGCATACCAGCTTGTGGAACTTTTTCGTACTTTTACTGTATGAAAGAAAGCGTTTGGAACTTATAGTGCACATGATGCAATTTCAGGTGCAATTTCCTTAATAGATATCATGCATATAGAGCATATCAATAAAGTCTATTTTTTTAATCATACCATTATACCGTGTCCGATATTGTCTTTATTATCTCGTGCGACAATTAATGACTGGTTTGCACAAAAAATATTATTGAAATTATTGAAATTTGATTGACAGTATATACCATTTCAGTCTTTTCAGATACATAACTGTTTGATATCTGTCGCCGAGGAGTAATGATTTGCCACAGTAATGAGCCCTTAGTACGGCTCCTGGCTTCCTGCAAGAGCCGACGCATGCTAATAAGGATTCACGAAACTCAGTGTTTAGGGCGGATTAATCGAGGAAGTTAGCGTATACATGACCATAATGACACCATCAGAAACAGACGTTAGTTATTACCGAACAAAAGATGAATAAGTAGCCCCTCGAAATCATAGGTGTCAAATTGTAAATATTTTCTTTCGGAATTTAGAAACTTTAGTCATTATAATATGATCTGTATGAACTTTAAACATTTCAGAATGTTCTTCCGGCGGGAGTGAAAGCCCTTTATATGTTTTTGCACCCCCCCCCCCCCGAGATCGAGCGTCAGATACGCCATACGCCATTTGCCCCCCCCCCCCCCCCCAAGAAATCATGGATCCGCGCTTGACCCCCTTTGCCATTTACTTCCATCCTCCCCGGTGAAATTGCAGAGAGAATAATAATATTATTTTTTTAAGTTTGGGATAATATGTATATTATGTCACAGAGATCAGGTTAAATGGGAGACCACCATTGGTTATGCGGTACACTGTCGCTTGGTCTACCACCACTTGGTCTAATCATCACTTCGGCGAACTCCAAGTGGTCTAACTTCATTTTATCTACAACCAGTTTGTCTACTTACCATTTCGTCTAATTTCCATTTGGCCTAATAGCCAATTCGTCTAATACACAGTTTGGCTAACCCCATTTAGTCTAAAACCCATTTGGGCTAATTTTCACTTCGTCTATTTCCAAATAGTCTAACAGTCATTTTGTCTACAAGCCACATGGTCTCATATCCATTTGGGCTACACCTACTTTGGCTAATACCATATGGTCTACCTATCATTTGGTCCAGTTCCAGTTAGTCTAATAACCAGTTGGGCTACTTATCAGTCTAACTGTCATATGGTCTAATAACCATTTGGTCTAATATCCAATTCGTCTAATAACCAGTTAGGCTACTTATCATTTGGTCTAATTTTCATATAGTCTAATGACCATTATTTTGGTCTAATTACTATTTATTTTTCTGGCCATTTAGTAGCAAGTTGAGAAAGGAAAGGGAAATGAAACTTTAAAAAATGAAACTTCAAAGAAGTCATCTGTACGTAAATGTGCATTAAAAGAGTTATTCAACTTGCTGCTGCTTATGCCTAATTCACATTTGGCTTGCGATGTGTCTACGAAGCCCATAAACTACACGTATCCCCCTTTCCGTGCGGCCTCCGTGCGGAGGCTGTAAGATTTTCGTGCGGATTCACGGGCTCCGCAGCCTCTACGATTTGTTATCCAGAGGAGTTTGACAAATTTAAAAAATCGTAAGACCGTAGCCCGTAGACATGTCGTAGGTGACATCGCACAATCCTCGCACGGGCACCGTGCAATGGCCAAGCGTGATGGTGCAGCAAACGCACGATTTTTGATGGACACGGGGGCAAAAAAAAAAAAGCTCTTACGTTTTACAGCAAATTTGAGAGAAAGATAACGGTTCGTAATCCTTTTTTTAAGGCGGAAAGTTGGTCTGACGCCCTGGCTGCTTTTCAGTTATTTGGACGCAATACTGCACTGTATTTGACAGGGGTTGGTGCAGGGAGGGAGGGGAGGCCTTTTTATCTCACTTCCCTGCTTTTTCGCTCTCGCTTTTTTTTTTTCTTCTTTTTTTTTAGTGGCTGAATAGGTGGGATGGCCCTCCGGTGCCCCCCTGTCTACGCCAGTGCACTTTGGGTTTCAACGAACTGGGTAGTTTTTGGAAAAGGGGGAACTTAATTATTGGTCTCTCACTCCTTGGTCTCTCACTCCATTCAACATGCAGCTTGTCCCTTCTTGTGAATGTCTGGTACTGTGTGTTACTCTTTAATGTTCTATGTTGGCTTTTCTTGAGTATATACTCTCTTGAGAACTCTTTCGTGTTTTTTTTTTTTTTTTTTTTTTTCTCGCTTCATGAAAATTCTCAACAAAGATTGGTAATATTTTTTCCCCTTGTTTTTTTATACATGCATTACAATAATGTTCCATCTCGGGGGTCCACAGTTTACAAGCTTTGCTTTTCAAGTGGACTCCTCCATTTCCAATGTTTACTTTGTTCAATGAAAATGTACCTTCAATGTCATTGATTTTATAGTCACATAAGATTTTATTCTTTTGAATTGTACATGGATATTATAATTGTATTATTTACTGAATATTGATTTGTAATTGTATTGATTTGTATTGTTGCTGGAAATGGAAATAAACTAAACTGAAACTGAAACTGAACTGAAAGGGTGAAGACAAGAATGGAAAATGGCGTTTAGATACGTTTCTGTACCCCTACATTGTACTTAACACACATTAAATGTTAAAGATATATTTTCTAAACTTTACATAATATGCAATTCTCCCTTATCCTAACTTGCAAGCCAAAATATTATGCCCTTGTTGAAGGTCATGCATGGTGATTGCATTATATTGATTTCATGACGAAGATGCCGCAAAAGCGTTTAATTTCAAGCATAATCTCTGAATAAAAGAGATAGATAGGACTTTATGTTACTGCCATGAGTTACAATAAGTGAGTGCGAGCGAGCGTAGCGAGCAAGCTTCGCCGGGCGGGGGATATATTAATTGCTGCACTGTGTCCCCAGCTCTCGCTAAGTTCCTGCTCAAAGGTGTCACACTGCTGTCATGTCAAGAACTAAATATTCTGCCATTAAGCTTCTCGGATTCTTTTGAGCTATGAAAACTGCTATTTTCAGAGGCGGCGCTACAGGGGGGAGGGGGCAGGGGCGGTTGCCCCTATGATTTTTCAAGTGACCTAAGAGAGAGAGAGAGAGAAGAAAAAAAAAAAAAAAGGATAAGAAAGAAGAAGAAAGAGTATGCAACTATTATTATTATTATTATTATTATTATTATTATCATTTTCATTATTATTATTATCATCATCATTATTATTATCATTATTTGTTCATATAAAACGTAAATTGACTCGCTCGCTGGCGGGGGGCACAATGCCACCCCCTCCCTTTCCAAGCACCCAAAAAGTGTCTCCTGCTACCCACAAAAATACCACTGTTTATACTTGTTCACTGCCTTCTTTTTCTTCTTTTAAGGCAGTGGCGTATATAGGTATTATGACGCCCTGAATTTCCATTTTTTCCATTTTATTTTCTTCAAGAGTTATCTTTGATATACACTGCAAAAACCAGGGTGTTAATTTAACACCATCTCGGTATCCATATTGGGCTACACCAGATAAGTGTCAAAACAACTCCAGTTAGTGTTAAAACAACGCCAGTTTGATTCGAAACTGGTGTTGTTTTAACACTTATCTGGTGTAGCCCAATATAGATACCGAGATGGTGTTAAAATTAACACCCTGGTTTTTGCAGTGTATACTTTTCCATATCATAATATGTTTTGATAGCTGTCAAAACTTTTTCAAACCTTGGTAATTGACATATACATTTAGCTGATTTTTTTCCTCATGACAGGGACGGCCAACAAAATGACGCATAGTGTTGTTGGTAGGTGCGTAGACAAAAAGGGAATAGCCCAACAGGCAATTAGCCTTAGTGATAATTAGACAAAGTGATGTTTAGGCAAATTGGCATTTAGACCAACTGACAATTAGACTAAATGGAAAATGGACCAAATGAAAGTTAGACCAACTGCACATTAGACCATATAAATGCCATGTAGACCAAATGGATACTAGACCAAGTGGATTTTAGACGAAATGCCTGTAGACCAACTAGTTTTAGACTGACTGGGAATTAGACAAACTGACATTAGACGAACTGGTAGTAGACCAAGTGACAACAAAATAAAGTAGACGAAATGGTAATTAGGCCAAATGGTAATTAGACCAAGTGATAATTAGCCCAAGTGGTCATTAGACCTTCTGGTTATTAGACCAAGTGCAAATTAGACCAAATGAAGAGTGGACCAAAAGGGTTTAGCCCGAATGAAGGTAGCCCATGTGGAAATTAGACCAAGTGGTTTTAGCCCAAGCGTGCATAAACCGGTTATGCGTCATGGACAATCGTCAGAAATAGAAAACCAAAATTTCCGTTAGTCCACCAAGAAATTCAAGTACTCTCCTAATGTCTGGAGGTACCCATATTCCATATAAAATATATAAGCCTGCGCTGCAAAACCATTTTCAATGTAAAAAATATATATTTTCAGGTCATTTTGTCTATAAAACATGGTAAACAGTGGTGTATAAGACAAAACTGCCCCCCCCCTCCATATAGTGTGCGGTCGGTGTGTGCCGCGGAGAAAACCCCCATTTTCACACTCAAATTTCTGTTCCAAAGCGTTTTTTCTTGTTGAGAAATATAAGAGAAAACGGAGATAAAGCACCGCTCTTTTCTTCATTCCGTAGTTCCAGCGGTTCCATTTCACCCTTGAAAATTAAACTAGCTCCATGGCATGCAGTTTTCACCCCCCCCCCCCCAAAAAAAAAAAAAACCCAATATATATATATATATATATAATAATAATTTTATATATAATAATAAATTGAAAAAATGAAAAAAAAAAAAAAAAAAAGCAAACAATCCCATATATATATATATATATTTCAATAACCAGTTCCGTACCATCATATTTACATTGTAATCCAGTTCCAAAGACCCCTTTTTTCCCAAAATGTTAGTAGTTCCGAAGACCATCTTTTTCACGATACCCTAGTTGCGAAGCCCCCTTTTGCTCGCTTGTGGCACATACCTACCACTTTTGGGGTCGAGTGCCCACCCCCGCCTTTCCCTGGCAAAACTGCTTGAATTATTCCGAATAGACAACAAAGATCATCAATTTTTATGTAGGCCTAGGCCTATTTCTTCAATATACTCACACGACCATGAAGAAAGAAAACCTAGCTGTGCTTATTCCGTAGACAACAGCAAATATCACTTTTGTAATGTTTCAACATTGTCACATGACCAATTTAACAACTTTTAAAAAAATCCAAATAAAGAATAAATGATTTCAAGATTTAAAAATATAAAATTTCCGTCTTATCTTTACAATTATTTTGATGACTATAATGATAAATTTCCAATGAATTCTATCTATTACGACATTCTCCTCATCAAAGACGACATCACCCTCTCTCCAGGCACGACTTTTTAGTGAATGTCATGAGCGGTACGTGTGCACTGGTTTTTTGCCGTTTGTCGTGTAACATGTCGTGTTGTCGTGTCGTTTGTCGTTTGTCGTGTTCGCCTTTAAAATTATGGTAGGTCAGGGTAACAGATAATGATATGCTACGATTGCGAGCGAAGCAAATATTTCTTTCACCATGTGTTTCTTCCTTTTTTTCATTTCCTTCTCTTTTCCTTTTCTTCTTTTCTTTATCTTTTTCATTTCCTTCCGCTTCCTTAATTGTTTTCTTCACCGATTCTCTTCCCCCCTCTCCTTTTTATCTATTTTATTGCCGACAGAGGTGGCACATTATTTTTGCCGACAGCAGATTTGCGTATGGTCAGAATGATGGTTGTGACACCCGCCCCCTCTGGTCACGGACGCCCATGCTTTATACAGTTTGAGCATTGGACATTTGTTTCCTACGTTGTTTTTTTTTTCTTACGGTTTTCTTTATGTTCAGTTAAACCCTGATCGTGAATGGGAAAATTAAAGGGAAAATCTTGATCTCCCTTACTTGCTCTGCTCCCATCCCAGGGGGGTCTGTCCTCATTGCAAGGGGGGTATCATGAGCGACCAAAAAATCACGTAAAAAGGGTTGTTTTTCACGATCAGGCACGTTACGTACGTAACGTGAATAGGGTCTCAAAATCACCAAAAATCAAGAAAAAGGGTATCTTTTTCAAAGTGATGAATTACGCATTTAGGGTCATACAGTTTAGGGTCATTCAACACTAGAACAAGTTAAAATCACCATTTTAGCTGAAGTATCCCGTGAATTATGGAAGGAAAAAAATATCAAAAATATCCACCAAAGTTCCAAACGGGGGTAGTAAAAACTGGTATTACTTGCTGAGGGGGGTTACAAACAATTATTACTTACTTAGGGTAGCAAATTACCCAACTCACGGGTAATCATACTTATTTAGGGTGTATTTTTGGCACCACGTAAATACTTGCTTAGGGTGCTTTTGGTGAGTCTTTGGTCACGCATGATACCCCCCCTTGCAATGAGGACAGACCCTCCTGGGGCTCCCATCCGTCAATAATCATTTACCCTGTCACCGATAATAGTCTCTGAATGCAGACTGAGAATTCTTTACTAGAACAGTAATGAAATGTATAAACTTAAAGATGGAAATTCAATTCTATTTCATATTATTATATTACAATGTTTATCCTAAATTCAGTATGATTTCGCTAAAATGTTTCAATAAAATGTCAGAAATCCAATTAATATAAAAAGACACACACGGTACGGCGCGCTAGCATAGACTAGAGTGAACAGGGGAGCATTTCATCAAGCGTTTTGTCAGTGATTTTTGCTGACAAATTTGCTCTCAGCTAATCAGATGCAAGGATTTCAGTAGCTTATAACAATAGTCGGTAAAAATCTCTGACAAAATGCTTGATGAAACGCTCCCCAGCTGTGACGTTGCATTAAATATTCATTAACCGGTATTTGTTCGCTGATTCCAAAGAAGATCGCTGAAATTTATTCGAGTGTGTATACTATACAAGTACTACAACGTAGCAGCTAATTGCAATGTTGTCAGATTGATATACGTACCCAAGTTGCATACTAGCAGAAGTTCGAGTGGCCTGTGCAGTATTTCGCGATGGCAGGACTAGTCATGCAAGTATAGTAATAAAACAATATTTTCTCTTTTTCGTCGTTCTCTGCCCCTAAACCTCAACAGCAGAGTGGCATCATGAAGAACTCTGCACCGCTTCATCTTTGTCTTGTCTTGCTGTTGTTTGGAGAATTTTCGACTGGCACAGGAAATATTGATAAAAAAGCTCGCAGGTAAGGACCAAAAAAAAAATGAAATTGAAAAAATGAAAAAAGTCATTTATATGAAGTCAGGTGTATAATATTATACTATTAATATATGGTTGGGAGTGCGTTAGTGCGATCTGGCAACACAAAGGTTTTTATCGTGGTGTACTTACGCATGACGCGCAAGCCGAATGTGTTTGACACCACGATAAACAGATAAAAACCTGCGTGTTGCCAGATCGCACATAATGTAATGCACAAACTCACAACCATTGATAGTTTTATAAAACGGGTCAGCAATATGATTATGAAATAATGAAGTCTATAAATATGGTTACGAGCCCCATAGAAACGCTAAGAGTCGCACAGTCATGGAGGCTGCCATGTGCTTTCCAGGATGACATCACAGAAGCGCAGCCAACAAAAGTCATGCGCGTTTCAGTGCGCGCATGTAAATTGTAATCCCTGTCTGCCTGTGCTAACATGACAATTAAACTACGCGCTTTCATTGCGTTTTAAGTTTGCACGCACCAGAGGTACGCGTATGCGCAGCTCAACCGTGCTATAGGCCTAGGCCTAGAGCCTTTTTGCCGTTCGTTATCACTTTTTTGTGCACAGTCACGTGATGTTATTTGACCAATAAGGATGGCTACATTCTTGAACCCGTTTTATAATATGGTGGTGTGACCATATTTCGCGCATGACCTAAGTTCGCGCACAGGGCAATATCTAAAAAACTACACAAGATTTCGAAAATCTGATAGCGCTATTAGATAGAGGAAGCTAAAATTACATATGGACTATATTTTCTTTTAAGTTGGGTGAGAAATTATGAAGATATTGACAAAATATCGGCAATTTTGCTACTTTTTGCGTCAGTTTCCGAAAAATATGAAGTTACCGACAACGGTCCAAAAATCCTCATTTTGACAGAAGATGTCATCAAAGTTGTAGGTAAAACGTGATACCAAATGATTGTATGATATTTTGTCTTACAAATGATGCAATTATCTTCCCTTTGCTGGACCGCTACGTTGGATAACTTAGATGTTAATTTACGTGCGCGAACTTAGGTCTCGTGGTTTTTATGCCTTTTTTTTTTTCAGTGTGTTGCGCGATCCGACACTGGGTTTCGAGATCGCGATATTTCCGAAATTCTTCGTCGATTAATGTTCTTGTTGAATCAAGTTTTAGTCCAGAATTTTGCTTTCCGTTTGGTATAAAACTTTATAAATAAATTATTGTAGAATATGAGAAATCAAGTATCGAATATCACATTTCTAATAAAAATTTGAATGTGCGCGAAATATGGTCACCCCATCATACTTATTAGTAGGCCTAACTCAAAGTTTTTAAAGATGTGGGTGTGCCTCTGCCAATCTCAAAACAGGGGGCTAAGGAGCTAAATGGTTAATTGATGAAACTCCTTTTTGAGGGTCTAAGGAGCGAAAGGGCTCATGGGCAGAGCTAATTTTAAGGGTCTGATTGTCTGAAGATAGCTGTACGAGCTCCTTGGCTTATCAATCTGGTACACGGCCTGCTACTATGGCGCCTGTTGGAAAGTGTCAACACAAAAATACTATGCCTCATAATCACCCATTCCCACGCACGGTGAACCTTGCAAACCACCCTCGGTATTTGCTATGGTGGTTCTGGTCATATTCCAGTTCTAAAGTTATCAATCTACACAAAATCTCAAAACTTATCTACAAGCTTCATGGTTTTACGGACAAAATAATTAAAAACGTCTAGAACTAGACTAGTGCTGACCCCGCGCCGGCTCGGCTGCTTGAGAAGATTAGAGGTCATCGTTTGTCATGATAATGACAATTCTTAGAGCAACATGCGGAAGGTAAGCTGAATCCTATCCCGCTGCCGAATTTTTGTAGATAAGTTTTGAGATTTTGTGTAGATTGATAACTTTAGAACTGGAATATCACCAGAACCACCATAGCAAATACCGAGGGTGGTTTGCAAGGTTCAGCGTGCGTGGGAATGGGTGATTATGAGGCATAGTATTTTTGTGTTGACACTTTCCAACAGGCGCCATAGTAGCTGGCCGTGTACAGCTCCGTAGGCATGTACCAGATTGATAAGCCAAGGAGCTCGTACAGCTAGTCTGAAGAGCTAACAATTAGTTGGGAAATCCCATTTTGGAGGGTCTCGGGAGCTAATTTTAGCTGCTCCCGATCTCACTACTCTGGTACATGCGGTGCACGTGCTGAGCTGAGTCAGCGGTCGCAGCGCTGTTTTGAACAATGTACATGCACTGAAATCGATGTTGCATGCAGATTGAGCTCACTGAGCTTGCCGCTAGCGCCAGGCCGCCCAGCTCCCCCCGCTGGCCTTGGAGGCTAGGGAGCGACCTTTCCCGGACAATGGGCTGTGCCTATTATTTTCTCATATCTAGAGAGCGAGTCGGAAGCCAATTGAGGTGCGGTAAGTGAAAGAGACAGTGAAAATGAAAATGAATATTGCCATGGCAACTCTTTTATTTTTTTTCCCCTGAAATTGCCTATGAGAAAAACATATAAAGGTCGAGATTTGTTATGAGTACATATGCTATACATGTAAAAAGCTGTTTTTTCAACGTTATGTTGAAATAAACATTTTTGTTCGTTTTTTATTAATCACGTGTTATTAATGAATAAATGGAGTAAGCACAGGCTACCTGTTCTTATCAAAACGGGTAGAGTGCATTATGCTTATGTTTTGAAATATGTGAGAATTAACAGCTAGGAGACTATTTCATGAACTCTTTTTATACCCCCGCCAAACGAAGTTTGAAGGGGGTATAGGAATCAGTCGATGGTTGGGCGGGTGGGCGGTCGGTCGGTCCGTTGCAAATCTTGCGGATCGAACTACTTCCTCAGTTTTTGACCGAAAGTCATGAAATTTGGTACACACATTGGTCTTGGTGGGAAGATGTGCAAGACATATTTTTCGGATGAGTCGGAATCTGCGTTGCCATGGTAACGGCATATTTATGGCAGAAAATCAAGGAAACGCCTTGCGGATCGAACTACTTCCTCAGTTTTTGACCGAAAGTCATGAAATTTGGTACACACATTGGTCTTGGTGGGAAGATGTGCAAGACATATTTTTCGGATGAGTCGGAATCTGCGTTGCCATGGTAACGGCATATTTATGGCAGAAAATCAAGGAAACACATTGCGGATCGAACTACTTCCTCAGTTTTTGACCGAAAGTTATGAAATTTGGTACACACATTGGTCTTGGTGGGAAGATGTGCAAGACATATTTTTCGGATGAGTCGGAATCTGCGTTGCCATGGTAACGGCATATTTATGGCAGAAAATCAAGGAAACACCTTGCGGATCGAACTACTTCCTCAGTTTTTGACCGAAAGTCATGAAATTTGGTACACACATTGGTCTTACTGGGAAGATGTGTACAACATATTTTTTTGATGTGTCGGAAGCTGCGTTGCCATGGAAACGGCATATCTTTGGCAGTAAATCAGGGAAAAATCTTGCGGATCGAACTACTTCCTCAGTTTTCGACCAAAAGTCAAGAAAGGCTGTTGTCACGGGGCGGGGGTATTAATCATCATCTTCAGTGACATTTCTAGTTTTTTTTAAAACCAAATCTCAGTGTAATTTTAGCCCTGTTTCATAAAACGTCTTAGCAATAACGAGTGCCAAAATTCTATAGCAAATTTGTTTTCAGCCAATCAAATGCGATGATTTCAGTAGCTTATAACTGTTATTGCAAGTTATTATTGATAACAAGTTTTATGAAATGGGACCTAGGTGTATTGTGCTTTTGAAAGATATACTGTAACTTTAAGCTTTACTATGTACGTACATGATGTACAGTATTTGTTCCTTAAAGTTCTACAATGAATGTAAAATCCATTTCTATGGGTTTTTTTTTTTTTGGGGGGGGGGAGGTTTGTTGTTTGTTTTGTTTGTTTGTTTGTTTGTTTGTTTTTTGGGGGAGTTGTTGTTTCTGTTTGTTTTTTCACAAGGAAATGTGACCTGTTCAACAATGCCTTCATGTATATTTGTATAGTAGTTAAAATTGCATTAAAATCTTTTTTTTTAACCTCTTTATATGTTAGATCTATTCATATGATTTGAATTGATTTTTAAAATTTTTACCTTGAATCCATTTTTCTGCTTGTTTTTCAAAGGGACGAGGTTCTTGAGATGTTTAACCATGCCTATAACTCCTACATGGTAAGTTAGATGTACTCCTTTCAATTAAGATGGTCAGTGCAATATGGTACAGTCAAACCTGCTTTAGCGACCACCTGTATAGAAAGACCACAATTTTTGTTTCCCTTGAAAAGTGTCTCTCATTTAGACGTGTATAAAAGGAACCTGTACATAAAACCAACTGCTCATAAAGACTGCTTTTCTTGTCCGCCTTGAGTGGTCTTTATGGACAGGTTACACTGTACTAAGGGGGTATTTATAGCTCCCTTTTCAAGGCCAGAATCTGCATTTTGATTCCCGTTTAGTTAAAAACATGGTTGTGTCCAGGGGTGGTATCCTGAGATTTATTTTATCTTGATTTTAGAAACTGCAACATTTCATTGGTGTTTGCGCAGATGAATTCCGTGTACACAGCCACTTTTGCGCAGTCATTAACCAATGATGCACCATAAGCGTACATTTTGTTATGACAATTAAAATTATTTCACTAAAATCAAGATAAAATAAATCTCAGAATACCACCCCTGAGCTTTTTCTCTCCGCGGAAACAAGGTTTCAAAACACACTCAGTGTGGCGTTCTAATCCAGCAGCAGAGCCCTAATTTGCCTGGAGAAAAGAGCTATACACATGGGACTGTGAACTGAAGTGTGAAGTGAAACAGCATTTCAAAACTGTGTTTCAAAACATTGATTCTGGCTTGGCAATGGAGCCACATGTATAAACGCACACTAACTCACTTTTGTGGATTGTGTTGCACAACTAATGTATTTACGAACATGATCCTGAACCATGTACAAATTTCATGTTCAAATTCGAAAGATATATTTGTTCAAAAACAGAAGCAACTTTTCATTGTAGATCCTCCATTGACTTGTGCTATATCTCAGAGCAACATAGTTGTGTGTTAACAGTAGCACTGCATTTCAGTGACCCCTCCATCACACAATGCTCTTACAACCTGCAAGTAAAAGTATGCCAATCACATGAAAAAATAATTTGTGTACGGCTAGAATGTATAAAGTTAACCTCATAATACTTTACCTGACCTTCTATGGGTTAACGGTTAAGGAGTATGAAGAAAATAAATGAAAACCTAAAACTCCCTTGTGCGGAACCGGAACCCAGCTCCAAGTTCGGTTCTACCCTAATTTGAGCGAGCACGTACGGGTGCGTCAACAAGTCTACTCATAAAATGTTTCCTTAATGTTTCTTTAACCCTTTCGAGACAATTGACCACATTTTGTGGTTTAGCTCAATAACTTTTGATTCAGAGCTCTATAAAATATACCAGATGCACGATTAGAAAGAGCAAAATTTCTGCACACACTATGTCCATTTTTGTTGCATGACCATATTGCATTTCATGCCAGGAATTTAAAAAACGAGAATGAGCTTTAAAATCCTTAAATTGGCAACATATTGAGAGGTTCAAAATCATTTTTTCATCAATATTGGCAATTTTGAACTTTTTGACAAAATTCCTACCTACATGTATGTATATTTATATCATTTTCAAAGACATTACACCTTATTAGAAGCATGTAACACTAAAGAAAAAATATTATTGTTGCCAATTTGAAGAACAAAATGTGATCAATATAGCTCTTAAATAATTCCTGTCCTGAAAGGGTTAAAGTGCATTTAAACTTGCAATAACTCTTTCTAATTAACATTTGAAGCTCATATTTTGAGTATAGTATAGCGACATGGAACCCCTAACATACAGAGCAAAATATTATTTGGTGATTGGTACACTTGAAAGTGCAATTTTCATACTATCATTTTTGTACTTTTTTATTGGGGGGGGGGGGGGGGTTCTACGGATGTGGTGGAAATATATGAAAAATGAAAAGTAGTTGTCTGAAAACACTTTTGAAGAAAGAAAGAGATGATCTGGAAATGCCAAATGAAGAAGAATCACATCTTTAAACATACAACCTGGGGCCTGTAACATAAAGAGATAAATCAATCTTACGATTGATATCAATCATAAGTCTATGGCAAACCATGTACTAAAGAGTTACAATTGATTGTAAGATTGATTGTATCTCTTTATGTTACAGGCCCCTGGACAGACATGTACATGTACAGCATGGCTCTTAAAAATCAAACTGGTGACTTTCCAGTGCATTCAGGGAGAAGTGTCTCGTAATTTGCAGTTTTACACCTCCAAATTGTTTGGTATATGTAGTAGTTTGTTTTCTTCCCAATAAGAACTGAAAGTGTAGGATGTCGTCAAAACATATGTGCTTGTTTTTCTTTTCATCAATAGACACATGCCTACCCAGCGGATGAACTGATGCCACTCAGCTGTAAAGGCCGGGTCAGGGGTCGCGAGCCAAACCGTGGGGACGTGGATGATGCACTCGGAAAGTAAGCAGTTTAGTTTCAGAATTGCTATGTACATGTACAACAAATAAAGCTCTTTTCATTTAAGTATTCCTGAGTTCTCCTGATTGTTTCTTGGTGAAATATAATCCATAGCCCTTTTACATTATAGAAGGATTGGGAAATGTTTGTTATATTATAATTGCAATGTTCATGATTAATGATTTCTTGGTGAAACATTGTTTATTACCAAAATCTGGCATTTTACAATATACATGTAGATGGACTGGAAAATATGTGTAGTCACATACATGGTATGTTCCCTGTTTTTTATTTTGGAGATGGTATGTTTCCATGAACATTTTACATGAAGTGTGTCTTGATAGTGGGGTAACTTCAAGCACTTTTAAAATGCATTCAATGTTTGGACAAAAATGAGTCTCTTTCTACCATCCAGTACAGTGTTTATTTTATGCAAAATCTTGACTTTGGTGTGCTGGAGTTGAATATAGACATTTTGTCATGTACATGTACTTGCATTTCCTCATTGATAATCCAGATGATCATTCATATTGTGTCCAATACATTTGTTTGTTTCGTTCATGATTTGTTTGTATGTCTTGCTAATATTGTGTAGCACATTAATTTCTAAATGCATTTAACAAAAACAACAACAAAAGAGAGATATGCTTCAAAGACATGGTCACCAACGTCAGACTCTGGTATGGCAATTGAAGAAGGAAAAGGTATATATAGTTAATAAGTTGTGATACATCATAGCATCCACTTTACTTAAAAGTCTTCATTGTTACAAATATTTTGTAAACTATATTTTGCATCTTCTTGTTTTAGCTTCTCTCTAACCCTCATCGACACACTGGATACCCTAGCCGTTCTTGGTTTACTTGATGAATTTGAAGATGCTGTTAGGAAGGTCATCGCTGATGTCACTTTCAACGCTGATGTTGTGGTGTCTGTCTTTGAAACTAATATCAGAGTCGTTGGGTAAGTCAACAGTTAAAAAAAAAAAAATTGGCCAGTATTCATTATACATGTAGTTTACTAGCTTTTGTCAAGGTTTAAAGGGAAGGCTGAGTTTTGGGAAAGGTAAAAAATAATTTGTGGGCTTTCACATTCTTTTAATCTTAGTTTGGAAGAAAATCGTAGTAGGAATGTTCCCTGAAAAAGGATTGCTCTTCAAATGCCCTCACATGCAAAATATGACAAAAAAGAGCTGAAATGTTCGGGACAAACATTTTTGTGTAGTCCCATATACACATTTCTGTGTGCAGTTCATGTGACTCTCAGCAGGATTGAGTCGATTTCTTATCATTTTGGTGATTCCAAGACCTTACAGCATACACCAATTCTTATGTGCTATATAATCAGCCTTTCTCAGTTGCTTTGAGACAGTTTCTTTCACAATTCAAGCTCATGACCAGAACTCAACTTTATCTTTAAAGTTCTGGTAATAGAACTGCATTTTGAGAGAAACCATTTCGAATAAGTAGATAGTACACTAACTTTGGCTGCATATGAGCTAAGTGGGTGGAGTTAGTCTACTAAGTTATTGAGTGCTTGACCTCTTTAGTCAATAAAATTTACCTTTTATTTTTCTTTGAACTAGATTTTAAAAAGATATATTTCATTAAATCATGAAATCTATAACTAGTTTTTATTGTATTACTAAATTTATTTCTGCTATTCATTTCATAACAAAGTTGAAGTAATTTGTGGGGAATGGAGTGCTCAGCACATGGAACTCCATAGATTAGTAGACTGGGTTAAATCAGGTTTATGAATGCAGGTCTTTAGGAATGCATTTTTAAATGACTTTCATATTGCTATAGAAATGAGTTGAATTTTAGAGGTAATTTTTACTTGTTTCCCTTTGAATGATGCCAAAATGTATATTGAAGTCTCAGTTGCATGTTTTAACCCGTTGACTACTGGATTCTTTAACTCTCATAGGCTTAATACAGGAGCCACCCGGTTCCCGTAGTCTATGGGTTAATTTACGAAAAATACAATGATCTATCAAACAAATGACAGGATTTCCTTGTTTGTAATATACATGATTGAATCCAATTTCTGGGGTAATGATACAATGTAACGAACTTGGATCAGTTACATGTACTTGTAACTGGAAAGGCGCTATATAGAAAACGATTATTATTGTCATTCATGTTTGTAATACAATTTGAGTACTAAGGAAAGTAATCAATACACTCTGTTTTGGTGGCATATGGTAATGTAATATTGAAGTGGGACATTAGTTGATACAGTTTATGAGACTATTTGATTTTAACCCCTAGCATGCCGTGGGCGGCAAATCCCGCCCAAAATTTTGAGTGTTGAACATTTTGTTTTGGCTTAGAATGGCTTGAAATTTCTTCCTCATATTGAAACCTGTGCCGTCAGTATAATGTTTATTCTTATGCAATATAACTTCGCCCAGTTTACTCGAGAAAGTACTCTTTGAGAGTTAATATTTAACTCTTGAAAAATCATTTTTGACATTTGCTCAAAAGTCTGGTGGCATGGAAGGGGTTAATGAAATATACAATCTGCACAGGATGTGACTCTGAGATATTGGGGTATCAGGTTCCAAATTAAGGTCACTTAATAGGGCATTCCATTACATAGGCAATTATAATCTTACATCACCACAGATTTATGTAACCGTAGTGTCACGTAGTGTCACGTACAGTGTGCTTGCTATCCATATTACACTTTTCAAGAATCATTTCTTGAACAAAGAAGGCTCCAACATAAAAAAAAACTGTTGGTAACATAATCAATTACAGATTTTTTGTATACATGTATTTCATGCTTCAACCTAATACGTGAGTTAAGCATATCTTCCCATGGATATTTTTTCATGAATCCAAAGAGGTTCTTTTCCTATTCTTTCAATGAGAACATCATTCTGTTCCAAAGTAAATATTTGTCTTTAAAAAGGAGAATGAAACTCAACATAGCTGATAATGATGTGGAAAATTATCAGCCTGTTCAAAATATCTTGAAAATACTCCTATTTGATTACTCCTATTTGATTACTCAGTAAGACCAATCTCTCTAAAGTTTGCAGATTCCTTGCTAGATATTATCCCATGGGGGCTGCCATTTTGAAAGACTGTGATGTCATAGTCGTACGTGTCCATTTACCTGTACACAATGGATATGATGTTGCATAATGAATAGCTATTGTACAACTAAAAGCCATTGTCTAGCACAGGTGATATAGATCTGAGAGCAGTTGTAGGTCTATGTCACTTCTTTGAAGAATTGACAAACCTTTGTCCGACCAAGCAACTTACAAGCGAACGCCAAATCCTGTTTAACAAAAGAAAAAGCTGAACCAAATATCTTGACACAAATAGGTTATATGACATGATAAAAGTATCTTCATTTGAATGTACATGACTACAATAATGGTTTACTATGAGTGTGTTTCTACTGGACACCTCGCATCACCGCGTATTTCTTCCCTCGCATCACCCTGTATTTTTTAATGGTTTAACCACAACTTTAATAGCGTGTTTCTAATGAGAGAGCATTTGCGAGGTGATACGAGGTAACACCGCGAAGAGAGCAATTTAGCGGTGAATCCGGAAGTCTTGCAAATTTCGATTTGACCTGTAGGTCATGTACTTGTCACGCGCGCTGCACTGTGGGAATGTTTTGATCAGGTAACAAAACCAATATGGCGCGAATGAATACGAGACGTGAACTGAATATTCTGTTAGCTTTATTGCTTCAAACCGTCCCATTCTTCTGCATTTCCGTTGTCCAGTAAACACTCTTGCCGGAATCAGTCATGATTTCACGAAAAAATACTAAAATATTATGGAAGAAAGCGAGGTACTGCTGTACTAAATACTACGGCGCTGGGCATGCATGTGGCGACATCTGAATAAAGCGCGCATGGTTCGTGACCTCCAATGCGAGACTTCCGGTACAACCCGTAAATCGTAACACGAACTGTTTCTACTGAGAGAGAACACCTCGTATCACCTCGCATCGACTACCTCAAAAGGTGGACGACGGCTTACCTCGCATCACCGCGCATCACCCACTACCCGATCTGTTTCTACTGAGAGAGAACACCTCGCATCACCGCGCATCACCTCGCATCACCGCGTATCACCCTGTATTTTGGCTTTCAGTAGAAACACGCTCTATGAGAAACTCCAGTGTCATGCATTCCACAGGTGATCATGAGTGTCATTGTAGCTAGTGTACAGGTCAGTGGGTATCTCACAAATTGAAATAGAACTGCTCTGACATTACTTTGTAAAGAAAATGGCAGCCCCCATGGGATAATGTCAAGCAAGGAAACTGCAACTTTTGGAGACACTGTTCTCCTTCTATAATGTTTATTGCCTTTAAAAGAAGAACCAATCCTCGAATAGGGTGTACAGTACTATGCAAATCTTTAAAACCCCTGTTAAGGATTTAAAATTCAGAAATATTTGGTTAGAGGGTTCTGGTTCTCAGCTCAGTCAAGTTTTAATTTAATAATTGTACATGTGTACGGTATAGTATATGATTCATATTAAATATATGAGAGACTGGTAAAAAATGCTAAAACATCCTAGCTAAATGTTGGTCACATTACTATATATTATGGATGGCCTTTAAAATTTTTCCTTGGGGTATCAGGGGTCTTCTTGGAGGGCACGTAGCTGCCAAGGATCTTCAGGAGCACCATGGTCTCATGGGGTGGTACAAGGATGAGTTACTTCAAATGGCGAAGGAAGTTGGTTACCGTCTCCTACCTGCCTTCAATACTTCCACAGGTGTCCCTTATCCAAAGGTATGGGTTCTTACATTATTCATGATATATTGTACTGAGGTACATGTAGATCAGTTGAATCGTAAATAGGAGGTCCCAGGATCAAGACCAAGTCGATGCAACATTGGCACTGTACTGGTATTCATCCTCAGTCAACAGTTCCTTTGGATAGGATGTAAAGCCACAGGATCGCAGTTTGCTTTGCAAGAATATACTCACTTTCTTAGCTGTCAGGTAAAATAAATCATCAAAGTCTCAGACTTACAACCATAAATACTTTCATGAATAATTTTTTTTTTAAAAGAGGAAAAAATGAGGTATTGAATACAAACCATGTTAGATTCTGCAGTATGCCATCTGTACAAATCGTTGTCACATTCGGAATCTCCCGGGGAAAACTCTTTTACATGTATATTTTTTCAATTTTAAGACCGTTTTGATTGCAGGGGCCGTTTAAGTATACAGCCATGTCCAGATTTTTGGTTTAATTGCACCTGCTTGTGTAGGTACAATAGTTTATCCCACAGGTACATGTCTACACTGCATTTTGATATTTGCACTTGTAATAGGATGTGCCTATCAAGAGAGGTAGGGTTAACAGTGAACAATGGAGATCAAAACAAACCTTAAATTCATGTAGATTTAACATAATTACAAAGACAAAGATGGTTTATGCCGGAGTCCCTCAGGGCACCAAGCTAGCTCCAATTTTATTTCTTATCATGATTGATGATGCTTGCAAAAATAATTCGTTTTCCTATTTCAAGTACGTTGATGATCTTTAGTGGAAAGTCGCATGCTTTCTCAGGTTTCTACCATGCAACAAGCTCTGGATGAATTTCAAAATTGGACTTTAGAAAACCACATGAAGTTGAATGCAGCCAAATGTTTTGCAATGAATATATGCTTCTCAAAGCAAGTTCTTACTGTGAATGATATAGAAATGCCTTATGTTCAGCAGACCAGAATATTAGTTGTGACAATTCAGTCAAATCTAAAATGGAACCTGTACATTACAGAAATAGTTAAGAAATGTAATAGGAAACTGTATATAAATTTATATGCTCCGTATCCTGAAACGCTACAATCTATCCCTTCAAGATCTCATAACCATTTATGTTGGATACATAATGTAAGACCTGTCTTAAATTATTGTGTACCGGTGTTTTTATTCAAGCCTTACCCAAGAACGGACTGCAACAGAGCGTGTACAAAAAAGAGCATGTCGAATAAGGCAAATTACAACACATATTTGTAATTTATGCAGTCTTCGAAATCATGGAAAAAAACTTTGTGTAGACTTTGGAAAATCCTTGAAAAATCCTTGGAAACTCATCCACTGTGGATGTCTTGGTTACCACCACAACAAAAAACTTGTTTTGATTTGAGACGTGCCCAAAAGTTCAACCAATACAGATGGCGTACTCAGAGATTTAAAAACAGTGCATTGCCTCACGTGATTGATATCTGAAATTGTTATCATAACATTATTTTTCTTTGGATCAACAAATCTTGATGTACTATACTATCTTTGATTGCTTTTTACATCAGATCTCATTGTCATAATTATAGATTTAATTGGATATTATATTTCATTTTTTTGTAATTGCCACTTGGCTTTTTCTCTCTTTCTTACAACACATCCCAGTGCATTAATTTCATGGTTTTGCTCTGAATCACCGGTATCAGTACTACAATTTTAGCCAGTTATTGATCTTATTAATTAATCAATTGCAATAGTCATTCAATTTCATTATTAATATTCAAAAATAACTTAATTGTTGTATTGATATCATATTGTATTATATATGTTGACTTATTGGTATTTTCCTATTACTTCTTGCAATCAGCACATATTTCTATATACATGTAGCAGTGTATTTTATTCCACCTGCAGTGATGTAATTTGAACTTTGAATGTGATTTTATACCTTGTATATAATGTAAACATGTGCAATTCAGTGTATGATGCAAGACATGTATAATAAACCATATTTGAATTGAATTGAATGAATTTGAATTGAATTGAATTGAAATTGAAGATAAGTTTGGAATTTGGTTTAGATTAACATTTAATTGAAAATGGTTTACATGTGTGACAGTGTGTATTTTCACTCTACATGTACTCGCTTTAATCTGAAATCGTTAACCTATCATCATGGAATATTACCATCATTGTCTGTTACAGGTCAACCTAAGACATGGCCTTGGTAAGGGGCGCCCTGAGAGGGACACCTGTACAGCCTGTGCTGGTACTATGCTTCTGGAATTCTCTGCTCTTAGTCGTCTCTCCGGCGACCCTATATTTGAGGTAAGAATGAAAACGCATGACCAAATAAATAGACGGATATTTCATACCGGTAGTTTTATAAACATGCAGTATGCAAGGGCAGTTGATGATACCGGTGTGTTCCGCTGTTCATAATTCCTTTTAATAGTTTGATTTGATTAGAATGAAACTTACGTAACTCTGTGAAAATAGATAGTAGGTGATATAACATTTCAATGCCTGTACTGTATCAGAAACATTGCCCTACATTAGCGTGCAGCATTGATCAGAAAGGGTTAATTTTACATCAAATGCTGCAGACAGAATATGGTCTGGTAGAAACAAGGAGGTCAGTTCAGCTCAAAGTGTCCTCTGTCTAATTAAAAAAAACAAATGTTTTGTTTTTGATGACTACAGACTTGGAAAGAAGAAAGTATTTAATAAACAAACTACAAAGAAAGTTTAGCCTTTCATCGGTGTGCATAGGGTTAAATGCCATGAAGGCACAATATACACCATCTGTACATTTATAGCTCCTGATATATTGAATTTTGAACAGCTGTTGGTTATGTTTGTTTTCCCAAAGACTGCACAGGTGTTTACATAAATGCAGACTGTCAAACTTAGAGCACTTAAACTTGTCTCCCATTGTCATTGAGTATGATTCATATGAAAAAAAGCCATCGGGTGTACTTAATTGGGTGTGGGTTTTTATTTACCACAACCTTATGTTTTACTATCATGTCGTTTCCTCTCCTCTCAAACATATTTTTCCGCTTTACTGATATCCTCCATGTTTTGTTTATTTATCAACTCACTCTTTTTTCTGTCTCTCCTTTTTTCCCCTATCTATTCATCTCTCTTTACCTCTCTCACTGTCTCTCTCACTCTCTCTGACACTGTATTTCTGTTTTCATGCTCTCTCTCTCTCTCTCTCTCTCATGTCCATCTACTGACAACTGGCTATATTTTCTTGGATTTTCTCCCCTCTCTCTCTCTCTCTCTCTCTCTTTTTCTATGTCTGTGTGAATGAACAGGAAAAAGCAAGAAGTGTTATGCAGACCCTGTGGTCTAAGAGACAGCGTACAAGTAACTTGGTTGGGACTGTCATTAACATTCACACAGGAGATTGGGTTAGGAGAGGTAAGTTCTACAAATTAATGGTAACAAAATTCCATTATCGTGTAGAACAAATAGCTTTAACATCTCTGTGAGCTTCCAAAGTGCTCCTGAAATCTCTATGAATAGATTTTCATTGTTCGATAATATACTATAAAAGTGAACATTTTCACGTGATTAATATTTCACCCTCGGCCGAGTAAAGTGAATTTTGCATGTTTTTTTAATTTCGCCAATGTGTCATGGTCATGTGCAAAAGATTGTCATATAGAAAAACATTCATGCTTGTTTATTTTCGTGCTAATTTCATACTGCGCTAAATGTGCGAAAATTTCCAACCT
Source organism: Heliocidaris erythrogramma (assembly GCA_025617745.1). Lineage (NCBI taxonomy): Eukaryota > Metazoa > Echinodermata > Echinoidea > Camarodonta > Echinometridae > Heliocidaris > Heliocidaris erythrogramma. The sequence goes on from CM046869.1 coordinate 24,203,727, forward strand.
GCAAATTATTCCATGTGTGCAGTAAAATATTTGGAGGCATTCCTCAAGGCTTTTGAGACATTGAAACATTCCTTTAGGATGTATATGGAATACCCCTATAATAGCAATATTTAGCTAAGAGAATGATGTTTATGATTTCGTATGTTAAAAGAAAAATCTGAATAATATGTGATACCTTAGAAATTTGGGGAGTTTGTCAAACTGGGATAAAAGACACACTGAAACTTTTCTAAAAATGTAATGATTTGTGATAATTTTCACCTTGTGTAAAATTTTGTCCTGGTACTATGGCATTTGATTATGAATTAATAATGATATATAACACTGGTTTTAGGCACTAGAAAATGAAATCTTCACATTGAACCAATATTATGTAATCACTAAATAAAATGTGGACTGGTTTCATGTAATTTCCTTTCCATATTTTTCTTTTTTTTTCAGAGAGTGGAGTTGGTGCTGGCATTGACTCTTACTACGAGTACTTATTGAAAGGTTATATCCTTCTTGGAGACGACTCTTACCTTGATAAATTTAATACAGTAAGTTCTATTCCTAGACTCCTTGCATTTGAGTTTGTATTCCCCATTGTTAACTTGAAAATAGAAATATGTATTCCAAAAGGGAGACAGGATACAGTTTCAAAATAAAAACAACAAATAAAACATAGCATTTTTAGGAATGGTACATGTTTCAGAGTCATGCAAACGCCGTCGTCAGCCCGAAATTTTACATCGGAATCAACTTTATATACACTCTCTGAGTGCAAAGAATATCTAAACCATCTTGAGTGAATAAATACAGGGTATGCACGACTGCTCTGAATCCACAGAAAAGCGTATTCTTTCATCCTGTCCAAAAGTGATTCACGGACTCCGATAATCTAGGAATACTCTTGTGACAAGATCCAAGATGATAGAAAAATGAGTGTCTTCAGGAGTATACAAAATCTTTGATATTAAACTTAAGGGGTTCTCTGGATAAACAGATTCTGTTTTATGATCAATCTACATTATCCTAGTTTTTGGCATGAATAGGGATTTAATTGCATTTAAAAGACCTCCTTGTTTTCAGCAATATTATTATAGATGATCTTTGAAGGTTTGCATGGTGGAGCTTATAAAGTGGAGAAGGTTTACGGTTTACACCATGTGTGTTGGTAGGAGGAAAGGGAAAAAGGAAATTAGAAATGGATAGACGAGAAAGGATGACAAGAGAGAAAAGAAGAAATATTCTTTCGTGACAATGGGTGAAGTCCTGAAAAGGACTGTAGACCAGATGAGATGAGATGAGAAGACTTGGTTGATGATCGATGGATGAGCAGCGATGGATTGAGTAGCGAAGGTTTGAGTAGATGAGGCTTGAGTAGGAGGTTACTCGACGTTTCGAACAGGTTGACTGTCCGTCATCAGGAGTGAAGTGTGCTAGACGAGCGGCGGGGTTTTATGGTGTGTGTGCGGACGTCGGAGGAATCGGCGGCCGGTGGTGTGGGCGGGTTGCTGTCGGTGGTGGCGCTATTTCGCTTCTCCACGTAATAAATTAAAATAGAGGCCATTTTTTACATATTTACATATAGAGTGAACACTCCACAGTCTTATTCTTTCTACGTAGATGATCCTTTTTTTTAAGCACATGATATAGCTTTACCAATTTTTGGTATAACATTTTTGTTTCGTTTTGTTTTGGGTTTTTTTCCATAGCATTATGAAGCTATACAGCGTTATATAAGTGATGGTCCCCTCCTAATGGACGTCCAGATGCATCGTCCCCATGCAAGATCAAGAAACTTTATGGACGCTCTCCTTGCATTTTGGCCTGGTCTTCAGGTGAGTGGAATTGTATAGGATACATGCCATAACAGTTGATGGTACCTGCAACAATATGCTCTCAGCAGCACCTTTTCTTTAGAAGAGGCCCAGTCAACAACAAGGTATTTTGTGTATCATTAGAAGACATAAAATAATGTCCCCTGGTCTGGCTTGGTCTTCAGGTGACTGGAATTGTAAAGGATACATGTCATAACAGTTGATGGTACCTGCAACAGTATGCTCTCAGCAGCACATTTTCTTTAGAAGAGGCCCAGTCAACAACTAGTCAAGGTATTTTGTGTATCATTAGAAGACATAAAAATCATGACCCCTATTAAAAAGGTCATGAGCCATTCAAATTGTTACAGAGAAAAAGGAACGACAGGATATTATTTCATATCAAGGCTCCTCTTGGAAAGTAGCTCTGGTTCAACATCTGCGTGTTTGTGTGCGTGTATGGTTGGGTTGAGTAGTCTACTCATTAGTCCCCGTTACCATAATGATTGTATTTTTGAAATTCAAACTTGCAGTATATCTTCGCAGAAGTAATATTTGAACCAGATGTTTTAGATCTAGGGGCACCAAATGTACAGAGCATACTGTTTATAGGTGATGGTGATATAATTTCCTACTCAAACATAATTGGGACCCATTTTTGCTGAGCCTCCTGTAGTCTTTTGTCCTGTCTTGTTTCATAGACACTTTTAATCCATATTGGGCCCTTGTCTAATAATGTTTTGTATATGTTTAAAAATTTCACTTCGTAATACCATGCATGTATTATGTAATTTACGAAATCAGCAATTTTATTAATAATTTAATCGCTTTCTAATTCATGTATAAGGAACACATTCCCAATACTTACGCAAATTATATAATTCAGGAATCAGTAATTGTATCCCCCGGTAGAATGCTGCAGGATATTTTGGATTCATCAGCGTTACGCCACCACCGCGTCACATTCTTGTGTGTGCTCTAACTGCCACATTCCTTGCCGGATTTCTTTCAAATTTTGTATGAAGGTGTATTTTGGTATAATCTACACACCTATAATTTCTGGTGATGCTGCCCCCAGTGTTTCCTCTTTTATAGGGTAAAAGGCCATATTTTTGTGGATAGTTTGTGTGCGCTCTGGCGGTCACATTTCTCAACAGGTTTTGTTCAAATTTTGCATGAAGGTGTCTCTTGGTATAATCTAGAAGCCTATAGATTTTGGTGATGCTGCCTCCAGTGTTCCGTCTTTTATTAGGGTCAAAGGTCATACTTTGATAGATGTCTTGTGTGTGTATAATCTACACACCTATAATTTCTGGTGATGCTGCCCCCAGTGTTCTGTCTTTTATAGGGTAAAAGGCCATATTTTTGTGGATAGTTTGTGTGCGCTCTGGCGGCCACATTTCTCAACGGAATCAAATTTTGCATGAAGGTGTCTCTTGGTATAATCTAGAAATCTACTTTTTGGTGATACATAGGTCATACTTTGGAGGATGGCGTGATTGCACTCTGTAGGCCACATTTTTTTATGGATTTCCTTCAAATTTTGTATGGAGATGTATCTTGGTACAATCTACACATCTTTAGTTTTTGGTGATGCTACCCTCATTGTTCCGTCCTTTATAGGGTCAAAGGTCATTAGTCCACTTCGTGCGCTCTTACTTCTGCATTTCTTGATGGATTTCTTTCAAATTTTCGTCAAATCTACACATCTTTAGTTTTGGGTGATGCTGCCACCAGTGTTCCGTCTTATAAGTCAAAGGTCATATTTTCGATGATGTCTTGTGTGCGCTCTGCAGGCCATATTTCTTGACAGAATCAGTCAAGAAATGTTTTATGGAGATGTATCTTGATACAATCTACAAATTTATTCTTTTTGATAATACTGCCCTCATTGTTCCGTCCTTTATAGTAAGCCTGAGTCGAATCGATTGGTTAGCCGGTGTTCGATCGAAGACATCGAATCCCGAATACGTTTTGGCAAATTCGGTGCATCGATTTGTAGTCCGCCACATTTTTGACTACCATAGCCACCATGAAAAAAATCAAATAAAAAAAGAAACTCGTAACGTACAGCATATATATACTAGCAGAGAACGTGAAGGCGACTTCAAAGTTCAAACTGTTTGCTAACTTTCGCTAATTCGCTCGCGGAGGACGTCGCGCTTTACCTGTGCTTTCTCTATGGAAAAATCATTTTGTCGTTACGAACTGAAGTTTACGATAATTTTCTTGCACTCTCTCTGCATTGTCAATTTGACAATTGTATAATTGAACATGATAAATACGGGCATGAGTACGAGTGTTCCTACTTAATTCGCAATAACTAATATCACACTCTCATCAAATTGGCAATTACTTCTGAATGATCTCTGAAGCTGAATGAAGTCGAGTCTATATTGAGCGACGAAAAGTTTATTTCGTATTGTTTTTTTTTTTGGCATCGAACAAACGTGTTCCATTCAGCTCTCCAAAGACAAAGTAAGATTATTAATTCTTTGAATTTGAATCATTGTCGGGTGTGTCGACAATGAGCATCGCTTCGTGCGACACTAGTGATATTTTGGCTAGCCATACGGACTAGAAACTTAAGATTTTGGCTCGTCCGCTGTGATTTTTACTAGCCATTGGCTAGCGGGCTATCGTTAATTTCGAGCAGCGAGAGCCCATACATATGCCCGTGATGCCAGCGGACCGGTCACCGGTGCATGGTGCATGCACTGCGTGCAACTGTGTGCAACTCTGTTTTCACCGCCCATCATTTATCGATGCACCGGTATTCGATCGAATCAAAGCCGTCGAATCCCGGTTTATGAAATATTCGATATGACTCAGGCTTACTTTATAGGATCAAAGGTCTTATGTCTTTTGTGCTATATCACTACAGAGATGCATTATACCCTAATCTACACACATTGTTTTGGTGATGCTGCTCCTAGTGTTGACAATAGTCTGGGCCACTGGTGGCAATCTCCACGCCATCATTTTGTTTGAGGGAGGGGAGGGGGGAGGTTCTTTGTCCCTCCATCAAACAAGAGGATGACGCAAAAATCGCTGCCAGTGCCAGGGGATACATTCGGTAATGGACATTTCTAGGTTTTATTATGCTCTAATCTAATTGCTTTCCAATTCATGTATTTAAGGAACACTTTGGTGTGAGCAATATCTTTTATATATTTAACAATTTGAACTTGTATTTGTATCTATATTAGCTTCAAATTTTGAAATGTACATTATACTGTGCGTTTGTGTTGTTAGGTTCTATTTGGTGATATTGAGCCAGCCATAGAGACCCATGAGATGCTTTATCAGGTCACACAGAGACATAACTTTCTTCCAGAGGTAAGGAAAACTACATGTACCAATGATAGTGGTCGGATCTTACGTGTAGATATCAACATTGTCGAAATCATATTCTCATCTCATATTTACAAACTCTGTCTTAACGCCATAAAGGCCCATAAAGACAATCATAACGAGGCGAACCACCTCAAAAATACGCCAACCAAATTTTGCATGTGAGTGAATGGCATGTAAATATTTTTGGGGGATAAGAAAAACATAACTGGGCAATCAAAGGCTTCTCTGTGTACTCACTAATCTGCTTGTTGTCAGGTGCAGAAATATGTAGATAAAGAGGTCATTCATGAACACCGTTTGAATATTCTGTCGTTAATTTAAAGTGTACCAACCACCTGAAAAAAAATAAATTGTATACCGCTAGAGAGTATAAAATTAACCTCAAGGAACTTTATCTGGCATTCTAGAGGTCAACACTTTAGGAGATGAAGGAAATATATGTATGTATGTATGATAACATTAAGGTACTCGCGCGGAACCGAACTCCAAGCCCTTATCTTTGCGAGCGCTTACGGGTGCATCGAGTAGTCTACTGATGAGTCGCTTATGCTTACAGAGAGTATCGAGTAGTCTACTGACGAGTTGCTTATGCTTAAAGAGAGTGTAATTAAATTTGCAATATCTCTTTAAAGAAGTAATATTTGAAGCCCATATTTTGAATATAGTACAATGACATGGAACCTCTAACATATAGAGCAAAATATTTTTTGGGGATTGGTACCCTTTAAGTATTTTACCCCCTTGTATTATTACCTCTACATTTGGGGTTGGGCGGGGGGTGGGGAGATGAAACATTCTTAGCAGAAAAAAAGTAGTATTGGTGTAGTATTTTTGCATCATGTGAAAATGAAATCATTCATTTGACTTGATTTTTTTGCAGGCATTTACTCCACAGTATGATGTGTATTGGGGGCAGCATCCTCTTAGACCAGAGTTCATTGAGAGCACATACATGCTATACAAGGTGAGTGGCTGTAGATGGTACCCGTTTTGATGTGTACTTATATTCGTTCGAAATGGACGGAGCATTGGAGGGGCAGAACATTGTTCACAAACAAATGCTTTCCCCTCCATTGCTTTGTCTGTACCGATCGAGTCAACGCCTCTGTGTTCTTGTACTTTAGCTTAAGATCTTAATTCCTTACTTTGTGTTGTACATTATTATTATGATATATATGCTATATTGCATTCCTTCTTCAGTGTCATTTAATTATTTTGTTTGTAGAGCACCATAAGCGTCATACTTGACGGATACCGCCGCTATATGGATATCCATATTATTATTATTATGTATTGTATTTGGCTCCTATCCCTTTTCCATGTTTCCATGGGAGTACTTGAAAATGAGAAACATACAAGCTTCAATAAACCATCACAAATCATTACTTTGGGTCACACACTTTGATCAAGGACGTTCAAACAGATGGAGTCTCAATTAATGATAATTATTGCAAGCACCTGGCAGATTATAAAGGATGTATAATTGAATTAATAAACTGCCTTGATTCTTTGATGGCGATGTCTGATGCCGCCAAAGTAAACGGGAAAGATTTAGAGATGTTTTGACATTTGAATGTTTACGATGCACAGTTAAATTTTTTTTTCTCCAACAGACACCAGCAACCCTTAATACTTGGAGGTAGGAGAGAAGATCATTGAAGCCCTCCAGAATTTTGCTGTTTAGAGCTATAATGATCCCAATCAAAATGATCTATCTTGATAATCACTGATGCTTCAATTGTTGGAATAGCCATGTTTATTTTTTAATGTTTTTCCAACAGGCAACCAGCGACCCTTACTACTTGGAGGTAGGAGAGAAGATCATTGAAGCTCTCCAGGATCACGCCCGTGTCCACTGTGGCTTCGCTGGCATCAAAGATGTAAGGACAGGCAGCCATGAAGACAGGTGAGAAATTTTATCAAAACAGTCGTGAGTGAATAAATTCAGTACTTTGTATACTCAGGAAAAGGTACTTTATTAGTCTGAATATTATTTTCATTATTATTAAACAATGAGTAAATAAATTATTACTCTGCAGATGTAGATCCTGCATTGTTTCGGGACAGTAGACATTTTCCTTTTGTCACTAGTAGAGGACAGGCTTCTCACCAAAAGAAAAAGGTCCACACATGGTTCAAATGGACAGAAATATGGCTTTACCAAATCCCATGAGGGTGATCTTAAAGGACCAAAGCAATCTTGCAGGTTGAAAGTATGCATCGATGCGTTCATTGGTCCATGTTGAGTGAAATATGACCTTATGACATCACAGGGAGGTGGTTTTGGGAGGACCAAAACAGCTTTGGAGACTGAAAGTAGGCATTGACTGATTTATTACTCTTGTTGGTCCCCTCGTTTGAGGAATCTAGACATGGTCTTTATTTTATGAAATTTCTCACCCTTGGTATCAACACCAAGGGGGTTATGTGCTGGTGAGAATGCTGGTAGAGGAAAGAGTCTAAATACGGTTTCACTGGCATGAAAATCTGCAGACGGCAGGTACAAAGATGTGTGACATTTTTAGAAACTGTTATGAATGATGAATGAGTTAGTGAACTATAACACAGTAATGTAGATCCTGGGCCTCGTTTCATAAAACTTTTTATCAATAACAAGTTCAAATAAGCTACTTAAATCCTTGGGATCTGATTGGCTGAGAGCAACTTTGTCATAGAATGAGACAGTTGTTATTGATAACAAGTTTTACGAAACAGGGCCCTGCTCTGTTTCTGAATAAAGAGATACCGGTAAGCAATTCCTCTGTTACCAGTAGAGAAAAGAGACTTAAAGAATGGGACCATAACTGTATGATCATACCATTTCTGAAATACATTTTTGCAACAGTGTCCAAGTTACTTATTGTTTAATTGATTCTTCGCATTCACTATTTGGAAAATGTAATTCTCTGAAGTTTTACGAAAAAGTACTCTGTGTAATGGATGCTTTTTTTTTAAAAGATGAAATGCAAACATTCCCATTTTATCTTGTTGTTTTCACTTATGGCCAGTAAAAACAAACAATGCAATGAAATCAGTACAGCATAATATCCCTGTGATTTGGAACTAAATCCCCAAATATATTTCTAATTGCAATACAATCACATTTTTTAATAAAAAGTTGAAGCATTTTATTTTTCTTTCCCTTAAATATGTATAGCTATTTTTCTGTTCCTATTTTTCTTTGTTGTCTATATTTGTCTTATATATATACATGTATATATATATATATTTTTAAAAATTTGTTGTTAATATCATTTTCACAATATATTTATGAATACATGTATACGTTAGGGAACTATGCTTGTACAAGGCCCCAGGGCTTTATTTAATGTAGTTCCCCATTTCATTTTCTTATTTCGTTTATGACTTTTGTATTTGTTTTGAATGTACTTTTTAATCGAGAATGAAATAAGTGAGAATTAATTGAATTGAAATGTATATATTTCAGCACAAAAATAGCAACAATGAGGCATCTGCATGCAAGAAAACTCCAATATCGCTTCTCATTGTCTTTTTTTCAGGATGGATTCCTTTGTCCTGGCCGAGACGTTCAAGTATTTGTACCTGCTCTTCGCTGAGACTGAAGATCTGGTTATGAACATTGACAACTATCTTTTTACCACCGAGGCACATCTTCTTCCGCTCTCCTTGTCAAAGTTCAAGTCAGACCAGTCTAATACCAGTCTACTATTCAATGGGGTGAGTATTTATTTTGCTGTGTGAACTGTTGCTATCTGCCATTTTATCGAAAGCTAATCTTAAAGGGAAGCTTGAGTTCTGGAAAGGTAAAAAATAATTTGTGAGCTTTCTCATTTTTATTATATTAGTTTGGAAGATTATCATAGTAGATATGGCCCCTGAAAAGGATTGCTGTTCAAATTTATTTATTTATTTTTATTTATTTAGTCTTTTTTACCCAGGGTAGCTTCATCAGTGGTTTAACACTGTTTTACACGAAGGCCCTGCACATGAACAAAATATAACAGTGTAAAACAAACATCACAAATCAAAAGATTGAACAAAACAAAAAAATCAAACTTGATCACAAACGGATTCGAGTATACAAGATATAAATAACAACAATTGTGAACTCAGAAAGTCTAGATCAAGAGAAAAATTATGCATCCAAAATTTTTGAAGAGAAAAACAATCCTTCAATATCTGCCTTAAAGGAAAATTATGAACATTTATGACTTTTGGAAAGATAAATTTATAAATAATTTCAAAGTAATTTGGTATTGGAACATAAAGTAAATGCATCATAAATTGTACTTTCTCAAAAACATTCTAGAGCATGACATATATCACAGTTTTTTGAAAAATTATTCCTTTCCAGTAATATTAATTTATAGGAATATCATAAATTACATTATATTACATTATATTATTAATATCATTATTGTTATTATCATTAATATTATTATCATTATTATTATCATTATTATTATTATTATCAAATGGCCCTCACATTAAAAATATGACAAGAAACGGCGGAAATTTTTGGGACTAATATTTGTGTGTAGTCCCATATACACATTTCTGTGTGCAGTGCATGTGACTCTCAACAGGATTGAGTCAATTTATTAATCATTTTGATGATTCCAAAACCTTGCAGCAAACACCAACTCTTATGTGCTGTATAATCAACCTTTTCCAATTGCTTTGAGACAGTTTCTTTCACAATTCAAATCTCATGACCAGAACTCAACTTTATCTTTAAGTTGTGGTAATAGAACTGCAATTTGAGAGAAACTAGCTTATTTTGATTTTAAATTTTTTATCACACAGTAGATTAATGGTCTGGATGAGCAAAAGTTAAACAAAATTATGTAACTTGTTTGAAATCACTTGCATTTTAATTTCTCATTCTATGTGATTGCTATGCGATCAGGATAAGTAGCTTGAAGCTAACTCGTTGCTCAGCTATTTTTTACATTTTCACCAAAATCGTTAGGCAGATATCATTCAGTTGCAGAGTTTAGCAGTTGGTATAATTTTTGTTTGAATCTCTGGAATTTGTTGATATTACCAGAACTCAAGATTACCTTTAAACCTATAAACCAGTTTGTAATTAGTGGAACGTACAAATTCCTCTGATTTGTGCATGCATGCGCACCTGTTTTGGTGATATGCTACTTGTTTATCAACTAAAATCACATTGGTTTGCGGATCATGGTGCGCTCTCTTCAATAGTGTATAGAGGTCATTTGTATGCAGTACAAATGACCTTTATCTGCACATGCGCATGTTGTAATTACGAGGTGGCTTATTGGATGGAATCTCTATTTACAACTTACGTAAATGTAATAAAGAGATGTTCATCCTTTTGTTTAGTTTTTTTAGTATCCAATGTGTTCCAACTTATTATAACCTAATACGTGTAAAGTACATTAAGATATTAGGAATGCCCTTCCTAATATCCTCCTGTAGAGCACATAATGACACATAATGACACATACTTGCTAGATGGATACTACTATCACACAGAGGTTGATATTCTACTACTTCTTTTAAACCCAACACTCTGTCTAAAGTCATGTTTAACAAGAGGAAAACTTTTAAACTTGTTTAAAATCAATTTGGCCATAGAGTTGATTCAGTGGTATTTTTTTAATAATCTCCTTGCAGACATCCGAGAGTAATGATGGTTTGACCACAGCCGTGGTTTTAGACCGATCCTGTGCCAATCACAAGTACCTCTTTCCAGGTGGGAGCACCTACGCTCAAGCCCTCAGGGATCCCCTCAAAAAAGCCAAAAATGTCCAGAGCTCCCAGTGTCCAAGCAGTCAGCAGCCGTCCACACCTGTGTAAGTCCCGAAATTTGATTGACTGATACGAATGAAATATGTATATCAGTTGTACCTTTTTAAGTTTTACCATAGAGAATGTACAACTGATGATTCAGGCACATAAGTGTTTGTCCATGCGACAGGGCCGGATCAGAGTGTATAAGAATTATCGTAAATGAACTTTCCAGACTCAAAGGTAAAAGTCTGAATTTATGTTTGATTGCTATATTACACATTAAGTATGTTCCATGGCATCAAACTTGGAAATACATGAACCTCTTTCTGTTAAAGGAAGAGAAACTTGGTATTCTTTGTGCAAATGATGATTATATGACATATGAATTCATGAAATAAGTGGCAAGGGTAACTTTAGGAACCAACCCGAAGGGGCAGATTTGACATGTACACAGTAGATGTAGTTCCGAAAGTGTTGCTTCTCTGTTGTAAGGTCTTTTTAAAAGTGAAATAGATTTGAGCATTTTTACATCAATAATTACTGCTTGGGGTAATCATATAACTTTGATTTTCTTTGTTTGAACTCAGTTCTGATGCACCACGCCTGAAAGCAGCTGAGTTTGTGCCAGGGAACTCAGATCATATGCAGCAACTGAACAAGATGGGCATTAGACTACTTACCATGAAAGATGGACGTGTTCAACTCATGCACACTGCTACCAATGTAAGTCCATTCATGTCACCTCCCACGATAGTCATAGGAGAAACAAATTGGAGAATCCTTGCCCGAAATAAAATAGCCTAAAAATAGGGGGAAAATAGACAGGAAAGTATGTTTTTTGTCTATTTTTCATTTCAAAAATAGAGCAAAAAATGCCACTTGTGTTTGCAGTCCCATGTACCCACTTCTGCGTGCAGTGCATTTGCTTTTCGGCGAGATTGGGTCAATTTCTTGTCATATTGATTAATTCCAAAATCTCACAGTATACACCAATTCTTATGTACCATGATCAACCTTTCCCAATAGTTTTGAGACAGTTTCTTTCACAATGTAATTGCATGATCAGAACTCAACTTTACGGTTAAGTTTTTTTTAATAGGTTTTAAATGAAATCAAGTACCACATTGTACTGCTCGTGGTGTATTGACAAATGAATATAAAGTCATTTAGTATTCCATTCACCAACAAAACCATACTTCTGTAAAACAAGTCCCTTTGTTGAAGAAATTCAATAAAATGATGAATACTTGTACATGTAATGTAGATGTTCAATATCACTTCTATCACTATACACTAATCTAATTTAGCTGCTTTATACAGTATATGTTTGATACGGTATACGTTTGGCTCAAGAATATTGAATAAAACTTGATTTCTGCATTGGATATAGTTATGCAACTAGTTTTAAAGTTTCATCTGTTAAAATATCTTTTGTTTTACTTTGGAGGTCACAGCAAATGTGAGTATTACAGTGTTCACAAGAAATTTACTCCTAGCACTTTCCGTGTCATAATTTGATTACACAAGACTTTATGGAATTACCATTATATATATAGCTGAATGGTTTCAAATTCCCCATGAGTACCCATGACTGTGTGTCTTTAAAGAATGGATCCGTCTATTCTTCTTTATCCCCGTTTCATAACAGGCTGTGACGACACAGGCTGCAGAGCAGGGTGCCCTCTTCATGCAGGAGATGATAGAGCTTTCAAAGAGTCAACAAGCAGAAGGTACACAATATTTATGGGACTTGACGGGACTGAGTGTTGTATTGATTACATCAAATTGTAATAAAATTCACCAAGACAACTTTCTGTGACCACAAAAATATGGGAAAGACATGAAAATCAGCACTAAAGCTATGAAATGAAAACTGCTGAAGAAAAACATTTTGGTGTGATGAAATTCATTTGACCCAAGACTGAAGATTTTTTCAATTTACCATATTGAAAGTGAAGAATGGAGGTGAAGGCAACAAGGCTTGTAAATGATGTAGAACTACTGTGGAATACTGTTGTTGTTGTAACCCTCTGTAAACCCTTATTCTGCCACATTTGGTGTCAGCGGTGGGATACTTTTTCAAGATTTTCAGGGGCAACCTTAATTTTGAAAATATTAGTAAGATTTACATGCAATACAGAAATAGCTTATTGAATTCCATGATTGTATCTTGTATCTTCTTAGTTGCTGAGAACCATCCCAGAGTTGTTCAAATTATGTCTCCATCTATATTGAAGAACATGGTGCTAGCTGCTGGACCTGCTCAGTTTGGCATGGATCTTAATGAGAACTTTGCTGTAAGACTGCCTTTCTTTATCTTGCTTCTATCCAGTTGTAACCATATTTATTTCTAAATATTGTGTTGCGTCTGGTGGGTAATCTATTTTTTATTTCATTTTTCCATGCATCAAGCACAAAATAACATCAACACTATAATAAAACAGTCATCGCATGGAAGGGTTTAGTCATAAGCCTAAGGCTTGAAAGTAACGCCCCTCAAGGTCACTGGAGTCACCAAGTCACCAGACTTGAGATCAAATGGTACAGGTTTGACTCCCTATTGCAGAATTAGCGTCGTTTGTCAAATTATTAATCTAGTATTACAACTAGTGACCCAGGTGAATTGATGGGTACCTGGTAGGAAAATAGGCCTTGTATGCTGAAATGCCTTATGGCAGCAGCTCAGTTAAATCCACTGTGATGTGTGTGCCTCAGGATGGTTAAGCATGGCAGATGGCAAAATATGAGAGTGTTTTATCACTTAATTGTAGTGCATGAGGATGTTTATGAGGCTGAAAAATATATTTTCAGGAGACACGATATAGTCAACTTTGCTTTCTAGTGACAAGCATTCTATAGGTCCGTAGAAACTGCACAGGTAGGTTTTTGTTTTTATAGACATTTGTGTTATGGTTATGAAATTTAAATTTGTTAGTTTCAAAAATAGTAGATAGTACGTCTATTTCAAAGTAACAATGTACTTATGTGAACCATATGAACTTTTACCATACAAAATGGCCCTGAGAACACACTCTATCTAAATATGGCAGCTGCGCAGTTCTTGATGTCCAAAGCGTATATGTTTGAAATTACGGTAATTATAATTGAACTACATAATCCTACATTTTATCCTTTTTTTTTTTTTTTTCTCTCTTTCAATTGAAAGATTTTATTAAATCATTCCAGAACGACATATAATCAACACTTATGAACAAATAATCTGTAAAATATAATGCATCAAAGAATACAGGATTACATCAGTTGCACATTTCTCCATTTATCTAAATATAAAACAAAATTATTTCTTTTCATGTAGAGGATTCGATCAACATTGCGAAAACGTCTAAGTTCATGCTTAAAATAATTTAATGACAGTCTTTCCTTCTTGCATCTGGCAGAAAATATATAATGTTTTGCATGAAGACTAACAAAATTAAATCTAGATTGCCTGCCTTCTGTGAAACCAAAGATGAAAGAATTTCTATTGAAACAATTTGGTTGTTAAGGACAGATGTTTGGACATCAGAAATGAACTGATTCGTGACTGGGCATTCCCAAAACAAATGTGAAATTGTTTCAATTGATGATTTACAGAAAGTACACAAATTACAATCTATTAAACCCATCTGATGAACATATTTGTTAACCCCAATAATACGGTGTAAGATTTTAAATTGGAAAAAACGGAGTTTAGTTGAAAGACAGTGTTTAAACGGTATAACATATATTTTCTTCCAATTTTGGATAGGATCACTTAAATCAGGATCATTTAAGGATCATTTTATCCTTATTGCAGGCTGTGGGAGAGTTGGTCAAAGCGGAGCCGTTCACAGCATGCAGTGGTATAACCAATGGACATCTCATGCAGGGCAAGATTATCATCATGTCCAGAGGAGATTGCATGTTTGTTGAGAAGGTTAGTGTGTGAACTGTGACTCCAATTTGATAGTCCTTTTCGTCGCATTGATTTCTTATTTGATTTGTAAGATGAGCCAGAAATATATTTGAAATTTAGAAAATATAATCAACACTCGTACCATCGTGCCATCAAGCTTGTTGTATGTAGACTTGTGAAATATTGGTTCAAAGCATTGTAAGCATCACAATGCATTTCAGGACAGGAATTATTCAAGAAATAAATTGATCACATTTTGTTCTTCAAATTGGCATCAGTAATATTTTTCTTTTAGTGCTACATGGTTCTAATAAGTTGTAATGTCTTTAATAACAATACAAATATACATGGTTAGGAATTTTGTCAAAGTTGAAACATTCAAATTTTGATGGAAAAACAATGATTTTAAACCTCTCAATGTGTTGCCAATTTAAGGATTTTAAAGTGACAGTAACCTGAAGCTCCTAATGGCCCCATCTTTTAACAGGATTTGATAAGTGTCTGTGCCTCTCATTTTCCCATCATGCCCCATTCTAGTCTGTAGAAGCTAAGAATGTACCTTTAGGCAATTTTCCACATTTGCATAGTCAGAAGTAATAGTTTGAAATATAAAATGTGCCCTTTATCCAAACAACCTGTTTGTCAAAATTCAAAACAAAATGCAATTAATTTACAAATTATAATCTTAATTTAGCTGTCACTGTAAGATGGCGCTGTTCAAGTTCTACCACTTTAATGCCCCTGTAAAGCTTAATCTTGTTATTAAAATTCCTGGCATAAAATGCAAAATGGTCCTGCAACAAAATGGACATAATGTGTGCAGAAATTTTTGCTCTTTCTACGCGTGCATCTGGTATATTTTTTACATCTCTGAATCAAAGGTTATTAAGGCAAACCACAAAATGTGGTCAGTTGTCTCTAATGGGTTATGAAAACTTCCTTCGTCTAGGCAACCTGTAGAATTTGGAGTTTAAGGTAGAATCGCCATAGACCATACTGCTACAACTGAAATCAGAATACTCTAGTTCTGTCAAAGTACTAAGATTTTTGGTACATCATTATTCCAATCATGGCAATGAAAACTTCATCATCCAAACATCCAGCCATGCAACCTGCATAATTTTGGAGCTTAAGGCAGCATTGTCATAGACCATACTGCTACAACTGCAATCAAGATACTCTAGTTCTGTCAAAATACAAAGATGTTTTGATCCATGCAAATTCTTTGCAATGTATTTAAAAACTCAGTCATTCCAAAATCTTCATGCAGGCACACAATCCGCAGAAGTTTTTAATGAAGTGGCATTGTGATAGACTACAACTGCATTCTATAATACCCTATTTTTAATAAAATACAAAGATTTCTGATCCATTGATAAGCACTTTTCAAAACTCTGTCTCACAAAAATCTTCACCCAGGCAAGGAACCTGCAGAAGTTCGGTGCTCACGGTGGCATCGTCATCGACAATGTCGTCGACACCAGCAGCGACACGGCAGCCATGTTTGCCATGTCTGGAGATGGGACCGACGATGTCAACATTCCAATGGTGTTCTTGTTCTCTAAGGAAGGCAAGCTACTCCTGGATGCCATTCAGGAACATGGAGTGGTTGAGGTGCTTCTCCTGGACAAGGCTAAGACCCTCAGTGAGTACTTGGATTTTTTGTTGAAAACCTAGACAGCCTCATTGTTTTTGGAGTAAATGTGACATATCTTGTTCATTGTTCATGTGATAAACAGTGAATGTGGTAGTCCACTGGTTGTTCCATTAGTCTGTCAAAGGTGGGAGAGTTAATTTGATTTTTTGATTTGAAAGTTCCTTTTTGGTATGAAACAAGGTGCTGTTTCTAAACCTTGTGTCCACATACGGTAAAAACCACCTCAAGAAACCATTGCAGCAAAGTGAAAATTGCTTTACTTGTAACTGAATGGCAAGTGGCAATGTTGTTGGGTTAGAAAAATGGCTGTATGCAACAGAGTCCCCACGATCATCCCTGATCTTATCCCTCCCTTATTCTCTCTCTGTTTCTCCCTCTTTCTTCCCCTTTCTCTTTCCCTTTCTCACTTTTCTTTGTGCGTGTCTTTCTCCTTTTCCTTCGCATTCTACCCTTACCTCCCTCTGTGAATTTTTTCCTCTCTCTTGCCTGTATTCTTCTATCCTCTATATCATCATTCTCCTTCTTCTTTGACACTACAGATGACCTGAATGAGATCTGGAGCCACTATCACAACAAGGGGCCAGACAACTCTCCATTCCAGATCCACGCTAAGGTAGATGGCGTCCCAGTGTCCTCCATAGGCGAGGAGGAGCAAGCTCAGTTCATTGATCTCGATGACGACAACTACGACGAAGATGGTGACGAGGAGTACGAGTGTCCAGCACGGAAGATCATTGATGACCAGCAAGGCGGACAGCCCAAGATGGCTGACCAGCCAGTGGATACTAACCAGCAATTTGCAAATTATGTACAGGAGATCAGCCACTTTGCCATGACCAGGAGCGATATCGACAAGGTTTTGGCCCAGCTGCAGAATGTTGAGGGTTTCGGTGATGATTTTGCGGAGGTCGTGAATGTGAAGTTGGACGAGATCATGAAGGAATACCAGAATGTAAACGGGGAGTTCCAGGAGCGCGTAGAGCAGAGTGGGAACGGAGCCATCTTCCAATCAAGTGCTTCCCCAAGCCAGCTGCAAATGGCCTTTGACACTATCTGGAAGGAGTACCTAGAGACGGAGGAAGGTCAGACCCTTCAGGCAAAGAGAGCGGACAGTGCCTTCAAGCACAAGATGGACTCCTACAACAATTTCCAGGTCAATGTTGACTTGGTGGATGCACTGGGCAAGGTTCCCAAAGAGACAATAGACAGAATTGTACAAGATTTCATAAAATTTGAAAATGTCAGGTTGCAGTATGATGAGATGAACCCTCTGCATAATATGAAGGATAATCAGCATATAGCCCAGTCGGAGTTATTATCAAAATCAAACCAAGATACAAGTAGGACTAAGCTTTCAGGTGGTGGCAATATAGGAGAAGAGGTAGATATGGACAACTCAAACGCTGCTACCTCTTTGGGAACAGATACAACTTCAGACATTCATCAGAGTGGTAGCCATATACCACAGCAACCCCCGCAGCAGGGGGATAGTGCGTCATCTGCTGCTGAGAGTGGGGTTGATCCTCAGTCGCAGCAGAGAGAAAGCAAGTTGCAGCAACGGATTCAACAACTCCAGCAACAAAGGAAGAAGAATCAGGAGAAAGTTGACAGGACTCCAGATAACTCTGAACAACCATCCAAGGATGAGCTGTGAAACCAACCTCAAAAATTCCTCCAAAGTTTTATCTTCCATGGTATGGAAGTATTAGGGGACTTTGCCAATATGTCATTTCTGAGAATGAATTTGCCAAGTATTCTCTGTTTATTGTGTGGACTTTTTCATGAAACACTTGTAACCCTTTTAACATGTAGATATACAAGTAGATTATATTCAATGGCCACTATTTCACGGTGAAAGGGTCGTGTTTAAGGTTCGTTCACATATGCTGTGGTATATCGCCGCAGAAAGATCCCCAGCAGTTTTTTGCATAGTAAATGAATGGCAAGTGGGGCTGCATGAAGCAACAGAGGTCTTACCTGTGTGTTATAAGATACAGAAATGTAAAGTACAGGGGAGCGTTTCATCAAGCGTTTTGTCAGTGATTTTTACCGACAACTGTTATAAGTTACTGAAATCCTTGCATCTTATTGGCTGAGAGCAAATTTGTCAGTAAAAATCACTGACAAAACACTTGATGCAACGCTCCCCAGAACCCTTAAAAAGTCCTGCATTTCTTGTTTTTTAGGCGGTTTACCGTGGCATATTTGAGCGAGCCTTTAGAGTCTGGAATGAGTGGACGTAGGGCTTCCAGGCTTGATAAAGCACCATTCCCTTGCCACGTGGTAAACGGTGTAAGAAAGCTGCAGCAAGATAAAAATCACTTTCCATGTAAATACAGGGTGAGGGGCAGTGTCATGGGGTAAAAGAAATAGCTACATGCAGCATGGGCCCCAGTGTACTTACTGGGCCCGGTTTCATAAAAATTGTTATCAATAATAAGTTACAATAATTGTTATAAGCTACTGAAATCCTTGAATCTGATTGGCTGAGAGCAAATTTGTCGTAGAAATGGAGCAGTTGTTATTGATAACAAGTTTTATGGAACAGGGCCCAGATCTATGTTATGTGATGTATATAGATGTTTGATGCGCACTGTGCGTAAATCGTTCTATTTTGCTGCGGGTTTAAACTGTTCCAGCAGTTTATCAGTTTATGTGGGAATGGGGCAGCATAGCAAATCATCTTTCAAGTACTTGCCTGCCAATGTGGCATATGTGTAAGAAGGTCATTTTATATTGTATTTAAACAGCAAGTGATAATATTCAATTACAACTATAATTATAGAGGTATATGAACTTGTAAGGTCACCAATTGTGTTTTCTTTGTTTAAAGTTTTTTGCAGAAAATGGAAAATGAATTCATTAGTAAATGCTATACAGATACATGTATATTGTGAACAATTCTTCAGCATTAACTTCCAAGAAAAAGAAAATCAAATTTACTTCCAGGGTGAAGATTTCATGTGCTATTTGAACACTTGAGAGGAAAATGTGCCCAACTCCATCCAAACAGTTTTACAGTTGTGCAGGGAAAACTTAATGTTTTAATAAGTTTAAGAGACGATTTGTTTTCAGGGAACCTCTCATAAATATGTATACATTATCTAACACATGAAGATGAAAATTTTTGCGTCTTAAACGTATATGATAAGTCAATTTTTTTTCTAATAATAATTTTAACTCTTTCAGTGCCGATGGCACATATATATGTGACAGATAGACTTGTCATTTTCATTCACCAATTGCTCGACCACAGGAAAGCTATATGGTGGTCAGTGTATATCAAAATTTTGAGCATAAATGAAGCATTCTAAATATATGATTATAGACTATAGTTATATGCTACCATAGAAATATTCAGAGAAAATTGCAGATTTTAAAAAAAGATATTACCTTATTTCAACATTAAACAATAGTAAACAAATGAGAAACCAAAATATAATGGACAAAAAAGAAACTCAAATGTAATTTTCAATAATTCTTATGCATAAAGTTTGGTAAAGTAATAATGTTTGGTATCATAAGAAATGGTAATAAATTTCCTACAAGTTATGTACACAATATCTTGTGAAATAATAGATACTTAATGAAGTGAAGACATTTGAAAAGTAAGCATTGATCACATTTTGGTAAAATTTTGAAGAGAGCTAAAACCCTTGGCACAGAAAGAGTTAAACAACTGGTCCTTTTTCCTCTCATGCACCTGTATTCAACTGTCTGCTTTATGTGCAGTATTGATAAAGTGTATCTCAATAGGTTCATAATATATGCTTATATTTGATGTGTCTGTACCGGTATTTTCATTTTGAAATTCACAAGGTGAAAACTGATTGAGTTTACAAAGGTACATGTTTAAGCTGCCAGCATGATGTGTACTTACTGTGGGATCATTGATTCTGGATGGAAACAGAAAAACAAAGTTCACAAGTCTGTTTGTCTGTCATACAGGGCATTTGGTTTATCTTTATATATTTTTTCTTCTCTTTTGTACAAGCAGTAGTGTTGCCGAAAATTATCAAAAATTGAAACAGAAGCATAAAATAGATGATATGTATCACATTATTTAGTTATCTGGCTTTCTTGTATGAATAATATTATGGCATTTATTGCAAAATTAGCTGTCTTGTGACTTTGAGCCTTTGCACAAATTTTCATTTCGTCAGAAATCACCTATAGAGAAGAAAAAAAAAACATTGTTCCAACTTTGTTTTAAGTGAATATATTATACAAATGTTTAAAATGCTTTTAATTAATTAACAGAAATTAACAGTGTGATTCAAGGCCAATTACATGTATCTAAAGCTTTGCATTCAAACACTTGCAAGTTTTTTTCAGTGCATTAATGCACGGTACTGAAGTATTTGCATCATGCTGCTGAGGTGTATTTTCAAACCTCTTTGGAAGCGCATGGGATGTTATGTCATAAAATGAATTTGTGCTATACAAGAATCATTATTATTCATTGATGATGAACTTATGTTGTGAATTATTGTATATAGCAGATGGAATATACTATGATCTTAATTTAATTTTTATTTTAATCAGTATTGCATTCATATGATTTTTATGGAGATTTACAGTAGTCTGTTCTTGGCAGTCTTTTAGATCAGATGTTATATTTTTACACTATGTTTGTGTCTATTATTTATTGTATTATATTATATCACAATTTGTTAGTTAACAAGGTACAGGTGAGTGTCACCTCATCGATTTAGCATATTGCCTTTGTAAGCTTGGAATATTTGCTCATTTTATCATTCACATGTGTGTTAAGAGGAGGCGTGATGGCTCAGTTGTAGAGCCATGGTCTCGTAGAGCCATGGTCTCGTAAATGGAAGGACCCAGGTTCGAAACCAAGTGGATGTGCTTAGTGCCCTTTGGTTAGGCATTAATCCTCTTTACCAAGTCCCTCGGAGAGGACCTAAGAGGACTCGAAGCATTTGGTCCCCTGGTTGTTTACTTACAGGCATACACATGCTTTCATAGCAGTTGGATAAATAATGATAATTATAATAATACATAAGATTTCTGTTATCCATTTTGATTAAATGCTCAAGATGCTCAAAATAAAGAAAATAGAATCATATCAAGGGAATGAATAACAAGAAGGAATGTCTGTCTTTAAAATGCAAGATTGAACGAAACGGATTTTAGGTTGCCCTGAAAGGAGTCGGAGTTCTTCAGCTCCTGTGGAAGTAAATTCCTCAGGGCTGGTCCAGCATGAGCAAGAGCTTGTTCCCCCCAAGATTTCTAGAAAGCGGAATATATAAATTAAGACCAGAGTTGGAGGATCGTAGGGTTCGTGTGGGTAGGTACTGACATAAAGACTTGTTAATTTCAGGGGCTGTTCTGTTAACCCTTTCGAGACAATTGACCACATTTTGTGGTTTGGTTCAATAACTTTTGATGCAGAGCTCTAAAAAATATACCAGATGCATGCATTTATGTATAGTAAGCAAATAATTACCGTTGGTGAAGGTGATGGGACAAACTATCACTTCCGAGGCGATCTGGATGTAGCTATCTTTCCTCAGCTTCGCTTCGGATAGCGTTATACATTCAGATCGCCGAGGAAGTGATAGTACGTCTCATCGCCTGGTGATTATTTGCTTTATATTCCACATCTGAAACATTTAACTGGTATGAGAAAGACAATTACTGTCTACTTCTCGAAAAAGACATTAATGATTTAGGCCTGTATGAATTCACAAAAGTGTTAAAACCACCATAAACCGTACCCCTACCTGGATGCGCACAGTTGTTTATCATTCTAAGCACGCGATTGGGCAATGCGCGCTTAATTTAGTACGCCTATAGAGCTATTCGTAAAGGTCACACACTTTTTTATTTTGACTATTCGTAGAGGTCACACACTTTTCAATTTGACTATTCGTAGAGGTCACGCACTTTCATTTCATGCGTACCCAAAATATTGATAACGCATTGTGGTGACTCTGTAATGGACTGACGAGATCAGCGAAACATATAAGTACTATTCCATCAAGGTCACGAACTTTTCTTCTCGGGTCGATTGATATGGGGAAAACTACGTTTTATCACGTGATTACCTTTTGACCAATCTAACAGCAAGATTCTTAGTATGTGGAATATAAATTCAGATAATCATAAACATAAAACATACTGGTATTAATGGCCCAAACTTTCACAAAAGAGGTTTAAATTTAACCCATGGCCTAAACCATGGTTTAAAACTCCATCCAGGAATGAACTAAGCATATAGTGTTTATCGCCCTTTCATTGGACATGAAGCCATGCGCATCGCACATACTTCTACGCTTATAGAGTTTTTAACCATGGGTACAGATAATCCTCCATTGTGAATTTGGGTGCTGCGCAGGCATTGGTAGTAGGACTTTGTTCTTGCATCAACTAGGTTTATACTTTCATTAGAAATTTCCATATTTCCATATTCTTGTAGCACCACCTAATCTTCTATTATGTATTACAGTGTATGTATATGTATTGGTCTATATATTATTTAATGTCTATTTTAATGCCTGAAACATACTTTTTATGCCAGTATACATGTACTTTCTTTGTTTTATTAGTTTTTAGAATATGCTTTGACATAATTACCCAGGTAATTCCATTCCCAAGTAATGTTTCAATATCAATCACGTAATAACGATGGTAAATGTACCTTTCTACAGATAGCAGGTGTCTTCCAAAATGAGCTGAAAGAGCTTTTGAGGAAGCCCTTTAATAGAAATTTGATTATTCAGTTTGTGTACGTGTAGGTGCTACAACAGTAAGAAAACATTTTAAGATGTACAGTCCTATGTCTGTTTATTCACAATTCACCATTTGCTATTTATTCATGATATTGAAGTGATATACCTATTGTACATCTATCTAAAATTCTCATTTAACCCGATGACTACTAAATTCTGTAATGCCCTTAAGCTTAATACAGGGATGACCCGGTTCCTGTAGTCAATCGGTTAATAAGTGCTTCAAGACAGTTATGATCTCCAGCTTCAGCAGATCTTAATTTTAATTACAATGTATATGTTATTATTGGGGGTTAGGATGAAAGGTCATTGGTCCTAAAACACCCAGTACCTTACATAAATGCTACATTTATCAGACTATTTTTGTAAAGAGCGGTCATGAAGGGCACTATATGCTATCATTTGTTTGCCATTTGTTACTTCCCACTTGTATCTACCATGTTTTTATTTGTAAAAAAAATCCAAGCAGGTTTTTCATTGGTAGACGGTACTTTTCAGTTAAATTGTTCAGGAAAAAGAAAAAGATTGAGAGTTTTGCCTTCAGTTTGCCTTTCCTCTTGCAACCATTGATATATACATTTTGCTCTTTGGCATGCACATTGTGTGACTAGAGGGGACAAAATTATCAATTTTCCTTGCATTTTGCTCTAATCGATAAGGGATAGGTGTATGTTTGTAACCTTTGACCTCTTTTAGGGTTTCAGACAGAGTGCTCCCGTCAACCTTGGCCTCTATAATTTTCCTTCCTTCAGTTGAATATTATGTATTTGTATTGGTCATTATTTGATTTGATGTATATTTGAATGCCTTGGACATGTTCATATCTTATGTTCCAGTATACTTTCTCTATTTATATTCCTTTTCAATATATCGGCATTTTTAATTAACTGAGCATAATTTGGTATTGTTGTAATGCTTTGCATTGGTTTTACATGTATAAGCTTTAAAAGTCTTAGTTTGAATTTCACCTCTTTCATTTGGTGAACTTCTCGAGTTATTTTCAGCCTTTTTAATGGAGATTATGAGCATACTTCACCTATGAGCAAGGGTACTTAAAGTGCAAATCATATTGATGTACAATATTCAGCTTTCTGTTTGCTTATTATTTGGCAGTTCACATTGATAGCGCAGAGGCACATCTAGAAATCTTTTATATTCATTATTATATTTTGCTTGCATATTAATTAGGTAGCAGTGTTATAATATCACTCCAGTGCAGTCATCGATATGCGATATTTATGCTATATATCGTCGCATCATTATAAAAAGGGAATATTCTCATTTGCACTACACGGCTGTTACTCCCTGTTACTCCCTTTTTACACTGATGCGACAATATGTGCATGTGTTATAACATGCAGTATTACTCAACAGTATCTCTTTGAATATCAGGACAGAGTATGATGTACGTATTTAATGAGGGTGGCTATTGAAATCAGCAGTTCCTCTAAGCGTCATGTTATGGGGGAAATATTTCACACAGAGTTTGTTTTTATCCGTTCTAATGTCCCAAACGCTTTGGCCCGTATTCTGAACTCCGGTTTAACTTGAACCATGGTTTAATCTGTGGTTTAACTATGGGTAGCCAAAAATGTAAAAACTTTGTTTACACTGTATGTTCTTTATGTTTACTGGATTCTGGTCTCATGCTGTAATGGTCAAGAAAACTATTGTACTTATCATTCCCAAACAGTTTTTAAAAGTTTGAGTAACAAAAATGCTGATAAATTGAATATCTACTGTTACAGATTTGTGTCACATTTGGCAGCCCATAGTTAAACCACACATTCAGACCATGGTTTAAGTTAAACCGAAGCTCAGATTACGGGCCTTTGGATTAAAATTTTGTGATGGCGTCATAAATTTAAGATAGTACATTTTCCTTCAAAACTGAACAAACAAAAATATGTATGTTTGAGAAAAAACACTTTATTTTCTATTATTGTTATGGTGTTGAAAAATCCCAGAACCCTACCAAAAAGTTATATTTACTCATGAATCCTGTGTATACACCTTGTGTTACAGTGGTGCAGTTTTTTCAAAATATGTTTTTGCACAGTAAGGGTTATTTTTTATTTATCCTAAATGTGTATGTTTTATTTTATGGATTTTAATTATTTTAATCATGAAAAAAAATGAAACGACATCACAAAAGAATTAATCATGACAAAGATTTTTGAGAAGACTTTTATTTTCAAAGCTCAATTATCATTTTGTGCCTCTTTTATGTGCAAAGCTCAATTTGTATTCTGTAATAGAATGAAAATATTGTTGGTGACTAATGCTATTTGAATTTCACAATGGAATGAATGATGATTAATTGATGGTGTAGAAATTAAAATCTTATGAAAACACAAAGTCAATCCAATTGTCAGCCTTTGCATTCTGTGTTTTGTTTTATCCCACCACTCCTTTCTTTTCTGGTCCATCCATCTCTTATATCATCCTGTACATTTTACAGATAGGACAGTATAAATGACCATTATCATTATTACTATTACTGTTCTTATTATCATCATCATTATCATCATCATCATCATCATCATCATCATCATCATCATCTTTGTCATTATTACTATGTCATTTTCTCTGTTTCTGTCTGTCTGTCTCTCTCTTTCTCTCCTTTCTTTCCTCGTCCATCCATCTCTTAATCATCCCGTACATCTTGCGGTATATAGATGAACATTATTAGTACTACTATTGTTTTTATTATCATCATCATCATCATCCTCAATTCATAATCTTTGTCATTATTACTATGTAATTTTCTCTGTTTCTGTCTTTTTCTCTCTTTCTCTTTCTCTCCTTCATTTCTTAGTTCATCCATCTCTTGTCATCTTGTACATCTTGCGGTATAGGGCAGTATAGATGAACATTATTAGTACTACTATTGTTTTTAGTATCGTCAATTCATCATCTTTGTCATTATTACTATGTCATTTTCTCTGTTTCTGTCCTTTTCTCTCTTTCTATTTTTCTCCTTCCTTTCTTAGTTCATCCATCTCTTGTCATCTTGCGGTATAGGGCAGTATAGATGAACATTATTCAGGCCCGTAGCCAGGGTTTCTAAAGGGGAGGGTCGTTTTTTTTCCCCCCAGAAAATTTTAAAATCTAGATGCTTTCTGCTGCAATTTAAGGACTCCCGAGGGGAAATTTAGGGGTTGTGAATGATGATTTTGAACACACATTTTTATTAAAGGTGTGTGTGTGTTTTTGTTTTTCATGAAAAAGCGGACCTCAGCCCAAGAAGGGGTGGGGGGAGGGTCGTCCGACCCCTCCGACCCCCTCTGGCTACGGGCTTGTTATTAGTACTACTATTGTTTTTATTATCATCATCAACATCAATTCATCATCTTTGTCATTATGTCAATTTCTCTGTTTCTGTCTGTCTGCCTCTCTCTCTCTTTCTCTCTTTCCTCTATCTTTCTCTCGCAAACACTAAACAAAATGCTTCATATCTCTCTCACAGTATCTTTTTTTTTTAAAAATCTTTCCCTGTATTTATGTCTCTGCCTGTTTTCCTGCCTTTACGTATTCTATACGTGTCAAAAAAACAAACATAGAACTAGCCACTTCTATCCGCTTCCCCTGCTGAATCATAAACTGTATGTAGGCCTATATTACAACTTCCTTCTGATTCACAAGCACCTCTGATTAATAACCCTTTGCCAATGGGAACTGGGTGGTCCCTGCATTAACCCTTTCAAGACAATAAGCCAGTTCGGGGTTAGCGCATGGTGCAAATGACCCCAAATATCCATAGATATTTTAGACATGGAGGGTCCCTTTATGTGCACTTCAGAAAAATAACTCTGGGAGTGATAGAGGTGCCTCATGAATAGCTTTTGTTTCCCCCTTTAAAAAGAATACTTCCACCTGGATATCATGGAATGCACCATTAGTGCATAATTGAATAATGATAACATGACATTCATGAGCACATATCGAATATTAGTGTCAGTGGGTTTTAGAATTTGGTACAGATGACCTTTATCTGCTCATGCTCAGATTGCATCCCCGAAGTGGGTTATTGACCACATTTTGTGGTTTAGCTCAATAACTACAGATTCAGAGCCCTAACAATATACCAGATACATGAGCAGAAAGAGCAAAAATTTCTGCACACACTGTGTCCATTTTTGTTGCATGACCATCATGATTGCCTTTGATGCAAGGAATTTTAAAAAGGAGAATAAGCTTTAAAATCCTTAAATTGGCAATACATTGAGAGGTTCAAAACACAGAACCCGTCTTTAGGAGTTCTGTGGTTCAAAATCACTGTTTTTAATCGGAAAATTGGCAATTTTTTCAACTTTTTGTCAAAGTTTCTAACCATGTATGTTGTTTTCAAAGATATTACATTTTATTAGAACCATGTAGCATTAAAAGAAAAATATTATTGTTGCCATTTTGAAGAACAAAATGTGATCAATCTAGCCTCATCTGCGCAAACACCAATGAAATGTTGCAATTTAAAAGTTCTTATGACAATTGAAATCTTTTCACTAAAATCAAGATAAAATAAATCTCCTGAAAGGGTTAAGCCTATGTGAATAAGAGAATTCAGTAGTCATCTGCATTGGGTAAATAAAAAAAATAGATATTGGCGCTCTGTCAGTTCCCAGAATTATATGATTATGTCTCCCTTCCTAATGTTATATTCCTATAAAAATAATATATTCTAAAGTACTGGTCAGCGGACAAGTAGGTCCACAGGATATAACATTTTGGATCTTGTTGGATGTAACATCTTTAGAAAACAAAATTTTATAATTATATCACCCGCAAGTTTACCGATTAGTAATTATTGGGCATATGTTTTGTTTAGCAGTCCTTTATTATTATCCATGAATGTTGGTCAGGAGTATTTAAGAATTGACGAGAGTAAAAGTATGAATGGAAAGATGATATATTTAAGCAGAATAAAAATATGAAATATGAAGAGAGGAGCCTGAATTTTAGTGCCAACGAAACGGTGAGAGACAAAAGGTTAGGTCAGGAGATTCGAAAGAATACCTAAATAAATGTGATTTTGTGTTCCATGATAAACCTTGCAATTTAATTTCACTCGCATTGATTCATCAGTAGTATGTACTAACTTCATCATCATTTGCATATTTGACATGCTCACAACATTGGAACATTCAAAACATCTTGAAAAATCACAGAGATCCTATTATAGGGCACACATAAGTAATTCATCCGCTCGTAATGCATGCCGGTGAGGCGGAGCAAAGATGATTTGAAATTAATTGATTAGAAATATTCATATAAAATCGATTAATTGTCCTCAGTAAATTGAAAAAAGCGCAAATGGTGTTTGATAGACATACTCTTTCCAATTTGACACCTTAGATGATGTTGGCTAGCCTTTTATTATTTTTAAAGGATTTATTTTATCACCGGGTGCACTTCCACTGTTTCTATGTGCAAATGGGCGGACATTTCGGCTAGCCTTGTTTCAGCCTAAATATCTTTTTTATCGCCGGGAAAGTGCCCAAATGAGGTACTTCATTTGGGAGATTTTTATATTTTGTCTCTGTTCTGTGAATCTAAACGATTTCCACCGAGCGATGTTCAAAATATGATGTTTAGACAACCTTCGTTATAACACGCAAGTGAATGGGGCCGTGAATTACTTATGTGAGCCCTAAAGGATCACTATGTGAAAAATCAATAGCGCCATCTTGCGGGAAAGACAAGTTATTGCCGCACCTCGTCTGCAAGACTAACATGGCGCTACGCACTTCCTGATTGAATGAGTTACGTCTACGAAGGACCAGGGTTTGCTAATGCAGAATTTTTTTTATCTTGGACGCTGAATATTTTCTGCTTGCAGGAGAAGTGTCAGGACCCTTAAATCTATCATTTAGCCTCGTCAGTTGCGAGAGTTTATGCAGTTAACAAACCCTCCGACGATGTAACATGGGACAGCAACAGACGAAGGAGGGGGACCAGCGGAGGTCGTCCGCAAGTAACAGTGATCGCCCAGCCAAGACGAAGTCTGACTCAACCAAGCGGAATCCGGGCAAGTTGGCCGTAGTTGAGCACAAAGTCGGTAGGTTGGCCGGGGACCGGGCAAAACACGGGCATGTTGGGAAGCTAATTATTCATATTTGCAAACACTGCTGGTAAATGGTAGCTCATGATCATGGTCTTAATCATAATACCCCAACACAATGACAAAGGCAAGCTAAATAGATCTAACTTTACTTTGTTAGATATTAGATTATTATGTTAGTATGAATTTTGAATTGAATCATCATGATCATGAATGCACATTTCTGTCAATGTTTAAAATGAAATGACATCTGAGTGAGACGAGGTTTGTTTCTTTGAATCAAGGTTTGAGGTCAAACATTAACTTATGAACCAGACCTCTAAATATTCAGTCTAAAGTTACACTTACATTATTTGTCAAGCCCTGAACTGTACAATTAACATAATTAAACAGTGCAATTTTGTATTTTGACATTTGAACCTGTATTTAAAAATGTTTTCTTCTCAATCATTTTGTAAGAAAAATGATACGCACTAGGTCTAGGTAATGTAATACATTGTGCATCAATCACTACAAGGTTTTCATTGAGCTTCTGCTGTTGCAGGTCATCTTTCATTTATTTTGTTTTAAAGGTATCAAACTTAAATTAATCAGCTGTCTACTAATTCTTGGTACATGTAGGTTGTCCTTTAAAACATGTTTATTGAAAAAATTAAATTCATCTGACATGTGGCATGTCTCAGGGGCTGCGGAGTGTTTTTGAAAGGGGGGGGGGTGATCTGATTTCATTCACTAATGACAATTTTGAACCTTTTTTTCTGAGATTTTATAAATGTGTCTACTCAAAAAAGTTTTTTTCTGAGATTTTATAAATGTGTCTACTCAAAAAAGTTGGGTAGTTGGGAAAAACTGTTGTTTTTCTGGCTTATGGAAGATTTGTGTTAACATTCTCTGGAAGAATGATTAAAATTAGAATGATTTAATCTGGTAGTGATATTGTGACCAAGTGCAACACAGGAAAAGAGATTTTCACACACAATAAAAGGATACAGAGCTTATTATTTATGTAGCTCCAACATGTTGTAGGTTGAGGTGTTGTTTGTTTGCCATTCAAAAAAAAATCTCTAGTAGTAGGGTGGGGGAGGGAGGAGGGAGGAAGTCTTTCATAGTAACATACTAACTTGCTTTATGAGGACAACAAACGATACAAATACCTTAATTAGCAATGGACATGATCCAATCACCCTAAAACTGAAATAAGATGAAGATCATGACTAATTTCTTTTTTAGTACGAACAAAGATTACACATTGTAAGTCTTGAAAATTATCTAATTAGAGTGAATTATGCAATTCACTTTGTCTTTCAATAAACACAGTTCAGTAATGGTGCTTACATGAACTTCTGCTTACAATTTAGAATAAACTGCAAGCTTACAGTTATTGTCCGCTTCGCTTCGGTTTTTGACTTGGCATTCACAATCAAGAAGCAAGGATCTGTTCTTTGTATTGTGAATAAAAGACCTGGAAAGCCAGCTTAGCTCTACTGATCATGGTGTATTGATCTCTTTTCATCCCATTCTTTCTAATACCCCATACAATACCCTACATTTAGATGCATCCATCTACATGTACATGTATACATGTAGACCTGATGTAGGCCTACAATGTATGTGGCTAAATTTGGAAGTTTGCAGCTTATTGTCTTGTTATTTGTTTCCTTGAATTTTTACAGAAAGTGAGGGGAAAAAATGCTGCATGTAAATAATGTGTACAGAATAACCCAATACTACTGACAGTGTACTCTCACATTACATGGTTATACTTTTAAAACAGTGGAAAATCTATTGAATATAAAGAGAAAACAGAGATCCCTTTATTTTAGTAGTTTATATTCATAAGTACTGTTTTTTTCATATTCATAAGTACAGGGTTTTTTTTTGGTACTCATTTGGACAATACACTGTACATCCGTCCATGGAGCCCCTGGATATTATGCATGAATAATCAAATACCAGTACATGTATTGGCAGCAAGGGATTTAGAGGGAACTGACAATATTCTGATATGAGTGATATTGGTTAGAAAAATAAGAAATTTACATTGTACAGGTACAGTACATGTACTCACTTGTACATGTACCAGTACTGGAATGAAGAAGCACAGATTTTGAATTTGTGCTGATACATGTAGTTAATGTACAGTGTATCTAAAAAGGACCTACATTTAATAAAATTGCAATGAGGCAAAATCGCTCCAAATTAAACAAAAATTTTACACTCTCCTATTATTATGATCAATATTATTTACTTGTTTATTCGGCAAAGTAATATTATACAAATCACATTTTTAAAAATTGTGTCACAATAATAAATATTAGAGATAAAGCAAGAATATACTGTAAGTGTAAATGTGTTCCTGAACATGCTTCCCCAAGCTGCTATGCCTGGAAGAAAAAAGGAGATTTCTCAATCACTTGGACATTTACATGATGTCACTCCATACTCCAATACTTTGGCACATTTTCGTTCCTGTTGTCAACATTTGTCACTTTGAAAAATTCACTTGTCAGTGGCATGGGAAAAGACAATTTTAAGAGAGATCTTCTAGTGCTCCTTGAAACAATACATGTAGACATGTACATGTACATTTTTATGTAAGGCCATCAGAAAGTGCACAGGTAATACGTGTCAGCCTCCAGTGAACATGGCAGAAAGCTATTGCATTACAGATGCTGTTATGGTCTTCTCTGTAAAGGGAAATCCGTCCTTGATTTAACAGGTTGTTCTGATTGAGGGCAACAAACAAAAAAAAAACCCACAAAAAACCATAACCATAACCAAAACCAAAATGACCAAATCTTAAACAAATAAGAAGAAATCTGACAAATCATGAGTTGTGAAACTGTTCAAAACTGTAGCTCTTTGTCATCGATATCTTACAGATTTTACAAGTGTTTTTTAAAACAGTAATGTTGTTATTGTACGAACACAATAGATTTTTCTTGAAAAGAGGAAGTAGTAATCATTGTTAATACATCCGTGTACATGTTCTCCTCATGTTAGTCATTTTAAGTTCAAGTTCATGTACCTGTACATTTGTACATAGTATGCATGGTTGCTTGCTGTGTGTGGAAGAACATGACATTGAACACAGAATGGCAGATTGAAATTCAAAACAATGACAAAAAAAACAACAACAAGCAGAAGAATGTTGTTACTTTTAATAGTTGTAGCAATTACACTGTCTTCCTACTTCCGTAACATTTGTCCTCAAATCCTGATGATTTACTAAGTGAATTCATCTGAGTGCCCACACTGTGTATTCACAGATGGGTACTAATTTCAATAAATTTTATAAAATGATCACCTAAAAACTACATTGTACGTAAAGTGCAGTCTATTTTCTCCATGTCTCCTAGCACACTACCAGCTACAGAAATTTTCTCTACTAAACCCCGCACCCCCCCCCCTTAAAAAAAACCTCCAACAATGCATCATACATTTACAGATCTAATGGAAATACACATGTACATTGCATTTATTTACATCACTCCTTTTTCCTCTAACTCACACCCCCCCCCCCCCCCCCCCCAGCAAAAAGGGATAGACAAAAAAATTACATGGATGTGGATACAGTGTATGTTAGCAGGTGGATGTTAGAGGTTATAATCAGTCGTCTCACTCCACCATGCATTGATTATGGAAGCCGGTCTATGGATGGATGTAGCATGATTGGAGCTATTTTCACTGCACTGACTCATGGCAGATATTTTAAGGTTGGTTGATGTCAGATCTGCCAAACAGAGCATAATGTCCACTTCCATGGCAACTGGAGAAAAAATGACAATAATGACCTTCAAAATCAGGATCAAAGCCAACAATTTTGACCTTTTAAATGGGCAGGTATTGCTTAAGCAATGGGAAGTTTATGGGAATTTTTGGCTTATGCTGCAAAATTGTGTGAGTGTTCGGCAAATTAGTTATGAATGCTGATCAGAGAACAGATAAAAGGAGAACATACTATTGGGATGAACCTGCTTGACTTTATCACACAGTGGCATAGACACGAACGCGCTTTCTATTGTTAGTGGGGGAATAATGAATAGATCATCCCCCCACTAACAATGGATAATTATGCGTGTCTACGCCCGTGGTATCACACCAAATTGTACAAATATGCAACCAATTTAAAATGACATCATTGCATTCGTCCCTTGAGCATGTAGATGTTTGGTGAATGTATTCTGCAATTGTTTTGTATTCTTAAATTTAGCAAACGAAGCAGAATTTTGTGCAACTGCCTAATGAAAACTTGGTTAAGTACGGTTTTAGGTTTTAGTGCAAGTTGATGGGTTACAAAATGTTGCCTTGTTGATCCTGACGAATCTTGCCATTTTCTACAAATACTGCGAGCTGCAGGTGTAGTGTTACAAGCTGTTTGATCTGAGTTGGATGAGGAATTCAATGTATGTTCGTGTACAGGTGAAAGTGAGAGAGATGGAGTAGAAAAATTATTATGAAGGGGAAAATATGCCATCTGGGGCAGAGCGAGTGAGAGAGGATTAGAAGAGACCTGAAACATGAGATGCTATGTACATACACATACAATGTAGTCAAGCTCTAAGTCAAATTTATTTGATTTGCTGTCTGAAATGTCAGGAAGTACCCCCTAGTCTGTCCTTGTTGTCAGCGCCAGGTGGAATGGGGTTATCGGCGATGCCCTGTTTCTGGAGAGAAAAGATAGTACCTCGCTCGCATACATTTGAACATGAGTATCGTCTGCTGAGGCACAGAAGGGTGTTAACTCTATGCAAAAGGATGTGAGCTAACGCCCTTCTAGCTCTCACCAGACAATCTGATTGGAAAAGGAACAGACAAAAATGGACGATTAGATTGGGGAGATGCATGTATGATGCGTCATCCTCGCAAAATTCACCCGAGCACATTTTCCTAATGCGTTCAAATTGATGGGAGTTATTTCCAAACGTGCCTTGTGATTGCTTTCACTTGTAATGCATTATACATAATCAGAATGTACATTTATGGTGGTTTTGTACATTAGTGTTGTGACATGGCGGATGTACAGACACGGACAGGCTTTTTAAGTTATCAAGGGTGACAAGAAGAGCAGATAGCGTGTTTAGGATTGAAAGGTGATTCTTCCATTTTTGTTTTAGAAATAGTGTTTTATCTTCAAACTCTTTCATAATAATTGTAGTCAATCCTGTTTTAGTTGCCAGTGCCACCTTTCTGTTCTTGTTCGTGTTTTGGGATTGGTCACCTTATCCCTTAGAAAGAAATAAGGTGTTGTAGGACCTGTCTTGGATTCAAGGACAAGTGGCAGGCCACTTGTCTACAGTGGCCACTTTTTCTGTTTTCCTTGGATGGTTTCACTCCTGTATACATGTACGTACAATGTACATGTAGAGATACACCTGTAGGACCGTGGAAACTTGATATAAAGAGCTTCGATGTTATGAGATTCCCAATATAACATGGTAATTTTTCTGGTCCCAGGGGATCGTTTCATCAGGTGTTTAGTCAGTGATTTTTACTAACAAATTTGCTCTCAGCCAGTCAGATGCAAGGATTTCAGTAGCTTATTACAGTTGTTGGTAAAAATCACTGACAAAACACTTGATAAAACACTCCCCAGGTCTTTATGTTCTTTGGTTTTTTAACCCTGATATACAGCCCTGGAAAAAATAAAGACCAACTCTTTAGGCTTATGTGGGAAGTGTTGGCTACATCAGTAATTGAACTTTCAAATTGATTTCTACTAGCTAAGTAATAATGATTGGATGACTACTCCTTAAAACAATTACCCTATACAATAACTAACCCCTGGGACAATTGCCCCCAGGGTAATTACCCCTGGGACAATTACCCCACCCCCCAGACAATTATCCCCAAAGGATACTTAGATATAATGGCATGAAGGCATTTACCCCCAAATGGATGGATACTTCAGATTAACTAACAGAATGAAAATATCTGAGAGGATAATTGTCCTGGGGATATTCTTCAGGGGTGGGAAGGTTTTGGAAAAATGTTCTGACAGTAATGGTCTCTGGGATAATCGTCCAGGAGGTGTACCAGATTGTCTTGTTAATTAAAGCCATGTTCACTTCTCTTGAGGTAGTTTGTTAAGTTCTTGGTGGAAAATTGCTACATGGACATTTGAAGATAGCAGCTCATTCATGTACCTGTAGCTGTAGAATCTTTTCTTTTTCGATAACTTCAATTTTTATGTAACTTCAAATATTCTCAGTAGAATCATGAGCAGGCCATAGAGCTCAAACCAAGACAAGTAACACTTGAAATTCATCCTCTCAGACATTAATTGTCTATTACATGTACATGTATGTGCTCAAAAACCCTTTCTCGTAGGAAAATTTGGGGGGGGGAGGGGTAATTTTTGGGGAAATTTGTCTGGGGCAGTTTGGCCTTGCCATAGTTGTCTTAGGGGTAATTGTACTGGGGTAACTTCACAAAGTTAATTGTAATGGGGATTAGTAGTAGTCCATTAATAATAAATTAGCTGTTAATAATCATTTTCCTAGTCCCATAGTCCCATAGACAATGGACTTAACACTACCCGTATGCCTCCAAATGCAGCTGGTCTAATAATTTTTTCCAGGGCTGTACATGTACATGTACATGTATGTACCGTACCGTAAGGAAATTCCTGATATATTGTATAACAAGGTAATTTTCTTGGTCCCAAGGTCCTCGTTATTGTGACTTTCCAGTTTCCACTATATACAGGAAGGAGATTAAAGATCTTATGTCATGTTAAAACAGACATACAGTTATTTTGGACCTGACATGCATTATAAGGTTTGAAGCTTGTACTGGCAGTCTTTGTATATTGCCATGCCTGTTCAATGCAGATTTACTTGTACGGTGTATTGTACTTTTGGGTGCAGCGAGGAGGAAGGCAAAATGAAGGGTAATGAATATGACAATGAAAATCCATGAGAAATGGATTGATGCGTGCTGAGATGGGGAGAGCGGGGGAAAAAGATGACTCCATATTTAAATGATGAATTGAGGATGAGGTGATTAAGAGAGGAGGTGAGCGAAAGAGAGACGAGAAAGGGTAAAGGGGAGAGAGAGAGAGAGAGATAGAGAGAGGGGGCATTTAAAGACAGATTGAAAGGAAAGGCGGGAGATAGAAAAAGAGGGACCAAGACAAGGGGTGAGACGGAAGGAGAAGAGAAAGAGGGGCTGATAGTGATAGAGACAGAATAAGAAGAGAAAGGGATCTACATGTAGAGGAAGAGAGAATGAGCATTGAAACGGAGGGGTCGGGGAAAAAAGAGAATGAGAGAGAAAGAGAAAGAGAAGGGGGAGAAAGAGAGAGAGAGAGAGAGAGATGAAGAGAGAGAGAGATGAAGAGAGAGAGAGATGAAGAGAGAGAGAGATGAAGAGCGACAGAAACAGATTCAACCCTGATTCTCTATCCAACAATATGTTACCTTTGCTGTACACATTGTACAGTGTTTTTAAACACAAGAAACACTTGATTACTTTATCATATCGATCAAGCATTTCCATGTGATAGATTAAATCCTCATGCAAAACAATGTCCAGTTTTCCATTTTGCAGTTCATCATTTCACTATTCACACCAGAAAATTTAATTATTTATTGTATAGTTTTTGAGTTATCATAAAGAGGATAGTTTTCGACATGCAAATTCAAGGAGAGAGTCTAGAGAAAGCAATAGTACAGGAGAGGAAGGGGAATGAGAGAGAAGGAGAAGGAGATGGGGAAAATGGGAAAGAGAGAGAGAGAGAGAGCGAAGGGAAGAGACAAGATGAGAGAAGGGGAAAGAGATGAGAGAGAGAGAGATAGAGAGAGCACTGATTTCCCAGGATTCTAAACAAATGAGTAATTTCCTATGGTGCAGACATGGCTGTGGGCATTGATGTCACTCAAGTGAGAT
This sequence comes from Heliocidaris erythrogramma, assembly GCA_025617745.1. Taxonomy (NCBI): domain Eukaryota; kingdom Metazoa; phylum Echinodermata; class Echinoidea; order Camarodonta; family Echinometridae; genus Heliocidaris; species Heliocidaris erythrogramma. The sequence goes on from CM046869.1 coordinate 24,240,886, forward strand.
TTCATCATTGCCATGATATCACCTGATATATAAGATGCTTGCTAGGAGAAGAAGAAGCATTCATATACACACACTCAAGATGAGTATGTGGGACTACACGTATGTCCCGTATGTCCCTCATGTCCTTCACATTCACCGCTAGGAGGCTCATGGAAGCCACATTTACACCATATTCTGTGCACAATTTGCACACTAGGTGTATGATGAATAGGCTGAAGTAAGGTTCAAGGGAAACATATTTTTTTCTCTTCTTCCTCTCTGTTGGACATGATTTCCTGAGCAAACAGAAAGTAATATTGGAAAATCGGAATATTATCAACACCTTATTCATACATTTACGTACATGTACATGTATTATACATGTAGCATTTGTAGTTGATTTGAACATGTAACAGCAATTGATATTTGTTCAAAATGTGTGCCTGGAAAATTTATGACATTTTGAAATGTGATTTCCTTTTTCTCATGAAGCTTCATTGCACTTGATGCATGCATCAATTCATTTTAGCAAAACAAAACAAATGAAATCAATAATCCATGACATGCATGATCTTTTTACAGTAATTCATGTATGGTACATCATCAAAGAGCATACACCTGAAGGAACATTTACTGTACAGGGACCGCGGAACGTCTGCGTGTATACCACATTTTTGCACGGCCAACTGAAAAAAGTGGGAGCCCCCCCAGCCCCCCCCGGTTCCGCGGTCCCTGCTGTAAAAGTGTAAGTTGTCATGCCATAAATTTTCGCGCTCGGCCGAGTAAGGTGAATGTCACATGTTTTAAATATCGCCGACAAGCGCTAGGCTCATGGGCCAAAGATTACATAAACAAAAATATTTGCATGTGTTTATTTTCGCGCAAATTGCATTCCGCGCGCAAATTTCCACACCGCAAAATATTCCACATTTACAGTATGTTATCCAGGGTGTCTCAAAAAAAATGCAACAAAATTGTAATTGTCAATATCTTAAGTACACTGTAGTACTTCACCATCGTCAATGAAATTTTGTATGTAATGATGTACATGTAGTAGCATTACTTAAATCTCATGTGAATTTTACAAGAATCTATTAAGATAAACTGTAAAACTACAGTGAAATTTTTGTAAGTCCTAGCATTTTTAAAATTTGTAGTTTTAGCTTAAATCCTTGTTAAATTTAAAACACTGCTGCTGCAACAGTACCAATGAAATTTAATTGAGGATGTTTGAGTGCGTTATTAGAAATTACCTATTAAAATTTGGTTTGGGGTTGTTTTTTTTAGACATCTTGTACTGTAGGCCTACATGTATATGAATGGGAAAAAAATATCTTTGGCTGAATAGACCCTCCCTTAATCAAAGTGTATGAAGTCGTGCAGGTAATTGTGTCACACCTACCGGTATTCAGTTGATACAAGAATTTTGTACACAACCATGGGGGGGGGGGGGGGGGTGAAGAACTATTCATTGTATCCGCCTTTATTTATATAAGGCTGAACAATAATGAAATACATGGGTGAAAACCTTGGTTCCATGTTTTTCAAATCAGAGGTCATTTTCTTTGTAGCTGCATTGATTTTGATTTGGTTTACTGATTTTATTTTGATTTTATGCACATTGATATGCACAAATCAGAAACTGATGTGTTTATTTGTAGATCCTTTATTTCTTTTATCTTGATCATTTTAACCTATAACTTGGGGGTAAAGTACAAATACTGATCAAACCTTTGACTTGTTGGTAAGATGATAAATTCATGGCAATATCAGTATATTTTCTTGATTGGGAATTTAAACTTGTGGGAATCAATATGCACTTTTTGTAATGTTTTTTTATTGATTAAAAACCTCTGCGTGTAAGTTGTAGTAGAATCAAGGTCCATATTTGTCTTCTGGGGCAGACATTATTGCCATTGTTTGGTTCTAAATAGTAGTTGTTTTAGTGCATTGCAGAAATATGCATATCCATTTAGCTACGAATATTTGCAGTTAATATTGACACAATTACTGTCTCCTATCATTATGCAGACTGTGCGTACAGACTACATATTTACATCTGCAAGTGCATGTTCATAGCTTTGGTAGAGGTGTGGATATTTATAGTCTCCAGTTATAGAGTTATATCAGTCATTGCCCAGAGGACCTGAAACTGATAGGAAGGCCTCTTTGATCCTAAAGTACAGCCCTCTATTCTCTCCCAAGATGTAACAAGGTCAAGATCGTAACCTAGGAACAAAGTCAAGACCATAACCCAGAGGTTTCCGAACGATCATCAGCTTGCCGTCTCACTGGGAGAAATGGTCTGTGAAGTCATTTTTACCAGTTTTGGGATGATTTATCTGTGTTTCCCCTTCAGGCTGTAGAAGAATGACTACCCCTGTACCACTTGCTTCTAGGGGTATGCCCCAGAATAGGGTCAAATTAATTCCCAGTAAATCTTCTTTGAATGCCAGTCACTCACAACTCACAAGAGCCAGTTGGGAGCCCACGATTGCAGTATTTGTCTAGGTGCCTGCAGAGTGCAGTGTGGCTGGAGCCGCAGAGTGCTAGTGCTTACAAGGTTATGACCCATGGAAGAGGAAATCGACTTTCCTTAGAGACTTTGCATGCAGGAAGTGTAGGGCCCTACGTACATTGTGAGCACTCCCTTATAAGCGCATGTGAGGAGGGAAGAGGGAACACCTTCTAGTCCTCCGCGACCTGACCCTCAATCGCAGGCAGACAAAATTTAGGTGAATGCATGCACAATAGAGGCCAAGATTGAGTCAGTTTATGATTCTTATGCAGACAGAAATAAAAAATGACTCCCCATATTCTAATAAGGATATAATATTGTCATCTATATATTTTGTTAAAATACATGTATATATTCATTCACATCTTAGCAAATGATCAGTCAAAGACATTTGAAGAATCGAGTAGTAACAATACCATCTGTGAATTCTGTAAAACTAACTGATGAAAAGTAAGCAAGAAACATAGCAACCATTAAACCTCATGACAAAAAAGCATGGGATGATTAAAAATTAAGAAAATTCATGTAAATAATGAAATCATGTCACATGAAAATGAATGAATGAATGAATGAATGGCAAAAAAAGAAAAGAAAACAAAACAAGCAGACAACACTAAGGAAGTTGACAGGATCAGAATCAGAATATTTACAGTGTACTGTGCCTTTACAATTGCACTTACTGCCAATACTGTATACTGGCCAATACTCTCTTCACTGTTTGCAGTAAATAATGTAAAACCTTTTTTCCAGGGGTCTTTCTATAAACTTCTTGGAACTTTGTCGTTTAAAGTTAAGATCTGGGCCATATTGCAAACAAACATAAGTTTCTGTTTCATCTGTCATCTACAACTGTACTGTATGTAGCTCGATGACAGATGAAAATGAATTCTTTGTCAAGTCAAATAGGCTCTGTTGTGACACGATGGAAGCCAAAGATAATAATTTTTTGGTATTTAAAATGATAATCACACCCCAGGGTAAGCATTACCTATTTGTACTTTGTAGAATGGCTGAAATCTACTGCTGACAATATTTTGGCTTGATCCGTGGAATCGGAAGGTTTTCCATCAACAAAAGGGGAAAATTTTAATGCACTTTTGATTCTCAGACTAATCCAACCCACCTGGAAGTTGTACATGTTTAAAGAAAAGGTTGAGTTTTGGTAAAGGTGAAATATAATTTGTGAGCTTTCTCATTCTTTCTTTGTTAGTTTGGAAGAATATCATAGTAGAAATGTCCCCTGAAAAGATGCCCTCATATTAAATAATGACAAGAAATAGCTGAAGTGTTCTGCCTGAACATTGATGCTACATGTGTGTGCAGGCCCATACCCATTTCTATGTACAGTGCTTGTGCTTTTCAATTTCTTATCATTTTATATACATGTACCAGTACTCCAATATACACTCCAGTATACACCAATTCTTATGGTGACATGATCAACCTTTCCCAATAGACCGCTTCGGTAATGTATGCAAATTTTATGCATACCTTTCAAACAAACATCGTTCTTGACAACCTGAAAGCTTGTCGGAGGCTTGCCGGACATAGCAACAAATAATGTATGCAAACTGGATTCCAAGCATTGAGGCTCATTTGTAAAAAGCAGGTTCATGGAATAGCTCGTCACTAGGTGCTCGGAGAATATAACTGCATAAATTTGCATAAATTTGTATACATTACAAAAGCGGTCTATTGCTTCAAGACAATTTCTTTCACAAAGTACATGTACTCGCATGACCAGGGGAGCGTTTCATCAAGCGTTTTGTCAGTGATTTTTACCGACAACTGTTATAAGGTACTGAAATCCTTGCATCTGATTGGCTGAGAGTAAATTTGTCAGTAAAAATCACTGACGAAACGCTTGATGAAACACTCCCCTGGACTCAACATTATCTTTAATTCTTGCCTACTTCTGTTGCGTCTTCTTTTGTGGAGATGCACAGCCTCTGGATGAATCACAGACAGTATTTTGAGAACTCATGAATGATGATGAAATGGAGAAAGACAGAAGTTAAGCCCTGTTCATATCTGTGAATACCGCAATATTGCTTCGTCATCGTTCATATCAGCAACTTTTAGCAATATTTACCAAATACAGAAAATCATAAATCACCCCTGCCTTACTGAGTATGTTTTGCCCGTGGGGTTAAATATTATCTTGAGTGGACCTGGGTAATTACTTAAATGTATATATATGCTGATGAAAATGGAGGTTTTGATTGTTTTGAGAGACCAGGGGAGCGTTTCATGAAAGGAAGTTGTTGGATATTTTATCCGACAACTGTTATAAGCTAGTGAAATCCTTGCATCTGATTGGCTGAGAGCAAATTTGTCGGATAAAATATCTGACAAGTCGTTTCGTGAAATGCCCTCCTGGCTACTATGGAAGACGGTATGCAATACCGGTAGATATATGTCTACGTCAGCAATCAGTGGATCTTCGGCTGTGCAAGGATTTGTTAATTGGGGAATAATACAAGCATGTCATCTTGGTTTTGAATCTGGGACCTTTTGGGAAGGAGACCATTGCTCTACCACTGGGCCTTCACAGTTCACACCTACTAATGTCAACTTTTGACTTATATCTTTGGAAGTGCTAATTGTTCCATCTCTCAAGCCCTCAGCTTTAAAAGACCCCTTTCTCATTATGAGATTGGAAAGTGGATTGCGCTATCTTGGGGTGCGCCAGGGAGGTCCACTGGCACGCTGCGAGTTCACACCTGCAGAGGGTAGCACGATCTACCTTAGCACTCGCTGCACAGTAAACTGCGAATAGGCGAGCTCTAGATCACGTTATCTCTCGTGGACCAACCCCCAGAGGTGGTCCAGTTTGGGATCACTGTGGACGGCAGTGGACCGCCGTGGATCACGCCGAAATGACATGGCCACGTCCTCACCTTAGAGGTGGCGCGATCTAGCGTGCGCTAGAGTGCATTATTCCTTGTAATGAGAACCTGGTCTTAGGCTAGTGATAATGCACCAAGAGCGAAAGGGGGGGGGGGGTGTAAGAAGTGACATGGTTGATTAGCCCCACACCTTACACTGTCAGCCATGCTCTTCTGCTATCTACTCACCAGAAACCTCTAGGGCATACCTAGGTCATTGACAACTGCTTCTCCCCATGATACATACTGTAGAAGCTCTCAACATTGTAGCACAGTAGTTTGCAAGTACAAACCCTCGTCAAAAGTAGCATGTAACACAGGGTCTGAGCCATGAGACTGTAGACTAACATTAAATACAAACAATATCAGGCCTTGTTCATATTACATAGCCAGAGACTGACAAAGTTAGGCTAGGCTCAAGGCTTAATGGAATTTTGATGTGTCAGATGTCAGAGTCTGTGCTCGTAGACTAACATTGTAATGTAGCTCTATGCTTGTGCAAGCATAAGACTCATTGGCCAGTACAGCCCTGCTCAGTAGTATAGTAGTTTTGGTAAGCCCCCCCCCCAAAAAAAAATTTTTTCTTGGTCAGGTTTCTTTGACTTGATTTGATGTACATGTATGTAGCAGTGATGACAGTGGAACATTGAACAAATGGGGCAAAAATAATACATAAACAAAAATATTTGCGTTTTTTATTTTCGTGCAAGTTTCATGCTGCGCAAAATGCGTGAAAATTTCCACACCGCGAAATATTCCACGTTTACAGTAATCTGCATGATTTATATGGGAAATATACAATGGGCTTTTGAAATTGCCCTTGTGTTGATATCTCAAAAGTCTTTGCGATCTTGTGTGTCTGAACCTCTGTGAGATTGCAGTTGGGCGATGGACATACATGTAGCTAGCTCCTTGAGTGGTATAGCCTCAATTTTACAGTTCCTTTCAGATGCAAACACTACAAGTTAGAGGAAATCAAGGACAAAATATTAAGACTTATTTGGTACACGTACATGTATGGAATATTATATTCAACTCTTGAAATTTAATTTTTGAAAATTGCTCAAAAATCTGGGGGCATGGAAGGGGTTAAGATCACCATTTCTTCACTGTCTTTATGTTTGAGGTTCCTTAGAAAGTTAGAACTATCCATTAAATTATCTGTAATGTAGATAATACATATTTCTGTAAAGAATATTTCACTAAAAACAGAACAATTTTATGACACTGTATTTTGCTCTGTGTTTCTTGAGACAAAAACGCATTTGTGTTCGCATATTATCAAATCAGCCTTGTGTTAGCAGATAATTTATGTATACTTGAGAAGTGAATGTCATGGCATGGCTGTACATGTATATGCATATGGCATATTTTGCAATTATGGATGGAGTTGGACTCGAAGCTGAAGGTCTGCATTTTGGCTGGACGAGCAATATGCCTTCCTACTGAGCTAGTAATCCACCCGTGTGCTGTCAATTTTCGATGTCTTTTGTGATGCAAGTAGAGCATTGGCACAATGAATGGAGTTGTGATTCGATGCATGGTGCTTCACGTTCTTCATGTGACACCATAAATTACTCATGTAATACAGAATTTGACATTGATTACACATACGAGGTACATATAGTTATTGAGTTACTTGTAGGTCATGATGTCAAGAATCAAAGTGTGTGGAAGGTCATGATGAAAGACAATCCTTGTTTCTCCCTACCCGGGAGAGAATGTGGTACGTGGACATCCCTAGGCTAGCCAGATTTCTTTGGTTTCGTGAATCAAGATTTTCAGTGATTTTCTGTTTGGAAAATTTAGCAAAATACATTTGATGGAGCATTCTGTAAAAGACATGCAACTAAAAGAAAACTGCTGGAAATATTAAAAAGCAATTTGCTATTAAAATAGAGCTATTTCCTGGTATTCCATACAAGTACACCCGTGATGAAATACATGTATGTAAATGTAGTTCTACAACCCCCCCCCCAAGTGCTCCCTAGGAAACCGGAACGTTAGCTATTGTACATGTTCATGTACACTAAAGTCAATAATAAATGAAACATCCGTTTAGAGATGATAGATATCAAATTTTCGGCCATAGGGCTTCATCAGGAATGATGACTTTATTCAAAAATGCATCCAGCAGCAAGGCGCAATGCGCTAAAGGATAAGCGCAGCAAAGCGCAACAAAGCAAAATTGCTAAGGAGGGAGCACAGAGAGAGAGAAAAAAAGAGAGAGAGAAAAAAGGAGAGAGAGAAAGCGCTAGAGAGAAGAGAGAGAGCACAGAGAGAGCGAGAGAGAGAGCAAGAGAGAAGAAAAAGAGACAGAAAAGGAGAATAAGAAACAGGAAAGGAAAATAATGTACACTACATTATTACTGTAAAAGTGAATTTTCACGCTCGGCAGAGTAAAGTGAATTTCAGGTGTTTTTAATTTCGCCGACGCGCTAGGCTCACGGGCAAAAGAATACATAAATAAAAATATTTGTGTCCTTTTATTTTCGCACACATTTCATGCTGCGCGAAATGCGCGAAAATTTCCACACTGCGAAATATTCCACGTTTCCAGCATACTGAACCCTAGCTGCATACTAGTGACTTGAACAATTTAGAACTGTTCTGTACATTTGACGAACAGTTAGCAAACTTGTTGGTTTGTTACAAATGGTATGCTTTTCTGAATAGGAAGAGTGGAGGCAAATATTTGCAGAAGTTCGTCTCACCTTCTACATGTAGGTGTTCTCGATGCTCGCGGTTGCGTATGTTCACACTTTCATGTGTGCATGAAGACATTCAAGTGCTTCACATCGTGACTACTTCACATATGTACATGTAGTGTTAGGTGTCGTGTGGACAGGCCCTTACCCAGGAAACGGGCACTTGATGAGGAGGGTAGTATTACAAGAACATTCGAGATGCGATTTCAAGGAAATACCTACACTGCACATGTATTTGCATGAAATTTCCATATTCCCCAATACCGCCCCCCGAAAAAAAGATATCATTGACGTGGACTGCATAACTTGCAATAGGTCTCAAGAAGTGCATTATTTTTTTGTGGTGGATTTTCTTTTTTTTTTGCACTGCCCCACTCCTTGCCATTCAAGTTCTTTTCTGTATATTTCCTTCTGCCTTCCCCCAAGATGTAGCACAGCTGATCTTGCATGATCCACTTCTCATGTACACCCCTCTTTATAGTTGCTATTTTAGTACTGCTTGGTAACTATGTACCTGTTAAACTGAATCAAGTAAAGTGTAGACAGTATGCCCATTTGACAAGAAAGGACACTCATTTAAATAGAAATTATTTCTTTGGTAGATCCAAGAGAAGAGTGTTGATGTAGTCATTTTATTACCCCAGAAACTCAATTTTAGCAACTTTGAATGGCTTATTTGTACATTGTAGGTGATGTTTCCGTTGTGTCCCAGTCCTAGATTACATTAAGAATTCATGAAGGTAATAAGATAAAACGAACATGTACAATACATGTACATTTAGGTATGTGACCGTTTACATTGTCCGGTTACATGAAAGAGGTTCAGTGTACTTCAAAGGGGGTCAAAAGATGTGGGTCGATGTATTGTTGATGCAGTGACTCATAAAGTAGGTCTGTCTCTTTTTTGACAGCTAGGCAAGCTCCAGGAAGGAAAGTTGAGCACTGTTTGTTATCCATGGTTCATTGCAACATTTATTGTCATCTTTTCTGTTGTTCTTATCACAAAGAAAATCGTGATAAATAAGGCCGAAGCTCAAGGTTTTCTCACGCAGTATGTTAGTGTACCATTCTGGTGATTTCTTACACTAGTTAACCCTGTATAAAAAGCAATTTTGTTCTTCAAATTAGCCACATAATGATCCTTTTTAAAAACAAATATATTATAACTGAATATTAGTTTCAATCTGCTTTGAATATGTGATTTTAATCATAATGGTAAGATTGTACTCATCTCATTGTCAATATTTTGAATGAAAAAAAAAAATGTACATGGATACAGCAGTTCAAAAATACCAGTGATTCCTTTGGGAAAAAGTTTCAGATATAATTTTTAAACAAAAATATAGAGAACACACTTCATTGTGAAATTCTTGCTATGGTAAGGTTATCACAACCTTTCTTGAGGAATTGCAACCACTTTTCTTTTGTGGGAGGAGGTCCTCAGAATACATGTGACAGACATATTGCTATAACATACCTGTGAGCTTTTAAAAGCCCATTCATCAGTATACATGTACATGTAGATGTATTTCCTCTAGTGACAGAATATATAGGAAATTGGGAATATATTTATTATAAAATGATATAACTTGTCTGCTTCTCGAAAACCTGAAAGTTGGAGAGAGTGTCTAGTGCTAGCACTTGAGAAGATATTCAATCAATTCTTGGATTTTAGGTTTGACAGTTAAGGCTTTTACAATACATCCAACCTTAGATGTCTAACATGAGATGACAGAAAATGAGAATACATTTTAGCAAAGAGAAGGTTGAGTTCTGGGAAAGGTGAAAAATAATTTGTAAGCTTTTTTTATATATCAGTTTGGAAGAACAATATCCCCTGACAAGGAATGCTCTTCACATGGACCATATTCAAAATATGAGGAGAAATAGCTGAAATGCTCGGGCCGAACTTTCATATTACACGTGCGTACAGTCCCATATTTCCATTTTTGTGTGCATTGCATGTGCTTTGTATTGAGATAGGGTAAATTTCATATCATTTTGATGATTCTGAAACCTACACCAATTCTTATGTAGACATGATCAACCTTTCCTAATAGCCGCTTCTGTAATGTATACAAATTTATGCACATATATTCTCTGGGGGGGGGGGGGGGGTCCTCCGTGGAAGTCTCACCCCATGTGGGTGTTCCTCCTTCGCAGTCTCAGTTAGCGATGACCTCGCTGTTCATGTTAAATTTCCGGGTCATACCCTTCGCGCGAATTATTAACACAGGATCTGTATGTGTACTGTACACACAATCGGCAGTATCTACTTCCGGGGTTAACCACGAAGCTCGCTCGGCTTGTAGTTTGAGCTCGTTGTTTCAGGCTCGTGTGAACCCTCGCTGTGGTTAGGGACTTATGGTTTCGTTAACTTAAAGTTTCGAAACCATGAGTCCCGTATGAACGTAGCCAAAAGTAATTGCATGACCAACTCAACTTTATCTGTAAACAGTATAACTTGCATGCTACTCATAAACCTGAAAGTCGGAGAAAGTGGTTGAAAGAAGCACTTGAAAAGGTATTCAATCAATCAAGGTTGTCAGTTTAGTTTGTAAGGTGTATGTTTACAATGTTTTGTTTTGTTTTTACCTAAAAGTAAATTCTACTTTAATCTGTTATTGAAGAAGATTGCTATATTATTGGGTGGTTGTTTTGTTTGGCTCAAGGTATAATTTTACCTTGCCCCTTAAATTGTAAACAGCCCCATTGATAGTTTTAATCTATTTCATTGTAATGCATGAAAATAGTGCAAGCGTACATGAAGTCCATATCTAGTTTGGCTCAAGGATAACCCTCAAATAATATAATTTGATTTTCCCTGTCTGTTCCCCCTTTGTGTGAATACATGAACTTGTGACTGACTAAAGGCATGATTTTGTTGACTTGAGGAAGCTGATTTTAAGAGTATGAGTTTTTCTCCAAAAATATCCCATACACTTCCATAAATATTATGGGTCATATTTTTAGCATGTGTTTTAACTAATTTTGTTACTTTTTAAAAACATTATCCCTCCCTTGTGGTCCTTCTCCAGTGAAAGCTTTTCCCTCCTTTCTCCTCCAGTTCAATGTCAAATGAAAGGTCAGGGGTCAATAGTTCAGGAGGTCAAACAGCTGAGAAGGGTCTCCAAGGAGAAATTGATCCCTTGCTAGATGATCATGTAATGTAAGGACAGTATGACTTTCACAGATGTACATTGTACATCCGCAAACATATTTGTATTCCTTCCTTTCAAAAAAAAAATTTACACCCCCCCAATCCCTGTTCAGACTAACCTACATTATAAGTTTATTGTGTACTTAGCTATGTAATATTAAAAGTAATTCTTTTTTTATAATCTGAATGTTGTGGAGCGATACGTGTGTTTGAAGAATGTTTCGAACAAAAAGTAGAAGAATGAGCATCCCCTTATAGTCTGAATGACGTATCCTACGAAAATCGTATATAACTGGATGGGGCTTATCATGTGTGCACTGATATGACCAATCAGCTGTAATTTTGCATGCTCTGTCGCTGTGCATAACGTAACCTGATGCAAAAAATATACTATACATGTACAATGATCCTTTCTACAACTTTATACGAATCTCGTATAAATTCCTGTAGTATGAACAGTCTGTTGCGTGTTTCCGTAAAGGATGGCAAGTGTCATATTCCGAGTAGGCCTCCACTGTAAATTTTAGTTCTGCATATGTGTGTAGGGCTTTAGGCCTACAATTGTTGGTTACGTGTCTGTCTGTCTTGGGCTGGTCACATGAAGCGTAGTCACAAGACCAAGTTCTTTCACTTTGAGATTCACAGAATGACACTAGGTAACCAGCAAACCATGCCATGCCAATAGATTTAGACAGGTAGAGGTGTTGTGGTCTCGTGGATAATCACAATCTCAAGGTACAATCCCACCACGGCACTAACGTCCTTTGGCAAGACTCTAATCTACATTTGCCACTCTCCACCCAGGTGTAAATGGGTACCTGATATGCTTGAGCACTAGTTCCTTTGGCAGTTCGGCTATAACCAGGGTAATAATGTCTATTAAAGCGCCATGAGCTTCACTACGTGACGGATATGGGCGCTGTTAAAGTGGTCATTATTATTATTATTATTATCATCTGGGCTATAGACTTAAAAATAAAGTTGAGTTCTGCTCATGAGATTAAATTGTGAAAGAAACTGTCTCGAAGCAATTGGGAAAGTATAATCATGTCTACATAAACTGTAAGAATTGTTTTATACTATGAGCTTTTGGAATCATCAAAGTGATAAGAAATGGACCCAATCTCGCTGAAAAGCACATGTACTGCACACAGAAATGGGTGTATGGGACTGCGCACACATGTGGCATGAATGTTCGGCCTGAACAATTTAGCTGTTTTTCATATTTTTTATATGAGGGCATTTGAAGAGCAATCCTTTTCAGGGGACATTTCTGCTATGAAGTCCTTCCAAAATTACATAAAAGGAATGATATTGCTCCCAAAATTATTTTTCTGCTTACCCAGAACTCAACTTTCTGTTTAACATCTGTATGTCTTTATTGAATTGTAGGTTGACATATAATTGTATTTTGTATAGTAATAGCATATTAATGGTTCTTGATGAAACATTTTTAGCTGACCTGAGCCTAAGGCTCGAGTGAGCTATTGCGATGGAAATTTGTCCGTCGTCCGTCGTGCGCCGTCCGTTAACTTTTTACATTTTCATCTTCTTCTCCAAAACCATGATCGGAATTCAACCAAACTTGGTAGGAATCATCCTTAGGGGTAGGGGACCCAAAGTTGCTAAAATGGTACATGTGGCCCCCAGGGGGCCCAGGGGGAGGGCCCCCAATTGTAAAAGCTATGTAAATTTCAAACATCTTCTTCTCCAGAACCAGGCATAGCTCAGACTTGGTATTGTGTATGGAGATACCTCTATAGATGAAGAATGAATGTTGTTCATTAGTTGTTCATGATATTTCTCTGAGTGGCCCTATAGGGGCCCTGTGGGGGTAACATATTGGAGGGTGGGGGGGGGGGGGCGCTGCCAGGCAAAATGTACATTCTGATCTTCTTCTCCAAAACACATGATCGGAATTCAACCAAACTTGGTAGGAATCATCCTTAGGGGTAGGGGACCCAAAGTTGCTAAAATGGTACATGTGGCCCCCAGGGCGGCCCAGGGGGAAGGCCCCCAATTGTAAAAGCTATGTAAATTTCAAACATCTTCTTCTCCAGAACCAGGAATAGCTCAGACTTGGTATTGTGTATGGAGATACCTCTATAGACGAAAAATGAAAGTTGTTCATGAATTTTTTCTTGGTGGCCCTATAGGGGGTCTGTGGGGGTAACATACTGGAGGGGGGGGGGGGTGGGGCAAGTTGTCCACCATCCATAAACTTTTTACATTTTCAGCTTCTTCTCCAAAACCCATGATTGGAATTTAACCGAACTTGGTAGGAAGCTCAGACTTGGTATTGTGTATAGAGATACCTCTATAGATGAAGAATGAAAGTTGTTCATGTGCTAGAGAGAACATGCACCAGATGTGAATTGATCCACCTCAGGTGAGCGTCGTGCCCCCGGGGCTCTTGTTATTTTAATTATCAAAAGAAAAGAAAAGAAATTTCCTCCAGTTTATAGGCAGAGTTCTACCCTGACTTTTTTATCGGGGGCTCTGATGCAAAATCTTCAGAGTCCATGTGCGCGAGTCCTTGTTCGGTAATTGTATTTTGAAATTTGGGGATCCAGACTCTAGAGTAAAATTTTGGGACCCCTGCGAGTACCGGTCTCCTGTGAGTCTCAAGCCCTGTTTTAGGGATAACTCATTACTAAATGTTTGGGATGGATGCATCGTTGTTGTTTTTTTACAAGCATTTCATTTTATTACAATGTAGTATGATTGTGATGGATATACAATTGACGAAGGGTGACTTTTTCTTTTCAAACTTAAATTTTTTGTCCATCATTTTACCTTCTGGCCTAATTAACATAAGAAATATCTATTGCTTAAAAGGAAACGCCCTTTGTGTGTATGGTTTAGTTATGACTACGGATTTACTTTCATTGCGTATGATTCATATTTACTACCAATTGAATATAAGGTAAGAACAATGTAATGACGGCAAGGGCAAGATGGAAGCCTTTTTGTTGCTTAGCAACTGAAGGTAGTTACTCAGACTTACATGTGCATGTAGCTTCAGTCGCCCTCTTCGTGGCACACATTGTGCTAAACATTTTGCATGCGTGTAAAATCTTTAAAGGGATAAGCCACCAGGCGGCCATGGGGAAAGAAAGAATTGCGTAAGCCCCATTCACTCGTACACAACGTTTGTGCGTCAAACGCGTCCGTTGGACTACTGGGATTAAATTTCGGACTGCACAAAGCCGACCGAATCTCGCACAAGAGCTCGAGCTCAGGCGGAGCATTGCATGTTGTGCGGCGACCAGGCTATCCGGAGTTTGCGCCCCGCGGGGCAACGGCATGTAACGATTACTGTGCCCTCTCGCATAATAAAAACGTCCACAATCTGCGGTTGAGTATCCCTTTTAATCATCTGCTGAGAGCCAGAATGACGTTACATTTTACTCATACTTTAACACAGATTTAATGCCCTTTCAGCTCTCAGGCATATGAAATGATGTATTGAGCATGCAATATTTAAAGGAGAATTACGCTCAAAAATAAAGACGATAGTGTTCAAAGGTGTTATTTATTCCTACTTGTTAGACTATATGGCTTCGCGTCAAAATATACGAGATCGATACGAATCAAGATTTTCTGAGCAAAATTTACCATCTGCTAGCAGTATATCGTCTGCTAGCAGCACATGGGGGCTGCCATTTTGTTTATGTGTACAAGAAGATTTTCTTAATCCAAATGCTCAATTGCCTTTTTCAAAATTAAAATCCCATTTGAGATTAAAAATATAGAATAGATATGTCAATTTATTTTTAAACTGAAGATTTCCTTATATATTTCTCTTGAAAATCGATATTCGCTTAATAGAAATCTATTTTCTCGATACTGGACGTATGGGACGGAGCAAATTAATTCAAATTTTATGGATGCTTCTTCCCTGAGCATCTATAGCGGCAAACTATGCATTCACCTGCTTTCGGATAATGGACTTGAAAAGTCAGAATGCATGCTGCATATATTATGTTCTGCTCTGTTTGGCAAACCCAAGAAAATAGATTTTTGTTAAGCAAAACCAGACAATTTAAAAGTATCATTATAAAGATTTAATTTGTATAATACATGTAAACACCCACTTTATATTTTCCGTCACATATGGGATTTTAGGTAATGAAGAAAACCAATTTAGGATTTGGATTCAAAATATCTTCCTGACTGGAACATTTCTCAATGGTTCATGTACAACTCCAAATCAGCAAGAAAATGGCAGCCCCCATGTAAATGAGTAGGAGACGATACCGGGTGTTGGAATATCTTTATTTATACCCTTTTCTGATATCTTATTAGAAAATGATTTAGGCCAATAAATAGGAATATATTACACCTTCCAATATAAGTAAATTTGTAATCAGGGGTTAATTCTCCTTTAATGATTTATCGATTTGGTGTACTCTTTAATATGAGAATTTTTCTCCATGAATTATGTACATATGTGAGCAAAATCTCAGATACATGTAAGACCTACCATCAGCTACAATAATTCGCCATGTTTTATAGTTTTGTTTATAATCCTCTTCATATTAGCCATTGCATTTTTTGTTGTTTATTCTATTTCCAAACTATGTTTCCCAATGTTTAAAGGTACCAGACTCGTTTAGCATTCAGGCTATTTTCTGGTTCCTTTTTATCCTTAACTCTGTTATATTTAAATTTGTATACATTTTGTTTTCATGTTTTGTATTGTTATTGGATAAATAAAGTTCAAGTTCATGTATTTGTATTTGTGGATAGAAGGAGGGAATGGGGATAATTGAAAAAAGATTCTTCATGTACACCTGAAAAATATCCATGTCTTTCATTACAAGTTCATTTGGGGAGGGTCATGCTCTCACCTCTTCCAGTGCATGTAAGGGGTCTGAGCCAAAAGTCCTGTCAACGCGACGGGACGGAATTCAATAGGATTTTTTCTCCTTACAAGAAAATAAGAAATGCTACCTGCTGCATACCTTTACTTATGTAATAAGTTTACACTGAAGAACAATTCCACTACAAACACAAGAATGATCGTAATTCCGTTTCCATGGTAACAGCATTTTTTGTTAGCGCGACGGGACGGAACGATAGAATGGTGAAATTTTGTAAGACAGATTCAAAGTAAAATTCTATCGAAGTTAAAATTGAAGACTAGCTACGTATCCTGATTTTTTATTAGTATGATAGAGCACATGACATTCAACCATGAAGCTAAGATTTTGGCCCAATCAATTTTTTAAAATTTGAAAATTGATGAATGGGTGTCGCGCGACGGGACGGAATGCGACGGGACGGAAACTTTTGCACCATGTACAAAATGAATGGGGATTTCAAATTTTTAAAAAAATATTGTCCAACTGTACTTTTTTCTTTTAAACTATGGTAGAACTACAATGTTAAGGCACAGGGAAGTGGCAAGATTTATTGTTAATTCAAATTAAAGAGATAAAATCACTAGAGAGGATGGACACTTTTGCACCATGTACAAAACAAATGGGGATTTTGAAAAGAAATTTTTTTGATATCATGAAATAGTTCTTTTCTCTAAAAAAATGTGGTAGAACTACATTGTTCAAGTAAGAAAACTTTTATTCTCTATTGTTTATTCAAATTAAATGAATAAAAACTTGTGCGGGTTAGAAAAAGTATACTTACATCAAATGACATACATGGGACTGTACTTTCCAAGCAAAATTCCGTCCCGTCGCGCCTAAAATCCCTTAAATACCCACTAAATGCGACGGGACGGAAAAAAAAAGAACACATCACAATTCTTCTCGAAATATAAGGGAATCAATTTTAATGGTACAGAAGTGATGGTACGATAGTTCATTGATACTTTATAAGACCTCAGTCTATAAACTCTACTTTATCCTACAAAAAAATAAAAAGGGGGTGTCAAAGTGCCCCAAAATACAATTTTGCACCAAAAAGTTGAAATTTTAACCCAATTATAACAGAATATTGCCAGAACTAGCATTGGGCATTGAATAGTATTGCATATAGTATTCCAACTCCAAACTTTATTTTTCAAATGCCCTTTCACTTTTTTTTAAATTGCTTTTTCTAGTAATTCCGTCCCGTCGCGCTATGAGGGCGCTCTTTTCCATTTTAAAGGTTATTTTAAAAAAAACGGAACGCAATCATGAAGAGACACGTACATTTTCATAAACTACAGATTCTCAGCTTTCATGTGATATACAAGGGCAGACACAAATCTTAAATTGAAAATTTAGGGTTTATGTTGACTACTTTTGGCTCAGACCCTAAGGTGTTTGTGAAATAATGAATATTTGAGAATCTTATGTTTTTATCTTCAAGAAAACTTGATCTCCTCCATTACTTAATAGTCCTTTAAAATGATATTTGCAATCCATTGTAAGCGTATCATGAGATTATGGGCAGGAAAATAAGGAAGTAGGGAAATTACACACCTAGGCCTAGCTACGTGTGATAATTCCTTAGGGCAAAATTGGACATGCTATGATTAGGCACAATGCATACATACATGGCTATCAGTTTAAGCAATCAGTACCTTCAGTATGAATTATCAAAGTTTATCTTGTATGAAATAACTGGCCCTATGTAAACAATCTCCAGGCAGCTATTCAGATTATGGACAGGAATAGAAATGACAATCATGAGGGACAAGTTATGACTGTATAGCATTGACCACAAGAGGGCAGTGTTGGGTTGGCTGTGGGGTGTCACCATCACAGGAAGAATCCCCTGCTGTTCGGCAAATAATCTGTGTTGTAATTGTAAGAAACCAGTGCTTTATTTTCATTAGTCTTTGTAATTTCATGCTCACACTATAAGCCTATGTACAATGGATAGGAAAGTATTTGTCATAATGGAATCCGAACTGAGAGAGGCCTATTGTGTACGGTTTCAGAGGAATATGGAATTGGTAATAAAAACGACGGGTAGTCCCATTATGCCACTCACTTTCAATTTGTCAATGGGATATAAAATACATACATGTATACACTTATGTGATAAATGTGCTAGTATATATATATGCACAAATGAAGGCTATAACTAAATCAGGAATAATAAGTTACAAGGTGAAAGTGGTTTTGATGTTAGGTGTAATGAATTTTTCTTCCAGTGCTTACATGTAGTCAAATATCAAATTAATTTCTCTAATGAAGCTGCTGGACAATTCCACAGTTCCTCATGTTACAGTTGAAAAGGCATTGGGTTACATCTTCGGCTCTAATTCTCTTATTACAGGTATCGGCTAAATCAGATTTAGTGAGCACAATGCATACATATTGGAGTACCTATTTATTGAAGAGGAACAGTAATTATTGTTTATAGCCTAACTAATGTGTCAGTTACTCACATTACATAATTTGGACATACTTACTTACTTTACTTTACTTTAATCCCAAGATGATATAGGACGAATGCCTGTTCATCGATCGTAGCTCGTAGCTCGTTGTATCATGTGATTATACATTTTCCATAACATGTCATAACAAATCGAATATGTGTCGGGTAAGGACATGCCATGAATTTCAAAGAGGGCTTAAATGAAAAGTGGGCTGATATGAGGCTTTCTTGAAAAATGATTATACCCTTTTCACAGAACCATGCTAGGGAGACCTCCACTGGATGACAACTAAAAATTAATGAACCCATAATTTTTTGCAGATTTCACAGGAATAATTGTTACTCACATTAGGGTTACTCATGTTACATTTTGTCCATGTGAGAGCAGCAGCTTTAGTTTCATTCTAACTCACAGCACTTAGTTCTTCTTTGCGTTTTTTCATAGAAAAATGATCAGTGGACCATTTAGATTTTAGTTTCATATAACTCCTGGAAAAACTTTGGATATTTTAATTCCAGATAAGCAATCTAAATATGCACTATTTAAAGGAAAAATATCACAAAAAAGTGTAAAAATAGGTGATTTTTAACATACACCTTTAATAATTTTCTTTTAAGTAAACCACTGATGATAGTTTTACCAATGTTTGCACTAGAACAAAAAAATTATTCATAGCTAAAAGAAATACCAAATTTAAACTTAAAGGTCCATGTCCACCAACCTGTGGAATTGCCCTGCTCTGTTTGCATGTGATTTAGGTCATTTGTACTTCAGATAGTGTACAGTTCTATCTTGTCAACTTATGAGCTTTTTACACTTGCAAAATTTTGCTTAGTCCCGTACTATTGATGGGGTTAAACAAGGATTTAGCCCCACCGAAAATATGGGACTATAAAGCTTAGCCCACTTTCTGTTCACATTTGCATGTTACCAAAGTAATAGTACGGGATTTTTAGCCATGGAAAAAAGCAGGGTTAGCCTCACCAAAGGTGGGGCTAAATGTCAAAAGGTGTGGATAAGCGCTCTGGCTGGGGAGATAGTACGGGACAAACACTGCCAATGAGAACAGAAGAAAAAATAGTATGGGGTTAAGGATAGTCCAGGGTAAGGATAGTACGGGGTTAAAAAAATCAAGTGTAAAAACCCTGCTGGAGTCTGTACCTCCGTGCTCAAGTGTAGAGTGTCTTATAGGGTTCAGCTCTAACTCTTCGTGTAGAACATGTTAATACAAGTGCATGAGAGAATGTTAAGCCAGGGGGAAACGCGGCGGCCTTACCTTATTAGCGGCACTGGGTATCGTTTACCAAGTTTGGAGCAACAAGCCCCTAGGTGATTTTGTCTTTCTCCTTAAAAGACAGCTGAAATTACACTCCTTGTCGTGGTTGCTTGCGAGCAGGGCCCTTGAGAAAAAATGAGAGGAGGAAGAAAGAGTGCGCTTGATGGTGTACATTTGCACCTCAAGACGCCAATGTGAGGTTTTCACGCTGTCATCATGAACACTCCTGCTTGTATCATTTCATCTTTAAAGTTCAAAAATGTATCAAGACTTAAAGTTTTTATTTAAACTTTAATGTTTTATCCAGGTTATTTCAGAAGCCAGCTAATTTTTCATGATTACCATTTGAACCTACTCATCAACAGGGCTCGTTGTGCATACAGCTGTTACATAATTTTTACTACAACAAATATCAGTTTTGGAAAAATCTTTTATTTAATTTCAAGAAAATGAAGAAAAAAAACTAGTATGCATACACTGTGCCCATTACTGATTGTGCTTTAATAATGAAGTCAATTTTAATAAGTGTCATTGCAAGAAATTCAGATAGTCTTCAATAGACCAAGTGCTAGGAGAGTGATACTTATGTATTATCCTGAGAACATACTCTTTTTAAAGTCCTATATTTGGGATTACATGTAGTTTATTTGGAATTGATGGACTTTCCCACAAGAATGACATTTCCCTGAACATCCTGTTTCTCTGACCTCTATTCTATCCACTTTATACCTAAATGTTTGTTATTTCTATCATTATTTGTTTTCATTTCTACCATATACTCACCACTCTGTGGTTATCCAATAGGGCATTCACCCCTGTCACAAATCAATGTACAAATCCATAGTTTGGATCGGAAATGAGTGTTTTGAATCCAACAAATTTAGAATTTCAGCATCATGACAGATTATACTACCATCCTGGGAAAACTCTTTGATGTGAAAGTGGGACTTTGTGTTCCCCGGGATTAGCGGCGTTCCATCAGTTGTCTTGGGTTCGTTACCCTCCGAGGTTTCCCACTGACGTGTTTGAAATCTGCGCTACGTTATTTCCTCTCACCGAGTCTGCTGCGGTTGCCTAGCAACCCAGTTAGCCCTGGCTCTCTTTGCTCCTTGCGTTACCTTTCATCTTTGCCATATCTCTCTGATTTCAAGCGATAGATCAGTTCTGGTGTTAGTCATATTGTCATGGAACATGTGTCATTTGTATGTAACATTGGCTGTGTAATATAGGCCTACATGTGTGTGTTCTGTTCAAGAAGATGGGAAAGAAAAATCAGGGAAACCAATTTATTATATCACTTCAAAATCCAACTACATGTAACCTGATGAGTGCAGGTCGAAAAGCTTCGTTATCATGTCTCTTTTTCGTGCCATATTGAAATTTTGTAGTACCAAGAAATTATTTACATATTATTATTAATCCTATAGTCATCTACACAGAACGTCATTTCCATCTTTTTGTTTGTAAATCAAAATACAAATTAGGGTTTGAGATCAAAATATACATTCATTTGTTTGGATCAATGAATTAGATTCCCCTTTTCCTTTAAATTATAGTTCAAAATTCCTTTGATTTAAT
This sequence comes from Heliocidaris erythrogramma, assembly GCA_025617745.1. NCBI lineage: Eukaryota > Metazoa > Echinodermata > Echinoidea > Camarodonta > Echinometridae > Heliocidaris > Heliocidaris erythrogramma. The sequence goes on from CM046869.1 coordinate 24,262,326, forward strand.
ACATTAAATATGGAGATTATATCAATTTCATTGAATGTGAACAAAATCATTGTAAGTAGGAGATTTATGAATTCTTCATGTACAAAGTTTGGTAATATGAGTTATAGTTAAAATTGAACTATTAAAGTACCGGTAAACATGAATCTGCAATTTTTTTTCTGACTGGCGATGAACACTTTGTATGGTGTATGTATTTGATGATAATAAGACTTGAACTCTATTAAATCTTAGAAAAACTTGAACGTTGAACCTCTCCAAGCTGTATATTAACAAACCTCCCAGCTGTATACCGTAATTCAAGCTTGATCAATGTATATGTAGCTATCAACTGCTCTGATTGTAAGGTTGAAATGTGATGTTTCTAGAGCATGGCATTTTAGAAGCACTTGGTTATTTTGACCTTGCACACTCCTTAGAGTATGCTATATATGGTTTATATCAATTTTATGATGATATGACTTGAAGTTTGTTATAACTTATACCCAAACTTTACCCAAACATTAACCTTTTGCATACCTTCTGGCTAGGCGCTGTCTACTTTCTCTTTAAGCTCGATCGATCTAGCCATCAAATGCTCTGAATGTAAGTGGAAAATGTGACGTTTCTAGAGCGTGGCATTTTAGAAGCAGTGGTTATGTAGACTCGATGGAGTCCTCCGAGCTTACTTGAACACTACTATAAATGTCGTATTTCCCTTTACTCCCTGAACAGATTGAACAAATTGATTGGTTTCCTGCAAAGGGACCCAAGCTTATTAAATCACAACATTGCGATTTCGTTCCATCTCCTCTGTGCATACACTGCAGTTAACATTCAACATTAGCCTACACAAGTCGTGCATTGTCTACTGGTTTTTAGAAAAAGCATAAGAGGGAGTAAAATTTCATTTAAATGAATAACTTTTTATTTTAAAAGTATGCCTTTGAAAAAAATGTATTTTAGTACAATTGATTACTACAGTATTCTCCAGCAAAGTGTTGTTTTTTGTTTTTTGTTTTCATTCTGTTCTTACTTCATCTGGGCCCCATTTCATAAAACTTGTTATCAGTAACAACTGCCACATTTCTATGACAAATTTGCTCTCAGCCAATCAGATTCAAGGATTTCAGTAGCTTATAACAGTTATTGCAACTTGTTTATGGAGGACAAGGTTTATGAAACAGGGGCCCAGGTACATGTACGTGTATCGCTGTGTGCATGGCAGAAGGGCAACAATGAGGAATAGTAATAAAATAATATAGAAAAATTAGAACCTATTACTGTAAACATATAAGATGTTGTGTGGACTGAAATATGTCTGTGTCTGTGTCTGTAAAGCACTTGAGAGACATCGCTGATGTATTAGGCGATATATAAAAGTGAAATATTATTATTATTATTATTAGTGGAGATACATCAAAGGAAGGTAAAGAATACATTTGCTGGCCGTGCATCCTTTTGTGCCCTTCTGCTTGGCACATTACTGTATATACATGATTAAAAAGTAAACTGAACAATGAACTATAACCGATGGACTGTAAGTGTGCAGTGGTTCATTTATATGAGCTATCCATTATTCCAAATAGAAATCCTTCTTTTTCCACTGAATTTGGACAGCTTGAAATAATGAAGCCATACAGAGTTTTGTTTGTTTTGTCAAGAAATTATTAGACCTGTCAATATTTGGCATTGGTCTTTTGTTATGCACTGGTTACAGTGACTGGTCACCTGATATTTCTATAATTCTGTAATATAGGAAGAATATTCTTTACAAATATAAGTGTGTTGACCTCTCGTCAAGGCAATGGACCATGATTCAGTACATGTATATCCACAAAAAATAATAGTTGAATTGGAAAATAATAAACAGCAGAGAAAAGAATCAATCATATAAACAAAACAAACAAACAACTCCAGACAGACAATAACCTACAAAGGAACAAACAGTTGTATCACCACCCCCCCCCCCCCCCCCCCCTCCCCCACCCCCACCATTTCTAGGTAAGAGCAATTCTATTTTGGTCTTGCAAATTCAGATTTCTTCAGAATTTTCGGTCACTTACTTGGCAAAAGATTTTCAGTACACTGAAGTAAATGAAAGGAGAATGCATTAACTAGTCAAGATTTTTGTCATTGGGTTTTGCTAACACTTAAAAATCTAGAGATCAGCTTCATAAATTTGATTGAACGACATGCACCTTGTAGATCTTTTTGTTTGTAAACTTTTATCTCACATCCATTTGTGTTAATACATTTTTGACATTTCAGATATTTTTCATATCAAAGTTTAAAATGCAAAATGCAAATACTCCTTAATGAAAAATAGAGTTCTGTTGACAAAACGGATATTATCTAAATGTAACCACTTTGTTGACATATTTCCACTCCGTTTGTACCTCCAACTGTAGAGGAATATTTGTGTTTACTAATTCATATTTTTAGAAGTTTGCAATTACAGGACTGCACAATGTATTTAACCTAGATCTATGCAGATGCACCGTAAACAGTAATGGAGTTTGAGGGTGCATGTGTACTTTCCATCAAATTCTTATTTGCTAGAAACCACAAATATGTCATATTTTATGTCTATCATTGTAGCTATTAAACTTTGATGAGTTGTTAGCTTGTTATATATATCAGATATTAGCATCAGTTATCATGACTTGAATACCATTATAAAAAATAGAAGAGAAGAAGGTTTACTGGAATGTGAGCTATGAAAAGAAATTATTCTACATGTACATATTATGTAGCTATTGTACTTGGTGCAGAATATATATACATGTATATATATATATATGCTCTGCACAAACTTTAATGGATAAGTGTTTTCTTTGTCTGTTTGCTAGTTTTGCAACCATTTAATTTGCAGCCATAATCTTTTGATACAATAGATAGAAGACTGAAAATGCTCCAAAGCATTTGCATGGTAATGTACTCGAACAGCTCTGTACAAACTTGTGGACGATATCATCCATGAATTTTGTTTTTATGGCTGTATTTTATTCAACCGAGTTAGAGTAATTTGAGATATGACTGAATTATCGGCATTGTAACAGACAAGTGAGACTACTTCCATACATGGGATGCTTCAAAAGCAAGTGCGTGATTCAAGGTAAGAAACCAGGTGACCTATGGGTTTACATCCTATCTGAAGGATTTAGGTGATTGAGGATCTTACATGTACCTAAAGGTGGTCTGAAACAACGCAAATGTGCTCTCCGGTGCTCTGCCCTGTTCTTACTCCACTGTTGTTGTTTTTTCTTTTAACAACATGTATCATTCAACGCTAAATACATTAAAGCTGAAGTAACAACAACAATGGCATGGGGTATTGAACCTATGACCTGTCAGCTTCAAGACCACTGCTCTAAACCTTTGAGCCTTGTTAGCTGTTGAACCATGTATTGGTTTAAAAAGGTCTGGAAACTCCGTGAGATGGGATATTCTTCTCAAAGATAAGGGGTGGACAAGTGCACGCCAGAGTGGCACTTATTTGGAGGGGGAGGGGTTAACCTTGCCCTTGCCCTTCCTGATTTCGTCACGCCAAGATGGTGGAACGGCTCCAAGAACAAGTATGAACAAACAAATAAAATCTGACGTGATTCCATGGGAAACTCTCCGGTCCATTGCCTGATATGACGTGCATGATGTGGTCTTTCAAATGTACACAAAGAAAGCATAAACCACAATCAATTACTGAAGTAGTATTTGAATAAACCCACAAAATTGCAATCCAACATTCCATGGTTTTATTTTTTTTATTACAGAAAAGGGGAAAAGAGAGAGTGGGAGAGAAAGAATTTGAGAGAGAAAGAGCAAAATCCTTGTCATTATTTTGAAAGGAAATGGTCTGGTGAATGCCAGCTTCCTGCGTCAGATGTAGGATTTGAAACAAAACTACCAGATAACTACGTGGAGGGCAATGTGATCGAAAATGCTTGGCAATTGACAAGTTGGAGTTATTTTTGTGGATCATTAGACTGTATCAGATGATACGTGTACAATTTGGATAAATTTGTTTTAGACATAAACCTGTCTATTTGTTCTGTATCTTTATGGAATTTTATCATTGCATGGTGGATTTAGATTAGAACTTGATGTATGTTTGACCCATTCTTCTGGATATCATTGCTGCTGAAGTTTTGATTGAATTAGTGACTTTTGAACTTTTATGCGTGATTCTGCTGTAAACTGCACATGGGCATCAACGTGCTTCTAGTGTTGTAGACATTAGCATCCATTTTAATACCCACTTAAATGGCAGTGATAACGTCGCTTTGGCTACAGCAGGAGGAACTCACTGGGCGGGGTCATCAATGATGGGAGTTCCGTGTGCGCATCCAATGCCGGGAGCTGCCATGGCGGCAACTAACAAGAACACCAAGCTTCCGAAGATAATCGTCTCGTCTGTCGGAAAGAATCGCGTCCCCAGCCCGGAACCGAGGAGTAGTGGATTTATTGTGATAGACATTGTGCCGCTGCGCAGGGGCAGGGCACGGAGCCTAAGCCCGGAGGCGGTAAAGGGTGGTCGCTGGCGATTCGGGAGGGTCTTTGCAGGTAGGAATCAGGGAAATAAGTGCAAAATTGATATTGAATTATGGTATAAACTAGGTCTTTAACAACTTTTAATGTTTTAAACGATTAAACGATTCAAAACAAAGAACAGACCTACTTTTCTTCTTATGTATGTATACATGTATGTGCAATCCTGTCTTATTCCAAATACTATGATGTTCGTTTTCATGTATTTGGAATTTCGGATGAATCATATGGCTATATATAGCACATGCCAGGAAATTATGACACAGATACTTTCTACAATGAAATTTGTTTAAATTGAAGATATTGTCCAAAGGTCATACATGTACCATTCATATACATTATTACAATGGCATAGGAATGTATTGGAGGCCCGGAGTCTACATCGTTACCATTTTGCGCATACATGTATGAGTAAGATTAATTACTCTAAAACCAGAAATTTTACTCTAAAACCAGAAATTTTCATGTGCACGAAACTCTCGCAAATTTCGCAAGGGGTCAAGTTTCATGCCTCGAAATAAAACAAATTACAATTGAAAAATCATAAAATTATTGCAATTTGTGACAGTTTCTTGCTGCAAAATTGGCTAATATCATAAAATTATTGCAATTCGCGACAGTTCCTTGCTGCAAAATTGGCTGTCATTAACAATTCGCGAAAGTTTTATGTCGCAAAAGTTTCTGGTTCACAGTAGTCTATCTTGCACTCCAGAATAGCATTTCATTTCAAGTGAACACGTGCATTTCAAAGTCATACACTGTATGTAATATAATTTCTTGTGCAAGCGTATTATCCACTGCACACAATGATATCCAGAAAAGTTGCTCTTGGTAATGCTTCATTGTATATCATGTGGCGACAATATAGGCTTGATATACCTAATGTAGCATGCAATTAGAAGAACTCTAGATAACCCTGCTTGTTGTAGAGATACAGATTAAACAACATGCACTGTAGTTTTGATATGACTGTAGAGATTGATCAACTTGAATTTGATTGAGAGCAGTGTCCCACAGATGAACCACTTCCTATTGTGTGCTATACACGTACATGTACCTGTCAGTGTTAGATTATACCATTACATATACACATATATGTATACCCGTGGCCATGCATCATTATGTAGCCTCCATGACCATCATAATCATGTGATTGCACATCACATATAGGTGAAGCAATTGTGTAGAGAAGTTTTGAAAGAAATGTGTCATCTTTAAAGGACAATTAACCCCACGTGATATTCTAGATGCACCTATTGTCTGCTACGTCTTTCCATGGAGGCTGCCATTTTGTGCATGACACGGATCATTAGGTACCATATGCATTGATAATAGCCTACCTTTACAACAGATACGTCGCTTTGTTCTGATTGTATTACGATTGTTATTGGCCATGGGCCTAGATAATTGACGACCCATGAGTTCTAATAGCCATCCTGTAAAGCAGATTCCTCGCTTTGTTTTGGTATTGTTACGATTGTCTCCGTCCTTGACGTCAATTCTCCGTCCTTGACGTATATTTTTTATGAAGTATATTTTTTATGAACAAATTAAGACCTTTTAAAAAATATATAAAACTAAACTTACATTTCAGAATATGTGACTTTATCTAATATATATTTGTCCTCTAAAAATCAATTACAAGTTAACGATGAAGGAAATTTTACTTGGGATGAAAAATATGTTCGTGTACACATAAAGTAATGGCAGCCCCCTTATTATTGCTAGCAGACGATAACTTGGCTGGAAAATAGTGATTTATATCTATATCCTGTGTTTTTACATGAAATTGCATGTATCAAATAAGAGGCATATACTACACCATTCAAAATAAGCTAATTCATACGCTGAGGTTAATTTCCCTTTAAATGATGAACCGGTGAATCTCTCTCATGTGAAATTGTGAACCTTTGTTAAAAAAAAAAAGAATAGTGATTTGCCTGATCTATCATCCAATGTACTTTGAAGGTGCATGTAGGGTTCTGAATGAGAATGAATAATCGAAAATTGTTGATTTTGTGTAAAATTAATGTTAAGAGAGCCCCTTCTCCACTCCCCCTCCTCCTCCCCCTCCTTTTAAAGTGGAATAAAATGACCTATGAGTCCTATTTGGGAAATTCCCTTACTTTAGAGGTGAGAAAGGCACCTGTCATTGTATGTTAGTCAATGGTGTCTTCGCTGTCTATAGTCACGCTATTTACTTGAAACGGGTCACCATATCCACAAGTGAGCATTGTCACGAAGGCTTCATCAAAGAGGGGAAAGTTGCCTAGATATTGCACAGAAATTTCCCCAGATGTTTTTTTTAGCCATGACTGATAAACAAAATGTTATCTGAACTGTACTGTACTCCTCAATGCCCACTTGGCTACATGTATACATGTCTTTAAAATTTTGTCTATGTCTGAATCGACAGAAAAGCGCAAAGGAAGTCGGGTGTCTACATTTTTTAATTTGCTATAATCACTACACATCATTTCGTGCTAGGGCCTATGTAAAGTTGCATTGTACTTTTGCACTATCATCATTTCCTCCTCACCCATGGATAGCAGAACATGGTGACCTTATGTGAGGTCATGTGAGGTTCAAGTGAGGTCATTTGGCCTTGCTTAGTTTGTCCATAGTATATTCAGTTATGGTTAACTACATGGTTTACTTTAATAATAATGTAACTATCTAGGATGAAATACTAGATAAAATTATTTCACTGAACAAATTACATACATGTACTTGCCAAATGCCAGTGTTGCATAATATGCTTTCATGGAATATTTAGCACATTTGACATTATACATAAATTTATTGGCCTATAAAGTACATGTCGTCTGTTTGGAGCCATGCAGAAGGGCGTTAACTCTGTGTTAGAGTATATGATTTAAGGCCCTTCTAGTTCTCAACAGACGATTACAAACATGTAGGTTTGAGAAAGAAAATGGCTTAATATCAAGTAAAAACAAAAAAGGACCAAAATTATCAGCCTTTGAATACTGTTATTGGGAACACAGAAGAATTAGCCTCTGCAAGTGGGTGCTTTTGTGGACAGGTTCTGCAAACGGATTATTTCTTTAAATGAGGACCATAATAAACTGTTTGCCTTGTACACATTATGCACATTGAGGTAACTACATGTACAATGAGAATTTACTGTTCAAATTATATGACAACCACTTCATGTACATTTTTTTTTTCATCCTCTGTTCTTATTCATAGACTCGGCCATTGGCAGTAGAGTCCCCAATGTCCCTGTAGAAATACTTGAGATCCATCTGAGGCCACATTTTGTTCTTTTGAAAGGGAAAGCAATACTTGAACAGCTCTTATTGTTTACTTCATTGCCCATGTATGGTATTAAATCTTTATGTATTATAGTTGGTTTCAAGTATACCTATATACATTTCTTTTTCCCATGATATCATGTTGTATTTCCTCATATCAAGGACCAACAGCTACTTAGCCTGTTACTTTCTAGACCATTATCTAAGCAAACAATCGTGTATTATCTTTCTTGTCAAGTTAGAGTGGAGAGGTAATTTCTGTAATGATTTAATGATCATATTCATATCATAACAAATCACACAGTATTTCCTCATTAAAGGGATACTCAACCGCAGATTGTGGACATTTTTATGCCACGAGAGGGCACCGTGATCATGACCTGATCATGCCGTTGCCCCGCGAGGTGCAAACTTTGGGCAGACTGGTCGCCGCGCAACATGCACGCTCCGCCAGAGCTCAAGCTTTCGTGCGAGATTCGGTGGGCTTCGTGCAGTCCGAAACATAATCCCAGCAGTCCGACGGACGCGTTTGACGCACAAACTTTGTGTACGAGTGAATGGGGCTCACGCAATCCTGACTTTCCCCACGGCCGCCTGGTGGCGTATCCCTTTAACTCTTACTGTGCCAAGAGGTTTAGCTCTCATCAAGATGTTATCAAAATGTTTATCAATGTTTACTTTTCAAATGTCTGCAATTCATCAACCATCTATTATTTCACAAAATATTGTGTACAAAAATTGTGGGGAATTTATTACCATTTCTTATGATACCAAACATTTGTTTACCCAACTTTATACATGTATGTATTATTGAAAATGACATTTGAGCTTTTTTGTCCATTTTTGTTTTCTCATTTGTTACTATTGTTTAATGTTGAAATAAGGTAATATCTTTATAAAAATCTGCAAATTTCTCTGAACATTTCTATGGTAGCATATAACTATAATCATATATTTAAAATGCTTGATTTATGCTCAAAATTTTGATTAACATTGACCACCGTATACATGTACCTTTCCTGTGGTCGAGCGATTGGTGAATGAAAATGACAAGTCTATCTGTCACATATATACTTCATATCGGCACTGAAAGAGTTTTAATTTGACCAAAGGCTATAATATCTAGCTGTTTGTATATAGGCCTACATGTACTTTTGAGACCATTCTCTTAATAGCAAAAAATCCTGTGTATCTCTGTTATCTAGTCACAGGCGAGAAAATTTCTATAATGATTTTTAATGATCATATTTCCTTGCGTGCCAGGTAGTAGGGTGTAAACACAAATCTTAGCAAATTTTTTTCATTCCATTAGTTATGTTTACATGTAGGCGTATTTACATGTATAATGAAAGGATAATAACTTGATAAAAATGATGTTATAACAAAACTGTTTTAGGCACCTGGCTAGAATGCTCTCCAGGGAGTGGAGAAGATGCATGATTGTGTGCACTGGGGTAACAGTATATCTGTAAAGCACTTAGAGACATCATAGATGTATTAAGCACATACATGTACATTTATAGATCCAATATATTAGTGTTATGTTAACAATGTAGACAATACACAAGACTGAAAATTCTTGTGTCACTATATCCAATTATGAAAGGTTATTAGAAAATGGTCATCTACTGGCCATGCATCTGTTTGCTACCTTCTGCAAGGCACACAATGATTTTTATCATAACGTTGGCCCGTATTCTGAACTCCGGTTTAACTTAAACCATGGTCTAAATGTGTGGTTTAACTATGGGCAGCCAAATGTGACACAAATCTCTAACAGTAGATATTCAATTTATCAGCACTTTTGGTACTCAAACTTTTAAAAAACTGTCTGGGAATGATAAGTACAATAGTTTTCTTGACCATTACAGCATGAGCCAGAATCCAGTAAACATAAGGAACATACAGTGTAAACAAAGTTTTGACATTTTTGGCTACCCATAGTTTAACCACAGATTTAAACCATGGTTTAAGTTAAACCGGAGTTCAGAATACGGGCCTTTGTATTTATACCTCATCACATGAGAAAGAAGATGAGGGAATCTTACACACTGCCTGTTGATTTACCACTTTCCATTCCAGCGCATACTGCCCTCTTTTGTTTCACAGGCTGAGAAATTAGCTAGCATTGCCTGTGATAGAGATTTCTTCTGTCTCCTTGTATAAAATTTCCAGTTTGTCAGAGTAAGACAAATTGACAAAGTGCGGTTCAGTGTTCATGTGCATGTATGGGTTCCGAAGTATTATATAAACCTTTACAAAACATGCAATCAGTATATACTCTTTGCTACAATATTTTGGGTCCAAAGATGCTTTTACTTCACTTCATTAGTTACTAAATTTTTACTTGTTGGCCTGTAATGCTAAAAAATAAACATAAGTATACCCTAATAGCAAGTAGTGTTCTGAATATTTGCATATTTATTACTTCATACATATGGCAGATGTCACAAAATTTTGACAGAGCACTTAAGGGGAGATGAACAGGAATAAATAAATGAATAAGAATAACTCAAACGAATTGCAGATTGAAGAGAAGGAAAACGAAGACTGTGATGAATCTGTTGTGAAATATTGTGATTTGTGGCTTTTCATCCAAACAGCTCCGCTTTCCTCTCTGACCCAAATTAAACACATAAATGGGGTCAGGTTGGCGGCAAGAACTTGATCGTGATCATGCATTGATTTAACCACAATTACAGCTTGGTTTACACTGGGAATCAATAGTGCCAATTTTGTCTGGATTCTCAGGAGGTTTATTTTCAAATGGAAATTCTTTATGCATCAAATCACTTTCATTTATGAAGATTGTCTAAACGAACCATGTACATGTAGTTTTTATAGTGTGAAAGGTTCGACATTAGCAGTACGATACTTGTAAATGTACTGTAAAACAAAAAAACTTTGTTCACATGAAATGTCACGAATTTGAGAGTGGTTAACATTCACAAAAGTTTCATGCCACATATTCAGAGACTCACAACTAATGCAAGGCTGAATTTTTTGCGATTAATGAAAGTTGCGTGTCGTTTATGATTCGTGAAAGTTTCTAGTCATTGTGCCCTGGTTTTACAGTAGTATTGATGGAAGGAGAGACAATTTTAACCCGTTGACTACTAAATCATCTAATTCCTATAGGCTTTATACAGGGGCCACCCGGTTCCCGTAGGCAATGGGTTAATGTGGTTAAGTTTTTTGACAGGGATGGTCATGTGTGGCATATTATTGCCCTGTAAACCTTGATCTGTTGTCAAAATGTTTTATTTGAATTTAAAAGCAAATAAAGCAAACAAAATGTCCTTGTCTGAACTTTTTGTTTTATACTCTACAAAAACCACAACTGTTTTTTTTTCTTTCGCTGTAACCAAATAATCACCAATAATAACCGCTGACTAATTTCTATTTTAAAACAAGAAAATGCAACAGTCCCCTGAAATAGATTCATGCTGTGACAAAAATTTACAGGTAATTGCTGTTATGCTACAGAGTGTCCATTGAAGTGTCTAAGAGCTGTGCTTAAGAAGTGCTCTGACATATGCTCCTGCGACAATTGCTCCTGCGACAATTGCTCCTGGCTTTATTTCATCAAAGATACAGGGTTAGGGTTGCGATTGGGTTGTAGGTTAGGTTTAGAGTTAGGTATAGTGTTTGGTCAAGGGTTAGGGTTGCACTTGGGTTGTAGGTTACGTTTAGAGTTATGTTTAGAGTTAGGTATAGTGTTTGGTCCAGGGTTGGGGTTGCACTTGGGTTGTAGGTTAGGTTTAGAGTTACGTTTAGAGTTAGGTATAGTGTTTGGTCCAGGGTTGGGGTTGCAATTGGGTTGTAGGTTAGGTTTAGAGTTAGGTATAGAGTTTGGTATAGTGTTTGGTCCAGTGTTAGGGTTGCACTTGGGTTGTAGGTTAGGTTTAGAGTTATGTTTAGAGTTAGGTATAGTGTTTGGTCCAGTGTTAGGGTTGCAATTGGGTTGTAGGTTAGGTTTAGAGTTAGGTATAGTGTTTGGTCCAGTGTTGGGGTTGCACTTGGGTTGTAGGTTAGGTTTAGAGTTAGGTGTAGTCTTGGGATTGCAATTGGGTTGTAGGTTAGGTTTAGAGTTAGGTATAGTACTTTGTCCAGTGTTGGGGTTGCAATTGGGTTGTAGGTTAGGTTTAGAGTTAGGTGTAGTGTTTGGTCCAGTGTTGGGGTTGCACTTGGGTTGTAGGTTAGGTTTAGAGTTAGGTTTAGAGTTAGGTATAGTGTTTGGTCCAGTGTTGGGGTTGCACTTGGGTTGTAGGTTAGGTTTAGAGTTAGGTTTAGAGTTTAATAGGTATAGTGTTTGGTCCAGTGTTAGGGTTGCAATTGGGTTGTAGGTTAGGTTTAGAGTTAGGTATAGTGTTTGGTCCAGTGTTGGGGTTGCAATTGGGTTGTAGGTTAGGTTTAGAGTTAGGTGTAGTCTTGGGATTGCAATTGGGTTGTAGGTTAGGTATAGTACTTTGTCCAGTGTTGGGGTTGCAATTGGGTTGTAGGTTAGGTTTAGAGTTAGGTGTAGTGTTTGGTCCAGTGTTGGGGTTGCACCTGGGTTGTAGGTTAGGTTTAGAGTTAGGTATAGTGTTTGGTCCAGTGTTGGGGTTGCAATTGGGTTGTAGGTTAGGTATAGTACTTGGTCCAGTGTTAGGGTTGCAATTGGGTTGTAGGTTAGGTTTAGAGTTAGGTGTAGTGTTTGGTCCAGTGTTGGGGTTGCAATTGGGTTGTAGGTTAGGTTTAGAGTTAGGTATAGTACTTGGTCCAGTGTTAGGGTTGCAATTGGGTTGTAGGTTAGGTTTAGAGTTAGGTATAGTACTTGGTCCAGTGTTAGGGTTGCAATTGGGTTGTAGGTTAGGTTTAGAGTTAGGTGTAGTGTTTGGTCCAGTGTTGGGGTTGCAATTGGGTTGTAGGTTAGGTTTAGAGTTAGGTATAGTGTTTGGTCCAGTGTTGGGGTTGCAATTGGGTTGTAGGTTAGGTATAGTACTTGGTCCAGTGTTAGGGTTGCAATTGGGTTGTAGGTTAGGTTTAGAGTTAGGTGTAGTGTTTGGTCCAGTGTTGGGGTTGCACCTGGGTTGTAGGTTAGGTTTAGAGTTAGGTGTAGTGTTTGGTCCAGTGTTGGGGTTGCACCTGGGTTGTAGGTTAGGTTTAGAGTTAGGTATAGTGTTTGGTCCAGTGTTGGGGTTGCAATTGGGTTGTAGGTTAGGTTTAGATTTAGAATTAGGTTTAGTGTTTAGTCAAGGATTCAAGTTTTGAATTTGGTATGTGTACAAAAAAAACCTGGAGCTATCGTCTTGCAACTGCTCCAGAAGATCAGTTCAGAATAAATTTATTCTTGTTCTGTCCTCTCCCTACTGCAAAACCCAAAGCCATCATCTTTGTACATGGTGTTTTTGTCAAGATGTTACTGACAAGCTCGGACTTAAACTCTCCAAGCGAAATGCAGCTTGTGTCTCTGACAAAGTTGCCTTGTGGGTTGCATGTCAAAGTAGCATCTATTGATTTCATTGTATCATTTACAGATAGAGAGGGGAAAAAAGGAGAACAGAAAGAGGAATCTGCAAATTATCGGAAGATACTTCCAGGAATGACATAAATACATTGTCATTGATTGCCCTTCTTCTTTTTTCTGTAAGCTATTTTTTTTCCCAGTAGATTTTATCACTTGCCTGTCTCCTTAAAGAAATTATCTTCTTTTTGTTTTGTTTAAAGATAAAGTTGAGTTCTGGTCATGAGATTGAATTGTGAAAGAAACTGTCTCAAAGCAATTGGGAAAGGTTGATTAAAAAGCAGATAAGAATTGGTGTATGCTGTATTAAAGGTTTTGGAATTAAGAAATTGATTCAGTCCTGCTGAGAGTCACATACACTGCACACAGATATCAAATCAAGCAAGATTTACAGTGTTCAGAGTATTTAAACTTGCAATAATTGTCAAATAACAAAATTAATATATTTGAACCTTATATTTTTTTCTAAGATACCAGCATGGAAACCCAAACATAAAGAAAAAAAAAGGTTGGTCAGTCCCCTTTAAGACTTGAAATCTCTCCAAACGAAATGTGGGTTGCTTACCACAAAGTCGATACATGATGGGTGCCCTCTTGACTGAGAGAGTGGCTTCTATTGATTTGAATATCATTTGTCAATAATAAAAAAGAACATCTGCACATTCTTGCAGACTATACACAGATGCTGTTACCTCCTGGAATGAAATTAATACAATGTCTCTGATTGGCCATCTTTTTTTTCTACTATACACAGATGCTGTTACTTCCTGGAATGAAATTAATACAATGTCTTTGATTGGCCATCCTTTTTTTTTCTTGAAAAGCTGAAAAGTCCTCATGCTTTCTTCAATGACTTTTTGTCTTTATCCTCTAAAAAGTAATCTTCCTGAAAATTATCTTCTTGAAAATTATCTTCCTGAAAATTATCTTCCTGAAAATTATCTTCTTGAAAATTATCTTCCTGAAAATTATCTTCCTGAAAATTATCTTCAAAAATTATCTACTAGAGAATACCTGCTTTTAGAATATGCAAGATTTCTTCTTTTTGTGCATTTATACCTTCTTTGCAAAGGCAGAATGAGCGTTTCAAAACGCTAAAACGTCTAAAATACAGTTTCACGGAGAACTGTTTATACTTCTTTTCTCCAGGCAAATTCGGGCTCTGCAGCTGGTTTTGCAAACCTCACTTTAATAGCATGCTACTAGTTTATATGACGTCAATAAATGCGTTTACAAATGATTGTGCATTTATGCTTCCCCAGAAACCGTGTTTTTGGAGAAGCAGCGATTCAAAACTCCCCTTTTTGTGAGTTTTACATCAGCGTTTTGAAATGGCGATTATACCAAAATGACTGTGGACACAACCGTGTTTTGGACTAAATGCTTAACAAAAGGCTCATTCTGGCCTGAAAAATGGGAGTACAAACACATCCTATGACAGTCGTGTCTTTGGTAGTTCACATAGCTGGAAGGAAATATGCCAAATGGATTGAACCAAGCAAAATTTCCTATGTATGAGATGCACATATATTGATCTCCCAACTTGCAATTCTGTGTTTCAATATAAAAAAAAATGCATGTAGTTTTCCCACAGGGCACATGTATATGACAGTATAAGTTATATACAAGAGATTAAATTTATTTTTGAGGGCTCTTTAAAGGTCATACTGGACTTGTCTATTATTTCCAGTGATTTTAATGGATTGAAATGATTTACAATTCTTACCATTTTCTAGAGTTTATGGGGCGAATTTCCTTTTGCCCTCATTAATTTTCTGCTCTCTTTCACTAGTATCCCACAGTGGGGTATTTCTTTTTGAAATCCAGTACACCTTGTGTCAGCCCCAAGTGTTCAAATGTACGAATTAGAACCCTTCATCTGTGTGCGTGTGTTTTATAATGAACTGCAAGAATTTTGGAACATTTTGAAATATTTCCTGTATTTCTTCATGTTTTTGATTAGAGGAGAAAGAGAGTGTGAACATTAATACATATGTATTTGTAATAAGTTTCTTGATACAATTCGCAGAATGAAATCCTCTGGGAAATGAAACCTTTTCGGCGATTGGATTGGAATTGCAACCTTTTGTAACAAATTGAAGTCTTGCCCCTGCATGAGGTGATATTGGTGCTGCAGTAGAGATCCAATCAAACCTGATTGCCAACCCATGCTGAATCCCAATATCTTAATCAATAGCAATCAAACACTGCCCTCCCTTGACAGTAATTGGTCCATCTCAGGCACAGGCATGGTGCGAGGTGTTAAATTTTACGAGGCAATCTCCTCCTTCTCTCCTCTTTTAATCAAGACTCATTCCTTCGTATTCATTCACAGCAACTTCTTTGTTGCATGTTCTGTAGTATAAGTTAGATTTTATTTGTAGAATAGACTTCTTTATAAAATTTCCTGCACTTGTTCAATGTCTAGAATCTTAGATTGAAAGGTTCTTAAAGTGATGAAATAACAAAACAGCAACCCCATCTTGAGGTGTAAAGGCATGATTCTGACAAGGTAATTTTAAGTTTTTTAACTCATTGCCTACTGATTGTTCTCATTCCCCAGGCTTACCGGTAGTACAGAAACCACCAAGTTCCTGTAGTTAGTGGCTTAATTAAGGATGTCAAAACAATGGTGCTATCAAAACTTGTAGAGTTAAACAGAAGGTTGAGTTCTGGGAATAGTAAAAAATAATTTGTGAGCATTTTCATTCTTTTTTTTTAGTACAGTCAGTTTGGAATATTATCATAGCAGAAATGTCCCCCTGAAAAGGATTGATCTTCAAATGCTCTCACATTCAAAATATGACAAGAAACAGCTGAAATGTTTGGACTCAACATTTGTGTGTAGTCCCATGGACCGGTACACAGTGCATGTCACTCTCGTCAGGATTGAGTCAATTTCTTATCACTTGGGTGATTCAAAAACCTTACAGCATGTGCCAATAATTTTGTGCTATATCATCAATCTTTCCCAATTTCTTTCACAATTCAATCTCATGACCAGAATTCAACTTCATCTTCAATTCAGGATCATTTGCACACTGATTTCAGTTTTGCTTTGGTGTTCAAGTGTATGAAAATTAAATTTGAGATGGATAGAGATAATTACATTTGAAGGTTCTTCACTCTTCACTCAGAATGCATAGTATTGTTTTTATTCCTTGCCTACAGAAGGAATAGCATCCTTAAGTGGTTTATTGCTCTGCCACAGGTTGTTGTCAAAAGGAGGATGATTAACATGAAGCGAGGGATTATTTTTAGGCCACTAGGAGTAATAAAGAGAGATATGATTTATGACAACATCCAGACTGTCCAGACTCTTAAACATGAAGTAAATCATTTGCGCATGTTCACATGTAGTGCAGTGGTTGTCCTCCTTGCATTTTAAAAATCCCTGCAGTTCATCAAGCTATGAGTATAAGCACGGTCTATGATACATACTATGAAACCAAAAGAAAGCCATTTGAATTTCAGATTATTGTCGAATGAGTTCTTTGCTCACTTTCATGTCTCATGATCTTATTCATGAATTTTCTGAATAATCACAATGAGTGAGTAAAAAATAACCCTTTAGCATACTCTAAAACCAGAAATTTTCCCGTGCATGAAATGAATTTCGCGAGTGATCAAGATTCGCAAAAGTTGCGTGCCGTGAAATAATCAAATCACAATTGAAACAACCAAAAATTATTGCAATTGGCGAAAGTTTCTTGCTGCAAAATTGGCAGTCATTAACAATTTGCAAAAGTTTTATGTCGCAAAATTTTCTGGTTGTACAGTTAGACATTAGACTTTGTACTGTAGCCAGCTCTATTGGCACAGTATGGTTATGGTTTTAATGGCGATTATTGGTAAACCAAGCAAACCTGTGAACAGACAGAAATAATTTATCAAACCAATGAAAAATTTGTGAAATTTTTTAACAAAGAGGTTGGAAAACCAAAAAGGAGACATGTTTATGCCTTCGTCATTTTGGACAACAAGATATATTTTGTACATGACATGTTTTGGCATGGAAGGTATGGAAAAGTTTCTTTGTCTGCTGTAGACCTGATGGAGGGTGTTTTAGGGATATTTTTTTTCATACAAAGCATTTATGATAAACAGAATTGTAGAGTCGTTAGTCATAACTTTATGAATGAATGGCACCCATTTACAACATGTATTTTATGTGGCTGTGTAATCATGACAATATTAGAATGCCTTTGATTGGCTTATTTGGAAAGAGTTTGCACCGAATAGTAATCAATAGGAAAAAAAAGGGGTGTGGCTTATAGCGCTGGAGAGAATATGCAAAATAGATATAAGTGTATATGTGGATTGATTGATTATTTGTAAACAAAAGATTAAAACTTGTTCAGGATGAGATTTCTTTTTCTCTCTTTTTAATACCGGAAAGATATTTATGAGTGGTTCCTGCAGTATTTACAGTTGTAGTAAATGGTGTGTAGCAGAGCCTGAAAAATGGCAATATAGGCATTACCGATTTACGTAAATGTATAATATATAATAAACAAGTTTCATTTTCTTCTTCATTTTTGCTTCTGGTTGAACTATTTAATGGTTCTCATATTTTCAATTTTTATTTCCATCCAACCTATTTATGGATATGATCCAAATTATAGGAATCTAACAAAGAAAATTATGTTAAAAGAGTTTGTTGTGAAAAATGAATTAGTATAGTTAAATCAGAATTGAAGCCCTTTCTTGTATGAAAGGCCCAATGAAAAAAAGTAAATTACTCATTGAGAATGCCAAATTATCATCACTTTGCTTGGAAACTGCCAGATTTGTATTTCAAACATAGAATAGATTGGTGGATAATTCGACCACTTTTCTTTTCTTTTGAAAATCATCTGTCAATGCTTAACAATTTTGATAAGTATGTCAGGATACTGATATTGATGAAGAATGTTCAAAAGCTAATGACTTTCAGAATGGTTATTTTGGCTGCAAGGATTTTATCAAGCAAGAGTGCTTGCAAAAAGCTAAAAAGCACTCAAAAGTTCCATGCCTGCAAGCTTGCATTGCAGGCAGCCAAGTTAAGTGCTTGAAGTGACATGGACACCCCAAACGTAGCCCCTCTTGGAGAAATCTGCTCCTGAATTATGAATCTGTAAGGATTGTAAGGATCCTGCTTCACCCATAATCAATATACCTGAAAAATATAGGAAATCTGTCTTTCTCACTCTGTCTACAAGAGACTCTTCCTTCTGAAGGATTGACTAGAATTACTTCTGATGCTGCATTCATATTGGCGATTTGACACGGGTCAGACTAGGGTGCAATGGCTGGGTTGTCTTGTATTTCAGGCATTGCTGAAGTTTGATGTGAGGCCAACACCGGTTAAAAGTGCCCAGTTTGAATGAGGTATTGATTACACTCTTGGGTTAAAGTTTATATTAGTAATGATAATGGCAGAGATTTCAATGGAATCAAATAAAACTTACACTAGATGTTTAAGACTGAATAAATAATGTATGCCGATTTTGGTATGATGTAGAGCCAGATAGCCTGGTAGTGATCAAAGAAAGATGAATATAAATAACGATGATGAAATTGAGGTAATACATGTAGTTGCAACTGCATCATAATGCATAATGCATAATATGTGGTGTCGTAACTCATATGTGCAAATATGAGTTATGCATTTGAAGGAATGTGCTTTCCAGCATGTTTTCATTTGTTTATTTGTCCAAGCAACTCGGTTACTGCATGGCATTATACTATTATTATTATTAATTATAATGATAAACAGTTCATGGTTAATACTTCAAGTCAGTTTCTATCGAAATGCAATGCCATCACCTATTCAGAACTCAAAATATGCTTCAAATTCCACCTTGTGTCAAGGATGAGTAATACCATTAAAGAGCAAAGAAAAAAAAAGAAAGAAAGAAAGAAAACAAAGGAATTGAAAGAATGAAAATTGAGAAAAACAGCCCTCAACTCTTTGGTTAATCTTCCATCAAAATTGGTCCATAATATGAAAGAGGCATCATCTAAGCTATCTTCTGGGTCAGAGAACCTTAGCAGGCAGGCAGGGGTGTAATGAATTCAGCCATCCAGCCGTCAGTCAGCGCAGATAGCATGCCAAATAGCAAGGATTATCGACCTCAGCCAGAGAACCACCCTCATAATCGCACTGCGCTCGCCAGAGAGCACTCATTCAAGCCTGAGCTTACTCCAAGGCTGAGCCAAGAATCAGAACGGGAGTTTTTAAAGCTCATTTCTTGTCCCTGTTTCCTCAAGGGATGATTCCTTCAGGGATGAGGAAAGCAAGATTTGTGTCTTCACCGTTCTTGTCAAATTGTTGTCAAAACATGGACTATTCATAAGGTAGCCTACATCTATGTAGCTGGATGTGTGTGGATATCGCATCATTTTCATGCTCGGCCCAGAGTTGTGGTGAAGCCTCATAAGTGTTTGGAGGCAGGTTTAGCTCCAACCCTCCTGGGAGAGCAGTGGTCAACTTATCCAGGCCTCCCTGGATGGTTTGTTAATATCGCTTTTATTTGCACTACCATCTTGTGAATCATCTTTTCAATTCTTCATGAAACTATCATCATAACGATAGCAACCTGCGCTAGTCAAGCCTGATGCCATGTTCGTGCTCGACCCTGAGTTGTGGAGAAGCCTGACAATTTGTTTTGAGGTCCATCAACCCCAACACTCCTGAGAGAGCAGTGGTCAACTTATCTAGGCCTCCCTGGAGGATTTGTTTACATCACTTTTGTCTGAGAGCTGCCTTCTTATCTATCCCAGGGGTCAACTCTCTATGATCACCCACTCAGACACTGGCCTGCATAAGGGCTAGATGGATGAACAGTGGCCAGTATAGGACCTTTGCTGGTTTTAGTGGTTCAATGCAGTGCTTGTTTTTAAGTTTTATTACTGCACAGATATGGTACTAGCGGTGTTGTGCTTGTAATTCATCATTCCCAAAATATGCGTCATCTTTGGGACTCAACTTTGTCTTCTGATTTCAAAGGGTTGATAACATTCTGAATGCAGAGGCTCACAGTGGGATTTGTGGTTAGCTTTTGAGAGTGAAGACATACTATTTTTGTGTCTGCACTCTGGCATTTTTTTCTATTCACCTTGCCTCCAGCGGGGCTCCTGCTGTCATTTGTTTGCACAGAGATACTGCAGAGGTGACATGTGACTGTGTGCTGCAGTCTAAGGAGCTTGAGGACAGAAGACTTAATCACTACCCCTATCATGCCTATTTTACAACTTAGTCAACTCGCTAAGATGGTCAATCCAAGATTGTCTCAATCTTGAACCTTGTCCAAAATCTTGGAACAACTTCAGCTAGGAAACACAGCTTGACACATCATGCGATTTTTGTGAAACATCCTATAGTGCAGTATATAATAACAAGAAGCGTTCATCAGTGGAGCCTTTTCTTTTACTTAGATAATTAGATTGGATCTATTCTCTGTTAGGATATTATCTTATGCTATGGTTGGATGACATGGTTATTCTTGTGAGAGATTTGCCAATGGGATGATATATAACTCTTCTTGTCAGTGAATTTATCAACATCACCATGGTAATTTGTGAATTTTGTGCGAAGCAGCAGAAGCGGAAGAGAGGTAAGATGTGTGCTATGATGTTCAAATCTTCATTGTTATTTGTTAATGTTGAATGTAGTGTTAATGAAATTGTGTGTTCAACATCTCAACAATACATCATTGTACCCAACTCAATTTGTAGAATACAGTTCAATTTGAAGTTATGACTAGGAGTTATATGGATTGTCTTTTAATCTCTTCATGTGAAGTTTATTTCTTACCCCCTCATCTCAGTATTTGTTTTTATCCATGGCCTTTGCACTTTAAGAGTTCATGTCTTTAGTACTCGGAGTAATGTGTAGGTTTTCAGTTTGTATTTTCAACAAGAATAATGTCAAAGGAATCTGAAATCGCCTATTTCAATTACTTCTATTTTCTCTGGTTGTTGCAAAGTTGATGAGGAACAATACTTAAATTGGAAACCTATATAAATACAAACATAACAGTAGCACGTATTGTACTGCAAGCTATAGACTTGAGATGTGATTTAGGTTCTTTTCTTGTACTTAGCAATAGTAGAAAATGAGGAATTGTCCATAGAAAGAAGGTTAAATCCCCCGAAACTAAGATGATGAATGATTATGAGCCGCCCAGAGCATTCAATCTAGACTCCTTTGTTCAATCGTAAGTGGGTAAAGACTGACTGCGATATTCAATTTGAGCTACAAAGCGGGGCGAGGGAGTGTCTACACGGACCACCCCAAGCTACATTTTGATGGTTTTATTAGCCTTCATGACCGTACTAAATGTAGGTCCTCCTGCTCGAGATGGAATTGAAGTATTGAGTCATGAAGAGAAAGAATATAACCCACCCAGTTAAATGAGAAATATTCATTATTTTCAGGTTTGATCATCCACCAAATATGGTCATTGCCCCATACAGGAGCATGCATTTTTTCCATGAATTGTAAATTGATTATATTTCAGTTTTTGGAATATGTAATTGTGATAATTTATGAAGTCTTAGCTTTTGTTCCAGGCCATCAGTCATCACAGGCAGCTATACATGCCCTTCCAAAATGATTTGTAGATATCCTATCTATATAAAATTGATATTGATATTTAGACACATAAAGAAAGGTATACAATTTTGGATGTGAATAGGTCCTCATTTCTCAGTGAGGATAATCCATAATGATAATCGACCCGTTTTAGGACAAAGTATGAAAGTGGCAATACCTGTGTTTTTCTCTAGAAACATACATGTAGCATGTTCTTCAACTCTTCACTGATTCTTATAAAAAATGCTCCTTGACATAGAGGGTTGTTTGCCAACTGCATTCAATTGATGATTAGTAAATTTGCTCATAGGGAACCCATTTGAACTCCAAGTTTCCAGAAATAAGCAAGCACTACCAGAGTAGTCGTTCAAGCATGGCTGATACCAAAATACCAATATAATTTTTTTTTTATAAACTGACCCACATTTACTTGCTGTGTCAATGTCTTGAGTTGAAAAAAACAGGAAAGGTCACACTTTATTATTCAGCACAAAGTAAACAATGGTCTGCATAAGCACAAGAGTTTGCACAAATTACCAAATTACCACAAATTACATGTACAAAGTAAAAAAAAAAAAAGTAATCTAAATACAGAGGGTTGCGCATGTATTCCCTTGAAAATTTTGTTGTCTATCCTTGTTTCCATCTCTTGTTCTCTCCCCTCTTTCTTTTTCTCTCTCTCTCTCTCTCTTTCCTGCTCTTTCTTTTTTCACTTTCTCTGTTGGTCTCTGTCTTTGTCTGTCTGTCTGTCTTTCTGTCTTTCTGTCTGTCACTTTGGCTGTCTTCCTTTTCCTCTCTGTCTACCTTTTCCTCTGTCTCATTTGTATGTCTTCGCTCTCCCCCTCCCTCTCCCCCCTCCCCCCCCTCCCCCCTCTCTCTCTCTCTCTCCCTTTCTCTTTCTCTCTCCCTTTCTCTTTCTCTCTCTCTTTCTCTCTCTTTCACTGCCAGCTTTACTGTATTAAGTTCAAGGACTGGTCAGATGTAAATATGATCTGCTAACCCCAAGCATAGCACCTTTGCTCTTGAGTGGTTTCGGTTATGAATTGTTGTTCAAGTAATTCGATCTTGTACTTTTTTGAGAAGTTATTATTGTACCCTAACCATGGAGTTGATTGGAAAGTATGCAATGCAATTGCCGAATTGTTATCACATCCAATGACTACGGCAATAATAATAATACGACCTAAATTGCTTTGATCACTTTTAAGTTGTAAATGGAAAGGGGCTGCATCAAGAAAGAAAACATTAATTATTCTATTAATACTACATGTATATAGACCTTCCCATTTTTTTGTAATTGCCATAATAGTTCACAAGAAATTTACTCAGGTCTCAGTGTTTTAATTCACCGTGACAATCGTAACTTTTTTCCATGGTCTTGAAATTATAGATATTGAATCTTCTCCCATTGTTGCATTCCTGTAGCTTAGATGTATGAAGAGATGTACACCTATATTTGCATCGACTTTGTTATTTTACAATTGATTACTGGGTATTATTCAAGTAGTTTGTTTTATAAAGCACAAGTACATGTATGATACATACTACATTTCCTATATTCATGTAGCCCATATTTATAGGCCAAAATCATAAATTTGTTTGAAATGCATGGCCTACGTTTTATTTTTTGGAAATGGATATATTTTTGTACATGCATGTGAAGTAAATTAATTCAGGGATATTGAAGATGTTGACGAAGCTCAAAGGGGGAAATCCAACCCAAATGACAATGCAATTACTTGTATTTGTCATAATATTTGTGAACAGCCACATGTGTAGATGTTGCCAATGCATGAAGATGTCACATTATCGGGGTTCACTTGGAAAAGGAGCAATTATTCACATCCTGTGCTTGCAAGCAAATTGTCTTCACTTGTCTTTGGTAATGACTTCAACCACCAAATTAGCCTCAAGTCAAGGTCCAAAACGTCCAATTAATTGTATTTCTTATGATGTCTTTGTGTGGAGCATGTTCATAGACATAGTGCACAATAACGGCAAGTCAAAGGTCTATTTTTGTCGCCATAATCTTTGAAGTGGTTACCCACAATTTAATTTTGTGGCTCTGTAGATTAACTTCTTCTTTTCTTTGTATGGAGTCTTGCTTTTTTTTTTCAAACTCCCAATTCACTCTTCTGGCAGATTGAACAATTAATGTAGGTTTTGAATTATATGCAAATGTATAAATAATATGGATAATTTCAATTTGACAATATCGCACATCCCAGTTATTTATACAGGTATGATGTACGTTTTATATTGTGTTCCTGACAAGGGAACTGTAAGTGATTGTGCTGTTAATCAAAATGAGAAGATGTAACAAAGTTGGAACAGACTTCTTTGTCATTATGTCATGACTGTTTAAACATTGTTGATATGATTGCACATTTGTAATTTTTCTGTTAGACGCACTGTATGATTTCCCACAAGCTTCAAACTGTCTGTTGACTATCTAAACTTTAAACCAAAGCAACTAGTTTTGGGAATGATTTTCTTCTTCAGGGACTCATCATCATTTGTTCTTTTATTACTACAGTGTAATTGTTATCAGTAAACTCGTAACAAGGCTACAAATGTTTTACGGTCGTCTATGAAACTCCACTTTAGATGAAAGGGTTATAACAAACCAGGAAACTAAGTATTGTCAGCAATTTACCCTGTCCTGTTTCCCTGAGCTTGCTATGATCCCCATCTCGTGCCACTCGAGCCACTCTGACAACCACTGATAGATGGCATAACCCCACAAACTTATCCAATTATTCCTATTTCGACGATGCACGCTGATTAATGTGGTAATGCCCCTCAAAGTTTGACTTTCCGCGAAGGCTTAACGAGAGCTGGTTTGAAAAACGCACATGACCGTGAGGCGTTAATTATTTTCAAGAGAAAAAAATGGAGGGTTGTAATAGAGTGTTGTGATTTCCTAGTGGCTATTTTTAGAGAGGTTTGCCATGAAAATTGAGGCATTGATGTTGAAAATTATGCGGACTGATTTATGATGGCTGGGCTGGGAATAGGGTGTGATTAAATAAGAGTATTTCTGTGCTGCGATTTCCTCTCCACAGTTTAGATGTACATGTAAGAACATACTCATGACATGATTTAACTGGTTTAAGATGGAATTAAGATCAAGAAATCTTGACTTGATACCCATTTATGAAAATAATCTTTGGAGCTACTGCATACATGTATAGTCTACAGTAAAGGTCTATGTTTGCAAGAACAGAATATCTTACTGAGTCATAAGCAGTGAAATAGACATCCCTTTTCCTTTTTGAGGGTTTGATCCTGTCCAAATTGCCACTGGTAGTGCAAAAGTGACCAGAGTTTGTTTCTTTGTCTATAGATACAAGAACTTTAATTAACCAATATGCTGTTTTCTGTAACCTTCATGGGGTCTGAGCCAAAAGTCCTGTCAACGCGACGGGACGGAATTCAATAGGATTTTTTCTCCTTACAAGAAAATAAGAAATGCTACCTGCTGCAATAAGTTTACACTGAAGAACAATTCCACTACAAACACAAGAATGATCGTAATTCCGTTTCCATGGTAACAACATTTTTTGTTAGCGCGACGGGACGGAACGATAGAATGGTGAAATTTTGTAAGACAGATTCAAAGTAAAATTCTATCGAAGTTAAAATTGAAGACTAGCTATGTATCCTGATTTTTTATTAGTATGATAGAGCACATTACATTCAGCCATGAAGCTAAGATTTTGGCCCATTCAATTTTTTAAAATTTGAAAATTGATGAATGGGCGTCGCGCGACGGGACGGAATGCGACGGGACGGAAACTTTTGCACCATGTACAAAATGAATGGGGATTTCAAATTTTTTTAAAAATATTGTCCAACTGTACTTTTTTCTTTTAAACTATGGTAGAACTACAATGTTAAGGCACAGGGAAGTGGCAAGCTTTATTGTTAATTCAAATTAAAGAGATAAAATCACTAGAGAGGATGGACACTTTTGCACCATGTACAAAACAAATGGGGATTTTGAAAAGAAATTTTTTTGATATCATGAAATAGTTCTTTTCTCTAAAAAAATGTGGTAGAACTACATTGTTCGAGTAAGAAAACTTTTATTCTCTATTGTTTATTCAAATTAAATGAATAAAAACTTGCTCGGGTTAAAAAAAGTATACTTACATCAAATGACATACATGGGACTGTACTGTCCATGCAAAATTCCGTCCCGTCGCGCCTAAAATCCCTTAAATACCCACTAAATGCGACGGGACGGAAAAAAAAAGAACACATCACAATTCTTCTCGAAATATAAGGGAATCAGTTTTAATGGTACAGAAGTGATGGTACGATAGTTCATTGATACTTTATAAGACCTCAGTCTATAAACTCCACTTTATCCTACAAAAAAATAAAAAGGGGGTGTCAAAGTGCCCCAAAATACAATTTTGCACCAAAAAGTTTAAATTTTAACCCAATTATAACAGAATATTGCCAGAACTGGCATTGGGCATTGAATAGCATTGCATATAGTATTCCAACTCCAAACTTCATTTTTCAAAAGCCCTTTCACTTTTTTTTAAATTGCTTTTTCTAGTAATTCCGTCCCGTCGCGCTATGAGGGCGCTCTTTTCCATTTTAAAGGTTATTTTAAAAAAAACGGAATGCAATCATGAAGAGACATGTACATTTTCATAAACTACAAATTTTCAGCTTTCATGTGATATACAAGGGCAGACACAAATCTTAAATTGAAAATTTAGGATTTATGTTGACTACTTTTGGCTGAGACCCCATGTGCTTGTAGGCAAAGCGTATAAGGGCACTTAACACCGGTATATATATATATATTCTTGTTTCCTTTTTCATTATGTGTCTGTTGGGAGCCAGAAGATCGTTAACTCTGTGTTAAAGTGTATGAGTTAATGCCCATCTGGCACCAAACAGATGATATCATGCATTTTCACCATGTATTCACCATGTGAATGTCAATGTGTGTGTGTGTGCTATGAACAGGAATTCCACTCACGTTTCATATTGGATAGTGGCTATAAAGGCAACATTGCTCAGCCAAGTACGGTACAGAAATGAAATTGCTATCAATCTATACATACATCAAGGATTGCAAGTACATGTAGATCACAACAATTCAACTTCACACTTCATATCTTGTGCTGATAGCAAAAAGGGCGTTATATCTGTGTTTAATGATAATGGTTAACGCCCTTCTGGGCTTTCAGCAGATGATGGCGTACATGTATGTGTATATTGTACATCTATACTTTGCCTGTGCATGTAGCCTACATTGCAAGTCAACTTTTATGCAAGGCTTTTGAATTGTACAGTAGTCATTAGTCAGTAGCCAATATATGGCTTTTTGGTGTAAATGCTTTATTCTGTCTTGCGGTTCACTCGTATGAATATGTGGTTTCTTTTTGAAGAATCCTTTCTAGGACTTGTTTATTTACACAGCGCTGGCGTACTCTTTAAATCTTGCTCTTGGCTGTCCGCAAATACCTGATTTACTTCCACCTCACACAGACTGAGCAAATACTTTTTTAGATACATATATTTTGTTTTCCTTCAAGAAGCTTAGTCATAGTTTCAGATGCATCCAGTAGGCTACAGCAGGCTACAGCAAATCCTGTTGACTTGAAGACGTGATAAGTCAAAATGTTATTAAAAGAAAAGCTGTCAACTGTAGATTCATCTTGAAATGCATATTCATAAAAACTATGCAGATTATTCCTAATGTTAATACATGTATGTTGAGATGGTTGTGACATTAATTTCCCTCCTTTTAGTGGCTATCCCTGGTGATATAAAACCACTATAGGTAAGTAAAATTCTTTGATTTTTAAAACATACGGCAGTATTACCTTTAATATAAATTCTATGTACCCAAAGCCAGAGATAATATTGGGATGTATAACACTTATATTATCTGTTAAGAACCAGGGCCCTGTTGCATAAAACTTACTATTAACAGTAACTTTGCCATCAATGGTAACTCCCATGGAAACTTTGATTTTGATTGGCTGTTGAGTGATGTTACTATGGTAGTTACCATTGATAGCAGAGTTACCATTTATTGTAAGTTTTATGCAACGGGGGCCCAGGAGGGCATTGAGTCTTTTAAACTATATAAGCAATGCCCTTCTACATGTAGCTCACACCAGAAGACATGTTGAATGGAAATAAAATGTCTCCAACTAAAGTGTAGAGAGAAAGAATTTGGTATTTAAAAAAAAATAAAATAAACTTGTAGAATTTAGTATTATCAATAGTCTTTTTTAGAAAATAGTCTCAGCATACACAATCCACAGGATAATTGCTCTATATTTTCACAGGATACGAAGCTTGCACTGCAGTAATTGCAATACGCAAGCATAATATATGAATCCAAACTGAATTTGCAATACATGCACTTTTCACAATATAAAACCACTTCTTTGGGTAAAGTGTTACTCATGCTATCAAAGTCTCTGATATTCACTGCATTTCAAGCGGAAGAAAGAAGAGCGCAAAGAAATTGGCAGAAGAAAGGTACATGCAGAAAAAAAACAAGGCGGTGAGTCAGTTTGGCACATAACGCTTCAATGACTAAATTGTTGATGTTGTCATTTTCTTCTTCTGGCCTGTCGAAAACGTGATTAAAAGGCATGGGAATGCTTGTTATACTAGCAGTGTAAATCACAAGGGAAAATCTTGTCAGATATAAGAGGAAATGAGCATATATTCCCATGCAATATTGCACAAAATGCAAGGATTAATACTCATTGGGTCAGACTCGCTGATGAGAGCTTGAAGGCAGGTTAACCAAAAAAAATGAAAATATCAATAACCGAATAATAGTAATAAATAGTAATAGTAAAATAATAGTAATGGCTAAATTTATTTTACATGTATAGGAAGGATTAATGTTCTTTTATTAAAGTTCATCTTATGAATAGCTGTTTCAATGTGCTCATGAGTCACGATTATGATACAAAGGAGTTGTGAATGTGTCTTCAGTGTCTTTCCGAAAGTAATATCAGCATTTGTAGTTGACTTTTCAGTTTATGTCTCAATTTCCATATTAGTTAGATTTTTACCCGTCATTAGTTTCAACAAGTGAGCCCTCAAAATCTCTTCATTTATCTTGTTCTATACATTTATTAAAACAAGCGCAAATTTTTACCAGTCCAACCATATTGTTAGTTCTCTTTCTCAGTCATTATGCCATCATCTCTACGCACAGTCACCAATGTCCCCAGGCAAAAACAGTATCACCAGTCTCTATTGATTTATATCCTTTAAAATGATTTTCTTCTCTCATTGGTAGAGCAAGTTTTTAGTACGTGTAATAATTCAAAACCTAGACTTGTTTTTTGTCTATGATGAAGAGTAATGGAGAAATGATTAGAGGAGATCGATGAATCATCGTAAATGTCTGTCGAAAAATTGCAGATAAAATACTGCCCAGGGCTCGAGCCCCACTTGACTGGCTCTTAACTCATGCATTAGCCTCTGTGCATTACAAATCTCTTATTTTCTAGAAGTTAGTTTTCTGGAAGAAAAAAGCAGGAAATACCTGCTATGTTAGCATAAGAAAATCTTCTTAAAAGTTAAAATTTGTGAGCGTTCTCCTTCCTATTATGTCAGTTTTGAAGAATATTATAGTAGAAAAGTCCCATGGAAAGGATTGCTTCTCAATTGTCCTCATATTCAAAATATGACAAGAAAAAGCTTTAATGTTTGGGCCGAACATTCATGCCACATGTGTGTGCAGTCCCATATACAAACTGTACCCTTTCTTTGTGCAGTGCTTGTGCTTTTAAACGAGATTTGGTAAAGTTCTTATCATTTTGATGATTCTAAAACTTGATAGTATATATACCAATTCTTATTTAGACCGGATCAGCCTTTCCCAATAGACCGCTTCTGTAATGTATACAAATGTATGCACATATATTCGCTAAATACCTAGTGACGAGCTATTCCATTAACCTGCTTTTTATAAATGAGCCTCAATGCTTGGAATCCAGTTTGCATACATTATTTGTTGCTATGTCCGGCAAGCTTTCAGGTTGTCAAGAACAACCTTTGTTTGAAAGGTATGTATAAAATTTGCATACATTACCGAAGCGGTCTATTGCTTTGAGACAGTTTCTTTCACAGTATAATTGCATCACCAGAACTCAACTTTATCTTTAACCCATTGGATGCTATTCGATTTTAATATACATTTAACTCACATTTTCCAGAGTCTTTAGTATTCAGTGGGTTAAGGCATTAAATTAACAATTTAACCCCACACTTCCAACATACAATTTTACATTGGCAGCATTATGCTAAGTACCATAAAAGGTATTATGGATTCAATACAATGTGATTAAAACAAGAAAAAGCAACAGATAGTCAGACAATCAGTTCTATTATGGCCTCATAAAAAAGTCGTAAAAGGTTTCAATAATGATTCATAGCATTGCAATTAAAACAATGAACAATGTTTATGGGAATTTTAATGGGCTTCCGTCACAACAAAGTAAAAATCATTATTAAAGGAACTGCCTACACATATAATTAGTTGCGTCTGTTCCCACAAAATATATTTGACGGGGGCCTGTTTGTGATGTAAAATAGTCAGCTATAATAAATATAATAGATTATTTCTCAAAATTAGGTATTTATAGATACTTGGACAAAATATATCCCTGGTTTCTTGGACTTGTAAGACAATTCAATCAGAGTATAGAGCTTTTAATGTGGTGGATGATTCAGATACTATTTTTGGCTATTGAAGAAATATGAAATCCACAAAGAAGTCTTTTTTTTTTTGGCAAGTTTTCAAAAGACATTTTTTGTTCAAGTGATAAGCCTAAAGGCCTACTTGTATTACCTCCTGTCTGCTCTCTCTCTCTCTCTCTTTCTCTCTTTCTCTCCTTCTTTCTCTTTATTGTCAATTTCATTTCAAATGTAGGGCAATAAGAGTCACTTTATATGTGCTGATTCTTCTCTATAAAAAAAAATAAGTTCTTTTCTTATAAAAAATCATATTCAAGATGCTCAACTTTTGCACTATGCCCAGACAGCCTGATAATACTTCCATCAGTAGACCATATCTGAACTTGCTTCAAATATAGGGCAGTGTAACAGACCAGCTTTGACCTTTCTCCTGGTTGACCTCTGACCTCCCAGGTCACAGTTGACAATTGGGTATGATTAAAGGCTGGCTGTGCTGATTGTCCTGGCTAACCAAGAGTGGATGGGAGTACCGCTGAGCCCAGCGAGGGGGCTTTTTTCTGAGTCTCGAATTTGAAATATGATGCCCGCGGTGAAAGTAGCATCAAGGAATGACGTAGAGGAATGCATCTAAAGGTTTTAGCAATGGAACTTTGCTGTCGACTCTGATTATGACTTTGTTTAAAGTTAGAGAGTCAGAGTTTAAGATGTATCTATAATTATTCTTGCTAATTAGGCCTAATTATTTGCCCTTAAGAGGAGGACCAAGAAGCAAAAAAAATAATCACAATGAAGACATCAATACCTCTCCCCACCCCCCAAAAAATCTTGAAGAAACAACTATTTGTAGCCCTACTCTTATAAGTACGATACAATTTCATATTATTGTTATATTCCAATCTGTGGTATTCTTTTTGTTGCTTTAAAGTGGATTTGATCCATATCGAACCTCTGTATAAATGTAGTGTGTGCACCATATTCAATCTTTGTATTCTTTGTTCAAGTTATTGTGTTGAATGCTGATGCACAAAATTGCTTTATTTATTAACACTCGAGTATCCAGAACAGGAAAGAGTGATGTCAGTGAACTAATGATGTATTGTTTGATGGCAGCTGTAACCAAGGAGTTATCACGGTCTGTGATAACTCCTTGCTGGAACCACTCTTTGTCCTCAGGGTAATTATGTTGCTAACCATTTTTGAGAGCAGAATTAATAGCTTAAGACACCCTTGCTGTTAAGAGAGAGCAGATGATGCGGTCACTATGGCAACATCCTCATCCCATCATCTCAGTACATCAGGACCAAATGCTCTCACACCCTCCAACAACCATCCTAATAATTCAATCAGCGGTGTATCGTGTTAATCTGCCAGCAGATAAGCTGCGTTTCCCCGTGCGATAATGAAAATTGATTGCGCTGCGGCGACACCTGCGGCCGCGGTCGGCGCAGTCCACAAATGTTTCACACCTGATATCTCATGCCCGTACTGCGCCATCCCTTTGTAGGGCAATCACATGACCAGGATTTGTGTCAAGTTCTGTTCCATGGCAGCATAGTACTCTGTCTGTACAATATTTGCCAAATGTGTCAACTTTATTAAATTCTAAATTCTTAATAGAAAATAATTGAAAATTTGTGAATGTATTGAAGAGGAGACATGATAGTTTAGTGGTGGAGCAGTGGTCTTATAACTGGAAAATCTGATATCAAAACCAAGTTAATGTGCTAGTGCTCTTTGGGAGGCATTGATCCTCCATTACCAAGTCCCTCTGATATGACATACAGCTGTAAATCTTCTGAGAGAATGACAAATTATCAAAAGAGAAGAAACATAGGGTAACACATTTAAAAAGCAGGAGACAAGTGATAAAGACAAACTTAAAAAGTAAACAAGAAAATGAAGAAGAAAGATTTGTCTGTACTGAGAATCTTTTCATTAACTTTTCAGCTTTGAAAAGAAAACAATTTTAAGACACTGAGACAAAGAAAATAAAGCACAAGGACATGGAGACATCCAGTTGTAAGTAGAAGATGCATCTCGAAAACAGACATGGGAAGAGGGGGATGGAGTGGAAGCGTTCCAAAGGAGACGCTGATCATATTTGGAGTGCAATTGAATTCATTTTGAGCATGCATCCCATGCCCCCAGGCTGCTAACGGAGCGTGTCTAACATCTTAAGTCGACTCTCGGTGCGATCATAGTGCGATCCAGTAGAGACGAGACTGGCAGGGTGACGCCTGCCCCGATACTCTGAGGATGTGGCCTCTGTGAGCCGCCTACTGCTGCCTTGTGCTCCAGTGCTGCCGTATTTAGCCAATGGATTTTTTCAATGCATATATTCACACTTCTTTTTTCAATCATGCTCCCTTTCGAAGTATTATGTCAGGGTAATTATTATGCACAGCGTTGGTAATAACATAAGGTGGTTAGGGTTCATATGGGTTTCCTTAACCTTCCCTTTTTTGGATGAACCATAGATGAAGGTAAAACACACCCCCGAAAAAAGTCCGCTCTGGGACTTCTGTGTTTCTGAGAAATCCCTCATCCAATGTTAATTTCATTAAGATTTATCCAGCACCGATAAAATCTTGTGTAGCTGATTTACTCTCTTACGAATGAAGTGGTTTTCAAACTTAAAGTTCCAACAAGCAGTACAGTTGATAAAGCTCAAAATAGGAATACTACATTTACGAAATAACAAAGAACTGGGAATTCTCATAGGAGAACAATATTTTCAAAGGGCAATAGGGGAAAACAGATTGTTATGCCATGCAACTTCCAATAGTTTTTTATTCATATTGTTGTAGTTTATACCTAATTAAAGTAAAATGTTTGAAAAGATGAAATTCAAACTGTACTTTCGAATTAAACCAAGGGAGATATCTTTTCTTCAATGCTTTCTCGATCATAACTTGTGTATTATTCTTTTGTGTCGGAAATTTTGGGATACAGAAGTTAGATCCTAAGGGTGAGAAATGCTATCTTGATAAACAATACAAGATTAACCAATCATCTTTCAAATATATTCATTTTGCTGGAGGGATTTGTTAGCAACAGTGAAAAACTATGTAACATTATGCTGTATTTTGGTATGAAATGAAAACATCTTTTGTATTTGAGCTGGTGCCCGCTTGCATGGGATGGAAACCCAAGAAACCAGTTAAGGTTTCCATCTGTCTCAACTTCCATGTTCCCCTTCTTTCTCTTCTAATTTGAGAGGCGCTCTTGACCTGGCAGGTGATATTCTATATTCCCCATACTGAGAAAAATTGTGTACTTAAAATCATCCTGCAACAACAACATTGAGGTTGCGAGTCAATTATCTACTATCAATTTTCACCAAGTACCCATTCTAGTTTGAGGCGAGTCGCTTGTTGTTTCCCCTGAAATTAAGAGTCAAAACATTGATTAGCGTCAGAGCCTATCTGGAATGAGGGCGTATCGATTTTTTGCTCGCTCGCTTCCGGATTCTGCAGGAGTGTGAGGTGGTAGGCCGTGCATGGAAGGCGACACGTGCCCCGTGGGAGCTAAGCCACCAGGAGGCTTACCTAACGGAAAAAAACAATGATGCAAGATGAGTGGATTGCTGAGTGCCACCCCAACGCTCAAATTGGCAACCACCGTCCCTGATTTGAGGAGGTGATTATTTCTGGAAGTATTCTCGGCTTTTTATCGGTGAATGTTGGTATCCTAAAGATCCCTCAGGGCATATTGTAGGATTGGTTGTTAAGTTCACGTGGCTGGAACTTGAAAGAGCTGTCAGTCCGCATCCCTTTGTTGTTGTTTCTCTCCCGCTCTCTTTTTCTTTTTCTCTGTTTTTATGACTTTTGTTTCATCGTGCTTTGGGAATGGAGGTTCAGTTTAGGCTGTGGCACTCTCACATACTTACATGTATTATGTTTCTTACTCTTCAATCTCATTTTACCTGACACAATGTCTCGCGAAAAATGAGCGACTTTACCTGCCTTCTGACAAGGGCTTGAACCATTTCTGATTGAACCATCTTGATTGTATCGTAAGATGTTATTGGTTATTCCTCTGTATTCTTTATGTTTATTTTTCTATGCTATCCGGCTCCTGAAAGTCTGTTGAAATGAGCTTAAGGAGAACCCTGGGACACAGTGTCTTGCTTTAAGCTGCTACAATACCAGCCAGTTCGGGGTTAGCGCATGGTACAAATGACCCCAAATATCCACAGATATTTTAGACATGGAGGGTCCCTTTATGTGCACTTCAGAAAAATAACTCTGGGAGTGATAGAGGTGCCTCATGAATAGCTTTTGTTTCCCCCTTTAAAAAGAATACTTCCACCTGGATATCATGGAATGCACCATTAGTGCATAATTGAATAATGATTACATGACATTCATGAGCACATATTGAATATTTGTGTCAGTGGGTTTTAGAATTTGGTACAGATGACCTTTATCTGCTCATGCTCAGATTGCATCCCCGAAGTGGCTTATACCACCCATCCTTTCCCAAAACCTCAAAGAGCCCGGGCTTCTGCAAACATCTTTTGTTAGTGCAAGCAGCGCTTCTTCCGTCTCGTCTGGGGTACCTGAGGCAGTGGCTGGGGAGTGTGCAGGGCTATTGTCCTTGCAGCCGCTGTTTCCATTATGGGGGTATTAGGGAAAACTTCTCCACAACACTCACCCTTTCCCCTGATGCCGCCACAGAGGCCGATTTGTAAGCATTTAGCTTGTGTGAACTTGGCACGCAGCCTCTCAGTGTTAGGCTGCTAGATTGGCGCTGACCTTTCCAGTATTAGCAGGTTGTTGGGACATTTTAAGCTCTTGTTATTGACATGGGTGGTTTGGATATCTGAAATATTATCCCTTCTAAATGCAGCTTGGTGCGCAATCGCTTGAAGCTGAGGGTTTTTTCCTCCTTCTTTTTCCACGATAACATCCATGATAAGATCTGTCCATAGGAAACGAGGCTGTTTGACAAGAGAAGAGGATTGAAGAAAAACTGAAGAAATTTGAGAGAATCAGGAAAAGGAAAAGGAAAAAGTTACTGACATCTTCAGAGAAATATGTGGGACATTAAATGGGTTGAGTGGGAATCTGTATGAACACTGTAAACTGAATTAAAAGTAGGTCATTACTTAGATTTCATGGAAGTGAAACTTGTATATAAAGACCACTCACGGGAGTCAAGAGATGTTCAAAAGCAGGTGGTCTTTGTGAACAGGTTCCTTTCATACATTACATGTTTCAATGAGAAACAGTGTAGTTTGTACAAGGGAAATAAAATCTACCTTTGTAGGCAGGTGGCATTAAAGCAGGTTTCACTGTACAAGAACTGTGATATGTCTCTGATTTCAGAGATTTATTTGTTTTATTTATGTTGTATAGTCAGTTTGTTGAAACTGGTTCAGTTGCAGCAAGACTGGATCACACATTAGCAGAGTTCAACAGGAAATCACTATCGAATGATTGGCACAATACGTCAGTGAACAATTAGAAACTGTCTAAATGTAGCTCGGTACGCTGCTAAAAACATATCAGAAAATGTCCATCACGAAAAGAGGTATTCTGTTCTTTCAATTACTATGAATATTGAAACACATTGATGCAATTCTATATATTTTATTATCCCCTCGCCGATGAAGTCAGACGATGAAGTCAGACGAGATATAAATGCTGCCGTCCATCCTAATAAATCGGTTTCCGATAACTTTAGTAATGTTCGACGGATTTAATGAAATTTGATATGAAGGTACATGGTATCGAAATACAGCCGAAGTTCAGTTTTGGAGTATGAACGTCAAAGGGCAAATGTCATAGCTCATTGTTCTCTTTCCAATTCTTTCGTCTATACAGATAACTTCCCTTCAGATACGATCCAATCCCGTCCTCTACCCAGTACCCCTACTCATGCTCAATCTCCCGACATCGCTGGATGGAATTCAACTGAAGATGTCTGCGGCGGTGACGAACACGATCCCGACCTCTTCGTGGTCCTCTACGACTTCAACGGCGGTGTTGAGAACCAGCTCACTGTCAGAAAGGGTAAATAAATCTAGGGCATCAAGTAGGGGATGGGGATTTGGGGTATGACTTCCCCCTTCTAAAATTCTCTCAGCAATTACATTTCCATTTTCCTGATGAATTTGACGACCTTGTCAGAAAAATTTGAAAATCTGAGTAACTTGAGGCTTGGATGGAAACTTTCATCAAACTTTCCAGAATTCTGCCCCCTTCTTTTCCATTAAAAAGTTCAAGCAGTGCTCCTGTCTGATATTAATTGGGTGCAATATAGTAAGTCATAAAGATGGTGACATCAAATTTATGTGAATCATTTACGATTTGCTGATCATTACAGAAAGGTCTTCTCAGTAATTTATAGTAAGCTTGTTTGATTCACTTAAAGTAATTTGAATTAAAGAGCATAAACTGACTTTCAAAGCAGGAGGAGAGATTTAATCTAAAGATTTGATGGTGCACTGCCAGATTTTGAATTGATATTATACCACTGATTTAAGGCAATGCTAAATTGTTCCAAAGTATATTTGACACATTCTAAAAGATATTTGCCCTTAACAAACATCCATTCTATGTCAAAAGCTGGCCTGAATTCAAGTTCAGGTCCATATGTGTGTACAAAAGGAAGTTTCAAGCTATTTTTTCCTGGCAGCTATATTTTATGGTCAAAAAACCATTGTATGCAGAGCTGAATCTTTGAAGTAGATTTTGGTTCTGAACTAGAAAACGTCTATACTGTAATTAATGACGGGATGGATTTCAGCACATATTGAATAGTGGTTGTTAGGAACGCATGCTGTTGCTAAAATTGATAGATTAAATGTACACCTGCCTCAGGATGTAATTGATCTGAGATATCTGGTCTGCTCTATGTATCGTCAAACAGACAAGTTCCAATATCAAATATCTTGTCCTGAAGAGGAATGATTCTAATAACCGTGCAATTCATCGATGGATCTATGTTAAATTGAGCTTCTGTCACGACCTATTTGATAGCCCTGAAGGAAAAATGGTTTTTGTGAGCAAATATTGGCAAATTTCAAATATAAACAGTCAGAATAAACATTTCAATTACTACAGTTTGGAAGGAAATTTAATTTTGGCATGTGCCCAGTAACTGCCTATTCCCTAGGGACACGACACATCATTATTGATCGTCCATTATTCCTGTGATTTAATTCTGTGATAATTCAATTTTGGTTTCGTGCTCGATAGAACGAACCTGTCAATCCGGTTACTATCAGTTGAAGATCCTTTCTCTCACAAATACACCCTTTTTTTCTTCTTTTTTCTTCTTTTTTCTTCTCTCTTATTCTCTCTATTTATTGTCTCTCTATTTTTTGTTTTTAATATGTCACATAATCAGTTGGGATTTGGGGGGTCTATTCATATAAAAACCATAAAACAGATTTCAATTTGTGCATTCCATTTTTGAAATGGAACAGGAATTGGGGCTCTGATCTATTCTTATCACGTGTCAAATACATGTAGGTTAGACTGCATGTACAGTGGACAATGTTCACCTCTCACATGTACATTGATGTTTCACAAACAATTTATTGGTACTACAGAATTTCCAAATGGCTTTAAACAGTAACATATTAAAACATTAAAACGATAACAAATTAAAATGATAACGAAGCTTTTCGATCTGCAACTCATCAGGTTATCACGCAGATATGAACAAATAACAAGAAAATCAACTAGTTGGTATACTGAAAGATAAACTGGGCACATCCTGCATAGTTAAAACAAACGCAATGCTTGGACGAGTTTGGTTTAATTTTTCTTGCTAATCATTGCTTGAGAACATAAAAACCGGAGCATTTGAGACGTGGAAGTCTCTTTCAGTAATTTATGTGAGGTTTATCAACTAAAATCGAAGAAATCTGATGGAATGGAAGTTTCGGGGGTGGAGCCTTGCCAAGACTACATGGTCTCTTTTTCTTTTCTTTTCTTTTCTTTTCTGTTCTGTTCTTGCCAGGGGTTAGGATTGGATTATTTTATGGTCTGTATGCAAAGAGGCCTCTGTTTCAATAATGTAAGGGGTCTGGATTTGAACTTGGGGGGGGGCATGTGCACTAGACAGCTGTAAGTGTTGAGCCCAGCTCTCTACCACCTGGAAGGTACATGTACATTTCAAACTAATTTATGTAATATTCCCGTCTTTGCAGGTGATCATGTGCGGATCCTCGGCTACAACAAGGGTGGAGAGTGGTGCGAGGCCAAGAAGCTCAAGAACAGCAAGACAGGCTGGGTGCCCGTGACGTACGTCACCCCGTTCAACAGCCTAGAGAAGCACTCCTGGTACCATGGTCCCATCTCCCGCAATGCTGCAGAGTATCTCCTCAGCAGCGGCATCGATGGAAGCTTCCTGGTCCGAGACAGTGAAAGTAGCCCCGGTCACCGGTCGATATCCCTCCGCTTTGATGGGCGGGTGTACCACTATAGAATCAGCAGTGGTTCTGATGGAAAGGTTTGTACTTTTTCAAATTAACAGGAAAGCATCACTGTTAAACAAACTTTCAAGTATGTACTGATTTCCCTGTTTTGTCAACATTTTCTCCCGTTTTTTTTCTCTTGCTATGAACAATAGTGGGTAGGAGATTTTCTGTTTTTAACATATATAAAAATAACACCAAGAAACTAGTCGCTCTGTCTTTCCTGAAGGCAGAATGCAAGGCAGTGGCAGTTTTAGAATATCTAGAAATCTTGAAAGTTGGAATGTCCAGAAGAATAGAGCCCTGAAATTTGGTGTGACTCAGTGTAGATTAGCCTCCTTGGATTTGATAGCTTATTTGGTCATATAAACAGAATAATTGGTACCTGTAAGGACATTATTCAGTCATTTGAGTACCACAGCAATGTGACACATATAGCAATTTTCATATGATCAATCAACCAATCAATGTATGAGTTGTATATACAAAGACCTAGTGATCAATTAATTGCTGTCTTATTGTTTGTGTGGCAGAGCCTTGATATATAATCATTTTGAGACATACTTGTTGTTAGAATATCCCAACTTTGATGTAGGCTGATTTTTTTTATAAATGCAGTTCATGACTTGGTACTTTATACAAAATGGCAACAAATACCAAAGTATTTAATACACCATCACCAGTATCAAAGCACTCGAGCATGAAATACAAAATACCAATTTAAAATCAGATATATACAGTTTTCTATGAAAACAGATTTATAAGATTAAATGCAGTCTTGGATAGGAAGGTCAAATTAAGAAAACAAGATTCTTGAAAGAAATGTTTAGGATAATGGGGTCACTGACCTTGTGGTAGGGACAGATTAGTTGCGTGAGTGAGATTTAGAGTTAATCTAATTGGGTTGGGTCTAAATACTTCTGGTTAATCTTGTAATGGGGATTAGGGGTATTAAGCTTTTGTGGAGGTTGTTCATCAGACTGTATATAAAGTGATTAATGTCTGATAGAAAATGTTTCATTCTTAGAATCCAGTCAAATCTGACCAGTGTTCAGGTCAGTGCGATAATCTTTTTTAATTAATACCTGCAAATACGATTCTTTGTCAGTTCCAGGGTGTGCCTATTGAGAAACCATGATAAAGGCTTATTTTAGGAATGTGATGGATGTTCATTTTGAAACAAATTGGCTAAAAAGAGGGACATTTATAAAAATACAAGTCATTTATTGCATTTTTGAACCAGAGTTCCCGTCATATTGCATGTTGGATCACGCATAAATATACATCAAATTGATACATTTCCTCTCTGTATGAAACTTTTCTCTGTGTGTTAGACTTACGTGAGTAATTGCATAAACTTCTATTAATTATGGTGTCAGCATGTCACTTTTTAATGCATCTGTATTAGATAATGAATTATTTAGACCATAAATCCACCCATACTGTCACGACATACAGTTTATGTAATATATTTTATCCTTTATTTCTAAATATTACTTGACAAATATTCTGACAAATTGGATGGAAGTATGTAGTGCCCTAAATATTACTAGTATTATTAATAGCTTTTTTTTTTGGTAAAGATTACATGAAAATGTAAAATGTTGGCACTCTACACTGTGAGATCACCATATGCATACCTGAATGGTTTGTGTTTATAATTGCTCACCCAAAAGTGAGAGACTGTTATATGAACAGGCTTTTTAAAGCATTATCCAGTGTTTAGTAAACTTTATTTTACCATTAAAGACCTCAGCCTGACCCAAAACAACCATATATTGACGTAAAGCTTAGTAAACAAAGAATATAATTACCCTGGGTATTCATAAATTTTCGTCTCCGTTTATCCATAAAAAATAAAAAAGATAATTTTTTTGGTCCGCCCCCTCCCTATTTCGTAACAAGAGAGGAAACTGCAGGGGGTCGCTAGACGTGTGACGACATGTCATGTATACAGCTCCGAGTTCGTCTACACGATATGTCGTCATCAAATTTTCACCCCCCGCAAAGTAGCGTTCCTCAGAGACGGGGCCCTCGTCAGAAAAACCACAGGGGCTCAACATTCGGGACGCTGTTACTCGTTCCACAGGAAACAGAATCTCATGAAGTTGGTTTCAATTTGTTCAGAAAATATATAGCTCCCCGTGGATGAATAAAGGGTATATTTCAAAATTCGGTCAGGCTGAGGTCTTTAAACCCTTTTACAAGTATTCATATTTAGTTTTTCGATTACATTATCATCCCTCATCCCCATATGCTGACCACATTGTATATAAAAATAAATTACATTTCTGCCTAGTTAGGAACACAAATATAAAGTACGCATGTTACACAAACATCAATTTTTCTTTAATTTTCTCTAGGAGTCCATTTCCTTTTAATGCTAATCTTTAATCACTCTCTCATGATAGTTTTTTAATCCAAGCATTAAAGAAACCAACTTATTTTTCAGTGCACAGAATATATATGTACATCCAGTCTACTATTCTCATGTTGCTATTATATTGTTATCATCATGAACAGGTATTTGTCACGACAGAGAGCAAATTCAGTACCATCGCCGAGCTGGTGCACCACCACTGCAAGCAATCGGATGGTCTCATCACGACGCTGCGCTACCCAGCTGCCAAGATGCAGAAGCCCATCATCTACGGGGTGTCCCCACTGCCGGACGAGTGGGAGATTGAGAGGACGGACATCTCCATGAAGAACAAGCTGGGAGGGGGCCAGTACGGGGAGGTCTATGAGGCTATCTGGAAGAAACATAACAAGATTGTTGCAGTCAAGACACTCAGGGTAATTGTCCTTTCTCGGTTAGAAGATCTGTTTAAAGGCCTGTGCGAACTATTCAACATGCAATGACCACTAGATTTTGGAAGGAATCACCTTTAGGGTTAGATCTCAAAGTTGAGGGAGTGCAGTCTTATTGATGCAGATGCATTTAGTTGTAGATCATATATCGGAATTGGGTGGTTTTAGGTGGAGTATTGGCCCATTTTGTTACAGTGCGGGTACAGATATGGAACTCATTGCGCATCCGATACGGGAAAGTTGTGATACCCTTAAACTGATAGCGGTATTCAAGTAACTATTCTCAACCGTAATTTAGAAGATTACCTGTTTTTAGGCATTCATATCTACCTTTCAAGATAAAGTTGAGTTCTGGTTATGCGATTAAATTGTAAAAGAAATTGTGTCAAAGCAATTGGGAAAGGTTGATCATGTCTGCATAAGCAATGGTGTATACTGTGAGGGTTTGGAATAATCAAAATGATAAAGAAATTGACAGAATCTCGCTGAAAAGCACATGCACTGCACACAGAAATGGGTCTATGGGACTGCACACACATGTGGCATGAATGTTTGCTATTTCTCTTCACGTTTCAAATATGAGGGCATTTGAAGAGCAATCCTTTTCAGGATATATTTCTACTAAGATATTTTTCAAAACTTAAATAAAAAGAACTCAACCTT
Organism: Heliocidaris erythrogramma; assembly: GCA_025617745.1. Taxonomy (NCBI): domain Eukaryota; kingdom Metazoa; phylum Echinodermata; class Echinoidea; order Camarodonta; family Echinometridae; genus Heliocidaris; species Heliocidaris erythrogramma. Next base: position 24,304,814 of record CM046869.1, read on the forward strand.
CTCTTTAAATCAAGCTTTTCCAATTCTGTTAGTAGCCATTTTGTCTAGTATTCAGGGGCTTAAAGTTTATGGTTGTAGTGAATAGCATTGATACTTTAGTACAGGGGAGCGTTTCATCAAGCATTTTGTCAGTGATTTTTACCGACAACTGTTATAAGCTACTGAAATCCTTGCATCTGATTGGCTGAGAGCAAATTTGTCAGTAAAAATCACTGACAAAACGCTTGATGAAATGCTCCCCAGGGCTAATTCACTTCTATGTATGCAGATAATGGCCGTGAGGATTTGTTTGATGTTGGAAGCCATTTAGTGCAGAATCCTATATTCTGTTTATTTTATTTTTCTCTGTCTCTGTCCATTAGTGTTTCTCTTTTGGTCTGAAGAATTTATGTTTTAGTTTTGGGCTGATATCATTTTTGTGTATGCAGGTAATGGATTCTTGTTGCAATAGAAGCTATTTGTTGACTCTTTTGACACTAGTCAGTGGTCATATGAAGTATTTTCTCTTTTTTATTTTGAGGATAAATTCAAATGTAAAATAAGTATATGTTGTATGTGACACACTTCATGGAATCGCCCTACTTTATTTTATTTGTTGGTATTTCAGTAAAGAAAGTAATTAGTAGAACTAAAATCCATTGGGTTAGTAGCATTAAGTTCATTCGCTTTTTGGTTCTCAAAAGAAACATGTTTTATGCAGTGGCGTATTTAAGGGGAGGGGCAATTCCGGCCCGTGCCCCCCCCCCCCCCCCTTTGAAAAAAAGTGTACATTGTGCCCCCTCTTTTTTTAGATTGTGCCCCCCCCCCTTTTGGATGTGATTACCCTTTTTCAAAATTTTCTTTGTTTTTGCTTTTCAGAAAATTTTGAAGGACAAAGAGAGCCCAAAATATGTGATAACCTTTTCTTTTTGTGTGCCCCCCCCCTTTTTTTACAAAATCCAGGATTCGCGCCTGGTTTTATGACTTATTGCAGCAATTTTTCTCTGTTTTCTATTCATCTTAAATTACTGTAACAGGAAGAGAACATGAGAGTGGATGAGTTTCTAAGAGAAGCAGCGGTGATGAAGAACATCAAGCATCCAAACTTGGTGCAGTTACTGGGTAAGATATGAAGCAGGGTCCCCCCAAAAACACACCAAGGTTTGCAATCTATTGCAAAATGACAGTGGCCAGTCAAGATCAGCGTTGCATGCACATGTTGTTCAAAACGCTCACCATGAACCAATCAGAATTGTTGTTTCAAATTTGCGATTGACTGGAAACCTTTGTCTTACAGGGCCCAGGAGTGGAATTATCTTAATATATAAATAAATTTCCAAAGCTTTTTAAAGCTTTCCAGAGCTTAATGGCTCCACCACCCCCTTATAAATTTTGTTTTGCTTCTTGGCACTAAAAGGGGATTTCAGAAAAAAAAGTACCAAGGGCTAATCCTCCCCCCAAAAGGAGGGTAAAAGATGTTTCAATGCATACTTGACAAATTGCTTTGGTTCCCTACCCCCCCCCCCCCCCCACACCCCGTCAGCTACCCATGATACTGCCTGAATATTTTACAACAGCAACGGCAACAGAGCTGATTTCGACTATGGATGAAACTTCTTATAATTCCCAACTCCTCATGATGTTTGTAGTGGGGAAACGAACAATCCTGCCAAAGCATTTCATCACAGACTTGTGGGGCAGCTATACTTGGTTCTATAAGTTTTGCTCCAGGACCAAATAAAAATGGCTCTATCCGTCTAGAAATAGATCACAATTTTCTCCATTATTAATGCTTCTGAACAAAAAGATTTCATTGGTGATGAGGGAGATAAGATTTGGAATAGTGCTTATGCCCTTGAATGCAATTTTAAGTTCAGAATAAAAGTAAGTTCATATATCGTGCTATCAGTAGGCTCTGTGCCAACAGTTTGCTGTACAATGTCACCATATGTCTGCAAGAGGAAATGGCTGTTTCAAACCACACTACATGTGCTCATTCATCATCTAATGCTGTACAGTGTTTCTCAGTATACTCCATATATTCATGTAGAATTCAGTCATGAAGACTAAGAAATTAACTGAAGGGAAATATCCTTTTGTATTGCATATCGCAATCATGTGTGGATTATGTAATACATTACATGTATGTCATTGTAACGTTCACATATTTCAATATATGTAGGTGATGTGCAAGGCTGTTGAAATTGTCTGTAAGGTTGATGTATTGAAAGTCTTTGTGATCATGTTACATGTATACATAGTAGGTACTTTTATTGACCTGGGCGAATATTCATAAAAACCTTACAAGTCCTTGTTGGCAAATATAAACCATGTACTGTAGCCTATGCAATTCGTTGACAACTAGCTTGGTAAAGTTTTTATGAATATGAGCCCTGGGGTGGTATTCTGAGATCTATTTTATCTTGATTTTAGTGAAAAGATTTTAATTGTTATAACAAATTTTAAATTGCAACATTTCATTGGTGTTTGCGCAGATGACTTGCGCGTACGCAGCCACTTTTGCGCAGTCATTAACCAATGATGCGCCATAAGCGTACATTTTGTTATGACAATTGTAGTCTGGGAGACACGCCCACAAGCGTGCTCATGAATTATGAATTTGCATAATTCTTGAGCACTTGCGCGCAAACAAGAGTTTCTTGTTTGCGCGCCATTACCACTCTTGTGCTGTGCAACACACGGTCGAGGGCTAATTTTTTGCCATGGAGGAAAAAGTTTCAAATTTGGAGGAAAAAGTGGATGAATTGACTAAATTGTTGAGTAATTTGCAAAAGGAAAGAGTGTTGCCAGACCAGGCACAAGTTGAAGACTTGTGCCTTTTAATTTTTTTTTTTATAATATTAAATTTGTTTACAAATTAAACTGAAGATGTGTGGGCGTGTCTCCTTTTGACGTAAGTTTCCCAAAATTCAAATTATTTCACTAAAATCAAGATAAAATAAATCTCAGAATACCACCCCTGATCATGATTTTCTTGTTATTTGCTAAAATCTCTCCCCCCCCCCCCCCCACTATTACAGTCCAGTGTACAATGCATTATCCAACAGCTGTTTTGTAAGGAATGCTTGCCAGCATAGTTATTTTCCATTATAAGCCAGTTCGTAATTAGTTCATGGTACAAATGACCTTGAAATGACCCCAATTTGTACGTGCACATGCATTTGTTTTGGTGGACACACTACTTCTTTAACATGTAAAATCATACTGGTGCGCGCATCGTGATGCTTACAAAATGACAGCGAATAAACGTCAATTGTACTCGGTACAAATGACCTTTATCTGCACATGCGCAATTTGTAATTACGAACTGGCTTATTTACAATGAGTACAACAGCGATGACGTTTGGATAAAAGATCATTTAGAGTTTCTATGTTATAATTTAAATAATGTCGTACGATTTCAAATTCAGTAAGGAAACGGCTATGAGAAATGAAATTAAAGATCTTAGAAAGTCTCAGTGGCATTTGTACAGTTAACTTTGCGTAAGTCGAATCTGTTGGGACCACCAAAAAAAGTTCAAAAAAAAAAAATTGATTCGATTTAGGGAAAGTCCGACTTATGCGACTTGTGTGATCTACGCTCCAGGAGAGCTATCAGCTTGATAACAGTCAATCCGATACACTAAAATCTTAGATGCGGTCGGTAACGTATGGGACAAAATAGATTGATTTGAAACAGAGCCGTACCTGTATCTTTTCATTATTCATAGTTTGTGGTTATTTCCAAATTAGTATTTGATCATTTATTTGGAGCCAATCTTCAGTCAGAAGGGACCAATCACCTACAAATTGTATTTGTTGTATTCCATTCAAGGACATCCAATCATACCCTAAAGCTATATTAGACATTTATATGGTTACTGGTTGCAGATCATAAAGGAAAATTGATTTGCAATTGATTGCATGATGTGATGAATTTTATGTGTCTAGGTTAGTGTGTGTCGTATTGTCTACTAAAATGTAGACTTTACCTTTAACTATAGTGCAGCTTGTGCTATTAAAAGTAGCAATATCTCTTTACAGCAGTAATATTTGAAGCTGATGTTTTGAATTGATGATACCAGTACAGAACCCAAAATATACAGAGCATAGATAGTTTGGTGATTGCTCTCCTTTAAGCATTACACTGCATGTCATGTTGGCATTCTGAATTGCTACAGAATTGACATCCCTCCCTTGCGCATAGAAGTACACAATTTTCATGAGGTGGACTGGCCCTTCTTGCCTGGATATCAACTTTTTGGTTTCTAAATTTTTCAAGAAAATGAATTAAGCAAGCAAAATTTTTTAAACACTTTTTGCAATTTTTTTTCTATGAAATTATGCTACTGGTATCTAAATAAAATCATATATGGGCACCTCACTGCCGGTATATGAGATGATGGTTGTCTGAATATTGGTAATCTTCAGCCCTTTGTCAGTTCTGGGCCCAGTTTCATAAAACTTGTTAGCAATAACTACCCAATTGCTATGACGAATTTGCTCTCAGCCAATCAGATTCAAGGATTTCAGTAGCTTATAACAATTTTTGTAACTTGTTATTGATGACAAGTTTTTTAAACGGGGGCCCTGAATTAATAACTTTCTGTAACCCTCTGTCCTCTGTATCATTTTTTTGCAACCACCAGGCGTATGCACAAGAGAACCTCCCTTCTACATCGTGACTGAGTTCATGCCATATGGCAACCTGTTGGAATACTTGAGAGACAACGACGAGACTTCACTGCCGGCCGTGACGTTACTCTACATGGCGACACAGGTTGCGTTTGGAATGAGCTACTTAGAGAAAAATAGTTTTATTCATAGGTGAGTCTTGGCGATGATAGTTTTCTTGTAAACAGTCATGACAACAAATATTAATACCAATAAAAAGTAACAAATATTATTTCCAATATATTGAGGTTAAAGATAGTAATCAAATATACCTCGCACTGAGAGGCTCCAAGAGAAAGAGAGGCTCGTCACGCACAAACATTATCGCGATATGAATAGTTTGAAATATCCAGAATAACAAAAAAGTGACGTCATATATCGGTATGGCGAAAAATATACGGAGGTCTGACGTCACACGATATACATTTTTTCTTCATGGTGAAAGTATTGTATGTTATGTGAGACATTCCTGGCTAATCCTTGCACAAGGATTTTATGATGTAGGATATAATGTTGACTATTTGCAGGTTATCACTGCAAGTAGTTGCTTTTTCATACATGAGTTTACAATCACATATTTATCATGTATGTGAAATTTATTTTAGTACATGATAATGCTTAATTTTGTAGCTATAAACAAAGCGAGCAGTGCAGCTGCCCTCATACAGACTTCTCTCTTGACTTCTTCAACTGATCTTCTCTGCTGACTCTCTCCTTTCTTCTCTTAACCCGTTGACTACTGAATTCTTTAACTCTCATAGGCTTAATACAGGACCCACCCGGTTCCTGTAGTCTATGGGTTAATTAATGGCTCTCGCACCTTTCTTCCTTTCTCCTCTTTTCTTTCTTTCTTTTTCTTTCCTTTTTTTTCATTTTACTTTTTTTTCATTTTACTTTTCTTATTCCTTTCTTTCTCTAGTCTCCTTCTTCCCTTCGCACTGTATTTTCTTTCTCAATCTTTCCCTTTTCTATCTCTTCCTCTTAGTCTTCTTCCATGTTGTTTTTATTTTTAAGGTTGATTATTATTATCATTTATTTAAGTAATGTTTTATTTGTATTTTTTCCATTGATATGAATGTATTTGTATTACTTGTATATTAAAGTTGTGTATGTTTATGTATGATCTTAACCTGGATGGAAATTTTTCTTCTTTTTTTGGAAGAAGACTGAATAAATTATCTATCTATCTATCTATCTATCTATCTATCTATCTATCTATCTATCTATCTATCTATCTATCTATCTATCTATCTATCTATCTATCTATCTATCTATCTATCTATCTATCTATCTATCTATCTATCTACATATCTATCTATCTATCTATCTATCTATCTAATCTATCTGATACAGAAGGCTTTAAGGATCCCTGAGACACCTCAAAATGCCCACTACTTCCTACAGAGTTCATTGGAATTACCCATGCTCTTGCCAAGCTTCCATTTATAACAGTAAACACTTTAAAGGAATACGTTTTTTCCTAGTTATTTTTTCTTCCACACCAGGGTGAAGAGTGGCAAGCATACATGAAATGACATCAGCTAGCTAATGCAGTGTTATAGTAGGGAGATGTTTCTTTGTAAATTTCAGGAAATACTAAATTTTATTAATTTGTTGTTCTTTCTAACAGAGATTTAGCTGCAAGAAACTGCCTGCTTGGTGAGCACCACCTACTTAAAGTAGCAGACTTTGGTCTTGCTAGGATGGTGCAGGGTGAGATCTACACAGCACAGGCTGGGGCGAAGTTTCCCATCAAGTGGACTGCCCCCGAGAGTCTGGCCTACTACAAGTTCTCCAGCAAGTCGGACGTATGGGGTAGGTCGATCTCTCAAGATTTCTACTCGACTTCTATAACCCCTCCCGTGGCATGAATAGCAAACCTGCCCAAGAATTATACTCTTGAACAGTGGGTTTAGACTAACAGGCTGGTCACATTTGTCCGATAACCATAACAAGATATTTCATTAAAGGTACATCTTAAAGCTGCCTACTAATAACAGACACAAGCACTCTTACACGTACACACCTTATAGTAGGGTGTACCTTTAATTGAAAATCTCGTTATCGTTACAGGACAAATGTGACCAACCCTAAAGAAAGGCTACAGTTTTCTTCTTGAAACAGAATCCAGCTGATGCATAATGACATTTATATCCTTAAGAGGTATTTCTGTTAGAATTGATTCAAAATCTTAAAGTGACAGTAAACTGAAGATCCTAAATAGCGCCATCTTTAACAGGATTTGATAAGTGTCTGTGCCTCTCATGCTCCATTCTAGTTTGTAAAAGCTTAGAAAGTACCTGCAGGCAATTTTCCACAATGCCAATTCAAAAAAAGGTAGAAATACAGCCATGGAAAAATTATTAGACCAAGCATGGTTACTGATAGTGTTATTTTTGTGTTAAGAAGGAAATAAAATTACATAAAAGCAAGGTATAATTGCTGGAATTTGGTATTCATTCATTGAAATACAAAGACAAATCATTTTTATAATTTTGTATGCATATTATGGTACCCTTATTACATAAGCTTGGTCTAGTAATTTTTTCCAGGGCTGTATATAATTTGCCTATTATCCAAACAAGCTGTTTGACAAAATTCAAAATAAAATGCAATTAATTTTCAAATGATAATCTCAATTTAGCAATCACTGTAAGATGACTCTGTTTAAGTTCTGCCAGTTTAATGCCCCTTTAAAACTAAAAATACATGTATTTCTTGAAAGTTGGTTTTGATAATTGCTCTTAAACCTGATGGAATGAGTCCCCTTTATTCATAGACCATATGAATCAAAAGCTAAAATCAACCTGAATATTTCATAGGACATTCTGCAACATTTCCCAGCTTGCTGACAGTGCCAATAACAAAATACAAATATATTTAGTACCAGAGGTGCTAAATAAAAAAATATTTGGATGGAATGAATGGAAAACAGGCTCTTGTCTTATGGTGCGCAGAGATGTGTTGTGTAAAAACAAAGCTTTTTTTTGAGGGGGGGGGGGGAGGAGTGGGGTATTTCACTCCAAAATTTACTCACAATTCCTAAATAGGGGATCCTGAATGGTTGAAAATCAAGTTGCTTTAATATTTGAGTCATGGAAGAGTTCCTTGGTCATAAAATTACACCATGAAACAATTCTTTACTTCACAGCATTTGGGATCGTTCTATGGGAGTTTACGACAGACGGGTGCTTCCCTTAGCCTGGTCTAGATCTACAGCATGTCTATGTCAAGCTAAAGCAGGGTTACAGGATTTATTATTTTTTGAAAGGCTTAAAAACACAATGATTTTTAATATGCACGAGGCCCCAGGTCCTATTTGATAACACCACCAAACGCTTCTCTAATCCACAGCATTTGGAGCCTGTCTATTGGAGATTGCAATATACGGGTGCTTTCCTTATCCAGGTGTAGATCTCCACCATGTCTATGGCAAGCTTGAGCAGGGTTATAGCACTTTTTTTTTCAATTGCGTAAAAAAGCGATGCTATATGCAGGAGATTCCATACATGTCTTATTTAATTACACCTCAAAACATTCTTTTCCTCCACAGCATTTGGTATCCTTCTTTGGGAGATAGCGACTTATGGGTGCTCCCCATACCCGGGTGTAGATCTCCAGCATGTCTATGGCAAGCTTGAGCAAGGTTACAGGATGGAAAGACCCGAGGGTTGCCCTACTGATGTCTATAAGCTCATGCTGAAGTGCTGGGAGTGGAGGCATAGTGAGAGACCCTCGTTCACTGTAAGTTCCTTTCGTAGTAGCCATGTTGTCCTTGAATAGTCACATCGGTCCGATATTTTTGGTGTGTTTTGGACAGCAAAAAGGGAATTACAAAGAAATGTGTTAATATAGTTTCATGTTCATTTAGTATGCCATCCATGATATGTAGTGAATCTGGGTGTAAATATATGTAGGAACGCGATATGGGGGCAATATACTGCCTTCGGCTAGGACCTCTCGGCCCCAACGGCTTCCCACCCAATATCTTGGTGCTTCACATGGAGGTAGCGTGTGTGTCACTTTGTGTAGTATACACACAATCCACATACGTTTTGCACGCGTTTATAGTGTATAGCGCATGTTGCTGTTGTTGGCAGTTAACATTCCTGGCCCAGCACCTAAATTATTTTTTGCCTGTTATTTGTTTAATATTCCACTTTAGGAGACAAAATCTTCACTGTATCTTAGTATTGCTAGTATCTTGCTATACATAGAAATAAATCCAAGAAATGTGACAAAAGGTTTTTTAGGGCTTACCAAAACTCTACATTACCTTTAATTATTAATGATTTACATTGTATAGTATGTATTATAAGATATCTATATAAAGAGCAAGGGCTGTTAAAAGTTTCGATCAAAAGTGTGCATCAACTTTCCTTTCTTTAATGTCACAAAATATCCTTTCAATAAAGTATGAAGAAATTCTCAGAATAAATTGGGCTACATATGGTCTTCATTCATGACACTGACAAAATCAACTCGGCCATTGGATTAATGAATAAGGTATTATGATTGAATTGCTCAGTCTCGGATTCTGTCTTGCTTGACCTTCGTTTCCTCCGACCATGTAGGAGATCCATGAGGAGATGAACAACATGTTCCAGAACAGTAGCATCAGTGAGGAGGTGGAAAAGTCCCTTCACAGACGGGGCAAGGACCCTCCTACCCTCCCGGCTAAGAAGAAGAGCGTCAGGAGAGGGCAGCAGCAAACCAATGATTCAGAGCCTCCCAGGATCAAGGAAGCTCATACGATTGTCGATACAGGTGACTCAATACTTCCTCTCTCATTTTCACGAAGGGGCGATCCCTGTTGGAAAAAAAAGGACTTGTTTACATTTTGTAGCCTACCAAATTTGCAAATGATTGATGGACAAAGTGAGAAGGTAATGTAACGATGATAGAAAGCAATATAAGATTTTGAGTTCATTATGTCTAAGGTCCAAATCACCTTACAGGTTTGTCTCCCCAACTGTGAAATGAGTTCTGAAATAAGTTTTGAAGTGGCAAAGTGTGATTAATGGCTTAATGGCCACGAAAACATTTTGGAGACACAGTTGCAATCAGCTTATTTTCTGCATGATCTCTTTTGTATTGGGTTTGTTTTGAAATTTGGAAAGCTCTGATGAAATAGACTAATGATATTGTCAGAGCTAATGGACATTTCAGTTTGATATGTGTGTTTCAAGGTAATGACATCATTTGTATGATAATCGGCAATAAAAGCATCATTATCTTTGTCCGTTTTGAGGAAGATACGTGTACATTTATGAATCCTGAAGATATCAATATTCCTATGTATTATTTATTTTGCTTCATTTTCTGTCTTGGCAGTGAAAGCATCCTCCCCTCCTGCATCACCGGAGGTATCAAGAAAAAAGCCAGCTTTCATGAAGAATCTTCGCAAGAAAGATGCTCCAAAGAAGAAGGATCAGGAGAGAAGGAACAGTTCTTCAGCCGAAGACGACCTGAAGCTACTATCCAGAGGGGACCACGGGGACCATAAAAATTCGCCGAGTCATCGGAAAGAGAATGGAGTGGCCAGAATGCTTGGTGATATCCGTGGACATGAACTAAATTGTGTACTGCCTGGGACATCACCCCCTTGTAATAGTGGCTCAGACATTGGACACGATAGCGGTAACTCCGCCTTTGGCCTCAGAACAGCCCTGAGACCTCCCGGAAGTGGAGGGGAGGGCAAGAAGTCGAAGCATTCAAGAATAGCCAAGGAGCCAAAACTTGAGAAGAAACCTAGTCTAGAGAATATTGCAGATGATAACGAATCATTCCCTATCCCCAGGTCGACCTCGAGTCCGACGTTAGATCGTAAAAACAAGAACCCTGTGATTAAAGAGGGTAATGGAGAGGTACATGGACCAATGGCGGGAAAGCCCGTATTTAAACCTCTTCCTGCGAAACCTAGTAAACCGACCCACTGGCCGGAAAATGGTGGACATGACAATTCCAAAGAGCCACTTGGGAAAACTAAATCACTTAATTTCTATAACCCTGATCAGGTAGACCAAATGGAGTCACCAGACACAGACAATTTCAAAGAACTGCCGACATCTCCAACGGGTCGTAGTCGAGACAAGCGAAAAGACATTGTGAGACCGTCTATCCCTCCACCTGCCCCACCCCCTGGGAGATTAGCTAGTCCTGTGGAATCCCCAACAACCCCTAGCCCCAGAGGCTCCCCTTCCAGATCTTTCCTGAACAGTAACAGTAAACCCCAGATCAAGGGGGCAAAGCCTGTTATTAAAGGACCAAAACCAGTCATTACCAGTCCAAAACCTGAAATTACCATCCCCAGGTCATCACCTGGCATGAACCCCAGCGTGAAGCTACGGGCAGAGAAGCGTGGATCGGCGAGGAGACGCGGCAACTCGCCGATCAAGAATGATGCCGGTGGCCAGGGTGGGAAGGTGGAAATCCTACAGACGGCTGAGATGCTGTACGCTCAGACCAACCTGCTTGTGCAGAATGGCCATTACAGCAAATACAGCAGCGAACTGTGCTCAGAGCTGGACAACTTTTTCAAGCAGTGCACCAAGCACGTGGATTCCGTCATGGTCAAAGCACGCTTCTCATTCCGTGAAATTCTGAACTCTCTCGAGTCAAACACGAAGTTGCTGAGAGTCCGTTGGTCTTCCGCCTCCAGCAGTGAACTGGAGAGAATAGTTAAAGACTTGCATGCAAACGTGTCCGACATTCGTGGCATAGTGCAACGGTAGCTTGACATTGTGGCTCTGTAATTGGACGTGGCTAATCAAAACTCAAGACAATCTAGACAGTCTACCTGTTGAATGTCGATCTTGCTGAGGAAAAGGAAAATGGCCAAAAATGCATTGCATATAAGATGATAGTTGTATAAAATTGAAATGTTATTGTAAATGATGCAATTATACTGCCCCCTGATAATGTGATAGTATGAAAGTACATCATGCAATTTCATGATGAGCTGATTGAAAATTTTAATCAGAAATTTCGCTGCAGCCAGTATGATCATTGGCATGAAATTTAGTATTTTTCTTCTAGCAGGGTTTGGGTAAAAAAAATCATCGACAAAGGTCAGAAAAAGTAGCGAGAACTAGCATATTAGTCAAACTATTGCGCCTCATCCCCTGGAACATGTGGTATGATTACTGTACTTCAAAATTAATATAATATATATATATATAAATAATAACGCAAAATGTCATTGATAAGCCAGTGAAAATCCTTCTTAATACGTGATTAAGTTAAGAAGATTAATGGTAAGTCAAAAAATATGAAGAAAAATAAGCTATATCATCGGTTGAGTATGTTAGATAGGCCTCGAATTAGTTTTTCAATTTGCAGGTATGCAGTTGATCTTCCAATTAGGATGAGTGTCAAAATATATCCTTAAGGATTCAAGCATTTGTAATGCCAAGGATTGACTACTATGCATACTGATCAGCAGTGATATCATTAAACAACACTTTATGGGGGGGGGGGGAATGATAAGGAAGAAACATGAAAGTTAAGATTCATTTTGTAATACCCTCACCTCCAGTGCAGGTACATGTGCATGGAGACTGCTTAGTTTCTGTCTATTTTTCAGATTTGAAAGGTTGTCTAAATTTGAATGTATGGATGCTAATTTAAAGAGAAGGTTGAGTTCTGAGAAAGGTAAAAAAAATAATTTGTGAGAGTTCTAATTTTTTTTAAATGTTAGTTTGGAAGATTATCATAGTAGAAATGTCCCCTGCAAAGGATTGCTCTTAAAATGCCCTCACATTCAAAATATGACAAGAAACGGGCCGAACATTTGTTTGTAGTCCCATATACACATTTCCGTGTGCAGTGCTTGTGACTCTCGGCAGGATTGAGTCAATTTCATATAATTTTGTTGATTCCAAAACCTTACAGCATACACCAATTATTATGTGCTATATAATCAACTTTTCCTAATGGCTTTGAGACAGTTTCTTTGACAATTCAATCTCATGACCAGAACTCGGCCTTTTCTTTCAAAGGAGAGAAAAAAGGTAAAGTCGTCTGCCGAGATAGAGAAGGGCATTAATTATCACTATGAACACGAGGAACAAAGAGAGTGGACATAATAAACAACTCCTCATTCTACCCTTCACAATGGTTCTGGTAGACAAAAGAACATTCCTTCACTGCTATTCTGTGAAAATATGTAGAACCGGTGGCACATGCATATTCACCTGTTCTACTGATTTTACAGAATAGTGGAGAAGGGATGTTCATTGTGAAGGGTAGAATAAGGAATTTTTTAGTTCATGCACTCTCTTTGTCCATCATGTTCATAGTGTGTATCTCTACAATAGAGTCAGTGCCATTCTGGCTCCCAGCAAAAGACATATTAAAATTTAAGAATGGCCATTATACATGGGAATAGTATGTGAATCTGTTCCTTAAAACATATATTTTATTAGTATCGCGATAAAGAAAAGAATTGTACCGGTACTCTTTTTCAAATGCTCGTATGTCATGTTCTCTATGCAATCATCTCTTTAAAGCTTTTACTAGATGCCAAGCAAGAAGCAGTGCGTATTTGGGTATGAAGCTTAAGACGATGTTTAAAGTGTCATTGCCTTGTACATGTAACTTCTGTCAGTTGTAACATTTGTTAAATTTCATTTTTTAAGAAAATAAGCTGGTAATAAGGGTTCAGATTGTACACATAGAGCGATATTTGGTTCAGTTTGGTATACATGTAAAGCTGCATCAAATAATTTAAGAATAGACTGTTTTCATAGGGTGATATCCATACATATAGTGCTCATGCTAGCAACAACAAAAAATTGTGGAAAATACAACTTTACAAGGGTTTAAATGCTTGGTTCTACTGAAATTTCCATATTCCCTATCTACTTGTAGATGGCATACTACTTATGCTTGTGCCAACCTTCAGAAATTGATATGAAAAGAAATGAGCTATGTGCTGTAGGCGATCTTCAAGTTTCCTTGGTCCTTTTTGTTTTTTACTCACAGTGTAACGTCTGATGAGAGTCATAAGGACATTAATACATTAAATGCTATTACTTTACGCCCTTGTGGCTCTCAGAAGATCATATGCCTCCAGTGACACAAGGAAATGATTGAAATTGTTTGAAAAATATGCCTGTGTGATTGGATATATCCTTCCTCATCAAGTAGATGAAATAATGTTCTCTTTAAAAATACCTGCATAGTTTTATTTCTGTTGAGAATGTGTGAATGCTGCCAGATTGCCAATAGTTGTCGCTGATCATGTGATTTGTCATTACTGCCCCAGCAAATCCATCAAGTAACTGTAATTTGAAAAAGATTCTAGAAAAGATACTATATACTGCTCAAAGGTACTATTTGACATTTTCAATTAAAACAGAAAGCTGTTGAATCGTGCATAAATTCATTTTACAATCGATGCTCAAGAAATCTGACCTGAAACAAAAGTTTGAAGCAAAAATGTTTAATGCTGAGTGTGTTGAAGGTAACTGCTTTTTCTGTTGTTCACGGCTTTCTTCAACCCTTTGACGATAGCACTTGCCCCAAATTAGCCTGCAAATTACCACTCAATTTTTAGGGGGGGGGGGCTTGTTGAGAAGTATTTAATATATAATTTATATATGTCTGATTTTCATGGTCATGTTTCTGTTTTAGTAACATGCCGGATCAGAATTGATTTTGATGATTTCCCAGAAATGTTGAATAGTACTTTTATTATTGGATATTCTATTTTGTTGCCTTTCTTTAGTTTTCATATACTTTTATCTCTCTTCTCTCTTTTATTTTATATCTCCCCCCCCCCTCTCTCTCACCTTTCATCTCTCTTTTCTCCCCCCCCCCCCTATTCTCTTTTCTCCCATTGTCTCTGTCTTTCTTTCTTTATATTTTCTTTTAAATACATCTGGAATCTCATATGATCAATGAGGTATTACTAACCAGACGATCCTAAAATCCCTCTCATTGCAATAGTAGTGCATAATTCGTATGTGGCAAAATGCTTTTTATAACCCTCTTTCTGTGCCAAGGAGTTTAGTTCTTTTCAAAATGTTACCAAAATGTGATCAATGCTTACTATTCAATGGTCTGCACTTCATTAACCACCTATTGTTCCACAAAATATTGTGTACAAAACTTGAAGGAAATTTATTACCATTTCTCTTGATACCAAACATTATTACTTTACCCAACTTTATGCATAAGAATTATTGAAAATTACATTTCATTTTCTTTTTTGTCCATTATATTTTTGGTTTCTCATTTGTTTACTATTGTTCAATGTTGAAATAAGGTAATATCATTTTTAAATCTGAAATTTTCTCTGAAATTTTCTATGGTAGCATATAATTATAATCACACGTTTAGAATGCTTGATTTATGCTCAAAGTTTTGATATACATTGACCACCATATAACTCTCCTGTGGTCGAGCAATTGGTGAATGAAAATGACACGTCTATCTGTCACATACATCGGCACAGAAAGAGTTAAAAAAGTTTTCTTGTTAATGCATTTTTAAATTTTTACTCAAGATGGAAGAGGTATCTTACTTTTATATTCATGTGTTACCTTGGGGCGAGATTTGCACAGGGTTTTGCCAACTTATCAATTAGAACAAGTATTCTAGAATGTAATGCATGTCTGATCCTCCACCAACACACTGCATTATACAGGAGAGAGCATCAGTGATAGTGACATGGTTATTATCTCTTAAGAGCCAGGATGTTGAAGAGAAGTTCAAGTTCTGGTAAAGCCAGGTGAAAAAATAATTTGTGAACTTTTTCATTCATTTTATGTCAGTTTGGAAAGATTTGATAGAAGAAATAAAATCCCCTGAAAAGGATTGCTCTTCTATCCTTCAATCCTCCTATTCAAAATGGCAGGAGAAATGGCTGAAAAGTTTTTGACCAAACTGTCATGCCACGTGCATGTGTAGTCCCATGTACATATTTCTGTGTGCAGTGCAATGTGACTTTCAGTAAGATTGAGTCATCGATTCAATTTCCCAGACCTCACAGATTACACCAATTCTTAAATGAAATTGGTATGATCCATCAACTTCAAACCAAAAAGAATGAGAGAGCTCACAAATAATGTTTTTTTCACCTTTTCCTGTACTGAACTTTCTCTTTAACTAAATTCCATCAGTTTAACACCCTTTGGCTTAGCAGATACAATCTAGTAGGCGTATTGTAAGCTTTATTCATATGAGATATTTATCTTAATTCAGTATTTGCAAATTAAACATGTTATTCTTGGATATGCATATCATTTTGCTGAAAGCCAAAATGGCATAAACTCTGTAGCATTAAATAAGTTTTATGAGCTGGTACCCTCCTGGCTTTAAACAGTATATTCCTCAAAGCAGTTACTTGAAATCATCTGCAAAAATATTTTCTCAGGAGATGAAAAAACAAACGGAAAAAAGAAAAAATGTAAAATTTATCGTACGAGTGAGCACTCTTTTTCACCCTCGGTTGCTCATTACAACAACAACAACAAAAGAGACATCGCAGGAACTTTATCATTGTGAGAATCTTGCTATTTATCGTCTAGAATCAAAGAAATATGACCAGAAGTTTCAGTGGCTTACCCAAGCCATACATGAGGTTTAAATACCTTTGTTGAATCTTTTACTGAAAGCATATGGTGAACAGATTTTTCACATGAAAGAGACATGATTTGAAATGCTGTATCTTGGATGACTGCAGCTGAATACCATATCTTTCCAAAGTGTAAATGAAAGCAAGGGGGCAAATTTCTTTAAATATTTTTCATGATCTTGTCGTCTTAAGAACAATTTAGTGTTTCCTAATCCCGACTACCAAATACTTAAACATTATAAAATTTCTGAAGACCTTACTAGCATGTTCCTGTTGCATAGATATTCGTCTGTTGAGAGCCAGAAGGGTGCTAATTCTGTGTTAAAGCATATGAGTTAACGCCCTTCTGGCTCCAAACAGACGATATATGCTTTATAGTTCCTCTCTTTATTTTGAAATCATTGCTTTGATAAGTGACAGAAGTTGCAGTAGTCTTTATGATTTAAAAATGCATTGATTGCGCCACTGCCAAATCGCAACAAAATCTTCATACCTGCCAAAATATGTTCCGAGATTATTGTCCAACTTCAGTCTTCTCATGTCGAGCACTTGCAGCCTTTTGCACCCCTTGTGATATCTTGAAGACTATTATAGAAATAGTCTGTTTGGAGCCAGAAGGGCGGTAAGTCCCATCATTTGATTGGACAGAGTTAAAGCCCTTCTGGCTCCAAACTGATGAATATTCTTAACTGGTAAACATGTATACCGGTAACAGATTTTTTTGTTCATTTTTAAAAATTAAAATATAAAAGGCAGTTGCTGCATTGTGATGCTAGCTACATTAGGCTAATTTTCATACGTCTTAAGCAGGGAATTGTCCATGATCTCTGTAAACAAAAATGCCTGGTATGTTGTTATGTAGAAAAGGATGACTATTCTGGTATAAAGTAATTTCTGTTTTTAAGAGTGGGCTTTATATTAGGGAGATACAGAAGAATTTTGATGAATTGTTCGGTTGTCATTTCCCATTTCCCAAGCTGCAATTCTTTTCTTAGCCCCTAGTGAAAACAAAAAGTTATTTCAAACGTTATCATACTTTTGTTCCTAACTATTTGATACTAAAAAGGTATTGATGCCTTTATCCCATATGTTTTGAATGAAAGAGGCAAGTCCTAATATGAACATTTAGTCGAATAATGGTACTGATAAGAGCTGCAAGCTTATGAAAGGCCATGAATCTTGTTTGTTGTTGTTATTTCGCTCACAAGAAAATGAACCATGTCATATTATTTCATTCAGAACATAGATGATAAATCTGTTCCACAATTTTGCTTCAGGGGAGTGATGCAGATATACAGTATTTCATGTATGCTACTTAAAGGTTATTTTGTTTTGTATTTGAATGCCATTTCATGCCCTTTAACGTTGGTAATCTTATTCCAATGTTAGTTACTATAAATTCCCTCAATCAAGTTGAATAGGTCATGCAATGTCTTTGTTCATGGTGCATTATAAATATAGGGGGAAAATGTATGGAATATTCTAATTATGCCTAGCCCACGTACATGTAGTTTTGATGTAGTGACATTTTATTCATGATCTCCCTACTGCTACTTTGCAATGCATTTTATGTTTGTCCTTGTACATTACTACGACTGGAATGCAAAAGTGACAAGTTTCTGGGATTACATTCTCATTTGGATGGAACCAGCAAGTGGGCGATTCCGTGCAATGTGTCCCGTACGATATATGACATTTATCCACATATTTCATTCAAAAACGAAGAATCTCTTGATGTGACTATTGAATAAAGGTTCTTTTTGTTTGACTACCATTAGTCATAGTCGTGTGAAAAGATATTTTATTTATGATGAATTATATGGATAAATGTCATATGTCGTACGGGACACTCTACACGGAATCGCCCAAGTACACCTAATAAAGTCACTTCACAGGAAGAAGTAAATGTAATTGTACGAGTTAACTCCATTTCTTCAAAATATTATTTTTTTAACAGTTTATAGTTGTAATTAATTTGTCACTTTTGTGACTCTTGATATTGCTTCTTGAAGTTAGCCATGTTTATGGCAACTCGTTGTTTGCATAGCCTTGACAAAGCCTAATAAGACAACATGCACATATTAAATAAAGTTACAAACATGATGTTTTATGAAATAGTATTAGACTGAAGGTGGTGAGGTGTAATTATGGGTTGAAAGTGTTTGGTTTTAATTTATGACATTGCCCTGGTACTTATTTGTTGAGGTATAGCATGTGAGGCCTGTCGTGTATGATCACTTTGTTCACTTTGAAATATTTTATTTCCCATGTATTAAATGACATCACATGTAGTTCTGATATTGGGAGGGTTGGGATTACAAAGCATACATGATTGTGTATACAATGCTGATTAATTTTTTTAGACCAATTTTCATGTGCCCCTGTATTTGTACCCTTTAAAAGGTTGATGAACTTTAATTTCCCCTCCTGAAGTTGTAAGTAAGGAAAGAAATGTTTGCATCCTAAGCTGTTCAAATAACTTCTTTTATCTTATGTAGAACATGAAAGTTTAATACTATTATGGTGCATGGTTGTGAAATCATTAATTTGTTCCATTTTTTAAAAATAAAGTGACCGATACCTCTCCAACCCCAAACCCCAAGAACAAAAAATGGAATAAGCATTGAATAAATGAAAGGTTTTTTTCTTCTGGTTACATAATATAACTTTCCTCAGGCCCCTCACTTAGTAGGATTCAGTTCATACCTCTCACTGGATTTTATCCAAAGTGTAAGCTGATGAGAGATTAGGAATGTGAAGAGAGGTTATTCAGTCAATAACTTGATCAAATTCCCATGGGTGAATACTAAATTTCCTTCCCCCACCTGAAAAAAGCAATTAATAAATTAACGTCAATTCCTGACGCATTAATAATGCTCCTCAACAGCTTTCCCACTTATTTTAATCCAAGCATTAAAGGGATTTTGAGAAGCGCAGTCATTTCTTTGTATTCAGCTCCAAACTGACTCTGAACAGACCCAGGTTCGAAAACTGATTCACGTCTTTCGGATGGTGACGTTAAAGTTCGGTCCCAGACATTAATTATCATATCTGGTTGATACATGTCTGTAAAAACCCGATTACACACACACACACACACACACGATTATGAGATGAAATATGCTTTATCAATTTCAGAATTGATTTTATATTAACTTCACCATCAAGAGCGCATAAGTATTTAGTAAGTACAGATGGTTTTACTTTATGCGTAAACATATACAGGGCGTTAATTTTGAAAACTAATATCAGTTCGAAGAATTTCTTTCATATTTGTATGATCTCAATCTAGAAATGTGCAATCTAGTCATGTACCATTTTAGTAGTTATGTTCAAAATGTATTTTAGTTTTTCTCTTATTTTCATTCCTTTTTTTCTTTTATCATTTCTATCTGTTCAGTATTTTTGTTCCTCTCAGAGTACATTTATAGCTGGATATATAGCTGGAGAAATTGTTCATTCGTATCATGACCAAACAGAATATTAAGTGGAGGAAAAATTACAAAAATCATGTGCTATAGATAAAAATATATATTTATAAAACTAACGAGGTACATGTTTATGTAATGTATGAGGAAAGGGCATGAAGTCTATGAACTTAAAAAGATGAGTTTTATTAGATTGGGATGTTTTCAGTAACATTGGGGTTTTATTATTATTCCTCAATTGATAATGAACAGCTCAGATTTCTCTTTGTTCTATATATATATATGTTATGAATTGCAGCAATCGTCTTGTATAAAGAAGATAAAAAAGTGAATGTTATTAAAAAAAAATCACGTTTGAATTTGTTGGTAAGGACTTTAAGCATACAATTTTAATAAATTACCAATACTGGTATAATATACCATTAGAAATTGTGTCTATGACATCTTTCTGTGTTTACAGAGTACTTGTGTAGTTTGTTTTTGTTACGATATACCTGTTTCTGGACATTGCCCATTTGAGTCTTGGTTCAAATTCCCCGGGCGAGTGAAAATGGACTGAAAATAGAGTGAAAAGCACTCTTTTCTTTTTAGAGAGCACTCGATATTCACTCAATATTCACTCCTAAACAAGTGATCACTGACGTGACTCCCTGGGGAGTGAAAATAGAGTGAAAGTTCACTCTTTTTTTTTTTTAGAGAGAGTAAAGATTGCAAGCAGGGCGAGGAAGAATGACGTTTCTTCATATTTATTGAGATGAAAGATGCTTCAGGAGTAGGTCCTGGAAGCACTGTGGATTGTCGGCGTGTACTACAGATGTCGGCAGAATATTGTATTCGGAGATACAGCGTTGGGAAAATGAAAATTTGTCTAAGTCGCCTCTTGCGTGGTACATCTGGAGGGTCTTGTCATGGTGTTTCTAGTGGTATGGCGGGGAGACCATTAGCTGTCTAGACTTGTGCACCATCCCTGGCCTATTCGCCATCCGCCTAGTCGATAGGGTAGGCCACCGCAACTTGTTGATCATGTCAGTCACACTCAGTTCTGTTTTAGTCTCCAGTAACATAGCGCGCACTCCGACGTTGGAAACTTTAAGTTTCTGGATATCCGAGATGATGTAGGGATCCCATACATTGGAGCAATACTCAAGATGGGAACGGACTAGAGACTTGTATGCATGCTGCTTCCCTGAAGGACTGCGGGAGTTTCCTGGAAATGACTGATATGTGGGAAGACCACTTGAAGTCGTCTGAGATCAGAACTCCAAGGTACTTGTGAGAGCTACTTTTCCTTAGGGCGGTGTTATGGATAGTGTATTCAGCTTCAACTCTGGTGCGAGTAAGGCAGAACCTCAATAAAGAGCACTTGTTGGGGTTGAATGAAATCAGCCAACTTAGTAGCCTCCCATTTCTGGAGCAAGTCAAGGTCGTTCTGCAGATTATTTGTATCAGCTAGGGTGGAGATTTCACTGTAGAGTGCAGAGTCATCCGCAAAAAGCCTGGTAGTTGATACACATTCTGGAAGGTCGTTAATGTGTAACAAGAAAAGGGCGGGACCAAGTACGGTACCTTGTGGTACGCCACTTATTGACTGGATCAGAAGGTCAGATGATATTCATTTTAATTCTTTCATGACAGGAATTATTTAAGGGCTTAATTGATCACATTTTGTTCATCAAATTGGCAACAAAAATATTTCCTTTTAATGCTACATGTTTCTAACAAAATGTAATGTCCTTGAAAACAATATATGGTTTTTAACTTTGTCGAAAAGTTGAAATATTGCCAATTTTGACCTCTTGATGTGTTGCCTCTAAGGATTTTAAAGCTTATTCGCCTTTCTAAACTCCCTTGCATCAAACACAATATATGGTCATGCAACAAAAATGGACACAGTGGCCCGAATTCACAAAGGAGGTTTGGTTTAAACCACCTCCTGGTGGTTTTAAGCGTACGTGCGCACGGAATCCGATCTAATGATCTAATCACATATTTTCTTTGAGTGCGCACGTGGGTAATGTGCGCTTATTTACGCCTATTTCAGTACGCTTACGGAGGTTTAAACCATGGTTTAGGTTTAAACCTCCTTTGTGAATTCGGGTCTGTGTGTGCAGAAAAAAGTTGATCTTTCTACTCATGCATCTGGTATCATTTTTTATGGCTCTGAGTCGAAGTTATAGAGCCAAACCACAAACTGTAGTATATTGCCTCGAAAGGGTAAAAGTTAATTTGGAAGAATATAAAAAATGTACCCTGAAAAGGATTGCTCTTCAACTGCCTTCATATTCCTTTATATTCGAATTATGACGAGACATAACTGACAAGCTGGGATCAAACTATCATGCCACATATATGACTTGTGTAGTCCCATACGCACATTTCCGTGTGCGATGCTGGTAAAATTGCGTCAATTTTTCAGCGTATGATTCCGAAACCTCAATGTATACACCAATATTTATTTATTACATAAGCAACCTTTACCAATAATCCAGTTCGTAATTAGTAAATGGTACAAATGACCCTGAAAGGAACCCAATTTGTACGCGCACGCGCATCTGGTTTGGTGGACGCGCTACTTGTGGCGCACACTAAGAAACGTATAGAGGTAAATTATACTCGGTAAAAATGACCTTTATTATCTGCACATGCTCAAATCGTAATTACGAACTGGCTTATTGCTTCTAGACAGTTTCTTTCACAATATAATCGTATGACTAAGCATATTTTTTAATTAAAAAAATCAATAATTAATATGTAATCATATTTTTCCTTATTTAGTTCTTTAATTTAAAATGATACAACACAAAAGAAAAATAATAAAAGTGTGATTTCCGCAAATGTTTTTAAGTTTGTTTAAAATTTGCTGTTTCAAAGAAATCGACAGCCTGATAAACAATTCAGAATCAATTTTGAACCACTTTCTCGTAAATGCCATTCCTTTACAACAGTTCAAAGATTGAAGCTGATTGTATACCATCTCATTTTCCCCGCAGAGAAAAAAACCCCACAAAACAAAACAAAACATAAGGAAGGGGAAGGTGTCTGATTTGAAAATGGAACAAGTATTATTGTAACACCTACGCTGGCTGATGATACAGCCTGAAGTAATTTTAATCAGGGGCAGATCCAGGGTTTTGTAAAAAGAGGGCGCAATGCCGAGAACGTACACAATAAAGATGGATATGTGTTTGGTTGAGGGGGCACGGTCCGGGTTTCTCCAACGTAAATCCGCCACTGATTATAAAGCGTATACAAGTGTATCAAATCTCGTGTTATGTTGTAGAACTTAAAGAAGGGGATTTAGGATTTAGCCTAATAACTAACCTTTTGATACGTGGATGAGTACTTAAGTCAGTCGGGATACATTAATGGAATACTAATCCTGGCGGAGTAGCCTAAAGCTTGGCACTTGAAGGCATCGTTTGGAAAAAACGTCAATAAAACCTTGCGAAATAACGTATATACATCATCTACTACAAATAACACCAGGACAAACCAGAATATTAGTTGATACATAGATTTATTTTGAAGATTATAACACAGAAATTTGGTTTGAAAATGTATGTCGTCCTCTTGAACATGTTTTCACCAGAATTGTGCGTTATACAAAATAAACTGGACGCTACATTGAAAGAGTGCAAGCCATTGCAAACCCATTCCAGGTTTTTGTAATGCTCGAGCGTCATTTGTCTGACATAGGACTGCGTCAAAGATGGCGCTGCTGTAGACGCGCCATATATGAGAACAATGTGCTACAGAAAGTGAATCCAAAATGAACGGTGCAAACATTGCTTTGAATTAATTGCGTATGGACTAACTGCATTAACGGACTTGATCGATTAGCACAGGTAATGATGCAATTGAAAGCTCGTCTCGGCGTCAGTTGCTGATGTTAGGACCGCGCGCCCTGAGTGATTTGTGCGATTTTTTGCGCGTCATGAAAGAGTGCTGTCGTTTAAAAAGTGATTGCAAAATGTACAGTGCAAACAATACTTTTAATAACTGGCGTATGGGTTATTTGACCTAACAGACTCGATTAGCGCAGGTACTGACGCAACTGAAATGACGCCTTGTGTGAGCCGGGCGTAATGATTCCTCATGACTTGTGGAGCGCTAGCAGGCATATTGCCCGTTCCACACTAGGCGTTATTTGCTGACGTTAGGACCGCGTCAGGTACTGACGCGGTATTTGACGCGTCATGCGAGACTGATATCGTACCCAAGATGGAAATGTGTTTGGTTGAGGGGGCACGGTCCTGGGGGGCGTTTCATGAAAGGACTTGTCAGATATTTTATCCGACAAATTTGCTCTCAGCCAATCTGATGCAAGGATTTCTGTAGCTTATAACAGTTGTCGGATAAAATATCCGACAACTTCCTTTCATGAAACGCTCCCTGGTTTCCCCTACGTAAATCCGCCACTGATTATAAAGCGTATACAAGTGTATCAAATCTCGTGTTATGTTGTAGAACGTAAAGAAGGGGATTTAGGATTTAGCCTAATAATAACCTTTTGATACGTGGATGAGTACTTAAGTCAGTCGGGATACATTAATGGAATACTAATCCTGCCGGAGTAAAGCTTGGCACTTGAAGGCATCGTCGGAGTTTGGAAAAAACGTCAATAAAACCTTGCGTAATAACGTATATACATCATCTACTACAAATAACACCAGGACAAACCAGAATATTAGTTGATACATAGATTTATTTTGAAGATTATAACACAGAAATTTGGTTTGAAAATGTATGTCGTCCTCTTGAACATGTTTTCACCAGAATTGCGCGTTATACAAAATAAACTGGGCGCCACATTGAAAGAGTGCAAGCCATTGTAAACCCATTCAAGGTCTTTGTAATGCTCGAGCGTCATTTGTCTGACATAGGACTGCGTCAACGATGGCGCTGCTTTAGACGCGCCATATGTGAGAACAATGTGCTACAGAAAATGAATCCAAAATGAACCATGCAAACATTGCTTTGAATTAATTGTGTATGCACTAACTGCATTAACGGACTTGATTAGCACAGGTAATGACGCAATTGCAAAGCTCGTCTCGGCGTCAGTGATTTGTGCGGTTTTTTGCGCGTCATGAAAGAGTGATGTCGTTTAAAAAGTGATTGCAAAATGTACAGTGCAAACAATACTTTTAATAACTGGCGTATAGGTTATTTGACTTAACAGACTCGATTAGCGCAGGTACTGACGCAACTGAAATGACGCCTTGTGTGAGCCGGGCTTAATGATTCCTCATGACTTGTGGAGCGCTAGCAGGCATATTGCCCGTTCCACACTAGGCGTTATTTGCTGACGTTAGGACCGCGTCAGGTACTGACGCGGTGTTTGACGCGTCATGCGAGACTGATATCGTACGCAAAGTGAATGGAAAATGAACAGTGCTAACATATGTTTGAATTACTTTCGTATGGTTTGTTAAGGCAGGTAATAACGCAATCAAAATAACACCTCGTGCGCAACGGGTTCATAATTATCGGCGTATTAAAGAGTCGGCGTATTAAAGCTATTATGAGCACCAGGCAAGCCACGAGAATGTCCTGGGTGTTTACTTGGATTATCAAAATGTAAAATTGCGCAAGATCGATTGTTTTGAAATCGGCGGCAAATGATCGCATTTCAGGCCATTCTTGTTTCCTTCGAGTACCGCAAAAAATTGTATTTTTGAGACAATATCTAAAAATGGCGGCGTTTTGGAATACACGACATCCACAGGATTAAAATGTAGATATTCTTTAATAAAGGCAGACCATAGAGCCTCCTTTGTCAAATATAGCCTTCCTTGATAGTTGAATTTTGTTTTTTTAATGGATGATTTATCCATTACATTTTCCTGGCATTCGCATTAAAATAGAGGTCAATTGTAAGAATTTTCCTAGACAAGCCCACGTCATACAAAACAATATATCTCCTTCATACGTCCTTCACAAGGTCACTTTGGGTGATCCTTAATAGGCAAGGTCTGTCTGACATAGCAACAAAAGTAATGGTGATTGCAACAAATAAGTTAGCTATTATTATCGACATAATCACTAATACGTGGCGTATCCAACATAGAGTGAAACTGGCATAACAACCTCTCCTCCTCCCCCTCCCCCGTTTGAAGGCCGGGGGGGGGGGGGGGGGAGATACAGCTTGCAATGGGGTTAGAGTAGGACCTATGCAGGGCTGTCCAAGTATATAACACCCCTGGTAGTGGGAGGATTCCCCCCCCCCCCCCTCCATCATAGCGTCTGCTAATGTATCTGGTCTGGATACGCCTCTACTAATTGCTCATAAGGAAAAGGATGAAATTTAAATCTTATCACAGTAATGTGAATGTACCACTGCCGTATTATTTTACTCCTCTTAACTCCATCTTCTTCTACCCACATACTGCTAACGACCAGCATGTGAGGACAGTGGCGTAGCTACGAAGGCAGGGAGTACGTGCCCCCCCCCCCCCAACAAAAAAAACCCATTAAGTAGCGACAAATTGTTAAAAGGAGAAAAAATAAAAAGAAAAGGGGAGAGGGGAAAGGTAGCCTTTCCCACGCCCTCCCTCAATTACTGAACCTACACGAAACGCCACTGCATAAGGACCCATTTGAATTTTTCATGTTTATGCTCTCATGACTAAAATACTACAAATCTATGCAATTAACCATGTTTTTCTATATTGCATTAGTCTTTTGGGGGTTACAGAAGTCCGTAAGAAAATTCTCGTAACAGGTTAAGGTAGTATATCTCGGAATGTATTCCACGACGAATGTCTCGTTCCCAGCGATGAAGGCCCGTAGCCGAGACGATACGAAGTCGGAAAGAATGAGTCCACGGAAGGTACAAATTGGTGGCGAGTGAAAGAGTCGCCATTCCCGTGCACTCTCCGAAAGCGAAGTCCAATCGGGATTTCCAAGGGGTTCTTATTTTCTTCCAGTCGGCGGAGGATTTCTTGGCGGATCACAGCTCTTTCCAGCGCGTTCAGTTGTCGTTTTCTCAATGGAGCCATCTGAGCAGAGCCCCGCTTTAGAACAGACATGACATCGACGCCATTTTGGTCTGGATCCCCGTTGCCCGGCAATCCAAAATTTGCCGGTACATTCGCATCCAGAGTAGTTTTATCCGCAGACGATGATACAGTATCGATAACACGAAGATATCGACTGACCTCGGAAACAGCATTCATAAGAATCGAGCGGAGTAATCTGTCTTTGGCGTCTTGTATTATTTCACTTTCCTCGTCAAATTGATTACCTTGGGACGACGTCGACGACAACGACGACGATGACTGAAGGGGAGGATTGATGTCGGCCTCGAACTCAAACCCGATGGAGGTTCCATCGTTATGATCATCGGGATCGTTCGCATTGGTTTTCGTTTTACAATGACAAAAATGAATTGTCATCAGGCTGAGGAGTGCCATGAGCATTGCTGAATGTCTTTCCATTTTTATGGTCCTGTATGACAAGAGAAAAAGAAGCAAGTGTAACATATTGTTCAGATGTTTTCAAGACATGGTTAAAACTATTGCCCCATGTGATCTAGAGATAAATTTGCCCCGCCCTCTCAGAAAAAAACAAACAAACAAACAAAACAAAACAAAAAAAGAAGACTTGTGTTACAGCCCGCAAGACCGCAGAGGGCTATTAATATAATCAGGAGCTGAAACAAAATGCCATAACCCAGTGTGAAAACATGTGAATAAAATATGTGACAAGAAATGTGAGAAATTAGATCAGCAAAAAGTTGTATGCCCAATTACCTCATTTCATTCCCTTTTAACAATTTTTTTGTTTAAAGATGAATGAACATACATTTAATTTACTTCATTCTCTTTTCACAAAGTGAATGAACATACTTCAACCTCGTTTTAAAATTAATGAACAAAGAGCAATTTAATTGCCTGTCGATGGAAGGCAAAGTAAAATCCCATTAAGAATAAATCAAAACCATTATGCACGAAAACGAATGACGCTTTTGCATCTTTGAGGTAAATAAATGCCTGGACTAAATGGCGATACATCCATTGAATGTGTTAAGATACAGTCATGCACGACTGAAAACTAGTTATAACAAAGTGATATGAGCTATGCAGATGTGGACAAACTGCCTTAATCGCGGTTTTTGGAAATGAATGCGGAGGCTAATTTGTAGATTTGACTGGGATAATCTTGCTTTAGTTTTCCCCTCGTAACTTCATCATTTTTTAAAATGCGATTTCGGTATATAATTAATTTTATCAGAGATAATGTTCTTATAGAAGAGAGAGAGGAAAATAAAGAAACACATAGTAAGATCCATCAGTAACAGTGGAGTAGCCGGCACTTTAAAAGAAAAGGACCGATCGATTTGTTTATTGCATGTTGCTTCGTTATCAAACAATTTCATTCGTACAACAATACTTGCTGCCAAAATATCAAGTGACGGTTGACTGGATATCAGTAATTTGAAAATCCTTCGGGTACTTCAGCCCCCATCCCTCCCCGCCCCACCTCTTACGCCTCTGCGAATTAAAAGGGGTTTATTAAGTGTGAAGAAAAAGAGCATCGACGTTTTGACACCCTCTGGGGAATAATCAAACACCGATATTGCTCTTGTGATTGCATTATTTTTGGTCGTGTAATGCCTAGAGCCTCCAGCAAATTGACGAAATGTGAATGATAAAAAAAAGCCAGATTCGGAGATAGAGAAAGGAGAAGACGATAAGGAAGCGGGAGCAAGATTGAAAGACGATGGGGGAAATGGGGTTGAGAGGGGTATGGAATAAACTGAAGAATGAAGAATAAAAAGAATAAGGATTAGGAAGTCAAGTTAAAGAAGATAATAATAACAATAAATCCTAAAGCTTCCCGCCAGTTGCTCCTCTCCCTCGCTAGAGAAGGCCCCTTGTAGAGCCGCTTCTTCTTTTATTATTACTATTATCAGTAGTAGTAGTAGTAGTAGTAGTAGTAGTAGTAGTAGTAGTAGTAGTAGTAGTAGTAGTATTGTAGTAGTAGTAGTAGTAGTAGTAGTAGTAGTAGTAGTATCTTTTCCCTTTCTTGTGTAAATAATGCCAATAATCTCAGTAAAGTTACTGCAAAGAAATGAAAGCATTTTTTCTTTGTTAAACTGTTGGAATTTAGAATCTAAACGGATATTTTAGTCGTTGTAAACTCATGATCCAGCTTGTATAACTATGCACCTTCCAATTCCCATTCCTGGTGAAATGTCATTTCATAGAATGTCTGTTTATTGACCACTCTCTCTGTGTGTAATTTTTATTGCTTTCATTGTGCCTCGATATTAAAGGCAAACCAACAAACTCTCTACTTTTCCATGACCTATAATACTTTCGGATATTTCTCATTAAGAATTGCTTAATCTATGAGAAGTTGAGGATAATATAGATTTGAATTTAGATTGGCTGTGTAATACGTCTATTGTTTTGTTCTACATACCTCTCATCCATAATTTTATTGCCTCAAGAAAAGACAATTAACTATCTAAACAGGAATTCAAAAGAAAATCAATGTTAACTCAGCTCCAACTTTTATGAACCTGCAAAGTTCCTCCCTTCGCAAAAATCCCTTTCATAAAACGTCCAACTTGCTAAATCTATGAGTTATTGCTTTTATTAGTTAATTATGCATGGTATTAATGGCGAAACAACAAATTTCTATTTGTAAATGACCGACGTTCGGATATTTCCCATTAAAAAATTGCTTGATATAATAAGTATGGGAAGTTGAGGATAATCTAGAATTGAATTTAGATTGGCTGTTTTACGTTTACGATTTCTAACTATCCTTACAAATTCCTTTGTTCTCTTGAATGCAAATTTAAGAAAAAAAAATCATGCGTATTTCATCTTTTTATTTTCAGGATAATTCTCCTTATTAATGGCTTTCATTATTTTCCATCTATTTGACTTTCTGTCTTCATTCAATCGTATTATTTTGCTTTCCCATATTTGCTCACTTTTTTACTATACCAAGAGAACCTCGCTTGCCTATTCTTATTCAATATACACCCATGGAAAAAATTATTAGACCACGCAGGGTTATTGATAGCGTTATTTTTGTGGTATTAAGGAAATAAAATTACATAAAAGCAAGGTATAATTGCTGGAATTTGGTATTCATTCAATGAAATACAAAGACAAATAATTTTTATAATTTTGTATGCATATTATAGTACCCTTATTACAGAAGCTTGGTCTAATAATTTTTTCCAGAGCTGTATATATATATATATATATATATATATATATGGACGATTTACCCGGCTAGATGGCGTAGCTTGATCCAGACATGGAGGGCGCACCGCCGGTATAAAAAAAAGGGGGGGGGGTGAGGGGGCGATCTCACATTATCGCAATTACGGTATCAAAATATTGCAGGTACACACTATACCGCTCTTTTATCGAATTGATTTGTCTAAATATGTAAAACCAGAGAAAATGGACGAATATCATGACTATAAGAAAAACAAAATCTGCACCGATGCACTTTAAATCGTGGCCAATTTCCACATTACTTTATCGACTGCAATTATTGCCTTTTAAAAATGCCAGCAATATACTCACACTAAATTTGGCTTGATTCGATGTGTTTTCAATTGACTTGAAGCAACTGTTTTCTTATTGTACAAACAAAAATGTAAACTTCCGTGCCTTCACAGGGTTACGTCAAAACGGAAATATTCAACTGTAGAATAAAACGCCAAGAGGAGAGCTACAGCATGAGGTAATTAGAATCGTGACTGTGAAGTTCATAAACATGATATCGGTTATAATCTGTCAACAGCACCATGCAGTTCTCTCCCTCCCCCTCTCTAATTCTTTCTTTCTCTCTGTCTCTCTCTCTCCTTCCCTTTCCCCATCCCTCTCGCTCTCTCTCTCTCTCTCTCTCTCGCTCTCGCTCTCTCTCGCTCTTTCTCTCACGGACCGACGGACCCCCTCTCTCTTTCTCTATCTTTTCCTCTCCACCCCTTCCTTCTCTAACTTTCTCCTTCTAACTATACCTATCTTCCTCTTTGTCTCTACCTCTTCCTTGCTCTGTTCCTCTGATTATCCTCCACCACACTTCTATCTCTCTATTTCTTGATCCTTCTCGCTTTTAAGTCCTAACTCCTCCACTAATCGCATCTATTTCCTTATCATGCTTTTACTTCGAGAATACGGGCCTCTAGAGTCTCTCCCTTATTTTCCTTCTAAAAACAGATACTTTGAGTGCAGAAACAAGGGTAGATGATAATCTTAAAAACAACTAAAATTACCTGTACAGGGATAATATTTTCTATTGAATTGGGTGAAAAATTATGAAGATATTGACAAAAATCCTCATTTTGAGAGAAGATGTCAGCAAACTTGTAAGTATGATACCAAATGGTTGCAGGATATTTTGTCTTGCAAATGATGCAGTCATCTTACCTTTGTGACGGATTGCAACGTTGGATAATTTAGATTTAAACTCATCTGCGCGAAATCAGGCCCCGTGGTTTTAAGCCCTTTTTCCAGTTCCAGCGCGTTGCGATCCGGCATCGGCCCCAATGTAAATCAGACTTTGTATCTGTTTGGGTTTTTTACCGTGTGAAAATAAAATTTATCTATCTATCTATCTATCTATCTTGAGATCGCGATATCTCCGAAATTCTTCATCGATTAATTTCCTTGATGGAACCTCTTTTAGTCCAGAAATTTGCTTTCCGTTTGGTATAAATCTATCTAAATAAATTTGTGTAGAACATGAGAAATGCGCGAGATATGGTAACCCCATCATACATATACGTCCATATCTAACAAAGATTACCAAAGCCTTATTTAGCGTAACACAACTATAAACGAAACAAAAACGCTTATGTTCTTAGAAAAGCCTTTGAGATCATGTAGATTACTGCTAAAGGGGATTGTGCAAGTGGGCCGTGGGTATACATCTTTTTATCCCACCCCTCCCATTGCTTTGGGGGCAAAAAAACCCCGAGATAATCTAGATCGCTTGAAGTTGTCATGAAAGGGGACCTTATGTATGTCACAGATAGATAATCATCTTCATGATGATTATATAGCACTAGTTTTCTTCAAACCACAAGGGGAAAGTTCCGCATCCTAATTTGACAAATTGCGAAGGAGCGGGGGAGGATGGAGGTCGTTCGTATACACGCATATTTCTTAATTCCCAGGTGTTGTTGTTTTCTATCTCTCTCTCCCTCTATATTTTTCTATTTTGTTTCTTCTTGCTTTTCTGTTTATGGATCAAGACGGTGTCCCCACCCCCTCTTTGACTACGCCACTGCCTCTACGCTCGCCATGCCTTCTGGAAGCGGAAACCCCGTTTCCATCATCAAATTCACACAGGGTTTGATGACGGGGTAATACGGCGGTATAAAAGCACGCCAATTGCCACTTCCGAATTAGCCTGTGAGCACGAAGAGATGCGAAGCCGTCATTTAGATGCTCTATCTCACCCCCTTCCAAAATAAACAAGCGAACGAAACAGTGTCACGTTTATCAAGTACTTCCCCCTTTTTAATTTCTGAACAAAATGCGAGCGTGATAGGAGGCGGGAACCCTTGAGTTTCCGTGAGAAGGCTTTTAACGTCACTCTCTCTCTCGAGTGCAATATGCATCATCCCCCGACATTCCAATTTTTCTAAGGATACACAATTGTTTTTTTCCTTGCGTTTTTGTGATGAAGATGACAGTCATCCATCCAACTTTACGTGTAATTACTGAATAATGACACGGATGCTATTTCATTCATAATGGTATCAAAGCATCGATGTGTCAAATTCATGCAGTTACTAGCTGGTTGATAGCAGCATACAAAAAAAGAAGAAAAATCTTTCTTGTTCTATTGCAGGCAAGCCAGTAAATTAGCAGAATGGCACAATGTTAATGGGAGCTCCAGGTACACATCTACTAAGTCAGAATCTGCATTATCGTTTGGTTGCTTTTTTATTAAAAACGGAAAAACAATAGTGAATTTAAGTCGTTTGAATTGGCGCTACAACGCGGGGAAAATATTGGCGATGCCAGCAAAACGCATTTTTTCATCGAATTACCTATCAGATATTGGATATCGGATGCCAGCTAATGAGGTAAAAGATTTTTCTTGATATTTAAATACAAATGGTTATCTTTCCTTTTCCCGTTTTGAAAAAAGAGCAACCAAACTAATGCAGATTCTGACTCAGGAGATTGTACCTGGAGCTGTACTGCTTCAAATTCATTCAGTGTATTTCCTTTAAAAAAAAAAGTCAACCCTGCTCCGCCGCCTAATGGCGGCGGCGGAAACACCTGAAGTTAAAATAATGTGATTGTGACGAGTGACATCGTAAATAAATAATTAAGAAACACCCGTTATCAAAGTTGGCAGGCATTATGTTTTCAATACATCATTTTACCGGTGTTCCGCTACGGCGACAATAAGCCAGTTCGTAATTACAATAATTATGCGCATGTGCAGATAACGGTCATTAATTGTACGGAGCGCATGACGCTCATGAGGTTTTGCAGTCCATATACCATCGACCCATCGTTAAGACAGCCAATAATAATAATAATATAATAATAATAATGATAATGATAATATATATATATATATATATAAATAAATTTGTCATTCCTTGACAAAGGGCTATGCCCGAAATATCGGATAATTGACATCTCTACGGTTTTTTGATTTATATTTGTCTTTTCTATTTATAATGTGCAAGGAAATGAGAGAATAATGGTTGCGTATAGCCAAATCAAAGTTCCCCAGAGCATAATGGTTGCGTAGCCAAATCAAAGTTCCCCAGAGCTGTCCTCTCTGGGAAACTTTGATTTGGCTATGCAACCATGCATTATTCTCTCATTTCCTTTCACATTGTATTTATTTCCACGAGAGTGCTGTGGTATATATTCCTTACAATATAAATTATATATATATATATATTCAAGCAATAAAGATTTTCTGTTGAGCGTTATTTTTCTCCCATAGGGCTTATTATCAAGTAGGTACTTATTATAGTTAATATTAATCCCCCCCCCCCCCCCCTCTCTCTCTTTCTATATATATATATATATATATAAATGTGAAAGAAATTGCGAGAATAACGTTGCGTAGCTCAATCAAAGTTCCCCAGAGCTGTCCTCCCTTTTTGAAATTTTTGCAAAGGCTGAAAAAATGTCTCCGCCGGAATCGAACCCGGTCGTTGGCTTAGAACGCCAATGCCTTAACCACTAGACCACGGAGACGGGTTAGTGGTTTCGGCGACACCAGATTCAATTGACCGACAGATTGACAAATCCTCAACCTTATTAATTAATTCCTTTGTCGGGGGCAGGTGAGTTTTGAACAAAGACAAGCCGCGTGCCTCAGCTGGATCCAAGCGAATGCTTTGAATACATGTATACATTAGAATAATTATTAACAAGTGTAAGGAAATAACATATACAACAGCTTTGGCAAATCTCGTGGAAATAAGGCATTGGCGTTCTAAGCCAACGACCCGGGTTCGATTCCCGGCGGAGACATTTTTTCAGCCTTTGCAAAAATTTCAAAAAGGGAGGACAGCTCTGGGAACTTTGATTGAGCTACGCAACGTTATTCTCGCAATTTCTTTCACATTTGTATTTATTTCCACGAGATTTGCCAAAGCTGTTGTATATGTTATTTCCTTACACTTATATATATATATATAGATATAGTGAGAGAAATGTTCCTCGAACACAACGCTGATGAAGATCACAGATCGAGAGCTTGACTGAATAAAGGAGGATAATAAAAGCTACGACCGTCTCATAGTGATCATTTCTCTCACTATAAACATGATAAAGAGAGAGGGGAAGAGAGAGAGAGAGAGAGAAAGAAAGAAAGAAAGAAAAAGAGATCCTTGTATATCATAGAAATGATCCAAAAGTTAAAAAATTAATAATCTTTTACAAAGACCATGGAGCACAAACAATTATGAAATCATGATAAACTTTGCTCCGGCTCTAAAAAAAAAATATTGCTGCGAATCAACAATAATGATTACAAACTTTCTATTTATAAACACGATTAACTTTACTTTTTTGCTGTAAGACTATAAACGGAGCAACAAAGTTCCTTGAAATGGAATTGAAAATTACTGTAATCGACATTAATTTCATATGTAAATATTGATTTTACACTACACTGCTTCATTCGTTATTGAATATTGTATCTAATAAAGCTTTATTTCAAGGACTGAGTTATATGCCTTTTCTTTAGATACCGTTAGCTTTCACCCATTTGTTTCAGAAGAGTATCTATCATTACAAAATTAGAACAATAAGAAAATCCCTTTTTTTCGTAATAATAGAATTGTATAATCAATTTGTATTACATTTTCCGAAAGCAGGACACGGGTTATACAATTCAGCACAAAATTAATGTAAGAAGGGAACAATCAGCCAATCCCTTAGGACAGGATGCCTTATCAATTTATCAGATGGGCTAGAATTATAAAATTTTCTCTGCAGGCCACTGAATATCACCCTTAATCTAAGACAATGCAAACGTTAAAGAATGTTCCTCTGAAGGATTGAAAAGAAAAATTAGAAAAACAGTTGATATTTGGACAAAATCGAAATCTCTTATAAATTGATTTAAGTAATATTGGTATTTCACCGTGTCGTCAAATTCACAAAATTATCAAAATGTATTTTTTTTTCCAGAGTTTATGACTAAGCAACAACACTTTGCTTCAGGAGGACCCAATAAAACATGCTATCCACTAGGTATTTTGAGTAAAACCTCGAGGGAAAAGAGAGCTGGAATATGATATTTCTGTGTACAACATGTTGGCTAATGAACCCAAATTACGTCACATTGAATGATCATTAGTGATCTTAACTTTGACATATTAATATTTTTCTCATTATTTGTCCGATTGTCCGATTTCTTCAATTTATCTAGTTTTCACCATTTCAAATTTTGTGTTTAAAGAAAGATTGGATTGCCCTGAAGATTTAATCTCATCACAGTAAAAGAAACAACATGACTTGTGTAAGCGTGCACCTTAAAAACAAAATTATTCAACGTCACATGATCGTAAATCAACCAATGTCATACGCGTTTAGCCGTTTACAAGGTCAGTGAAAAGAGTCAATTTCGATATAGAGCGTGTATTTTTGCGGTGTGTGGCAAAATACTATTTTATTTGATAATCAACACATCTACCAAGAGAATACTTTAAATCTCTTCGGATTTCAAAACTAATCACTCACTTATCTCTAAATTTCCCCCATTTTCCCAATTTGATTGACCAGAAGACACATCCTCTGTATAATCTGTAGAAACTGTCACGTAAAATAGAAAAGTCATTTCCATTCTGTAGATGCCGGTGGCTCAGCTATATAGTAAAAGATGAAAATGAGAAAAAATAATTAGGCTAGGATTTACGAGTACCGTATGTTATTCGGGCGCTAAATTTCCGGTTTGAGCTAAAACATATTATAATTCAAACCTTCGAACGTGCATAAATATGTTTTTCGCTCGGTGTTATTTTAATTGGAATTATTGTAATTGTATTGATGAACGTGTAAAATGGGAAACAATCAACACAAACAAGTTATTAAGCCACAGAACTTATTCAAGTTAAGTATGATAGTGGCGTACCCAGAATTTGATAAAGGGGAGGGGTTAATGTATTCTTCCCAGACGTATTGGAGACCCCTTGACTTCGAACGGGTGGGGGTGGGGGTATGCAGGCTTCACGCTATGTTAGATAGTCCTTTGGCAAGATATTAATCTACATTTGCTACTCTCCACCCAGTTGAAGTAAATGGGTACCCGGGAAGAAGAAATTCCTTCAATGCTTGAGCGTCTCGCCATGGTAGCTCTGCTAAAGACGGGGTAATAATAATTATGATTGCAGGGCCCTCAGGGAGATTATTATTATTATTATTGTTATTATTATTATTATTATTATTACTATTTTTATTATTTATTTATTTATTTATTTTTATTTTTATTTTTATTTATTTTATTTATGTATGTATTTTATTTTATTTTTTATGTTTATTTTTATATATATACATATTTTTTTTGGGGGAGGGGGTATTCTACTTCTATCATTATGTTAATAATTTATTTGCTTCAATCAATTCCTTTAAGATGAATGATATATAATGGTATGATGAACGATGTGCTATAGAATCCAATTTAATGTTGAATGGAAACAGCTGTGTGCACATAATTGGATTGATATCGTTGGCATAAAATATGCATCCTTTCTTTCTGATTTACCCGACGGACTTTTTCCCCCTCATGATTGAGGATGCCTTTATCAAGATTCTAATTGTACATATGTAAAATATTCATCATGGCGGAATGGGCACTCCTGAGGAAAAGATTTTTTTCAGTAGGCAGGCAAGCTAGGGGCGAACTGCTTTGTAAGGAGAGTTTGGAGATTTTAAAGGGCCGCTTTGTATGTTGGTCCTGAGGGCCTGTCGGGTTGGTCAAAATAATGAAAAGGTTCGTTCACACTGTCATTCCAGGGCCGATTTGAAATCCAAGTTGCCCCTTTGAGCAGTTGGCCATGCGAACTGAACGATCATTTTATTATTATTGTCATTATCATTATAATTGTTGTAGTTGTAGTAGTAGTAGTAGTATAGTAGTAGTAGTAGTAGTAGTAGTAGAAGTATAGTTGTAGTAGTAGTTGTAGTAGCAGTAGAAGTATAGTAGTAGTAGTAGTAGTAGCAGTAGTAGTATAGTAGTAGTAGTAGTAGTAGTAGTAGTAGTAGTAGTAGAAGTAGTAGTAGTAGTAGTATAGTAGTAGTAGTAGTAGAAGTATAGTAGTAGTAGTAGTAGTAGTAGTAGTAGTAGTAGTAGTAGTAGTAGTAGTAGTAGTAGTAGTAGTAGTAGTAGTAGTAGTATAGTAGTATAGTAGTATAGTAGTAGTAGTAGTAGTAGTAGTAGTAGTAGTAGTAGTATAGTGGTGGTAGTAGTAGTAGTAGTAGTAGTAGTAGTAGTAGTAGTAGTAGTATTGGGTCAAATCTTTCAGTATTTTGATGACGGCAGTAGAAATGGTAATGGATTCTGTTCGCAACACTTTGCCGAATGATTTTAAGCTCTAGTCGACTTACTGTCTAGCATATCTATTTTGGCTTTCTTGTAATATACCTGTTTACAATATTATTCAAATTTTAAGCATACTTTTAAAACAAAGGTTGTTCTTGACAACCTGAAAGCTTGTCAGAAGCTTGTCAGAAGCTTGTCAGAAGCTTGTCAGACATAGCAACAAGTAATGTATGCAAACTAATAATAATGGAATACCTCGTTACTAGGTCCCCAGGAAAGAAACATCCATAAATTCATCCATAAAGAATAAACAGGTAAACATGTATATTTCAGTAAGTAAGAGGGAGAGAGAGGGAGAGAGAGAGAGAGAGAGAGAGGGGGGGGGGGGGTTGTAGTACATTATTGTAAACAAAAATCGACAATCGCATTTACATTCGCATTGCTGGTATGCATGTAATAAGCCAGTTCGGGGTTGCAATCTGAGCATGAGCAGATAAAGGTCATCTGTACCAAATTATAAAACCCACTGACACCAATATTCGATATGTGCTCATGAATGTCATGTAATCATTATTCAATTATGCACTAATGGTGCATTCCATGATATCCAGGTGGAAGTATTCTTTTTAAAGGGGGAAACAAAAGCTATTCATGAGGCACCTCTATCACTCCCAGAGTTATTTTTCTGAAGTGCACATAAAGGGACCCTCCATGTCTAAAATATCTGTGGATATTTGGGGTCATTTGTACCATGCGCTAACCCCGAACTGGCTTATTCACATTCCCTATTTCAGAAGTTGGTAATATGTCGGGTAAGCCTTCGCGAAGCTTTCGGTATCGTCAAGGGCGAGGTTGTTTCAGAAGTATGCATGAAATGCGAATAGACCTGTTTACTAATTTTATGCATACTTCTTGAACAAAAGTTTCTCTTGACGACTAAAAAGCTTGCCAGAGGCTTGCCCGACATAGCAACATCTAATGTATGCAAAATGGATTCCATCCATAGAGATGCCATTATGCATATCAGGTGCACTAAATAGTTGGTAGCTAAGGATTCTGGAGAGAAACATGCATAAATTTAAATACACTTAGTAAACAGGCCGGCCTATTGATCGCGGGGAGGGGAGAGCGGGGGTTATCGAACAGTCATACCTCCTTGTGTATTTTGAACAGAGAAATATTATTTGCCTGCGTTACGTTTGTATACCAGGTAAATGTTGTTTGTCTCGTTAATAAGGTATGCATACTTATGCTTTGTGTAAGGGTTGTTGTCCAAGAGTAAGAAGTGATTATGCATAAGAATGTTTTCCGCGGGTGGTGCGGGGCACGAGCATTAGGGTGTGGTAGAAGATGTTTGAGGAGTCATTCTAGCTTGCATTTTCATCACGACAAATTTCAAATTTGTTTTTATTCTGAAAAGTTGTGAAATATTTATTGTGCAAAAGTGGATCCGAAGGTTTCCCAGAGTTTTTTCTTATTGAGTTTTATTTCTGTTTTTTTTACCCTGGGCTTACTTGTCGCAGAATAACTGTTAGGGCCTATTCAGTTGTGGTCATAACATTTGTGTATTATGTACGGAACTATTTCGAATGTGCATTTCGCAATCGCATCGATATCGAAATAAACGAGCGGCTCCTAGTCGTCGGGCAAGCTATACCATTAATATTTGATGGTATAAAAGCGTGGTTAATGTGTTGTGTCATGTACGTATAAGGAGTTCAGGTACGAGGATTAGGAAGGTTGAATTGAGACTTTATTTTGCAGGAATTATAGAAAAGACCATAAGCTTCCCTGTTTTGAATGTGCCCTGTATATACGCCTACTCGGAAGCCGTCCAAAATAAATTCTAATTCATACCCAGTCAAGTATGACGCGACATGCCAACAATAATTTGTATGTTAAATAACTGGACATCTCTTTTAATGACCCGGCGAAATAAGCATGCACTCTTATCTTGTGAAACCACACCCCTTAACGTACGTGAGCCTGTACTCTGCTGGTGCTATACTCGTTAAGTTCCAGCTTTTAAAGATGTTTTCTAGTCGTTTTCTTGCTTCGCTGGTGGGCGTTCGCGCCGGTATCACACCGTCCACCGGTGTAGGGCGGCAAAATGGGCCTAAAACTTTTACCTTCCGGCATTTCGATACTCAATACTGTCTCAGATCGTCTGTTCCAGCGAGAGCATCATCTAGGAACAGGGCATGGAGTAGTTACCGTGCGCCTGCAGCTGCCAGAGACGAAGGACACTTGAACAAAGTGCTCAACTCTTTCGACCACGATGCGCCCCTCATCGAGACATGGGGAAATGAAATCCCTCTGTCATCGACGTCCATCTCTGCCGATGGTCACATGGTGTCGGCGCGGTGGTCGAACGGCGAGGAGCAGGATTATCCAGCCGTTTGGCTGAGGGATAACTGTCATTGCGTCTATTGCTGCCACCAGCAGTCAGTCACCAGAAGCATCTACCTGACTGAAATGTCCCTTGAGGTATTATCTTCTTTTTCTTGTGTTCTTCTACCTCTTTCAATCCTGGAGATTTTATTTGTTCCTATCTACATGCAAGGTCGTACGCAGAAATTTTTTCCTGGGGGGGGGGGGGGGGCAAGATGATCGCTTTCAAAGGAACCCATTACTTGAAGTCTAAAACTCGATTAAAAAAAAGTATGATTTTGAAATTTCTGGGGGGGGGGGGGCAACTGCCCCCCCCCCCCTGCCCCCCGCTGCGTACGGCCTTGTCTACATGCAGCCTCGTTCACACTATTCTGCGGGAAACCGCCGCGATTCGCGTGCGCTGTTGTTAATTCGGTGTTTGACAGACGTGTATCAATCAAATATGTTCACAAAAACTGTATTTTATAACAGGCAGATTATGTGAGTACCCGTCCTGGGGTGGGGGGGGGGGGGGGGGGGGTCTCATTGAGGCCTGTACGGCATCCGCGTCCTAGTCTAGATTCTATCCTGTTTTTATATTTGGTTTATTTCCCACATATTGTAAGCCATGCAAACCACCCTCGGAGTTTGCTAAAGGGGTAACCTTCCAGAACAAACTAAGATTGTAAAAATTGAATGAATAAAAAAATCCAAAAAAAAATCGGCAGGTGTGATCCGGTTTTTTTTTTTACCTTGCACGTGTAACTTATGGGACTACACATGCAAGGTAAGATTTGTGCAGTCCCATAATATATAGAAATGGTGATATTTAAATCTAGTTATTTTTTGTTGATATCCCCCTCCACACACATTATATGCATCCCATGTACAGCTCCGTAGGCCAGTACCAGATTGATAAGCCAAGGAGCTCGTACAGCTAGAAGAGTCCAGGCAGTGGACTATCCGCATCCATGAAAATTAGTACAAAGGGTTGTTTTGTCACCACCAGACGGGTAACCCGGAGATCTCGTTTAGAACCCCCAGAGTTTTATGAGGGGTAGCAGGGGGGGGGGGGCACATGCCTCGGGCGGCAGTTGAAGCAGGGGTGCAAAAAAGCAAAAGTGGGAAAGTGAAACGGGAGAAAAGGAGGAAACATATATGCTTAAGAATTATTTGCCCCCAATCCGCAGGGTATCGAGTTAGGTTTATTTTTTTTTCTTCAAAATGCTGAAAAAAAATACAGCTCGGTCGCTTTGCTCCCTCGCATGCATTGCTTTGCAATCTTAGTT
Organism: Heliocidaris erythrogramma; assembly: GCA_025617745.1. NCBI lineage: Eukaryota > Metazoa > Echinodermata > Echinoidea > Camarodonta > Echinometridae > Heliocidaris > Heliocidaris erythrogramma. Next base: position 24,346,138 of record CM046869.1, read on the forward strand.
TCGCAGCCCGATATGGGCTACATAAATAGCATTTAAAATTGTTCAAAATTGAAGAAAAAAATGTTATTCTGGTTGCTATGCTCCCTATTATCCTATTATACATTTATTAGTCTTTTTTTAATATTGCCCCCCCCCCCCCAAAAAAAAAAATAAAAAAAAAATAAATAAATAAATAAAAAAAAATTAAAATTAAAATTAAAAAAAGATAAATTTAAAAAAGAAATAAACAATCTGGGATAAAGTGTATAAACTAGTATTTTAATGGCTAAATTCCTCGACTATATTTCTCCTAGATTTCTCCTAGATGTTCATTCATTCCGCCCCATTGAGGAAGAAGTGAACAGAAAAGCGTTTATTAATATTCAAAGCTCGCATATACTCCCTTGCGATTTTTTTGTGTAAGTAAAATTCTTAATTACTTTTTGTAGGCTTAAAAATGCATTAAAAAATTACGTAAAGTATATGGATGGGGACAACTTTCATTTCTTGCCCCGGCAATAATACGGAAAATGCCTTTAAAGTTTGGAACCTAAAATATTATATTCACATTTTTCAGTTGCATTCGTTCGCTTCGCACACTCAAATCGCACACACAAAATAGGACACATTTGTCACGTTATGAACTAATTTCCTTATTTCCATGCAGGCCTACATGTAACTACAATGATACAAATTCATGATGTGCATTGTTTGCAGATTAATTACAATGATCTTTGCAGGCAAATTTGCCGAAACTCTGGCTTTGTTATAGGGAATTAGCGAAACTATATGTAATACAATCAGTGGCGTATATCTACGGGGGACAGGGAGCGGGGGGGGGGGGGGAGAAAAATAGGATAAAACGAAGAAAAATTATGATCAAGGATAATGCGTCCCCAATCCGCAGGGTAAATGCATATACATTTTTTGGAGGGTTTAAACAATATTCTGACGCTCGGTCGCTTTGTTTCTCCCCATAACCATGATAACTATGTTGCTCTAGGACCTCGTAATCTTGGGCCCCATGCCCAGTATAGGATACAGTTTATCAATATATAGCGTTTTTGAAGGGCTCAAGATTTGAAAAATAATTTCGTTTCTTTGCCCGCTATTATGCTAGTTTTATTAGCCTCTTGTTAAATATTGTGCCCCCAAATTTGGATTAAGCGTATAAAAACTCATTTGCAAAAGTTCAAATTTGAAAGAAATGTAAACTTTCGGTTGCCTTTGTAAATTCCTCGACTATGTTTTCCATTAGTGTTGCGCCCCGTACATGAGAAAGGTAATATAAAACGTTTACCAATATTAAAATATCTAATCTCTACACTTTGATGGTACTGCTCGAATTTTTCTGGGTAAATTGTTTTGGGGTGCAAAGAATCTAACGCTCGGTCGCTTTGCTCCATCGTTTGTACAGTAACGTAGATAAGTTTGATGGGGGTAAGGGGCACAACTTCATTGTTTTCCCAGGGCGCCATAATCCCTATAGATATTGATTTTTTTTTTTGTGGAAATTCACCCTGTTTTCGGCTGTTTTTTCGCCAAAAGTTACGAAGGATGTACAGCAATTTTGTAACAAGCGCGTTATACACGTATCATTAGTTATAGGAGTTAAATAATCCATGTAATAGACTCTAGTATTACTGATGAATAATAAATTTATTAATATTTTTGAAAATCTATGGTCATATGAGCTTTTATATCTGAAAGAGCAAGATTTATACTTCACCCTGCGCCGTGATACTTCTCACTATACTGAATATGTATCGAATTTCAAGACATGGTTTTTGCTCATTATAGAGGACATTTCGTTATGAGAAAATATTCATCGTGTAATTAGATATTCATCCCGCTTTTGATGACAGTTTCTGTCAAAATGTATGTAGGATACATATCAATTTTGTAACAAGTGTTTATATGCATGTGTTGAAGTATCTAAATAATAGTGAACTCAGGCTTTTAAAAGTTATCTAGAGGATATGATCAATGTAATAAACAAAGATGAATAAATTATTCATATTTTGCAGAACGTACTAATTGATCTTTGTGATAAGCTGTGTAATAGTTATGAGATATGACATGGCATGAATGAAGGACTTGATTTATTCATTATCAAGCATCTTGAATTGTGCAACCAAATGAGTTTTTTGACGGAGTTTTTTCTAAGAGGATTGCCGTGTTTAGGTGTTCGTATCAGTGTTGCCTCGACTCACTGGACCGGTTGATCGATGTCATCAAAATAGATGTATTATAATATTATGTACGAGCAATCAAGAGAGAGGAAAAAATACTTATGGCCAGAATTTATGTAGAGCATAAACAACAGGTCCATTAAAATACTAATAATATTAAAAGAAAATGTGTAATTAATCTTAACATCAATAATATTGAAAGCAGATGATATTAAACAACAACAACATTAAATATGGTTCCAAGTAGGAAAATAGAGTCTAGTCGCAAACGTACGTGAGACCAACCGGAGCTGATGTTAATGAAGAGACAGTGGACGTAAGAATGTCGTATCAATGACAAAGAGAAAGAGATCGCTTATAGAAAAGAGATACTTGAAGAACAACAATCATCACCCGGGAGGGTTGATTGAGCACCGAGCAAGAACAATATTCGCGTCGCAATTGATGGCATCTCTCTAGAGTCACGGAGAACGAAGCTGCTGATGACCTCACATCTGTGAAATCGCTCATGAAAAACTCAAGGTGACCTTGACGAAGGAGGATATTGAACGTTCTCACCGACTGACTTGAAAGAATATAAAAGCTTTGAAGCCGCTTGAAAAGGAGCAACAAATGAATGTTCCCAAACAACCTAAACCTTATCGGATGCTTAGCCTAATTAATCCTGTCTAAACGTTGTGAGTTGAAAGGCATGAAAATAGAAATTGAACAGGACCTCATCAAGTCAAACGTACGGAAGCATAAAAGTGCCTCCAGAAAACGACATAAATCAGGACGAGAAGGCGAGAAGACGAGACGAGGAGACAATAAGACGAGATCCTTGATCTCGTCAAGTAGAAGGATTTGGCTGAAAAGATGAGAAAAAAATTGTATCTCGTCAAGTCGACTTGATGAGGATGAGAAGACGAGAAGATGAGATACTGTGTCGAGTCATGTCAGGACGAGAAGATGATAAGACAAGATCCTTGCTCGGGAAGTCGACTTGACTAGATCCAGGATCTTGTATTCTCGTCTTCTCGTCAAAATCATGTCGACTTGACGAGATCCACGATCTTGTCTTCTCGTTTATCGTCCAAATCAAGTCGACTTGATGAGATCCAGTATATCTGCTTGTCTTCTCATCCTCATCAAGTTGACTTGACGAGATCCAGTATCTCATATCCTTGTCTTCTATTCCTCATCAATTTGACTAGACATGATCCAGTATCCCATCTTCTCGTCTTCCCGTCTCGTCTTCTTGTCTTCTTGACTCGTTTCCTTGTCTGTCGTACCATCTCGTCTTCTGGGGCACTTCTAAGCTCCCGTACAAACGCCAAAAGCAAAAAATGTGGAAAGATTCTCGCCGCATGGTGATCAGATCATATGGTAAAATTCTTGACCTCTTCCCAAACTAGTGGACGCAATCCAATAAACAGTTAATCACAGGCGAAAGTATAATTAAAGGGTAGGTCCAGTCCAAGAATATGTTGCTCTCAATACAAGCAGAAACATCAGATTTTTTGTTGTTTAAGGTTTAGGAAAATCTGATAACTAGTAGGAAAGTTGTTTATTAGTAACATGGAAAAAATAGAAAACTATTGAAATCACCAGACAAATTGGCAACTTTTTTTAAAGTATCATAAATCATATTTAATTGTTTAATTGTATGTAACATGTATTTGTATTTTGTTTGGTATAATATTATGTATTAAAGTAGTATATGTTAATTTTTACTTTTGTATGTACAGCGCATAGATAAGTGAACGCTTATTATGTGCTTTAGAAAGCCTTACAAAGCCTCTTGGGGGCTTTAAAAAATGACCGTTAGGTGTGTACCCGGCACTAAATGGTATTCATGAAATCTTACTAATTACATAATACACCCTATTCATGTCCAAGAGTTAGAAACTCAAATTCCTCCAGATACATGATGATCAGATGAGCTTACCTATAGACTCTTTATTCAGTACCTTTACATTTTCTTTCGAGCTTAGCTTCGCAGCTGACATTCAGAGAGTAGCGTTTTTCCACTGAATTGTTTTTAAATATATGTTGTTGGGAACTTTTTAAAAATCCTTTTCCCATTAGACGGAGGTTCGGGATGTTTCCATTTTGGACAACGGTCAAGTCTTGTCTGTGGAGTGGGATGATGGTCATGATGGTGTCTTTCCTACAGACTGGCTTCGGGGTCATCGGTTTGACCAGTCCCACCCAGACCCTATTGAGGGCACCCGGTCCCATCTCTGGGGACATGACGTCATGTCGACGCCACACTTCAGATTGTTCGAATTCGACGAGGTGATGGAGTATGACGACGCCCTCTACGACTGGCTCAAGATGCTTCTCAACCTCGGAATCGCTGTCTTGAAGAACGCACCAACAGAGCAAGGCCAGCAGTACCTTTTCCAGAACAGACTCGGATACGCTTCCCCAGCTCCTACATCGTCAGGGTGGGTAATGTTAACATGAATCAATGGCTCGATAACTACTCTCTAGAAGAGACAGTGAATTTCCACTCTATTTTCACTTCCCAGGAGTCACGTCAGTGATAACTTGTTTTTATTGTTTTGGAGTGAATATCGGGTGCCTATCTAATGCTCACTCTATTTTCACTCTATCAGTATCATAGTTAGTATAAATGGGTCGAAGTAACTCCATTAACCCTATTTCGTTTGACAACATAGGATAGATTTTTATTTTTGGTTACCTAAATTCCAAATTTGGTAGCTCTGAATAAAAAAATCAGTTATGTGTCTGCGTGCGTGTGTGGGTATAATGTGTATGTGTCGAAATTTCATGAATAATTTTGCATACAAAAACAACATCACAATATTTCTGTATTTTTTACTGCATTAATAATGCATTGTCATGGGTAAATGAATAAAGAGCAACATTTAAGAAATGGTAATGTTAAAATACAAGTTTTGAGTAAGAAACGATGCGTCATTTGGTGACCTTAGGACCGTGTCAGTGACTTGTAAGGTCTTTCGAGCGTCATGAAAGAGTGATACCGTTTAAAAGTGATTGCAAAAGGAAAAGTACAAACAATAATTTTAATAATTGACGTTTGGGTTAATTGCTTTCACAGACTCGATACGCGTAGGTGCAATGGAAATGACGTCTCAGGTTTACAAGTATGTGCGACCATCCGCACTCGCGCTAATCGGAACTTTTTAGTTGCCTCTTCCACTACTAGGCAACCAATGCTTTTAATAAAAAGCATTGAATCCGCGCTGCAAATTTAGTTGTATCTTCTAACCCGTGAACATCCAGCCCTACTTAATGACGCCATACAAAATTGACACAGTGGCGTCATTATGATCAAGTATTATTGATCTCTGAAGTAATCCCCATGTTGTTTGTTGGTCTGCAGAATCCTGAACCAGGCGAAGTTACACTTGTCGAACCACCATCCACTGTACACCGAAGAGCGTCTTCAACTACACAACGACTTGACCTACTATACACAGGCAAGAGCGGTAAGTGTAAAGTCCGATGAACATGATGCGCCATTAATTTTGCCTGACGTAGGACGGCGTCAGTAACTGGTGCGACCCTTCACACATCATGTGAAAGTGTTATCGTTAAAAAAAAAGTGAATGCAAAATGAAAAGTACAAACAATGCTTTTGTTAACTGACGTACGTGCTCTTTGCCTTCACGGGCTTGATAAGCGGAGGTAATAACACAATAGAAATGACGAAATAGAAATCTACAGCCCGGCTCACACGAGGCTTTATTTCACTACCTCGTAACGCCAACTGCATTGTTTATTTTAAAGTAGAACACTCAAGAAAATCACAAATATGGCAATTAATGTATCACTAGAAATTGGGAAGCTTACAGATGGCAATCGTATAAGTTTTATGTCAACTGCGTATATGATGATTATAAAAACAACATAAATAAAAGCTCTTCTCAGCATCTGGAATATCCGAGGATTCGCCAGAAATATAGCGATGTTTTGATGTCGTCATACGAGGGATCGATCCTGCTTAAGCAGACGACGTCCTATAATGAATGAACGTAATTGCAATGCAATTATTTATCAAATTATAAAGAGTTTGGTATATTTAAACATGACCTTATTTCACACCATTCTAAAAGGGAAAGTGAAACTGATTCTGATAACTAAAACCGTTTGATTGTAAATACACAGGAGAAGGGTCAATGATCAATGAAATAAACCCCACTTTCAAATTGAAAAGCCCTCCGAATAATAGCACGGATGGTATTCGTTCCCTCTTGAAACGCCGAACATGCCCGGTGCAAGCAGCTGAAAATACAATGGCGTCTTATTTTGTTTACAAGTGACTGATTCCTTTATTTTTTTAACGCTGCATTTTTCATCAAAATAATACCATACACGAAGTTAAGAGTGAGGCAACAGACTAACATTAAGACTGACGCTAGTCAAGTAAGAGAAATAAGTGAAGAGGAGATGACAAAACAGGCACTGAAAAATGTGTATAATGTTATGGGACATCGTCTGCTTAGACAGGACTCGCCCCTCTTGTGTCGTCACACATCTCAGCAGCGTTCAAGGGGCTTTTCAGCTGCTATATCGGGGGCTGTATTTTACCGTTTTATAATTGATAATAATCATTAATTCAAATGTTTCCAAGCTTTAAATTTGGATAACCTTGTTTAATTTATGCCATCTATGCAATAATAAGTATTAAGCCAATATTTAAAATCATTAGTGTTCTACTTTAATAGAATCCATGAAGCGGTAAGCACTCAACAATTTGCCCTACAGTCAGAGACGGAAGAGCTTGGCCGCATGCAAAAGACAAGTGATCTGTCCGATTCATTGGTTGGTGTAGATTACTACTCTATAGTGGTGCGCTGAAAGTCTGTTTTCGGGCTTCAAAAAAAGAATTCGAATTAGATGGGCTTTGGAATATTGAAATACGCAATGAAGATTTCTGTCACTTCAGCAAAAAAAATGTGTAGATGATTTTTCTCATGCCTAATGTTATCTTTGCAAAAACATCTATTTCATTTTTTTAAAAAGCTTTTGCAAATCACTTGTCGCAATGTTAAAATTGTCAATTAGCATAATGGATTGATATTTGAATTTCTGGATTATAAATGGCGGACATCGCGTCTATTAGGAGAATTATGTTTTTGATCAGGATCACTTTCTATTGATAAGTCTCGATTATTCACGGTGTCTTTAAATGGAAAATGTTGCCTCCATAGTTTCAACTGTTCCATTGCATCCAGCAAGTATCAGGAGATGGCGGAGACAGCCTGCTTGTGGACGGCTTTAAGGTGGCCGAGGATCTCAGGTCCCAGAACCCGGAGGCTTTCAAGATTTTATCTAGGGTCCCGTGGGAATACAAGCTCGCAATGGGCAAAAACTACCATTTAGCTCGTCGCGAAGTCATCAGGTATAATTGCTTTGATTACTTTCCTTAGAAGTACTGCCAACCATTTGCATTTACCAGGAAGGGATGACCGACATTAAAAGGCTCATAGCCTGATGATATTGTGCTACATCGAACAGTTAAAGGGGAATGAAAGGTAACAAACATTAACCTACAATCATGTAGATAATTGTCAGCCTTTTACAAATATCTTGAAATTACTCATGTTTGATTATTGAAGAAAGATAACAGTGTCTCAAAAAGTTGCAGTTTCCTTGTTAGACATTATCCCATGGGGGCTGCCATTTTCTTTACAAAGTAATGTCAGAGCAGTTATATTTATGAGATACCCACTGACCTATACACTAGCTATAATAACACTCATGATCACCTGTGGAATGCATGACACTGGATTTTCCCATAATACATGTAAAGCATTTTTGTAGTCATGTACATTCAAATGAAGATACTATTTGTATCAAGATATTTGGTTCAGCTGTTTCTTTTGTTAAGCAGGATTTAACATGCACAAGTTGTTTGGTCAGACAAAGGTTTGTCAATTCTACAAAAAAGTGACAAAGACCTACAACTGCTCTTAGATATCACCTGTGCGAGACAATGGGGGTACCAAGATGGCTGCCATTTTGCATTGTGGCTTTAGTTGTACAATAGCTATTAAGTATGCAACATCATATCCATTATATACAGGTAAATGGACATGTACTCATATGACATCACAGTTTTTCAAAATGGCAGCCCCCATGGGATAATATCTGGCAAGGAATCTGCAAAATTTAGAGAGATTGTTCTCCTTATTAAGTAATCAAATAGGAGTATTTTCAAGATATTTCGAATAGGCTACCAATTTTCCACTTGATTATCAGCTAATGTTCGTTGAGTTTCATTCTCCTTTAACTAAATTAGCTCCGCATATGAGATTTAAAAAGAACTAATTGTGCTTTGATAGTTAAACAGGGAAATACACATTTTCGGCTTCACGTTCTAAAGAGGCATACTTTGTATAGCCAGACTTTGTGAGGACCTCTTGTTGTAGCACCCACTTAAAAACAAAAACAAACATGGAATGTCCCTTTATTACTCAGGACATAAATGTAAAAGGAAAAAAAAGTCAAACTTTTGCCTTGATAAGATTAATAGGCGTATATGTTTGCCAACATTGTAAAGTCTATTTGCCAAGTAACAATACTGTAAGGTATCCATGAACTGGTGAGATGTGAATGGTTGATACTGCCTTTAAAGTTAGTGATTCGTGGTATCTGAGGTCAGAAGAGGGCACCCTTAGACTGCACTTCGGATGTCTACTTCGGATCCATTTCGGGATCACCATTATAGCTTTCTTATAGATCACAAGAGCATGGAGAAAAGAGAACATACCTAGGTAGGGGGCGTTCCATCAAGTGTCTTGACGGTAATTTTTACCGGCAAATTTGCTCTCGGCCAATCAGATGCAAGGATTTCAGTACCTTATAACAGTTATTGCAACTTGTCATTAATGACAAGTTTTAGGAACAGGGCCCAGGATTAGGTGGAGCTTTGAAATAGGTACACAACGTTTGTATGGGAGTGGGTCTTTATCGGAATATTTCCTGATTCTGAAAAGCCTTATTTGAATAACACTTTACTGTCCATACGCCCAAAAATATCTCAAACCGTACAGAAATTGATCAGTCTATCAAGTCGATGCAACGCTCATACTGCATATCTGGACATGATAAACACGCCTTGAGATCTAACTTCATATATGGACAGCAACGGCAATCAAAATAAGGCGTTTTAGATTTTTTAGAGTTCAGTAAAATCCATCAGATAGTGTGAAGTTCTCTTTTTTTTTTTACACACATCACAGACTTGACCCGGAAGGCGAGGTCAGTCAGATTACAGTCAACGACATCTGCAGGACAGCCATGCTTCGGATACCTCGGGGTGACGTCCGCAAGGCATACACAGCACTCAAGGAATTCACAAGCATGCTGTATCATCCAGGCAACCTGGTTCAGTACAAGCTGCAAGCTGGTAATTAGTATAATATAGCTTCTTGCTCAAGTTTGGTTTACAGTATTGTCAAAAAAGCTAATGCTCGTCTAAAATTTTTGTATCGTTATCAAAATTGAATGAACTTAAAATCAAGACGCATTTTAAGTTTTTCCTTAATACAATGTTTATTTGATTATGCTAATGCGGCATGGTACTGCAGTCTAGGCAAGGTGGATCAAAACATGTTAAAAATAATTAGATACATAAGATTTTTTACTCTAATGCAGATCACTATATTTCAAATAATTTTACTCGCTCTTCAAGTGTTCATGGGCATGACACTAGAAATAGTCAATTTAATTTCGTAGTGCCTAAGCGGAAAGGTAAAATGGGAAATTCCTTTTATTTTAACGGTATTCTTTTCTGGAATTCCCTCCCAAATCATGTTAAGTCAGTTAAGAATTTTTTACATTTTAAAAGGGTATTGAATCATCATCTGAAAAATGTGTCTACTCCATAACTGTATTTCTCCTCTCCTTGTTGTAGCTCAGAGGGTTTTTTTCCTATATTATATGACTTATGTAACCAACGTTTATTATCGTTAGTTTCATTATGATTTTCTGTATATAGTTTTTTCCGTTGAGTAAGTCTTGTTTTCACATTTATGTAATCTTCACCTACTTTATAAAAATGTTATGTTTTATTTTGCTACTTTAGTACATTCTTATTACTTGTCGTACTTGTACGATAGTCTTGTAGCCGTACTAATGTGTTTTTTTAGTGTATTTTTTTCATCAGTTATTTAGGTAAGGACCCCATTGGAAATAAGCCATTTCGGCTTTCATGGGCTATCCTGTCATGGTACCTCCATGTGTTTGTATTGCAATATACCTGACGAATCAAATCAAATCAAATCAAATCAATTCCTCCTTTACACCGTGATCATGGTTATTTTCTTCAATTTACTCTCTCATGAAATTGTACAGAAATAACATTATATATTGGTCTTCTAATCCAGAGGGTTCCATGACATTTGCTCCTGTGACAATTGCTCCGGTCTAACTTTGCCATGTTAATCCTAAACATAACCTAACCATAACCCCGATCCTAATTCTAATCCTAATCTTTACATTGTCCTGAACAAAATAAATCGTGACCTTAACGTTAACCTTTGACCTTTCGAGATATGGACGGTGGAGCAAATGTCGTGTTACTAATCCAGAGACAAGGGTTCAGTTCCCAGCAGAGGAATTTTTCCGGCAGTGTTTTTTCCCAGATGATTTCAGTTTCAGTTTTCAGTTTGTTTTATTTTTCATTTCCAACAGAACAGTGATTTTGACAAGAAATCAAATATACAATTCAATATTCAATGATATAATACATTTTACATAGTTTAAAGTTATAAAATAAAGAGTATACATAAACATCCAGTATAATAGGTCTTTTTATCTTTTAAGTTAAACCTGAGGAAATGGAGGGATCCACTGAAAAGCAGAGCTTGTAGAATGTGGATCCCTCGAAATAATGACAAACATAATTTTTGTAACATGTAAATTTATTGACTAGAAAAAAATACAAACATACATAGATTACCCAAAAGTGGCAGAATAATAATACAATTATAAATCCGTAATTTGAAAACTTGTTACAACACGTATATAGTATAGTGAACATAATAATAACTTTTAAAAAGACAACAGAAAATAAAGCAAGGGAATAGAAAAATACAAGGATAGAAAATGTTGCTGCATATGTGAAGAGTAAAGAAAAAGAGTGGATAGGTGAAGAGGAAAAGAAAGGAGAGAGAGAGCACACGATGTGCATACTACAGGGGTAGTGACCATAATTATAGTAAGTTACATATAGAGCGTAAAGAGAGACGTGACGGGAAAGATAAAATGCATTAACAAAGGCAAGACATGATTTAACAGTGCATTGATGTTAATTTGTATTGTAAGGAAATATAAGAAACAATTTCAATTTCCTCTAAAATGAATTAAGTGAGGGGGCCAGTTGAATGTCATTATGAAGAGAGTTCCAAACTTTGGGGCTGTATAAATAAACGTGTTTTGAGCTAGAAGGGTTCTCAGCAGAGGTAGATGAAAGTCATTACAACGCCGGGTTGGGTATGAGAGGATTTATTTTGGGTGAACATGTCATTAAAAATGGAAGGAATCATGTCGTTATAAGAATACATAAACTGGCCTAACTGAAAGAGATAAAGATCTTCTAATTTTCAAAGAAAAGAGGATCCGTATGGGAGTGAATATGAGAAAGGCAAATGATACGAAGAGATTTCTTTTGTAATAATAGGATTCTGTTTAACAAAGTTTGGTGTGTATTGCCCCACAGCAGGAGCCCATAATGTAGATATTGTAAGACCAGAGAGGAATCAAGCATAAGTAGGGAGGATGAAGGGAGATGTGTTTTTAATCTATTCATGAACCAATACTACGAGAAATAGTTTTACAGATGTTGTCAATATACTTCCAGGAGAGTTTATTATCGACTGTTACGCCCAAAAATTTAGTGTGAGAAACACTCTCCAACGGGAAGTAATCGAATTCAATACTTATTGGCAATGAGTCTATAATATTACTAAACAACACATATTTGGTTTTTTGGAGATTAAGTGAAAGTTTATTTGCTCTAATCCATTGTATAGAATCTTAGACAGTTCAGAATTAACCGTTTGCGCAAGAGTGTATGGACTGTTGTGGGAAAAGAACATATTCGTGTCGTCAGCAAAAAGTATAAACGATAAAATATGAGATATCTGTAGAAATCATTTATATATAAGAGTGGACCTAGGAGACTTCCCTGTGGTACACCACAGCTGACATTACACAAATCTGATGAACAATCATTTAAAAAGACATATTGTTTTCTGTTAACCACTGCAAAGTGGTGAACCACTCCAAAGCCTTTCCACGTACACCGTAATGGGAAAGTTTGTATAGTAATATATCGTGGTTCATTGTGTCAAAGGCTTTGGAGAAGTCCAGGAAAATACCAACCATATGAGAGGATTTATGAATAGCATGAGTTACTTTCTCCACAAAAGATAATACAGCATGAATTGTACTATGCTTTTCCCTAAAACCAAATTGAATGTTAGAGAATACATGATCTTTTTGGAAGGCAACTGTTCTAATATATATATATTATCTCCAATATCTTGGAGAAAGAAGATAACAAGGAGATCGGTCGATAGTTGTTACATTTAGTTTGTCCCTCTTTTTAAATAAAGGAATAACTGGCGATTTTCATGATGACAGTAATATAAATGTATTACCTTATTTGCTCAAACTAGGTGACGTGCAGGCGCTGAAAACATTAAAAATAATCCTTTCTTACAACATTAGATGAAATATACTGTCTTCTGAGGCTTTACTCACACGTCTGGAGAACATTTACAATAAAGAATTCATTCATAATCTCTCATAAACTCATCTGTTTCTTCTTTTGTCATTTTTTCAGGTGACATCCTTGCCTTCAACAACCATCGTACTTTACATGGCCGCCTAGGTTTCAACCTCCATGCTGACACACAGAGGCATCTTGAGACCTGTTATTCAGACTGGGAGATCGTGTCTGCACGCATGCGCACTCTTAAAAAACAGCAACTGGAGGCGGAATGCAAGCCATGTGATCAGTAGACCGAGTACATGTACATGTATATAAACTAACTTTATTGACTTTTTGGCTTGCCATATACGATGGCAGAAAACAACTGGCGATTCTGAGCAGGACAGTTTTACAGATTTCATTCTTCATAGCAAAAATTAGATTTATGATTTAAATGCTAAGATCAGCATAGGCATACGAGTTGGGGATTGTCTGTGAAATCAATGTTGCTAAGCAAATACTGACTACCGTATTCATTGCATAACTCTATACATTGTGCTAGATAATGTATTTACTTTGTACATGTCTTTTGTCTTAGTTCTTTTAATAGCGTAAATAAATTACCAAAGCCAAATACTGTTCTTATTGGAACCAATAAGCGCTACATTTGCTAAATGCAATATCAATTGTATCAAATCGTTCTTAAACATTTTCATTGATAGCTAGAAATCCTGAATTGAACTCACCCCTTATTCAGTGCTGCCAACCTAAAATCGTATTCCTCACCTTTTACGGTTGATAAGGGGGTATGGCATTGTGTATCACAGGCAAAAATTTAGAACAGTTCTTGTAACCCATAGCCATAAATAGTTAATGCCAGTGGATAACAAAAGGTTGTTCGAGTAGACAGGTGCGATGCATTATGGTAATGTTGTGTTCCAAATTAATTCCAGACATCCATAGATGTCGGTACCCCCTTATCAAGTGTAATAGGAGCGAAACTGGGTGAGGAATCCGTACTAGTTGGCATGTCTGCCTTATTATCCATATTATCTACCCCCCCCCCCCCCCCTCCTTCTCTCTTGCAAGTCAACCCCCTTTTTACTACATTGTATAAACTAAATGTTTTGGGGCTGCAAGCAAATCAAGCTATGCTTAGACTGTGGCCCTTCTGTATCATCACTATTAATACACTATTAGTACACGTTTTAGTCAAGCTATGTTAACTGTACTCATGATCTATTGTGTATCCATATATTTAACTACAATGTAAAGTATTGTGGTATTAGATGATACAGTAACCAATAAATATTTCACGTATATATTTCACCTGTATAAAATTAATGACTAATATTTTGGCAACTGTAACTGTAGCAGCGTGGTGGTCTGTTTGAAATGTCTTATACTATGTTTTTTTTTATAACAAAATTACATTTTCACAATTAATACAATCACAATTTTTGGATCTTCACATCGCGCACAAAATTTTAGAAACTGGAAAATTGAAATTCGAGCAAGAAATTTTGCCCGTACGCCTATGAAGATCAAAATGTAAATATGGGCATCACCAGATGGATTTTACATGAAGTTGTGAGTAAAATTTTGCATCTCAAAAATCAAACGCAACTTGCCTTTCAACCAATCAGAATCGCGTATCAATTTGGTACTTGCGAGTGATGTTGTTGCGTTTGGTTTAATTATTGTATAAGGATTACGATGATGTAAAATGCTGCCTTTTGCGTCATAGATACATTATTTGTGTGTTTCCATAAGAAAATGTATACTCTCAAGGGAATTGTAATAATGTATGGAATTAATAGCTGTTCATTTGGGTTATGGACGTCTTGTCTTATGATGTGTATGAGACTCACTTATTCTTATTTTGTCGCATTGAAAATAACACCTATTAAATATTATTTGAGATAATCGGTAAATATGTGGAAACAGTAATAGTTCTCTCATTACCAAATTACTGAGAAGAAAAGTATACATATTATTAGTGTAATGGACAAAAAAACATAATTACAATGCGCTCGTATTTACCTATTTATGTTCAGGTATGCATGAAATGACAATGTGTTACCAAAATTTTGCTTTCAAATTTTGAAAGGACACACAATTTCCGCTACTCGCTATTATCACCTATATTGTGTTGAATAATAATAGCCATGATTTTTATTAACTTCGTAATTTTTTTTAAATTCCATATTAGGTATTTCTGTTCTCGACTATCTCGACTATACTATGTGTTTTAAATTGTTCAATATATTCATGTGTAATAAAGCTATTACGGGGAATATGTGTTTGGAAAAAATAATACCTGCTTTCTCTTTCTCTTTGTTTTCTTGTGATCGTTGGTTCCCTAAATAATTATAATCCTTTAAAAAAAATATATATCAACAATAGATTGTTCCTATTTTCGTCTAAGTTTCTTATCTTCATGGGGTAATACCCCTGTCCCCCGAATGTTGTTCTTCGAAATTTTACCAAGCCCCTCTCGATTAAAGATAATTATTGTACTTATTTGTCGATATCTATTGCCTTCAAAAGCTGAGAACTGAATTGGAAAATGCATCATGGAGGAAAATATTGACAATCCCACTTGCCGCAATCTAATGGTGAAATATAAAGGCATCATATTTCTAGCACAGCATGTGATGTAGTACACACTTATGAGAAGTAAAAGCAAAGGAAGGAAGGAAGGAAGGAAGAAAGAAAGAAAGGTAAATGAGAGTCACAGAAAGGAGGGGAAAGGAAATGAAGGAAGGGAAAAGAAAGAATGTCAGTATTTCATTTCTATTAGAACCGAACGATCTAGTACATCTATCATATCTATTTTTGTCTCTGAGTTAATTGCAGTAAGCCTGTTTTGTAACAATTACCAGACGACTTAACAATGGTCTATTTGGGGAAGGACGAAATAGTAGTACAATTGATCACTGGAAATTTTGGAAACCTCTTGAATTCTAATTCGTGTAATCTTCTTGTTAATATGCGATACATGTAATGACCGACAAAGAATGTAATCCAGGATCATTTCTGGATATCTGAAATTAGTTTCCACCTCCGCACCGGCCCCGACCGATGTTTGTTTTCGTGCCTTATATTTAGTTTTTATTTTTTTTTGTTTTTGTTTTTTCATTTTTCCCTTAATACAAAAGACCAAGGCTTTTGATTTTAATTTTAAACCATTCACATAAGACAGGATAATCATTTTACATGATTTTTTACGTTCTATAACGCTGTATTCCTTTCCAGAGAATTCCCACGCCATCAGCCCATACCCCAGTCACACCGACTCCAAATCGATCGCCAGTCGATAATACCTCGGTCATTCGGGGGGGGGGGGGGGGGGGTGGGCAGTTCTTCAGTCTGTTTACTGGTGTCGTGCATTCTCGTGTGACATGAGCATAATATTACAATTCTGGTTGACTCCTTTAACTTTAAATTGCATATAATTATTGGGGAACGTGAGTAAGCGGGTGATTTAGAGGGCGAAACACACGGACAGGGGCTAGGATATCTTACTCTAGAATTTCGTCCATAAGTAATGCCCACCATAAGGACTAAATGGACTAAATAATCCCCACCAACACAGGCGTAGCCAGGATTTTTCAATAGGGGGCCAGACGTGAAGGATCCAACCGCATAGCCAGGATTTCATTTTAGGGGGGCGGTTGTAAGCACGCGAAGAGTGCGAAATTGGTGATGAGCACGCAAAGCGTGTTCCCCACGGCGTGGGTGCAGGGAGGGGAAGTTTTCCCCTTCCCGCGCGAAGCACGAAAGCTTTGACGTTTTATAGCAAATTTGAGAGAATGATAACGGCTCGTAACACCTTTTTTTAGGCGGAAAGTTATTTTGACGTCCGGACTGCTTTTCAGTTATTTGGACGTATTACTGCACTGTAACAGGGATGGTTGCAGGGAGGGGGGGGGGGGGTCACCTTCCCGCGCGAAGCGCGAAAGCTCTGACGTTGTAGCAAATTTGAGAGAAAGATAACGGCTTGTAGCAAACATTTTTTTAGGCGGAAAGTTAGTTCGACGCCCTGGCTGCTTTTCAGTTATTTGGACGAAATACTGCACTGTATGTAACAGGGGTTGGTGCAGGGATGGGGGAGTTTCCCCCTTCCCGCGCGAAGCGCGAAAGCTCTGACGTTTTAGCAAATTTGAGAGAAAGATAACGGGTCGTAGCAAACAATTTTTCTAGGCGGAAAGTTATAGTTCGACGCCCGGACTGCTTTTCAATTATTTGGAAGCAGGGAGAGGAGACTTATTTTCCCTTTCCCGCTTTGACGTTTTAGCAAATTTGGGGAGAAAGGTAACAGCTTGTAGCGCCATTTTAGTCCTTTTTCTCTCACTTCCCCCACTTTTTCGCTCTCTCGCTTTTTTTTTTAGTGGCTGAAACATGAACTCATAGACGCATAATTTGAAAGGCCAAAAAAGTACAGGTCACGACGGCATTGATAATGTCCTAGTGAAAAGTATTTAATTTATCTTTAAGCACTGGTATTGTACCCGACGCGATGAAAATTCATAAAAAAGGAGAAAAAAAAAGACATTTGTAATTACAGGCCAATTTCTCTATTAACTTCTTTCTCCAAATTATTAGAAAAACTGGTGTATTCGAGACTATTATGCTTTCTGAACTCCCACAACATTATTTCCAATTTCCAGTTTGGTTTTAGGAAAATCATTGCACAACTCACGCAATTCTTTCTTTCATCGATAAAGTTGCAAAAGCAATAGACAATCACAGTCACACGGTAGGTGTTTTCCTGGACCTCTCCAAGGCCTTCGCTACCATTGATCATAATATACTTCTTCATAAATTACACCATTATGGTATCAGAGGGCTGGCCTTGGAGTGGTTCAGGAGTTACCTTATCAACGGTAAACAATTTGTGAATATATTTGGTTTTAGTTCCTGCATGCAAGCTATGGACTGTGGTGTTCCCCAAGGGAGTTTACTGGGCCCGCTTTTATTTGTCATTTATGTAAATGATATTGAAAATGCTTCAAATACTCTTTCCTTTATTTTATTTGCCGATGACACCAACGCCTTCTTGTCTCATTCCGACCCTGACGTTTTAATAAACACCCTAAACAATGAACTAAAAAAACTACTCTAATGGATAAGAGCTAACAAATTATCTTTGAATCTACAAAAAACTAAATGCATGCTTTTTAGCAATTCTTTAAATACCTTACCAAGTAATATATTTTTGGACAACTCTGTAATGGAAGTAGTTCCTTCATTAAAATTCCTAGGTTTGGTTCTCTACAATAAGCTTTCTTGGGAACCACATATTGAGAGCATATGTCGTATAATATCGCGGAATATTGGTATCATTAATAAAGTAAAGTACTATTTCCCACCCCACACTTTTAATGTTATACTCAACATTGATTTTACCATACTTCAATTACGGTATGCTCGCTTGGGGGGATACCCATAGTGTGTACTTGGAAAGAATATTACTACAGAAAAAAGCACTGCGCACCATTTGTAATGTTTCTTGGAGATCACATACCGATGCTTTATTTTATCAAAATAAAATTTTGAGTGTCAATGATTTGTATCACTATAACTTAGGACAGTTTATGTATCAATTAAATAATAACGCTTTACCCTTTGTCTTTGATGTCATGTTCCACACAAAAGAGACAATTCATAAATATCCTACCCGCCAATCAGACGAATTTCATCCACCATTCACTAAGACTATATTTACTAAATCTACTCTTACTTACCGGTCCAAAATGATGGAATGACCTTGATAACACCATAAAAACAGCTCCTAGTCTTACTTCTTTCAAAGTAAAACTTAAAAAGTCCCTTATACATAAATATCCAATGCCTTCTGAAACTCATCACCTTCGGCCTTAATCTTCTGCCTTTATTTTTAGTAATAGTCTTAAACTTATAATTCTGGCAAATTCACCCAACTGCCCCTCACCATAAACATACACTGTTCATTGTGTTCGGGTTCAGGACCCAGGCCTTTGCCCTCAGTGCGCAGGTATAGACCCATTACTCTTTCTTTTTTCTGTCCTTCCTATCCCCCTGTAATTGTTTCTTTTTTTATGTCTTGTCTGTTTTGTTTTTTCCTCTTTCTTTGTTCTTTGTCTCTTGTTTTATTTTTCTTGCTACAAACCTTTAGGCTATATAAGTAAATACACCTTTTTAAAAATTATTATTATATTGCATCTTTTGCAAAATCGGTGAATTGCTCTTTGTTGTTGTTGATTTTGTACGCGAGTGGACTGCAATCTACAAGCTTGCTTTATAGCAGTCCACTCAGTTTCCAAAAGTAACTTAATTCTGTTCAAGGATTTATATGTTTGTCATTTGCAGTTACCCATACGATAATTAGTTCGAATCGTTTGTATTAACTTTGTAAATATTATTTGAATTATGTTGTATTTATATTATTGTTTGGAAATGAAAATAAATGAAATGAAATAGGGGAGGGGCAATGGCCCCCTTGTGTCCCCCTGTCTACACCAGTGCCCACCATCACGATCTTTCGACTCGAATTTTGGGTTGATGTCAATACTGAGGACGTACATCTTAATGAATGTATCAAACCTTCTACAGTGACAGCGTGGCACAGCCCCTGGCTGATATATTTGTTTAATTGTCTTGTAGTTGTCGGTTTAATGGCGATTGCCCACCGATGACCGGGTGATTTTCGCCAACCAATCTTCTGAGTGGTTGACTTTAAATTGTACAGATCTGTACTTGACGCTGCCGTCATGTGCTTATTGTAACGGCACCAATTAATGCTCAATAGAATGACTTATGATTGGTTGGATAATCATATTGATACTCTTTTATGGTGCCTTTCCAAATAAATAACTGATCAACACTTTCAAAGCGCTTTACAGTATATTATTATACGACGGTCATTGCATTCCTTTACGATTCTGCACTTATATTGCGCAATCTCCACTCAACTTCCAAGGGAGCATTCGAACCTGACATCATGAGCATACCGAGTTGGGGGGGGGGGGGGGTTTTTTGTTGCTTGTCAGATAACTGTTGAGTAAAAAGACGCCCCCAAAATGCTGATAACCTTTTTTTTTTGCTTGTCAAAGAATTTTGGAGTAAAAAACACCCCCCTTTAAAAAAATCCTGGGTACGCCACTGCCTGATTTTAGCCACATTCACATCCTACTGGGTACCCATTTGCTTAAGGACATAAGTGCCTTGTCTGAGCTTTAACCCACGGCCTTTGGATCCCCCAAAGAGGTCACGTGGTCTCAATAAAAAAAATCCCCATCGAAAATGTATGGAGCAATCCATGGGACTAAACGCTCACTTTTTAGTCATATTGTTGCATAATCGCAATGGTATAAATTAAAATAAAATAACAGGCGACAGCTGTCATATTTCTTAGCTTTGTTTTTGTAGGCTGCTCCTGCTGTTACGTATAGAGTAGTCCCAGGGGCCTGGGAACGATTTTGTTACTGGGGGTGCTGTGAGCAAAAAAAAAGGTCCTCAGCATTTTAGTGTCTCTTTTTAGATACAGCACCCCCAGCATCCCCAGCATCCCCAGCCTTCTAGGGGGTGCTGTACACCCCCTCAAAAAAATTGCAGGGGGTGCTGCGCTTTTCCAGGGGGTGCTGCAGCACCCCCGCACCCCCGACTCCCAGGCCCCTGAGTAGTCCTTTTACAGCCGATAGATCACAAAATATGTTCGATCATTGAAAGCGATATTTGTGAATGCTGAATCACAAATTGTCTCTCTCCCTCTCTCTCTCACCCGCTAGTGCTCCAATGGCGGAAGATTCAAATGCTCCCAATTTGGATCGCTGTCAGACCGCGAACTGATAACACTGAAAGGGAAAGAATTCACTGAAGTGGTAAGCTATGCTGTAAATATTTTGCAGGGTTATTAACTTATTGCAAGCACTGAGAAGGTAAACTGATTTTAAACGTTACACTTACAGTGGGTTACGTCAGAAGCGCTGCTGGATGACGAGCGAATTTTACTCACAGGTACGGCTGAGCAACGGGGAGCTTTATGCTGAGCGGTCGCTCGCCACAGCGTTACTTCGAGAACCGTGTGAAAGTTAACATGGAGACTTAAAATCTTCAAATGAAATCTGTTGTTCAAACCCATCCTTCACTTGAATACCACTGTATAAAGAAAAGTACCGAGCAGCCTTAAAATTCCGATTAGTGACTTGACTCTAGTCTAGGTCTAGGGGTCTATGGCCGTTTAAAATTAGAATGTCGTCTACGACAGCAACAAATGGAGGTCATGAGAATTTCTGTGACATGACAAAGGAACGTTTTGAAAGCTGTAGCCTAGGGGTTACACCAACCAAAGATTTTCATCAAGCTAATGAAGAAAACAGAATCGCCATGGTGAACATGCTACAATATCGACTGTCCAGTACGTTCACCATCTGAATCCTAATTGTCCGAAATTCTGGTAGTCCCCATATGCTATACACCTGTCGGTTCGGTGCAAATACGCTGGGAAATAAAATGGCTTCAATCTCTCCCGAAGCACAGTGTTCTACAAAATTGACACCACTATGTGCCGCTGAACCGGGGGAGGGGCTGCAGCCCACACCCTCTCCCACTTTTTTTGAGTAGACATGTTTCCCAAAATCTCGGGGAAAAGCCGTTCGAAAATTGTCATTAATGAGTGAAATCAAATCAGCCCCCCCCCCCCCCACTTTCAAAAACGCTCCGCAGCCCCTGGACATTGTTTCCATGCAAGCATTTTGGAGTATATCCACTGATTGAACAAGGAATGTGTTTGATCAGGAGCAGTTTTGGATCTATTCAGCCCTTTGGTAAGTCTATAAAACTTTACTTATTTATCAGATCTATATTTGTTGTTTTTGTTCAAAATTTCTGTGATTTAAGTCAGAGGCGGCGCTCTCGGGGGAGGGGGGATAACGGACACATTGCCCCCCCCCCCCCAAAAAAAAATGCCCCTTTTTACTTCTAAAACTGCCCCTATTCCTTTCTAATAAGAACGCTTTCCTGCTCTGATAAATGCCCCTTTTCTCCTTCTGATAAGTGTCCCTTCCCCTTCTGAGAAGTGCCCCCTTACCTATATTTCCCATTGTTGCTTACATCATGTACAGGAAGACTCATATCAAGCTTCAAAGAATCTATGCAGCTTTAAGTATTATAGTAACAGGTATATAACTACCACTACAAGGAAAAGAAGTTTAGCTGGGGACAGAAAGGGCATAGTGCCCCTCCACCCCCTACCAAAGCAAAAGATTTCTCATCCCCCTCGCTCGAATATGCTCATAATTTAAGAGGTCTTACTCATTTAATTTTTCATGAGATTGTGCTTAAAACCCAATCAAGTTTGGTTATTTTCTCGGATAAAACGTGATCGATTTGCAATGCGACCACACAAAATGCATTGGAAATCATTGCTGAGAGGCCTGAGATAATGATAATAGAAAAACAACAGGGTTATTGTATTGAATGATTAAAAAAAAGGGTCCTACAATGAATTTGCGGTTGTCATTATCGCTGTAAATGATGCACAACCCGAGGCCTTCAGTATATGAATCATCAGACCGTTACACATAACCATGATAACTGCAAATTACAAAGCGAAATCAGTATCGAGAACAACGTAAATATAACGATAAAATATCGAACGCGATGATTGATATTGTATTAATAATGCGTATAGGGTCATACCAATGTCTCACGAATTCCCCTTTTATACTTAGTAGGTTTAATAACCCATTGTATATGTCCCTTTCTGTTGGTGCCCCACCCCACTTTTCAAGACGCTCCGCCGCCTCTGATTTAAGCTCAGATCAAAGCCACGATGCATGTAAATTTAGATTTAGAGATATCTGCTGGAGTCCATCTGCATTTAGTTTTATCTCAACTTCCTTTTTTTCCTAACCTTAGTGTACTCGGTGTTACACGAGATTGTTACATTATATTGTCCATGTATACTTTCCACCGCCTCGAGTAATTTGCGTTATGAAATGGATATATTATCAATTTGTCATTTCATATATAATTATATTAGTGTATATAACAATAGCACATAAAAGTCATTTTTTTTAAATCTACAGGTTTCTCCACGTTTGAATTTTCCCTCGTCCTTTTCTTTTGGGCCTTTGACGTGATTGAAATAAACTGCATTCGTGGAAAGTTCAGGTTTTCATCGGTGCCGTTTTTATATAAGTTCTCTATTTAAGCCCATCGCACACTATCTGACTACGATCCGAATTAAATGAAGCCTATTCATAATGACGCAATAAATCATAATGATATCGGTCCTAAGATTGATTTTTAGGACAAAAAAAATCAATTTGCAAGTTGGATCTTGTTACAGAATTATTGATTTGTTGTATATCATTATACTTGTTACACTTGCGCCCCTTATAGATACCTTTTGACTTGCCTCAAACTCAATTAGAGATCCATCTTTTAAGTATTCCATGAAAAGTCAGTATCCAGTGCCTTTATTCAAAAGGGGGTTCATAAAATGGTATTTTCTTATCAAGTTATTCATATTTTTTTGTTGTTTATAGTTTTATATTTTCGGCCTGCAACAGTACAGGACCGTCATTAAGCATTCAGTCTCGTTCTTTTTTTCATTTTCTCTTGCTCCTACTACCATACCTTTCTACCTTTCTCTTTCTCTCGCTTTCTTTTCCCTCCAACCTTCTAAATAAATATCATACATGACGTGTAATGCTCAAGTATGAACTGAAGCTTGATTAACTTGAACCCCTCGGAATTAAAGTGAGAGAGAACGGGGATGATTTGTTCAAAGAATGGGCTTGTTTACACGGCAGACCAAACATCGTAATAGGTTTTTTTTTTCTTTCTTTCTTAAAACGTGCGTACCGGTACTCATCTCATAATGAATATTAGAATATTTAATTTTTAAGGAATTAAAATCGTTGCCATTTTTAATACAGTCTGTTCTCTAGAGATATGCGATGTTATAGAATGGATTATCAAGAAATTATAAATTTGTACAACTGGAATTTTGTTTGTTAGAGTTTTTAGTTTTTATGATCCCAATTTATTTACGGAAATTAAGCTGAACAAAATTTAACCAAACAATTTCCTCCCGCTCCAAAAGTCAAGTTATTTACTGAGCCATATTTTCAAGGAAGAGGACTATTTTCATGAACGTTATATCAAGGAGTTATCATAAAACTCCTTGGTTATATGTTTCTTCAGCCAAAATATGTATCAATTTCTTCTCAGGATCGTCTATAGAGATTACCCGGGATATTTGATACGTAATTACAGAGCGGATATGATGAGGTAGGCCTTAAAGCCCAGTAAATACAACTTGCTTGTGTATCCATGTCATATACGCGAAATTTATTTCCACTGTCATTTTTTTTATCAAAAGAGCTTCGTCAAATCACCTTGTGCATGAATGTGAAATAGTGACACACGTACAGGGTCTATTCTGATTTCAATGAACAAACATCGTACGATATTGTTAATTTAAGAAAAATATGCTGAACACATTAAAAGGTTTGGGAACGTTTCAAGAAACCTACAATACTAAGTGAACGAGACTAAAATGAAGGCACTACACACAAACGTATACAATAAGGGGAGAAGACATGGAGAAAAAGAAAGAGAGAGAGAGAGGGAGAGAGAGATGAAAGACAAAAGTAGCCAGAGACACAATTCAAACAGAATGAGCGAAGGAGACAGAGAGTCTAAGAAAGTCTGAGAGAGAAAACCAAATTATAAGACAAACGGAAACGCGAGAGATATAGCGAGAAAAAAGAAAGTTAGAGACAGAGAAGAAGCAAAAAAAATCAGGATAATAAGGAAGAGGAAGAAAAAGCGTTAAAAAGATTGAGGGAGAGACAAAATATGTTAAACAGGAGGAGAGAGACTAAAAAGATTATTATGACAACAGATTCAGAGATGCGTTACTTACCCTGTAACTGATATCAGCACAATCTGTAGAGCTGATACTCGTGTAGAAGATCCCCCAAATTCAACCGAAGTTGTGTTCCTTTTGTAGTTGCTACGCTTTCTCGATGGTTCGATGTTCAGTCTGTTAAAACCATTTTTTCCTCCCAGAAGAAAGTTTAAAACAAATCCAGCTTAAAACATCAATGATATAACATTCACAAGCAACTCACAGTGATTATTCGATTTTGTGCAATTCTTCAATTCTTCAAAATCAATGCACGAGTCTGACTGTGAGCATTATCTATCCATCTACATTTCCTAGTTAAAAAAAAGATGAAGATGAGTTTCTCTTTACAGAAAAACAACAAGAAACGTGAACGTTTTTGTTCAGTAAAACCAACTACCTAAGAATCAGAAGATACAAGTATACACCAGTGACTCGATTGAAAAATAATTTCAGGCAAACTCGATTCTTATATAGCGCCTCGCTAGGCAACAAAACACTTTTGTATTTATGAACTTCGACGGAAGCAAGTTGTGGGAATGGCAATTGGGACATGCGCACATGCCACTCCGCTAATGACTTACTGGAAAGGCTGTGGTGTTTAGCATACTACAAGCAGTGACAAGGGGGGTTCGGAAGTTATGGCACGTATATTCGAAATGCGTTGTGTTGACAAATGAAATATCTGCGGAGTAAAAGGCGTGGATCTTAATTCTTAAGTAGCAAAGAGAGAAAGAGGTGGGAGGCAGATATTAAAAAAAAAGAGACAGAGAGAAAAGAGAATGACAGAGCAGTACTACAAAGACATAAAGTTCTGGATATTTTAGGAGCAGCTATAGAGAAAGAAAGACTAGAGAGCATACAAGAACAAGAGGGAGAGACTGAGGCAAGAAGAGATGCATACAAACATTGAAATAGCCTGAATGGAAGACGGGGTAAGATAGAGAGAGAGAGACACACGCACACACACGCACGGAGAGAGAGAGAGAGAGAGAGAGATAAAGGGAGAGATAGATTGCTTAGGAGCGACACTATTAAGTTCAGTGCTGATTAATCTCTATTTTCATTATAAATCCAATTAATCAATGAATAATTATTATATATCACCCCAAGACAAAATGTAAATGTAGCGAGGTGGGTGGTTTCAAATCAGATTGGAGACTCGGCGTATAAATGTGGGCGGGGGAAGGCGCCAACATACCGACTCCCCCACCCCCGAAAACCATTCTTGCTCTATTTTTCTCTCTTTAAGGGTTAAGGGCTATGCCATCGGTAAAATGTTGAGAAAATGCTCAATCAAGTCAGCACTTCGGTTTGCATCTGAAATTTCCATGGCGTACAGGAAGTGCTTATTTTTTTCCAAATAATGTGAATTGTTACAAAATTGTTGTAATGAAAGTGACGCTACCATCCAATACCATTTCTTTGAATGCGAATTCGATTACTGCTACACAATGATTTTACTTATATACTCATATTGCTGTATCATGCATTGCTAGTTCCCATTTTTAAAGACTATAATGAATCTTATAACACTTTGGAGCCTATAACTCACAAGCGTAGCTTTCTCCTTTTATTCTAGCCCAGTCTTTTCAATCAATACTGCATGCAAACGTATAGATACGAGGTACCTTCTTTTATTTTCTCAGACAATAGATTTCATGTTTGTACCATTTATCTTGTTTGTATCATTTATGTTGTTTGTACCATTTATACTGTAAAAGCACTGTAATGTGAAATATGAAACAATAAACTGAAACTGAAACTTAAACTTTGTTTTTCGACATCTCCCTCTCTCTCTCTCACTCGCTATAAAATATTGAAAGTGGATAACGTTATACATTGTTGTCTACTGGCATGATTCGAAGTTGACTAGCAACAGTAACCATTTTACTTATACCTTTCATTGAAATCACTTCTCATCTTGTCGAAGGGTTTTGTCCTCTTTTTCCATCTTTCGAAGTTTCGATTACTCTTTATTACAATACACCATTTGACAACATTTCACAACACATAGGGTCTGCTCTCTCCCATACGACGAATGATCTGATGACAGTACAAATACATCCGGCTGCATTACCAAATACTAATTAGCATGATTGGGAAGAAACTAGTCCGAAAGTTCGTCCAATATATGTCATGAATTCAAAATTTGATCTTGAGTTCTTGTAAATACGGGAAATACATTCTCACAGAAATGAAATGAAATTGTCACCGAGCTTTCAGGATTACGGATAAATGATTATCTTCCAAAACATTTTAGTTGAAAAAGTAAGCAGAGAGAAAATAATAAGCAAAAAAAGTGATTAGAAAATCGAGATTGTAGCCACGATTACGTTCATAGCATACAGTTTCATGTTACCTGGAAATATGAGTCGTGCTTTGGAGTAAATTATGATTTGCAGCGTAGGTTTCCCATAGTTTGTTTAGATTTCCTTGGTCCATACAATCCGTCTATAATGCATGATCAACAACTCGGAATTTCTAAGCCAATTGCTCTCGAAATGCTCTCGAAATGCAAAAATACATAAGGCTACCAGAGCCCCGTTTCATAAAACTTGTTATCAATAACAAGTTACGATAATTATTATAAGCTACTGAAATCGTTGCAAGTGATTGGCTGAGAGCAAATTTGTCATAGAAATGTGGCAGTTATCGATAACAAGTTTTATGAACGGGACCAAAAATTCGAGATTATCTTTTAAAACAGGACAAGATATAGATAATACAGATAATTGCAAACATGTAAGGCGAGTCGTGGTCAAAAATTTAGCACTGATTGGGGTAACTCAAAAGAAATGTTGCCAGAAGCCTGCAGCCATTTTGCCTTAGCCAAACAGTTATGAGTTGTATGATAAAATAGTAAGGGCATGCATTGGCGGATCCAGGGGGCACCTCCGGCCCGTGCCCCCCCCCCCCCCTTTGGAAGAGAGGGCATGACATTAGTTTCGTATGGGAGAGAGCAGTATAACCAGGGGAGCGTTTCATCAAGCGTTTTGTCAGTGATTCTTGCCGAAAACTGTTATAAGCTACTGAAATCCTTGCATCTGATTGGCTGAGACCAAATTTGTCGGTAAAAATCACTGACAAAACACTTGATGAAACGCTCCCCAGATATTACAAACGGAGAGCGGAATCTTACTCTGACCTGTGGTGGTGTGTGTGCGTGAGTGTGCGCGCGCATGTGCGTGTGGGTGGGCGTCTGTTGTGTGTGTGTGTTGTGGGTGGGTGGGAGTATATCTGAGCTATATCATTATTCAGTTCGAACAGATCCTCTTGAAATCTCCTAATTCCGTAGCAAACATGCTTGTTATTGGGGCTATACTCAGAGGTGTGTATCCCAATGGTTATACACAAGAAGAGTTGACAGAAAAACAACTTATTGAGTACAAGTTATAGCTAGGTTAATGATGCTGTCATCATAAATATCAAACAATCGTGAATAATACTTCAATACGTGGTTTGAGGTACCGTAGATTCTTTTGCGTTTTATTTTGAAGGCAGGTGAAGAGGGAATAAAAGTTACAAGATGAATGTTTATTGAGATATCTTCTAAGTAAAAGCGCCAAATCTGTCGATTTCACATGTCCAAGTTTGTACAGCTGGGTCCTTGGTGCTTGCAAAACGGGATGAGGAGCGTAAGAGAGAGAGAGATGGGGGTGAAGAGAGGGCAGAAGAAACAGAAGTATCTGGGAAACTGAAGAAAGGGGCGTTAAAAAGAGGTGTGTATCCAATGATTATACACAACAAGATTTGACAGAGAACAACTGCGTTATAGCTATAGGTTAATGTGTTGTCATGATAAGTCAAGACAAAGAAAGATGTATACCAAACAATCGTGAAAAATACTTCAATACGTGGTTTGAGGTAGATTTTTTTTTTGCGTTTTATTTTAAAGACAGGTGAAGAAGGAATAACAATTTCCAAATGACTCTTTATTGAGATATCTACCAAGCAAAGGCGCCATATGTGTCTATTTCACAGGTCCACGTTTGTTCAGCTAGGTCCTTGGTGCATGGAAAACGGGGGGGGGGGGTGAGGAGCGTAGAGAGAGGTGAACAGAGTATAATAGAGAGGACAGATGAGACAGAAGTGAAGAAAGGGGTGTTAAAAAGATAGGAGAGAGATATGGAGGGAAAGAAAAAGTGTGTGTGAGGGTGGAGGTAGGGCATGATATAGGTAGGGGAGTGTTGGGTGCGCGCTTTGGTGTGTGGGTGGGTGTATCGGGGTGCGTGCGTTGTGTGTCACAATCGGTTGGTATATCTCGACGAAACACCACTTTTATTACAGGTTTACCACCTCACATTCATTCCAATCGGGCATTCTGTTCGTCGCTTCCTGCTTTGCTGTAGGTAAAATATAGATGGCATGCCTTTCCTCCTTCTATTTCCTCTTCATTGTTTCTCATTATCGTCGCCATCACCAGGACCAGTATCTCGTGAATGTAACGTGCCCCCCCCCCCCCCCCCCACAAAACCGAATCTTTGCTAGTCATTCATTTAATCATTAATTTCTTTGCTAAAGAAGCTATAAGGTGTTATATGCAATTAAAAGTGTATGCAACATGTACGCGTGAGCCCAGATTTGAGAAAACTTTCTTTTCGGTGTCTATTTATTGTTGTTTCTTTAATTGCTTGTCAGCGATGTTATAGACCTATGTCTAAATATTAACACCTCTTTTTTTCCAGAACTTTCTTTCAATCCATTTTCCTAGACCTGTGCCCAATCCCAGGTCAAAGATTCTTGAATCCGCCGATGCATTCACTCATTTATCCAGTCAGCCAGTCATTATTTTGATACTTTCATAATCACATTATAACTTGATCAATATCATCCACCGTGATCATTCACCTCGACGTATTTTCTGTAAGTTTATACCCTCCAACTGCCTTCCGGTTTTCTAAGCTTCTACTGTTACATATTTTCAGCATTTGCTTCTTTGTTCTACCCCAGCTTTCTCTTCAATTTTCTCATTAATCCCCAGCAAACATGGACTTCATTTTGCAACCTGTTTTTAAATTGGGACACATTTTTTCTTATTCAACAATGAGAATTAATATGTTTCCTGTTGATTCCAACGGCTTTTCAGAAAATACTAGATTACAATCACCCTAATGTCCCTTTTTAGCTCACCTGAGCCTATGGCTCGAGTGAGCTATTGCGATGGAAATTTGTCCGTCGTCCGTCGTCCGTCGTGCGTCGTGCGTCGTGCGTCGTCCGTTAACTTTTTACATTTTCATCTTCTTCTCCAAAACCCATGATCGGAATTCAACCAAACTTGGTAGGAATCATCCTTAGGGGTAGGGGACCCAAAGTTGCTAAAATGGTACATGTGGCCCCCAGGGGGCCCAGGGGGAGGGCCCCCAATTGTAAAAGCTATGTAAATTTCAAACATCTTCTTCTCCAGAACCAGGCATAGCTCAGACTTGGTATTATGTATGGAGATACCTCTATAGATGAAGAATGAATGTTGTTCATGAAATTTCTCTGAGTGGCCCTATAGGGGCCCTGTGGGGGTAACATACTGGAGGGGGGGGGGCGCTGCCAGGCAAAATGTACATTCTAATCTTCTTCTCCAAAACACATGATCGGAATTCAACCAAACTTGGTAGGAATCATCCTTAGGGTAGGGGCCCAAAGTTGCTAAAATGGTACATGTGGCCCCCAGGGGGGCCCAGGGGGAGGGCCCCCAATTGTAAAAGCTATGTAAATTTCAAACATCTTCTTCTCCAGAACCAGGCATAGCTCAGACTTGGTATTGTGTATGGAGATACCTCTATAGATGAAGAATGAATGTTGTTCATGAAATTTCTCTGAATGGCCCTGTAGGGGCCCTGTGGGGGTAACATACTGGAGGGGGGGGGGGGCGCTGCCAGGCAAAATGTACATTCTGATCTTCTTCTCCAAAACACATGATCGGAATTCAACCAAACTTGGTAGGAATCATCCTTAGGGGTAGGGACCCAAAGTTGCTAAAATGGTACATGTGGCCCCCAGGGGGGCCCAGGGGGCCCAGGGGGAGGGCCCCCAATTGTAAAAGCTATGTAAATTTCAAACATCTTCTTCTCCAGAACCAGGCATAGCTCAGACTTGGTATTTTGTATGGAGATACCTCTATAGATGAAGAATGAATGTTGTTCATGAAATTTCTCTGAGTGGCCCTATAGGGGCCCTGTGGGGGTAACATACTGGAGGGAGGGGGGGGGGGCGCTGCCAGGCAAAATGTACATTCTGATCTTCTTCTCCAAAACACATGATCGGAATTCAACCAAACTTGGTAGGAATCATCCTTAGGGTAGGGGACCCAAAGTTGCTAAAATGGTACATGTGGCCCCTAGGGGGCCCAGGGGGAGGGCCCCCAATTGTAAAAGCTATGTAAATTTCAAACATCTTCTTCTCCAGAACCAGGCATAGCTCAGACTTGGTATTGTGTATGGAGATACCTCTATAGATGAAGAATGAATGTTGTTCATGAAATTTCTCTGAATGGCCCTGTAGGGCCCTGTGGGGGTAACATACTGGAGGGGGGGGGGGGCGCTGCCAGGCAAAATGTACATTCTGATCTTCTCCAAAACACATGATCGGAATTCAACCAAACTTGGTAGGAATCATCCTTAGGGGTAGGGGATCCAAAGGTGCTAAAATGGTACATGTGGCCCCCAGGGGGCCCAGGGGGAGAGCCCCCAAGTGTAAAAGCTATGTAAATTTCAAACATCTTCTCCAGAACCAGGAATAGCTCAGACTTGTTATTGTGTATGGAGATTTTTTTCTGGGTGGCCCTATAGGGGGTCTGTGGGGGTAACATACTGGAGGGGGGGGGGGGTGGGGCAAGTTGTCCGCCATCCATAAACTTTTTACATTTTCAGCTTCTTCTCCAAAACCCATGATTGGAATTTAACCGAACTTGGTAGGAAGCTCAGACTTGGTATTGTGTATAGAGATACCTCTATAGATGAAGAATGAAAGTTGTTCATGTGCTAGAGAGAACATGCACCAGATGTGAATTGATCCACCTCAGGTGAGCGTCGTGCCCCCTGGGGCTCTTGTATTGAAAGGCCGCTAAAGTTCAATTGGAAATGGAAGTTTTTAATGCAATAGCGCAGTTTATTTCAGTTTCCATCTCTGCAAATAAAATATGAACTTTGACATAGCATTGATTTTACTCTCATGTCTGTTCAACTCTCATATTCTACCCCTTTGTTAATGTAGGGGCAATTTTGTCCCATACGTGACAGACCAAATATAAGATGTTAGTATATCTGATCAGTGTAGCAAGGTAATAGCCCTAGCTACTAGGGCTTTCA
This sequence comes from Heliocidaris erythrogramma, assembly GCA_025617745.1. NCBI lineage: Eukaryota > Metazoa > Echinodermata > Echinoidea > Camarodonta > Echinometridae > Heliocidaris > Heliocidaris erythrogramma. The sequence continues at coordinate 24,378,208 of CM046869.1, forward strand.
TTGGACCAGATTATGAACTTTGAATGACACATATTTTGATGTCAATTTGTGACTAGGCACCACAAAACCATAAGTAATATTCTGTGGGATTGGGCATACTACTCATTCTCCAGTGGCTTAGGAACATCCAGTGCTAATCAGTTATATATCATTTTAAACCTGACAATCAGCCCATAACTGAAAATTCATATCTGCACCTTTGGGTGGTTTTGTGGTGCCTGGGGTGTTTCATAAAGCTGTTCGTAAAGTTACGAATGACTTTACAAACGACTGGAGCATGTTCTTGGGTGCTATACTAATCAGATTCTCAATCATTTAGCACAAGAACTGATCACCAGTCGTTCGTAAAGTCATTCGTAACTTTACGAACAGCTTTATGAAACACCCCCCTGGTCACATTTATATTCACAACTCCTCAGCACTTGAGGACACCAAATGATCGATTATGTGACACCAAATGATCGATTATGTGACATCAAATGATCGAATACCTTGGACTTGCCCTTTCAAAAATCTGATGCATAGTAATTTTTTAAATTTTATATCTGTACCTTTGCTACTTTTGTTAATAATCCCTTATATAAAGATTTTTTTTCTTCTATTTTATGCATTTTGTATGTACCTCTCTTTTACGGAACAGGGTGCATTAATTTGAGTCTTACGATCCTGACCGCAGGATACACCCCCCCCCCGAAATTATTGGGGGTTACTGTGTCCAGCCCCCCCCCCCCAACCCCCGAATCGATGTAAATTGAGGGCTAAGTAAACTCTATTAGCGCTCATTATTATTAACTAAGAGGACTTGAGAGGAAAGTTGAAAAGAAAGTTAAAAGTGAGCTTTCAGAAAAGCGCCATTGACATGGTGATTAATATTAAATAACAAATCCTCTCCTTTTGTCTTCTTTCATATCTGTTGATGAGTTGTATTAATGGGCCCATTTACACTGTGGTCTAAACGTTGCAATTTTACTGTCATTACTGTCAATATTCCCGTGCAAGTTGTTTAGCGGCTACGCCTCCTTCCACCATGATATCGCGATAGTGCAATGAGGAGGCTTTAGGCCTAAGATTTGACACGAAATCGAACAAGAGTTGCTTTTATATTTCAATGATGCCTAAATTTATATTACTCCTAATATTATAACGAGTAAGTGTGTCAAAAATCTCAACAAAATTTGAGCAAGAACAATGGCATTTGCAGAAATAAAGGCGGCCGTGTCATTTTGACATAATTGTAAAAAACAACATTGTCTGTGCATTTATTCATTTTACACGCATTTCGGTGTTTTTTTTTAATGAATTCGCACTTCGATGATTAAGAACGACATTTCTAAAATAAGACCTTTTCTCAATACTTTGACCCGGATTTTTGTTTGAAAATAAATAGCTACGATAAATACGAAATGTTTGTTTTCATTGCTTGTTTATTTTTAAAAAATGTTTGATCATAACATCGCAATGTTAGGGCGAAAGAAGCTGCAACTTTCACGATTTTATTCGAAATAGCGATCTTAGTAATTTGACGATGATTAGACCGCAGTGTAAATCGGCTTTCCTACGTTAATTGTGACATGCTGTGAGAATCAGCCTTATTTTTTAAAACCCTTTCCAGACACTTCTTATTAAGGACACTTCTGCAAGCACAAGTCAGTACACGCACGTGGACACATTTAGAAAGAAGTTTCCGGATCGAGCATAAGAACGAATTCGAAGAAGAAAAAAAAATGTCTCTGAGAGTTTAAAGAAAAACAATACATGTTCAGCTAAAAAAATAGATTTTCATTTTCAATAAAAATATTAAGAATTTATATATTCGTACGAACAACGCGGATACATACGCCTTAACAAGAGGAATTATTTATTAAAAGCAACACCCTACCATTTAGCCAATTATGATCTTGCATAACAGCACCTATATTTTGATTGTCTTTTTAGAATGTAAGAAGTAGCAATTATGTCATAACTTTCAAGATAAGTATTTTGAATAACAATGACCAATGATCCGTATTTTTTAACAACAACCGCTAAACTAAATTGCACTCCAAGACCATTTACAAAACTTACTAAATACCACTTCATGTAAGTGCAAATAGCATTTTCTTCTTAGTCCTTGGGTTACCTTTGCAGATTGCTAATCTTTTTCGTGATGGAAAGGGGACTGTTCGATTTGTTATTCGCAATAGACCTCGGAACAATTATATTGGGTAATCACATATTAAGCTCCAAAGGCTATTTTAGATAAATTCAATGACTTAACAACCTCTTGTAAATTGATTGATTTTCGAGATAAGATGAATTAAGCGTGCATGTCGGGTTAAAGAAGCGATTAATATTTTGATAATGTAGATTTATGACTGCTTGTGCGGAGCATCGTTTTAGCGCCCAAAGTCGTCCGCTCTAATACCGCTCTAATTGGCAGGGTGATAGATTTTACCCCGTTATAAACATATAGATGGGACCCCCGGGGCCCTAGGATGTTTAGGTCTTGACATTAAAATCGAACACGTCATATACATGACGATAGATCGGTAAACAGGGGACTTCTATATTTATCATGTTGATGGGGCGGATCCAGTATTTTAGAAAAAGAGGGGCCACGCCCTTTCAGCTCCAGGGTGCAAACTTTCTACATTCCTGCCATGCCTCTTTGCTTGCAAACAAACTGGGTGTGGCAAAGTTACCCCATAATATTATGGGGGTTGCGGCCCGCCCCCTTCCTCGCATCAGTCACACTGTATTGATGATCAGTTTCTTTTACCTGCGTTTGATGAGGTGATTTAAAGCGTTTACAAACCATTTGTTCAGGTTACGATGTGACAGGAAGAGTACTTACCATGCTTACGTCATCTGCGAATCTATGTGTGCGTGTGGAAACATAAATCTTTCGACTGCGTCAGATGAGGTGATTTAAATTGTTTACAAACAATTTGCTTAAGTTACTATGTGACAAATATTTGTCTCACCTGCTTATCTGCGTGTGCAGGAGAAAATTATTGAGATAATCTTGCTTTCTTGAAAGCTCATTTTTGTCTTGCTTGAAATGAGGTGGGACTGAATTGTGATTTTCTTTATAATTAGTATTCGTCTTGTTTGCTTCAAGTAGCTTGTTAGCCATATTCATTAAAACATCTTCATGATCTGGGAAAAACAAGGCAGAAAAAATGGCACAAGGAGGAAATCAAAGATAATGAAGGAAGCACTGAAGTTCACCTTCATCATGTATTCATATCAAACAATGGAGATTTAATTATCTCAATATGACACGTGAGCAGTTTGCACAAATTTGAATAAAACACAATTGACCATCTTGACCATGCTGACCATTGAAAGAAACACTGCTATTACTTTTATTTTTATAAATCGTAATTGATATTTTCTTTGGTCTTCATCTTTATATTTTGTATACTTTCCACAATAAATATGAACCTTAGTTTTTATCACATAATTGCAGCTATATATCGGGAATTTTGTCAAAGATCACTAAACGTGACATGAATATTAAAGCACTTTAGGATAGTGTTATTGTCCAAATAAAATTATGCTGATTCAATCCAATAGCTTCCCGAGAGTATAATTTAAGGGCAAATAAAAAATGGTGTTTTAAAAGATCTTATTACGTCCATGACATGATACGATTTTGTTTGTTATGTCGTCCCATCGCGTGAGGTCCGTCTAGATTGTTCCTGTATATAAGGAAAAGGGAAATATGAGAAGTAAATCAAGAAATCAAGACAGTAATAAAAAGAGAGAAAGGGAGAAAGAGACAAAGCGCGAGAGAGAGCAGAGAGGGGAGTTTAAATAGAGAGATGAGGAAAGGGAGGGGAAGATATAGAGAAGAAGAAAGAGAAGAGGGGTTCGAGGAGAGTATGAGATGGGATAGGGGGACAGGAACATTGACCGGGAGAAGAGAGGATGAAAGGAGAGAGAAGATAGAAAAGAGAAAGAGAGAGAGAGAGAGAGAGATGTGGGTGAGAAAAGAAGAACAGGTTTTTTTGACAAGTACGTTTTGATTTTGTAATGATCAGAATCAGCTTAGTTTTGTTAAGCGCATCTCAGAGTTTTTTAGATGAACACTCATTCGTGCATGTAATTGGCACCAACAAAATATGCCTCGTGTAATTTAATGAACCTTATTACATCAAAAACCATCATTATATTGCTGTCACTCTGAGAATATATAAACGATAACTTCAATTTATAAAGATCCTAAAGGGCGTTTTAATTTCGCTTGATACCTCTCTTAATAAGTTCCTTAAAGATCTTGAATAATTATGTTTATTCAGTTTAGCGTTAACTCATTACCCTTTAACCATGGCAACACAGATTGAGTTCACGCTTTTCTGTCTCAGCAGACTGTATTTTAACGGTTTTCAGTTCAAAGTAATGGTGAAAAGGTGGTTAAATTGTCCGAAACGATTTTATCTTAAAATCTTGCATACTGAAAAAAGCAAAAGGACTTGCCTCTGCAGATAATTATACGCTTATCAAATTATTCGATTATTCAGAAAGCCTATCAGCTTTGGGCGCAGGAAGGAAAAGAAAGAAATATTCAAACACAGGAAGTGATATCATATCACTTTGGTAACTGATCACATAGTTCGCATTTCATGTGATATAACTAGTTTTGATGAATAAATCTGTTCGGTAATCTTTGCCTAAAGTTGACATCAATATTTGATATGCGCCAGATAGAGAAAAATATAAGGAAGATTAGAGACGATTCTCTTCCGATAATGTTTAGGTTTTTTGCCGTAATAGTTATATGAATAATAGACATTTACCAATTATTGGACACGACATTTTAGCTTTCAGCAGTAAAGCATATAAATCCTGTGAGAGAAGGATAGAGTGATAAAAAAGCTAGAGATATTTAGCACAATACCAATACTCATACCAGTATATAAGACCTTATCTTACATTCTAATTTTCTAAGTTTTATTGATGAAAATTACCCCGCTGATGTTAGTTTTAGTTTATCAAAATGCTTTTTCAGAACAAGATAGAGAGAGAGATGAATAACCAAAAAAATAAAACATAACTTTACAAACCAGACACAATTGCTAAAATGCAGGAATAGTTTAATCTGTCATTATAGGAATGGAATATGAGTTAAAAGTCCTTGAAAATCACCAACAACTCTTTACAAGACGGGGCCCTGATATTCAGACGATTTATAGGCCTATAATACAATCTAAAACTGAAGTGTTAAATCACCATTTAAAAGGGCCGAGGAGTGACCAAATTTTCTAAATGGTAGATTAACACTTTTAACATGCTGGATTCAGCCTTTATAGTTCACACTTTAGTTTTCAGAGTGTATATTATGCACCAACCATGCCAACTGAAGGTAGTTTCTTGTTACCAGTTTAAAGACGATACCCATGGAATACGCCCCCATTTCTTTCGTGGACCGTAAAAAGAACTGTCCATCAAAACCTTTTTTTTTCTTAAAAGAATGTAGCTCAAAGATTTCAAATTCGAATCCTTTATGCAGCATTACAAATACGTTATCATCATTCATAATCCATTTTACACTCCCGTCCAAATATGGCGGTAAAACGATCTCGAAGATTTTTAAGAAATCAACCCAGGGCAATTCCACCACCTCTTGAAATTTCCAAACATTACAATGATCTGTTACATAATCCGAACATGATATTCGTAGCAAATACAATCGATTATTGAAATATCCCTATATAGCCCTTGAGTTGAATTCTGTAAGTCTCTGCGATCGTATTCAATGTTGGAATCGCCATGTTTTGACCACAGTGAGAAATGGGTCCACCTCCCCTTCATATTACTTACAGAACTCGTTCCACTTCTAGACGAGCTAGAACCCATGTCATCCGTGAAGTCGCGGAAGTTTGAAGAACAGAAGATCTTTTGTTGATAAGTTGACAGGCCATCAGGTATCTGCAAGTAAATTATGTCATAAAAACTTAGGTACATGGGAAGGTCTATAATTATAGGCTGTACTTTCTCACGGAATTCGTTATTCGTTTCCACTTCATTATATTATACAAAATCATTGTATGTTGTGAGATACAGGGGAGCGTTTCATCAAGTGTTTTGTCAGTGATTTTTACCGACAACTGTTATAAGCTACTGAAATCCTTGCATCTGATTGGCAGAGAGCAAATTTGTCAGTAAAAAATCACTGATGAAACGCTTGATGAAACGCTCCCCAGAATATGAAGAGCATCACGCCTATGTCGTTATTTTGGCGCGCCGGATTTCTTTTATTTTTTTTTTCTTTAAAGGCGAATAACCGTGTCATAATTTGAACGAGGCCTTGTAAGTGCATACCACAGAGTGTGTGTACATGTGTGTGTAGTTGGGTTTTTACAGAATGTATTAATCAGATATGATTATTTACGTCTGGGGACCGACCTTTAACGTCACCATCCGAAAGACGTGACTCAGTCTCGAACCTGGGTGCGCTGAATCAGTTTATAACTTTCACTGTTAGCTGGATTACAGGCGCACGCCACAACGCCCATAAAATAGAGATCGCCCATAAAATATACCATACTCCATAGCGTATTGAGAGAGATAGTTGTGACTTACGGTTGTGACATGGGGACGCGAGCGCGGTCATAGGTTATCATGGAGCTCCCAATAGTTCCCTCCCACGTACAATCTCTGTGGGAAGGAACTGTTTGAGTGAGGCTCCATGAAATGACTGAACAATCAGGAGCAACTTCGGGTGATGTAACTAGCTCTCTAAACTCGCTATGAAATACAAGGCCGTGTAACCCCTGCGTCCCCCTCTAGATGAGAGCCAGTAAGAAAAGAAATGCCTAGGACTAGATAGTAAATCCTTGCTAATGTAACATGCTTTCATCTGCGGAACGATATTTCTACTATATAGGATTAAAAAAGTGAAGACAAAAAGGAGCATAATTATCAGCTATAGGGGAGAGACTCCCCCAGAGATACTACCATTTCACCATGGTTACAATATTTTATTTTTTCATGTCATGTAAAAAAAATTATAGGTAAAATTTCAATGAATAAATTTTGTTCGGTAATCTTGGCCTAGAGGTTAAGTCAACGTTTGATAGATCCCGGATAGTGAAGATTTATGCAGGAGATTGGAATTCCAATTCTTTCTAAGCCTAAATGTATTCTCTGCCCGTAGAAGGTTTATGAATGATAGACGATCATCCAGGATAAGACAGGACCTTTAATCTTTAGGCAATATATACATTATGTACATGAAGACTGTTTAGAGCAAATTGAGCTAATATTGAATATAAAGAATAAAATTGATGAAGAATGTTTGAGCGCTTTATGAATGACGAAGTTGTTTGTTCATATTTTTTTTCTAATAGCCAGCAGCTTCTTCACTGCTAAATATAATGTGAAATACATAAGCAAAAACATAACAAAACATATTTCAATTCTTAAAGTCTTGAATTTTTAAACTGATGATAAAAATAACTCTCACTGAAGTAACTTGTGAGTAAATACCCCCCCCCCCCTCCCCTTAATGTATCCTCTCGCCTCGCATCTGTGTGTCCGTAGTTTAAGATGAGCATACCCATAATTATGAGGAAACCCTAGGCCTCACAGTTTTTTTTTTATACGTTGATTTAACTTTATGAAGGTATTACTTTTTGCGCAACAAATATATTTATCACAAAGTTCCGAAATCAATGCAATTTTTTCTCAAAACCTCATTGGCTAAAATATCAAAAACTCATAGGAGATTTGGTTTGGGGTTTTTCGTGTTTTTTTTTGTGCGTTATTCAACAAAAATGATATGCCACTTCTCTGAGTAATTGCTGTTAATGGAAGAAAGGAAAATTTCAAATTTCCATGTAGCACCTGAACAACCAGTGGGAAAATTACACTAATGAATGCCATGCAAAAGTATAGCAAGTATAGCAAACGGAACAGTATAAAACTTGCAATAATGAAAACAATGAATGTCATGGAAAAGTCTAGGAAATATTATAAATGAAACAGAAAAAAAAACTTGCAACTCCGTTCTTAACTTTACGGGAACATATTCATTTAATGCATGCAAAAATAAAGGAAGTATAACATACTAAACAGAAAAGAAGCACTTGTAATCCAGTTATCATCAACCACGTGACATTACTCTGTTGCTCTATAAGAGGTAGCAACATTCAAATACCAAAGTAATAAAAAAAAACAGGAATTCATTTGATGAGCAATGTCTGGGCCAACATCAGGAGAGATAAAGAGATTGGATTGAATTCAATTGAGTATGCGTATAGCTTTGAGGAATGAAGGATTTCGCTAAATGCGCTATATAGGAAAGGGATTTCGTATTGCTTTTATGCTTTTGCCGATTGAATATATGAATAAGAGAATGAAAACTAATTATTTTCACTTGGATGAAAAGCCCAATTTTCACATTGTTTCTAAATTATTGAGTGTCTGGGCTTCCTATATATTGTAAAAATCAAAACTTTTCAGAATTCATGTAATTAATTTTAATCGGTGGATTCATGGGGATAGAGAAGTGGTATATCTGGTAGTAGTATAGGTTTTCCCGCCCATTTTCGTCACCATTAAATTTCATCAATTTGTATTTCAATTTCGCCCTGAGAAGCTTACTGCGTTCAAATCCAAAGTTCAGTTTCGTCAAATTGTCATTCCTATTCGTATTTTGTCAATCAAATTAAAAAAATTTATGCATTCATATTCGTCTATTGTCACTGAAATTCGTCTCTGCCGCTAAGCGAGTTAGGAATGCTAAGATCAAATTCGTCATTGTCATTCAAATTCGGGAAGTGTTATATGGGCCTTTATCATTATGGAGGGTAAATCAGCTATTGAACCTTTTTTTTTTTTACTTTCTTGTAATATTTGTACCCGTTAAGAATGACATGCACTCATTGTCTTGCAATCACACACAAACAACGAAGACGCTGTTTTATGTACACATGCACTCTAAAAACTCAAATGTTAAATCTACATTTAAAAGGTTGGAGGAGTGACAACATTTTTAAAATGGTAAATTAACACTTTTAACATGCTGGATCTAATAGTTTAAAGGTTGGATGCAGCATGTTAAAAGTGTTCATTTACCATTTTGAAAATGTTGTCACTCCTCCAACCTTTTAAATGTAGATTTAACATTTGAGTTTTTAGAGTGTGATGTATGATAAAAGCGACGTAAATGAGTAAACGATGCGATTAAGGCAATTATTAAAACATTATACCGTATATCTGGGAGACGGTTTTGAGTGAAACTTTGACGAAAATGAATGCCAAGAGACGACATTGATTTTGCTGTCTCTGCTCAGCTGCTGTGACCGACGATTGTGAATTGCAATTGACAAAAACGGGTGTCAAAAGACGAAACTGAATGACAGTGTTTCAAAATCCATCGACCAATTTGGTCTTTGAAAGGCGAAATTGAAACGAGCATTAGCATAGTCCGCTGTGTCCGGATCAAAATCGAAAACATTTTTAAACTGAATAAAATTGTGACGAATATGGGCGGGAAAACCTATAGTAGAAACAGTAGTAGTAGTAGTACTACTATACTATCTATTTGATTCTAGCAAACTTTGATAATCTTCAAAAGGGACAGTGGCAATGTGTGCGATGCAAATCAACGTTATTTATTTTCATTTGTAGCCCGGTCTCAAAAGAAATTACTTGGTTGGTCTCTGTTATCAAAACTAATAAACCACAATAACACAGTTTTCAATAAATTTCAATTTAAAGATACCAAGATTTAATGAAGTTATCTATATGCAGATTGCTGAGAAAATCAGTTATGCCCACTGATCACTTTATTGCTATTATAATGAATTTCCTTTTTCAACGCTGAAGCACTTTTGCCATTCAGTTTATCATGAAAAAGCTTTATAACGATTCATTGGCCTAAAAGAGCTACAAAATAACAATACTGTTTTGTATTATTATTATTATTATCATTATTCTGAGGAGTAGCGGAATTCCGTATGGAGGGAAAATAACTCATAAATTACGAATGTTTATATTGCGGTAGATAGGCTGTTTGGTCCAGAAAAAAAAAAGAATTAAAACTTGTAAAGCACGTTCTCCGAAAAGCACAACTTACGCTATGCGACTGCGTGTTGTGCACGTGGATTCTAGCTCAATTTTATAATGTCCTTTGACAAGACATTAATTTTCATCTGCCACTCTCGACCCAGGTGTCGATCCCGGGGGATGGGGGGTATATATCCCCCCAAAATTTGAGGTGGGGGATGGCCTGTGCTATCATCCCCCCAATATTTTTGGATAAAATAAGAATGATGATACATTAACTTAAAACTAATGATTATCCAGACTCATTATGTTTGATCTTGAAATATCATCCCATTCTTTAATGATTAGAAGTAAGGAAATAAGAAATTCCATAATTTCAATGCGAAAATATCGAAGAAAATTCGTTCGCTTGCATTGTTAATCTCCATTGGCGTAGATCCGTGCATTCCTTCTTTTCATTAAAAACCATTTTGGGATGCTCTGAAATGCAAGTTTGTAGACAGATTTTTGAAAAAGTCCCTGGTGTGGGAGGGGGATACCCCCCCCCTCCCACACCCTCCCCCGCTCTGTTGCTTAGCATATCTAGGGGCAGGGGGCGCCCAGGCGTCACTTGGAGGGGCGCAAAAAACCCAAAGGAGAGAAAAAAAGAAGGGGGAAATGAAGAAAACTCATAATCCTTACTGATTATGCGCCCCCAAATCCGCATTATAAATGCTCTAGAAATCTATTTTTTAAGGTTTGAAATGCGAAAATTTTACAAAGCTCGGTCGCTTTGCTCCCTCGCATAATTATTTTCTTTCAGGATCTCGTAATTTCGCGCCCCCAGTAGGCCTATATAGTTCTTAAATAGCTTAAAGGGTTAAAAATTAGAAAATGTAAAGATGTAGGGTAAACCGGGGGAATATGGAGCCTCGGGGTAATATGGAGCCATGCATAGAAATCTGCCTGTAGAAAAGTGTTATAGCCCCCCTCTGTGGTTTAAATGCCTGTTATGTGACCTGTTGCACCCACTGCCACTCTGTAAACACGAAGTTAGCTGGTAGGTCTCGGATATCCACAACAAAATCCAACATATTGGAGAAAGGTAAGCGATTTTCGTGCCATTTTTTGGCTCCTTATTAGCCCGAAAATGTAAAGATTGCTGTTGTAAACCTACTTTGCGTAATCATATCTTGATTGTATCATACTAAGTGCATAATGTGGGTTGTATACTGGTGCTGAGTGCATGTGTATTGATCATGGTTGAGTGAATGGCCTGTACAATCCATTTACATAGCCACAATATCTTTGGGGTAATATGGAGCCCCTTGTAAACATGCAGCATTCTATACAATGGATTATGTTATCAATGTGTACATGCACAGACTGTTGATGGCTAGTGCAGTATTGTTCTGGTGTGTAATAATAATAATAATAATAATAATAATAATAATAATTACATTTATAGGGCGCTTTATACGGGCGTTTCTAAGCGCACAGGTGGTCTGTCTAACTCAGTTTACATTGTACATCCTTAAACTTAAAAGCAACAAAATAATAATCATTAATACATGATGTATAATTTATAGTTTGAAGAGAACTTTCACTTGTTAAAAATTAATTGTTAATTGTACACCAAAATCTTGGTATATGGAAATTTGTTTATGGACTCCATATTACCCCGTTCATTGGGGTAATATGGATCCCGTGACAATTTTGTTTATTTTGTCTTTTATTTATACAAGACAATGATTTTTTTTCTAATAAATAGTTCTTCCACCAGTAAAAGAGAAGTGAAAAGAATGTTTGTTACATGTTCAAAACTATCATTTTGTGCTTAAGGGCTCCACATTCCCCCAGTTTACCCTAATTGCTTTGCTCGCTATATCACGTAAGTTTCATAATGACTCCTGCTAAATATTGCGCCCCCAATATAGGATAAAGTGTATAAAACAGCATTTGCAAAGGTTCCCAACTTTAGGTAGCCTTGCTGAATATCTCGACTCTTTCTGAAGCCTCTAGAGTTTTCGTTAGTTTTGCTCCCAATTGAAGAAGTGAGTGAATAGAAAACCGTTTAGCAATGTATAAAATTCGAGCTTCTCTAGCGGCGGAATTGCGGTGGTAAATTTCCTGGGTAAAATGCACAATAAATAAATAAATAAAATGAATAAACAACAAAATAATAATGAATGAAACGTTTAGCAGTCAGTGAAAGTTTCGTTAGATTTTTTGAAAATTCATTATCCGTAATTCCTAGAACCCAAGATACCATTTAACGTTATGTCTTCCGCTGTTTCTTGGAAATCTTGTACTCTCGCAAACTTTTTGTTGTATAAGCCTAAAAGTTCCTACTACAAGGATGTACTAAACTGAGAGAGGGGAGCGGGGTGCGAACTATAAACCATAGCGCCTCTCCTACTACCATGACTACGAATGTGCTCCATTCTCTTCCTTGCATTACTCTATTTCCCATTAGAATGAGAGATAAAAATTAAAAACAAAAAATTTAAACAAATGCAAGGGGCTAACCATACTTGATGCGTTTGACGTAGATCATGTCAGAATAACATTCCTTTCATGTGCATTTATTTAAAACTAATTTCCTCAACTGAGTTATACCCAATGGGGGTCAATCCCCAGAACATATTTTAAAAGGTGATTACCAAAATGAATTTGAACTTTGTTTTGCAACAAATAATTGTCTTAATGTCAGTGCAGAAGGCATTGCTAGAAAGCTGAGAAAACATTTTCTTTGAAAGTTGAAACAAAAATCATGCCAAATTATCTGAGTAATTCCTTACCAACATTTTTTAGGTTTGAGGTTTCCATATCCAAGACATGTTACGTGTACAGTATCACAATGAAAGCATCATCATGCATTATAATCAGAGGCGGGATGGGGGGGGGGGCTCCTCCGTTAAAATAAGACACACAAAATGCTGGCGACTCTGTGTTTTTGTGTATTTTTTCTTGTCAGAAAATTTTCAGAATGTTGTGCCTCCTCCCCAACAAAATCCTGGATCCGCTAATGCCTATAATTTTGACCTTTCAGTTGGAATCATAGCATTCATCCATGCCATGCAAGTAGCAAAAAAATGCTCTTTTTATAGTATCCATTTAAAATCATTGAATTTTAAAGTATGTATATTTCTTCATTTCTATATCTTCTTTATTAAAAAAAAAAGCAGAAAAAGATTAAGAGAATACAAATCAGTGTTATGATATTACTGAGAATCATGTGTGACTTTTCAAAAGGATCAAACCGAATGATACATGTAGATCACTCTTACTATATGTGTGGAATAGTCAACAAATTATGAAAACCTTTCCCTATCCAACATGATGGATGATTTATTACACAACCATGGAACTCTTAACTTATTTATTCTGCTTCTGCTAGTCTTTTTGTAATAGAATAGATAGTAGAAATGCATATATTATTAAACAAATAAGCGAAATATTTGAAGTTATATATAAATATTTTTCAAACATAACTTCTAATACATTCACTTTGTATCTAAATTATATCATTTAACATTATTCAAGATTTCATGATTTGAAAGTCCAAATATCTATTTTTTCCACAAAAAAAAAGATTTTTCTTTCATGCAGTCTCAGTAACATTTCAAATTGTTAATCATTATCATTATCATTATTTGCTTTTCATTTTATACTTGCTGAATCACATTTGGTCACTTTTGTATTGAACATTCATTTTGACTGTTTATTTGAATAAGATTTTTCTGCAATGTTCATATCTTATATTGTGTTGTCAATGTTATATTAATTTGCAGGGCCTTCTTGTAAACCAGTGTTGAAATCACTGATGAAGCTACCCTGGTAAAAGAAGACTAAATAAATAAATAAAAATAAAAAAATCATCTAGTGCAACTTTCTTTTGATGTTTGGGGTTTCCATATACAAGACATTTTATGTATTCAATATCACAATGACAGCAAGTTTATTCCCACACTGTACAATAGTTTTTGACCTTTCAGCTGAATACATAACATTAATCCATGCCGTGCACGTAGAAAATTTATTTAATCATTCCGTTAGCATCCATGTCAAATTTACCTTTGGTTACCTTCTGACGTGTTCATTTTAGGGGGATTGTGGGTGGATAATATTCATTGGATTATTCATTCACTTAGAACGTGGGCTGTATTAAGCCGTATTGCTTTTACCCATGATATCTTTGGTCAACTGTGATTAACTGACCAATGCCCTGATTGCTCGATCTTTTTTTTTTCTCTCTCTCTCTTATAAAGACAACTGTTTGTATTCATAGAAGTTTACTGACCTTCAGAGGGCTAAAATGCTAAAGGTCTCATAACGATAGCGATAACCATATCGACAAATCGTTCCTAAATCCGTCAACCATTTTCTACGTGGAAACTAAATAGGAAATCAGCATGGTAAGTCATACCTCATCGATTTATGCCAACAAGCCTCCCTCAACGATTTTGTCATCTCGTTGGGATCGCTCGCCCGCGATATTTTTTTCCCTTTAGAACAGACCTCAACGATAAAATCTGTGAGCCAATAGTGGCCTTCCTTCCATGTGACGTCAGTCCTTAGTGTTTTATTGACAGAACCAACGATTTTATCGTTGCGAAAATCGGTGAGGTTGGACCACTTTATCGTTATCGGTACGTTATATATGCATATAGTTTTTCGTTATCGGTTAGGTCTGACCAGCCTTTAAACCTGGGCGAAACTTAATCCACTGATGTATAGACAGCCTTATGTCAACCTCTCTATTTGATATAAATATTACTATGATTTTGCAACAAAGTAAATATAAACTAATTGAATTAATATATATCTTTTTAATGATTAAATTTATACAGCGTTATGAGGCCAAATTAAGGGATGATATTTTGGGTATTTTATTAAGAAAGTTATTGTAATTGACATCAATTTGTTTTGTTTTACAATAAAATAATTGACATTTGGCGCGACACAGATCAGTCAGTGGACTAACTTTAGGCTACCCATTGGTCTAATGTTGACGCTTTTTATGAATACCGGCAAACAAAACTAACTCACATTCACGTTGGCATGAGAGGGCCTTCCACTTGACGGCTCCTTTTTACTCCTCTGTATCAAGTACAAGAAAAAGAGAGAGAAAAACGTAAGGAAGTATACCAAGAGGTCCCATATGTCGGGCATATGTACACGTATTGCTCTTTCAAGTGACTGCAGTGCTTATCAAATTAAAAAAAATTATACCCAACTTTGATAGCCTCTAAATAAAAAGCTATAAACAATCTGATCTTGAAATCTATTTCTAGGCAAAGAGTAACTTGCTGTCTGTCGAATGATACCCTATTCATGACTTTTCTGCCACGGATGACTGAGCACCAGCATTTTTAAAAAGTGTCGTCAAAATCTCTTTGTATATACCAAGTTTAGGCGGATGCAAAGAATGTGGGTCAAATCATACGAATTTGTTACTGCATGCTAAAAACCTTTTAAAAGTTGAATTCTCTTTTGTGCTTCGATGCTTCATTGTTTAAAGTGATTCAGTGTATATAAGCTTGTACATGACCTTGTTTCAATCCATATGATAATCTCAATTTATTTTAACAGCCTTCTAACGTCTTGTCTCATGATAACTAAAAACTCGCTGCACTGCATCATTTCACCTGCATAAGGTGCATGAGGTGTTCTCCTCGAATAGCGCATGGACTCAAAGATTTGCTGACTTTTAAAAAAAACTGCAAAAATACAAGGAAGGATACATGTGTTGAGAAATACCAAAGTAATTGATAGTAGAATTTCATTTAAAAAGATAGCTTCCCGAATAAACTTTGTCCATTATGAATGACTCAATAAAATGGATTTTCTTAAAGTGATTAGGTAACTTTGTGATGGCTTGATAAAATCTGAGCTGTCTGGCCTTATGCTATCAGTGTATGTAATATGGTGTAAAAATGAAACCCATGGGGGAAAAAGCACTTCAAAATCATCATGTGCTTCACAAATGTAAACATATGCAAGTGACCGGAAATGCCAGACTCATTTTCCCCCATTGACTCGGTGTTAGACTAAAGCGTATGGCCATACGCTTTCGTAAATGTGAGTATTTCGTCACAGATATCTTAATAATAGCATATATTTGAAAACTTTTCTATGTCCGGCTATTTATTTATCATTATACAAGACAGATATCAAAAATTAACAATTTATTAAATTTACCGAATAAATAAAGGATTCGGATACCGGATGAAATCGAGATTGTGTCAGCATGGCAAAGAAAATATCATAAATTATGATTGTATTAAGTCTATTCTTCAGTTTGAGTTGACATTAATACCTGTTCTATTCATATGTATAAAATCAATTGAAATAACCATGTAGCTTCATGGAATAACATATGCATAATTGGTTTTGACCCACATTCGTTGCTTAAGCCCAAACTAATTGGTACAAGAGGATTTTGACAATACTTTTTTTAAAAGCTTGCTGCTCAGTCATCCGTTGCAGCATGGTTGTGAGTAAGATATCATTTGACAGAATATAAGTTGCCCTCTACTTTAAGATATGTTTTAAGCGCATACAGATTATAACATTTTAATTAGAAGCTACCAAAGTCCACACTTAGAAAAAAAGGTTCAGGTTTGCACCCTAAATGCAACACTGGCAGCACCTTTTGGGGTGCAATCTTGCACCCTACATGAAAAGGGTGCAAAAATGCACCTTTTTGCACCTTTTTGTTCTTTAATGCCCGTTTGCACCCAAAAAGGTGCAACTTTGTACCTTTAAGGGTGCAGAAATTTTTGCATCCAAAGGGTGCAAATTTGTACCTTTCCTAAAAGGTACATCTCTGCACCCTTTAAGGGTGCAAAATGTAGGTAACTGCACCCTTAAAGGTGCAAAAAGCTTCTTAGGGTGCAAAGTTGCACCCAAAAAGGTGCTGCCAGTGTTGCATTTGAAGGGTGCAAAAGTGTGTTGGGTATACTTTTTTATACGCACTGTATAGTCATGATAGTGTTTTCCAGCAAGTTTTCGTAAATTTCTTCACGTTTTGCTGCTCAATATAACCATGTAATACATAATTCAGAATTAATTTTGTCCAATAACTTTCGCAATGGATTTCCATTATCAGAACTTAGTAAAAATCCATCGAGGGCATTTTCCTGTACCTTATTGTCAATACAATTTACCACGCAATTTGAATAGACGATGCGCTTAGTAATTATGTTACAGTAATGTGTTTTCAATTAGCTGGAAAACTTTGCGATTGATTTATCTTCTAATGAGAAGAGAGGTCTGTAACCCTTTCCGCTTGTACACGTTGTGCATTCTCCCTCGTACCTTGGCCAATCACTCTGCTTACTTGCGACTGATATAACTCGCCATGAGAAGTGATATTTTTCATCCGTTACCATTGTTTACACTAATTGAAGGTTGTGCATTTTCTACGTTGTTGACCTACTCTGTGAGTGATATCCCTTCTCATGGGAAATTACTGAATTTCGCCCTTTACACTTATAAGTTGGGTATTTTTCCTTCTACGTTGATCTACCACTCTCTTTAGGACTGATATCCCTTCTTATGAGAAATGATGCCTTTTACCCATTATAATGTATACGTTTGGTATTTGACGTATACGACTCTCCTTTCGACTGATATCCCTTCTCAGGAGAAACTTGAACGTTGGACATTCCCCCCCCCCCCTTTTTTTTAAGTTTGTTAGTTTTCGTTTAACATTTGAACGTAAGGCATTGTCCCTATACTGGTGCACCACCACTCGCTTTGGGTCTGATATCCCTTTTCATGCGAAATGATGCCTCTACACTTTGCATTTGAATGTAAGGTACTTATTGTTCCTACTATTTTGACCTACCACTCTCTGTCTCCGCATGGCACCCCATGTTCCCTTTTTGGTCTTGCTTTTCTTGTGTTCATCGGGATCTGGGATCAGACCACGGATGATGAGATCCCGCTCCCGACGGACCTCGTTCTGAGCCAGCTCCCGCTCTCGCTCGTTTAGTTTCTCCTGCAAGGCCCGGGCGAAATGTTCACGGAGACCATTGATAGGGAAAGAAAGACAAAGACGATGATGAGTGAGGATGAGATCGACGGACAGAGACGCGGAAGAAAAGAAACAGCGAGAAGAGAAAAATCAAAATTAAAGTAAAGATGCCGACAGGGAAAGAGAGAGAAAAAGAGTACGGACAGAGATAGCGTGTGTGTAGGAGAGAGAGAGAGAGAGAAAGACAAATACGCTTAGAAATTGGGGTCATGTATGAACTAATTTGTACCATGAACTAATCACTATTAGTGGTTCAAATAATTTTTGTAATCCTAATCAATTTGGTTTCCGTAAGAATCATTCAACTGATTTAGCTTTAATGCAGTTATTTGACAGAGTATCAAATGCCTTGGCAGATCATAAACATGTAATTGGTATATTTATGGATCTGAGCAAAGCATTTGATACTCTTGATCACAAAATTTTGCTATATAAGTACAACGTTACGGGGTTCGGGGTACTGCACTTCATTGGTTTGAGAATTATTTATCACACAGAGAATAATTTCTTTCCTTTGAATCCGTTCATTCGAATATGTTACCAACAACATGCGGAGTCCCACAGGGCTCAATTTTAGGCCCCTTATTATTTCTAATTTATGTTAATGATATTTCAAATGCTTCACCTATGTTACAGTATATTTTATTTGCTGATGATACAAATGTTTTCTGTTCACACTCTGACTTACACCGTTTAATTACTATTTTGAATAATTATTACCGAAGTTATCTACATGGTTTAAAAGTAATATCTTGTCACTTAATTTAAAGAAAACCAACTTTATTTATTTCAGAGGTAAAAGAAAAGCTGACTTGCAAAATCATGATTTATATATTGATGGTAATCTTCTTGAAAACATAATAATGACTAAATTTCTTGGTGTGTATATTAATGATCATTTCAAATGAAATGACCATAAAACACATAATTTTACCTATCTCTCGTAATGTTGGTCTGTTAACTAAGCTAAAATATTTTTTACCTACTTCTGTACTATTTACGCTGTATAATACGCTGATCTTGCCATATACATATCATATTGTAATATTATCTGGGCAACTCATAAATGTTATACAAATCCCATATTAATTCTCCAGAAAAAAAGCCATCCGGGCGTATAGTGGGGCAAGCGTTTGCTCTCAGACTGACCCTCTGTTTCTTCGTCTTAAGTCCCTCAAGGTCAATGATATCAACTTCCTTCAAAAAGCTCTATTCAAGTTTAAGTATAATTCCAACCTTTTACCCCCAGTATTTGCAACATTATTTCAATCGAACGCATAAATTCACGCATATCCCACCAGACAATCAAAAAATGTGCATTTATTTAACCCCAGGACTGCTCTTGCACATAATTCTATTAGACACTCTGGCCCTGATGTATTGAATTCTCTTCCTCCCGAAATAAAAAACATGACTTAAATGTATTCTTTCAAGCGAGCAGCAAAAAATCACCTAATTAAGCAATATTCCCACAATAATGATTTTGTAATACACCCATAATACCTTGTATAATTATGTAAATAGGACCCATGACTTGGCACATTTTCACATTTTCACCTCGTTGGGAGGCAAGTTATGTTCACACGTAGTACATAGCATCGATGCTATGTAAGTTTCAAAAATATTTCCAGTACGTTCAGACAGGCCGTGATCGACTTCTATCACCCTCTCGTGACTATTCATCGCTCACCCGCTGCCAAAACAATAATTACTGCGCCACACAGAGTGACGTGACCCGGGTATAATTGGTATGCATGGTCAAACGCGCAGAAGTTTGTGTACAGGGGTCATATGATGCGAAGCTTTTGTTTGGAATAATATTTTATTTGTCTTCATAAATCAACATAATAACACAATAACAATTCATTTGTAATATCGATAATACAATCAAGTACCAAATACATGTGTTATAATACTTAATTTTAAATAAACCTTGTACATGTCAAAATTGACTGAACTCCAATCTTATGCCAAAATAAAACACATGCATGCACACTATAATATTCTCTGGTAAGCATATGTAAATCAATATCTAAAGACCACATCATACTTTAGTTAAGGTATGATTCTGAAAGAGCAGATTCTCAGCTTTAAAATGATATATAACTCATTGGATGTTCATAACTCAATGTACAAAGAGAAGAATGCACAGTCCCTCATAATGTTACTTCTTAATAAGGGTTTAAAGTTTGCAGTCTATTGAAGCACTCTGACTTGCAAAGTGTTGTGCTAAGGTGACAAATGGAGGATTAGAACTCAATGAAAATTTCTATGAAGGGATTATCAGATTGTCCTAAAACTTGGCATACTACATAGACATATCCTGTTTATCATAGTGCACAAGTATCAATGCAAGAACTTACTCCGGGAGATTTATGGGAGATTAAAATGAGACAAGTATTCAGGGTCGTGAAAAAGAAAAGTAATACAACAAAATCCAGAGAAGACACATGTAAGTCTGATAAAAAAAACTGTAAGAAATACCACTTCTAGATTACTTTTAGATTACTTAGAAAAAAGTATACTCAGGAAATACCCAAAACTAAAATTTGACCATGCATGCATGGCAACCAAAACACATTGATTGAGCTCTAACTGAAAATCACACAGTGCGACTTTTGGGTGGTTTTGTGGGGGGTCATCCCTATAGCTAGAAGGTCCGATATATAGTGAGCGGGTCCGATAGACCGATACCCAATAGATAGAAGGTTCGATAGACCGAATGTACGAGAGGGTCCAGTAGACATAAGATTCTATAGACCGAATCATGAGGGCCCGATAGTCCGAAGGTTCTATAGATCGAATGACTAACGGGTCCGATAGATAGAAGGTTCTATAGACCGAATCGGCAAAAGGGTCCGATAGTCCGAAGGTTCAGTAGGGGTCCGATAGTTAGAAGGTCCGATAGACCGACAATAAATACGTAAAAAGGGTAAAATAGTGGGTAAAATGATAAGTGGGCAAAAAATAAGTGGTTAAAATAAGTGGGGGCGTTGCAACCAAAGAAAAAGCAAAAAAGGAAGAGGTTGAAAAGGAAAGATGAAAAGGAAAGATGAAAAAAAAAGAAGGAAAAGAAGAAAAAAGAAATTAAAGAAGAAATCAGAAAGGAAAGAGAAGTAAATAAAAATTAAGGTTTTTACCAATGCCCATTATATTTTCATTATTGATATTAGCTATTAATATAATCGCCATATTTATCTATATAAACCAATGGCAATTATATTAATAAGTCAAATTCTTATGGAAGTTATTTGGTTTGCATCTTGAATCTCTTGCTAATGTTATGCTATTTTTCTATTCAAAGAATGTTACCAACATAATTAAGGAATCGAGCGGCAAGTTGACCTAAAGGGGCTAAAGAGGTGAATTTTCAGAAATAATGGCCTGTGACCAATAGTCTCTTCCCAATATGAGAACGGAATAACAAGACGCTAGAACCTATTCTCAGGATACACAATTCTTCTCTTTTTTCTCTCTGTCTCTCTCTCATTTGCTCGCTTTGCTCGCTCATACAATCAAGAAACTAGGCCTAGATTGTTTCTTGGAGCAAGCACCTCTTACGTCCTGCAGCAACAAGAAGCCCGAATATCATAATATTCGGGCAGTGAGGTATCCGACTATTCTCGAATTCCCTCATCCCCCCCCCCCCAAATGGTATAATTTACCCGACAGAGTCCACAGACTAAAATTTGCCACAAGGTAAGTAGTATGGGTGTAGTCGGTGAACATTCAAAAAAGTATAAAAGCTGACATCATAGCTGGTAGGAAAATATCACCTGACAACCCTCCAAAAAAAATGGAAACGCCCCCTCCAAAGAAGGTGGTAGGGCCTAATTGAAACAATTTCATTTTTATCGGTCAGAATCTTATCTTTTGTTACTAGCTTTTAATGAAAATTCAACTATAAAGTGTGCACCCCATAAGATTTCTTTGTTTAAAAAATAACACTTGTGTTACAAGGGGACGCCCTTTCCTCAGCTTGCTCCACTAGAAAAAAATGTTTCGGACATGATGGGCCTCGGGGCTTTAGTGTGCACCATATAATTAGATTTCCATGTTTCAAAAAATGGTCAGCGTTCCCTATTGCCAATACATCGGTTTAGTGGCAAAATTAACCGGGGGGGGGGGGCTGAGCTGCATGGATGGACCACCCCCGCCCCACGGTGATGATGATGATGCTCTGATAAAAATACTTATGTTGAAATTGTTGAAAATGTTGAAAATGGAAAATGTATAAAACAAAACTTTAAAATAAGTTCCCCATTTTTTTTAATTTTTTTTTTTTGGGGGGTGGGCCTATAGTGCCTCGGTTTATTACAATACTCATAGAAGAAGATAAGGCATTACTCTTTTCCTTTTATGATATAAAACTATTAAAAACTTATTGTATCCACTTATTTTACCTTTTTTACGTTATTATCGGTCTATCGGACCTTCTAACTATCGGACCCCTACTGAACCCTCGGACTATCGGACCCTTTTGCCGATTCGGTCTATAGAACCGTCTGTCTATTGGACCCTCTCGTATATTCGGTCTATCGAACCTTTTATCTATTGGGTGTCGGTCTATCGGACCTTCTAGCTATAGGGCTGTAACCGGTTTTGTGGTGCGTGGTCACATATATGAAAAAGATAAAGATAAAAAGAAGGAACCCTCCCCCCCCCCCCAAAAAAAAAAAAAAACAACAACAACAACAAAACTACCCCCTTCCTTACCACACAGTATCAAATTTAGCCTACCTACCCCTATATACAGCACATTACATTACAGTACCAGATGAAACAGACAGAATGATAATAGAAAAATGTAGGGAAGAGGGTACATCACATGAATACATACATGGCATTATATTCTAGCACCACATGAAACAGACAGAATTACAATAGCAGCGAGTGAAGATAGCAGCGATTGCGCTCACATTACAAATAGTCAGAAGCGCGGTGGGTGGTCTACCGCAAAGCGTCGATGCTTTGTCGCTGGATCCTGAGATTTACTCCTGCTAAACTCCTGCAAGAATAGTTTGGAAACTCGCTTCTGTCTCGTGACTATCTGCGTTCAGACAGCGTTTGATCTTAAAACTATCTGGTCTTCACCAAAATAGTATCGAAACCTAGATAGCATCGATGCTATCGCTCTACGTGTGAACGTACCTAGTGATTCAATTGTACATGTACATCCTATATAATATGCCAGGTGTTTGCATTAATTATCGTTAGTTGAGACTCCCATCCGTTTGGACCTCTTGGGTACAAACTGACCTTTATCTGCACATACGCAAATTTCAATTACTAGCTGGCTTATTACGTGATAGGGTGACACATACGGAGAAATAGTAATGTGATATGTTAAAAAATGTATGGAGATGTTTACCTTACATAAAATTGGATATATCTGTATTCGTGAAGAAAAAAAACGTCTCTCCTAAAAATGTTAAATCTTTTCATCATTTAGATATAATTCATGTAGATCGAGATATGTCTTTCGATGAGGTAAATATCGTATGCAGACAACAAGGTTTAGATTGCTTTGCTAGGGATGTTATTGAGGTTAATGACTGCATTAGGAGATGCCACAGAAGGTCGCAAAATGCGACCGCACTGTAAAAGCTTTAAAATGGCATTTTGATCTGTTGATGAAAGAAATATCCGCCGTACCCTTCGGCCGTACCCTTCGGCCGTATCATTATCTCGATTAGATGCATGGATATATGGGAGGAGTATTTTCGAGCAATATTGCTTGTGATTTTTAATATTTGTATTTCCTTTTCTCCTCCTCTTCCCTTTTCCTTATTCTTTTGTTTCTTCTTCATAAGCTTCTTCTTCTTCTTCTTATCTAGCTCCTCCTCTTCCTTCTGTTCCTTAAGACAACTGACATTTACGTCGTTGATCCCTTATGTGGAAAACACAAATATGTTTAATTCTATTCATTTTCAGGTATGAGAGGGAGAAGAGGAAGAAGAATATAGAAAATGTTTAATAATAAAGAAAAAATATGTTAAAATGAGAATGAAATAGAAACAAGAGACTATCAGGAGCATGAGAATAAGAATAAAATGTTTGTGAACAAAATTTTAGGCGTTACTCCCAGTGTTAAAGATCGCATGCTCAATCTGTAATGAAATCACAAGTCAGAAAAAATTGGAACCAGCGGGATTCGAACATGTCATCTACTGCTTGCCGGGCAGCGACTTAACCACCAGGCGCGGTATTCTGAAAACTGTGTTATCTTTTGTGTTAAGGAAAACTGTGTTAATTGTCATAACACATTGAAATTGCGCGCAATAAACACTAATCATTGGTGCTTGCGCAGATGTCTCTGTTAACTTTACGCGAGCACAGCCATC
This sequence comes from Heliocidaris erythrogramma, assembly GCA_025617745.1. Lineage (NCBI taxonomy): Eukaryota > Metazoa > Echinodermata > Echinoidea > Camarodonta > Echinometridae > Heliocidaris > Heliocidaris erythrogramma. Next base: position 24,402,571 of record CM046869.1, read on the forward strand.
TTTGCGCAATCATTAACCAATGACTTGTCCTGATTTTGATTTGTTATGACAATTAACATCGTTTTACTAACATAAAAGATAACACCGTTTTCAGAATACGGCCGGGCAGCGACTTAACCACCGGGCTATTCTGGTTCACGGCCAAGTCACGATGAACTGGAATCAAATACCCAAGATCCTCTTCTTTACAAATTAAAATTCCTCCCATTAAGCTTATTCATTTACTGAGAATAAAATGTGCAAAAAGGAAGAAAAAGAAGAAGAAAATATATAAAAGAGCCAGACAAATGAAAAAATGAGCAAAAAAAGTTGAAGAAAGTAGCATCTCTAAATTTAGTCTGTAAAATAGAGTTTTGTTAGCAATCTAAATAATCAGAATGGGTGTACTCGTCTTAAGCCAAATAAATATCTGATTATTTAGTATGTAAAATAAAATCTTGTTTACAATCTATATCGATCTGTATGATGAAAACGTCTAAAACCAAATGAATTCCTGAAGATTAAAGTCTGCAAAATAGAACCTTGTTTACAATCTACAATCTACTTAAGAGTATCAATGTATCTTGAACCAGATGAAGCTCAATTATTGCTTATAATACCGCAGCTTATTCCTCCTTTCTAATATCTGTTCATTAATCACGCTTATACTCTAAAATGAGTGAAAAAAGGGCAAAACACCATAGTGCAAGGGATAGTTCTCTGGTAATGAACTTGTTTTTGACAAAGTTGAATACTCTGTGTGAAGTAATGATATTCTCTTACTTTTGTCGTTAAAGCCATCATAATGCATTGGCATCAAAATCATTTAACTGTTTTTTGGCTTGAGTTTTTTTCTTTTTGTTTTTGTTATCAGTGCCATGGACAAGAAATTATACTCCTTAACACTGATAACAAAAACAAAAAGAAAAAAAAACTCAATTAAGCCAAAAAACAGTAAAATGATTTTGATGCCAATGATTTTTAAACACTACTCGAAGAGACAAAAGAGTTACTAATTGATACTAAATGACTGCAGGCTTTCGATAAACATTATTAAGTCATCAAAGGAGAATTAATAATTTTGTTTTAATAAATACGCAAGAAATTATGGATAAGACATGGCAAAATAGATCTCACGTGCTAGGTTGGTGAGTTGGGGGTATTTCCATCTGGGATGCCAACTCCGCAAGAAACGTTTTCTCATATTGCTTGTTTGCAGCAGAATATTTCTCATAAGATAATTATTTATCTTACAGTTTAGTATATTAGTAATAATATTTTGTTTACCCCATGGAAGCCTCATCAGTTTCAGCGATGTTCTTCCTGAGGGCCCTGCAATTGCCAGGTACCCATTTACACCCGGGACCTCTCCGTGTGAGAGTCAAGAGCCTTCATCAACATACCACAGTGCTCCTACGTTATCATTAGCACTGATTATTCAACCATTTACCTGCCTAGTATGATTACATCATTTACATGGAAAAAAAAAATCGAATTCCATCAAGTGAGCAGGAGGGGGAAATGAACTGTACAGGTCACTCAAATGGAGACCGGGAGGGGTCGAGAGCAAATTAACCAAGGAAAATCAGTTTCATCATAAATTTTCATCTTAAAAAGTCGAATGCACAAGTGGAGAGGGGGGGGGGGGGGGGGGAGTGAGTATACAACGATACAGTCTTGTCATGAGGAGATGTGATGAAAATTTATGGAAATTCAACATCACTTTGGCAGGGGGTAACATCGATATTTGGTTCTACTGTCGCATAATATACTTCACGTTACCTCATAGTCTTGGAGCACTTTCTCCGCCAGAGCGTCCATGTAGCGGGCGCTCGAAAGGTCTGCAGCCTCACTCCCCATTAATCGCCACAGCCTCCTCCTACACTGGATGTTATCCGGTACAAAGTATAACCCGGCACGATTAGAAGAGTCCTGGGGAATGGTACGAAACATTAGAAATTGAAATGTCACATATTCAAATCTAGTTTACAGCTGATAAATATGGTCAAACTGTTAAAGGGATACGCCACCAGGCAAAGTTTGTGCGTCGGACGCGTCCGTCGGACTAGTGGGATTACATTTCGGACTGCGCGAAGCCGAGCGAATCTCGCACGAGAGCTCGAGCTCAGGCGGAGCGTGCATGTTGCGCGGCGACCAGTCTGTCCGGAGTTTGCGCCCCACGGGGCAACGGCATGATCAGGTAACGATCACGATGCCCTCTCGCGGAATAAAAACGTGTACAATCTGCGGTTGAGTATCCGTTTAAATGAGATACTGTAATAAGTGCAGTAGCAGATAAGGGATTACGTACCCCCTCCCATCGAATGACGAAAGAATGTAGGCCTCTAGTTTTCATGTGAAAATTAAAACAGGCAAACAGAACCATCGGAGCTTGTGCTGAGAATGATTCTCAATTCACGATACAAAACAGGAAATTAATTCTAACATATCTCATACAAAACTACAAGGAGATCCAGAGAAAAGACACCCCACCCCCAAGAAAAGTAGATTCGAGTAATCACAAGGTTTTGCCTTCTTTTGAAATATTCTGTTCAAATACAGACTCCAAAGATAATGCCAAACTTATTAAAGAGGCTTTGCTATTAGACATAAAAAGTTGGATATGGAACCTTTTGAGATCAGAGATTGATATCAAACAAACCGAAAAATATGACACCTTGATTGCAATCCTTCAGTGATTTTTTTTTAAACTGAAATCCTCAAATTTGTATAAAAACTGTTCTTGCCACATATTTATCAGCAACCACTGCCACAGATCTATAGAGCAAATCTGCTCAGAGCCAATCAAATGTAATGATTTCAGTAGCTTATAACAATTATTATATTATGTTATTTATAAAATTTAAAAACAAAATATGAAACAGGGCCCAGATCGAGTTAAAAGTCAAAATGCTAAATGAGGTAAATCACAAACAATATGAGTAAGATATTGTCACAATAAGTAGTGGAAAATTTAACGGGCTCGATGAATAATTGCACACATTTTTTGCAGGCCCTCAACATTTACTTAAACTCGTAATACTTCAATAGGAAATGAAGTGAAACAGTTGGCATTAGGGATATAATTATCTGCCCCATACAGGAGAAAAACCACCGAGAGAAAGTGCGTCCATGGCAAATACGAGAAAGGAATAACAAAATGAAATGTCAGTGAAAATTATTGGACGTTCTTTAGAACTATTTGTGATCAAAAAAAGAAAAACTCATTCTTTTCATTCGAGCACAAATTTATCCCACGATTATTTGATCTGACACGTCTCGCTGTTTTTGTACTCCAATTTTATTTTGTGTACCCTAATTAAAATTGTTGGAATAATCTGACATATTTCGGACAAGATATCCTTCCTTAATTAATGGTAGACATACGAACCGAATTTCAGTCATTACAATTATCTTGGTTTTCAAAGTATATCAAAGGGGAGTCAGTCGCAGTGGAGAATACTTTTCCGATTTTAGGTTAGTTTTATTCAAAATATACCGTTAGTTTTAATGGTGAACTGCTAAAGTAGGTTAAGTTACCTGAATTCTTTGGTAACCTACTTGTGTACTGGGAAGCGTTTCATCAAGTGTTTTGTCAGTGATTTTTACCGACAAATTTGCTCTCAGCCAATCAGATGCAAGGATTTCAGTAGCTTATAACTGTTGTCGGTAAAATTCACTGACAAAACACTTGATGAAACGCTCCCCTTGTGTGAATTGAGATATGTTAATTTTTTTAAATGTGGAAGATATACGTAATCAATTTTTGTGTTACAATAGTAACATCAAACATGGACAAAATGTCTTTTGCTTCAAAGAATGAATGCAAATGGAATTCATAAAGTCAGTGACCTATTTGAAAACTGACAATGGGTAACCTGTAACTCTTTATACGAACGTTTGGGTACAAATTCTTTATTAGTTAAAAAAGGCCTTTCCAAAGGTATGGGTGAACAAAATAGAAAATAAAAATTACAATCCAGATGAAATGTAAAACCTGCAAGTGTTTAAGATATCAAAAGTCACATGAAAGTAAAACTTTTATATTCTCTTGAATGAATCCAAACAAGAAAATCCCCGGTTTCATTAATTGTTAAGACAAGAAACATTGCAACTACCGATAAATTATGAGTGGAGATATGTATATGTAAATAGAAAATTGAAATATGTATTAGATTTTAAATTGAAAAGGATCAAAGATTATAAAGTAAGACAATTTGATTTCAAATTATTTCATAATATTTTACCTTTTAAAGATATTCTTTAGAAGTGGAAAATCTCAATTAATATGATTTGTTCATTCTGTAAAACGAACCAGAACCGTCTATACACATTTTGCTTAGATGTCGTCAAGTCGCAAATTTTTGGAAAAGAATTCACCAATTAGTATTAAAGTTGTTTCAAAAAGATATTCATTAGAAGAAAAACTCATAATAATTCGTTTTAACATTAATGAAGTGACATGTATGCTTATTAATCTATCATTTATCTATGCTCAGTATGCAACTTATAAGGTGTATATTCTTAGTAGTAATATACTCAATACTCAGTATGTTTGGATTGCATTCAAAAATGATTTCATTTTATGTGTTAATTGGCAGTACAAAAAAGAGGTTCTAGTTTCTAACTCTTTCCCCTTTTCTCTATCCTATTTATATACTGTTGATGTTGTTTTTCATCAATTTAACTAATTTTGTAAATATTGTCCTCAGATTCCATGTAATTCTTTTAAATGATATATTGTAATAAAGTACCTCGAAAGAGGGGGAAAAAATCCTTCCGTAATTGGCAATTTGTTAGTAATTATATTAATTTCCGACTAGATATCACTCAATGAGTTACGAATTCATATTCAACATTATTTATGAAATCAGGTTAATAATTATGCTTTGTTATTCAAAACTATTTCTCTCTGGGATATACATCACTGAGAAGTATTTCAAAGGCGTAATCCATTTTCTTTCTATAACTTATACTCCGAAACAAAATCTTGCATTTAGAACGTAAGATCAAATGAATTCCCAAATCAGTTTTTAATGCAAAAATTGAACTAAACTCATTTCAAACTGCACTAATCTCATTTCAAACTGCACATTCTCCAATGGTGAGGTAGCAGAATCTTCGTTCGAATAACAGTATCTAAAATTCACAATCAAATGTATTTTCATTAGGTAAGGCGTTCAAAAATTCCTTTCTATTTTGCAAACTCTCAACCTTCTAACTTCCAAGCGTAAATGAGGCCTTCGAGCACTGTATCTGTATATCTCAATTTAAAAACCAAAAAATACTATAGTTGCCTAAAAAACTATGGTTTCGGCAAACTTTTAAGTGAATTATGATTCGAGTAAAGCCCTTGCTTAGACATCAACAGCTATAATGCCACTGCGCCGGATTAGAAAATAAATCTTTTTGACTGAAATTCCCAAAAGTAAATGTGAACAATAAAATAAAAATTGTGAATTGGCATAACTCTTTTGAAACCAAAGTGTATATTGTGCCTCCCCCTTTTAAAAAAAAAAACCTGATGCGGGTTGTTGGTGTGGGGTATTGTAAGAGAATTGCGCAGGAAAATGGGACCACAAAATGGGTGATAACTTTTATTCTTTTTTATTTGTGCCCCCTCTTTTACAAAATCCTGGATCCGCCCCTGACTTCTATGGGATATGTGTATAGAGTCTGTGAAAAATAGCAGCACTTCCATAGAAAGTGATAACATATAGTGGTTATATCACACGCGAGCAAAATATGTCATATACCAAGTTAATTAGGTTAAAATTGTGTAATATTTGACAGTCTCATAGCTAGCGATGCCTTTCAAATCTTCCATCTAAAAATGTGTCCGTTTTTAACTCATTTCAGACATTAATTTGGGCAAAATGCCCCCCCCCCCCGAAAAAAGGGGATGGAAATAATCCCCCATAAATAGATTTATCAATGATTAAGGCCCTCGTCAATGCACTAAAAAGAAAAAACAAAACAAAGAGAAACATAAATGGACATACTTGCACTTATATAAGCATTTTGCTTGAAAACTGATTGTCCATTGTTTAATCATGCTAATAGATATTCACAACATTCTCATTTGTCTCAAAAATGCAAAATAGTACACTTTAACAACAATTTTCAAGAGAAATACAGACACCGTGTATCTTATACTCTAGTTTGAGAAACCTTTTTTTAAACATGTAATTTTAATGATTAAATGAAAATCTTTACCTCTGTTGAGTGCCAGCCATGGCGTCCGCCTGGTACAGATCCCATTTTGAAATGTCTACATTATCTCGTTCCTTAGGATAAACATTTCTTTTTCTGTACTAAATTCCCATATCCTTGAATGAAGTTTATTTTATGGTAGAAACTCGAGTCGTTTTGAAACAGAGGAGTCTCTTACAAGGGTGCAATAACGTCACTGTATACCCGTCCAGTTTTAAACAAAAGACTTTTATCATGAGCGTATAACGAACATCTTTTTGTTGGTAGTGGGCGGGGCAGGGGGTGGGGGGGGGGGGGGGGGCAGGGTTGTTGCCGAAGCGAATGAATATGGATGATATGGCTAAGTTCACATAATTGCCCACAGGGTGTTAAATGTGCCCACAAAAGTCTCTGAATATCCATTTGGGGCATTGCACCCCCCCCCCCGCCTCAACAGAAATAACAAAAACAACGTTAATGAATAACCATGTTCAAAGTTAGAAGAACTCACATCTACCATACACTTTCCTTTATACGTGTTTATTGTTTGCATAGCATTGTTACATCCATTATAGGAATCAGCATAATTTCCAAAATTGTCTTGACTCTATGAATATCCAAATTGTTATCGAAAGTCTGATACAGACATCGACACTCCTGACACTGGCTGGTCAAACACTGAAGTGACCATGGTCTTTGTTCAATCAAGCGTGCGCGAAACACGAGCAGCACGAGTGAGGTCGAACTGACAATGACCCACACTTTTTTTTAATGTATACCCGTTCTAGGCTATACTTCTCTGACTATACTCTCCTCTATTATAGACCATCTGACAATCTGACTTTACTCCTTTGCAAATTTTATGGTTTACCGTAACCCAAAATTACTCGTGTAATTATGTCCGGATCAAGATGTTCCGAGCGTACTCATTGATGAAACTCATAATAAACATACCGGAGACTTTTTGAGAGAGAGAGAGAGAGAGAGAGAGAGAAAAGAAACTTTTTGCATCATTACACAGAGTCACAGGCAGCATCGAAATTGAGAAATTTATTTTTTAAAATAATTTCTTCCAAAATTTTGGCCGAACATAATTATGGAAAGGTATTTTTCTAGCTTTGCTACATGATTCCGCAATCCGCAGTGACGTATCCAGAAGGTGACAAACAGGGGGCGGAATCCTCCCCATACCTATTGGGGTCGGAATCACTATGAACATGACGAACAAAGAAGCGGACAATTTATGCTGCTCCTCATTGTACCCTTCACAATTGCACTGGTTAACAAAAGAACATCCATTCATTGCTATCCTGCAAAAATATGTAGAACAGGTGTCACATAATAGCAGTGAAGGGATGTCCTTTTGTTTACTAGAGCTATTGTGGAGGGTACAATGAGGAGCTGCATAAATTGTCCGCTCTCTTTGTCACCGTGTTCATAGTGAATTGAGGGTAATTTTGGGCAGCCTCTCTGACATTATCTCCTGCAGGTTTCATTGATTGTTGGAGGGGGCGTACGCCGACTCCATCTTGTGCTGGATATAGGCCACTGCTAATGTGGGGATGCAGGTATGTAATACAGATAATGTTAATTGCTATAGTTTTTTATGTGTTCTGCCCATTGTATCCAAGTGAACGACGTCATAAAAAGACTACAGATGTAAAACAAAAAAAAAAAACCTTCGGTGAAAGATCTGAAGGGCCCTCCTCCAGATTTTAGCATAAAGATACAATTAGGGTTTATATTAAAGAACATTATCATAATTGAAAAAAGATGAGTGGGTATTTAGATATTGAATCATGGATCGAGTTCAAGAAATAGGAGTAGGTCGGGTCAAAGCATTGATACTACTATTACTAGCTAATTCCTATACAGCTAATTAGGTTAAAAGGTTGATATTTTTATCGAGCTCTGGCATGTCTGCTTCATGCGATTATTGGGCTATCATGAATAATTGATTAGACCTACTTAACAAGAAAATGTATAGAGTCCATACACGGATGACATACATGTACAAATAAACCCTGCTCTCCTTTCTTATAGATTCTGATAGATTTATAGAACATGTGGAAATATACAAAATGCAAAGTAATCGATACATTCCTACCTTTTTTTTTCTTTGAACGTCGTCTCATTTGCAGCTTTGAGATGATTGGGCAGTTGTTTCGTGTCTGTCTCTTTCTCTGAATCTTGACCTGGCCGTTCTTTATAGCGCTATCTGATACTCAAATCAATAATATTAATAATTTTTTTTTTAAATACTACATGTATTTAAGAAAAAAGAGTGCTTTAGAAAAATGGAATACTAGTATAATTTTATGCTCTTTCAGTCTAATGGTATTCACCGTGTATGCATATGAACAGGTAGTATGACATGAGCAGATACCATAGATACGCGCTGCATGATTTATTGCAAAGATCCGCGCATTGTTTGTATGACGTCACAAAAGAACAATGGTTACTTTGTTCATGACGTTCATTGCTAACGCGCGTACCGATCATGTGACATTATAGGTGACCGACTCAAGCCACTCTTTTGCTTAATTCACTCAAAATCTCTTCCTCTCTCTCTCTCTCCTCTCCCTCCCCTCTCTTTCGCCTAATTCTCCCTCTCCCCCGCCTAATTTTCCCTCTTCCCTTCCCCTCTCTCTCTCTCACTCTCATTTTCATGTCTATTCGTTATTTACCTCTGCCAGTTTTGCGATTTCTTCCTAGCAAAACATCTTTTTATCATTCTTCTTCTTTATCAATCGTATTAGTTTCACCTTCCTTCGTAGCCATCAACCCAATTGTGGTGAAAATGTCTTTTCCATCCAGATCGGTTAAAAACCAAAATCAATTACCATTTTTCTTCAATTAGCTTTGAAAGGTACGTACATAAAGGGAACGTTTAAGTGTTCTCTTTTCCAAAATCCCATTTTTGTTCGCTTATGATGTATCTACCAGTTGTTACCATGGTTACCTCAGAAACAAGTAACCGTTATTTATGAACGAATTAGTCGAACTCCTTATTATGCTCATGGGATTAGTAGCCAACTGAAGGTATTAACTTCCAAAATCCCTTTCAAATTGGAATAATTTCAATGCAAAATTCACTAAGAAAACAAAACTTAGGCTACTTTCATAAATACCCAAACGGCCTATCTTCGATTATTAGCAATTTAGCATATACCTGCTTGATATATTATTTTGTTTTATATTCCCAGGGAAGCTGCAGATTAAGAACACGATTAGCAACAACCTCTTAACACCCAATCACATAAAAAAGAGAAAATTAGATCATATTCATAATTATTAATTTAATATATTGCTCTACAATTTCACAAACTAAAACAAATGGCAATAATATCACATACAAGAGTATCATCCAATATTTACAAGAAAAGAAGAATAAATAATATACTATTTAGACAAAGGTATTTTGAGAATAAAATATATTATTCAAAGATGCACCTATCTTACTTTCAGTGTTGATTCACATGGACATGACATGATGAATTATGGATCATACTATGTCACATTTTATGTTCGGATCCTATATATAGAAAACATTGAATGAAAATTTGCCAGCTATTCTTGTCGTCAAGTTATCCTAGCATTGATTGTCGTCTGTCTCCTATGCAATTATCTTAGTTTCATTGTATTTTACTTGAATCGATGACATCTATACATAACTTAATATTCAAAAATATCTACACATTAAAAAAAATGAAATATTTGTCTCGAAAAAAGGAATGCAGTGATTATGGTAAATAGTATAAATGTGTTCAGTTTCCTGTAAACGTTAACACGCTTATACACGGTATAATTATGATTTGTATTGGAAATGAACAGACTTCATGTGCTATACTATTACAGAATATCCTTTTTATTATCAATCACATTTTCTTTGTTTTAAATGTGCTACACTTGACGAATTTAATCAAAACAGATCAAACATAATTTAATATTTCTTCCATCACATATAGAACTCCTACTCCTACAACTGCACTGCATAAACCGCGATACCTAATCAACTAAAGTCACGAAACCTTGATTCTTTAATTATTTCCAGTAGAAGACCATACTTGGAAAATAACACAAAATACAATTAACTTTGACTTGGTCTGTTGTTCATCAGGTATTCACCTGTACAAGTAACCGCCTGATAGTTCAAGGGCATCGCTAGACGATTTAGCAGGGGGCATCGGGCTAAAGTTTGCCGCTTTGTAAGGGAGCTGAACATTTTACAACATGCAAAAAAGTAAGTCAGATTTTTTTTTTTTACGAGGATGGAAATAGCTTTTCGGCGTTTCATATTTTGTCAGATATACAAAGTCTTCCACCGAAGGGGAAAAAAGAAAAATCGTCAATCTCTATGTTCAAAGTCTACAAAATCCAAATTTGCAGAGAAAACATTGTGTACGGAGAGGGGGGGGGGGGGGGGGGGACACATGTCCCTGTATCCACTAGCAACGTCCTTGACAATTTTGTAAAAATAATCCTCTGTAGATTTTCATTTCTTCAACGCGTCTGCTCGAATTTTCACCCACTTTCTGCTTCAAGCTGGATCATGCTGTTTATGGAAAGTAACTCTCCCAGTAGCCGCTGCCGTTCACATAATTTCTGTCAAAAAGAATTGATTTTATATTAATCGGAAGAGTGCCATTTAAGCAGCTATACGCAATTTTGCTGATACAGAAATCACCCAAATTACGATTTTCTCTTCACAGTTTCCTTCTTTGCCACATTCTCCAACCAGCCCATTTAAATTGAAGAGAAGGCAAAACAAAAGAAAACCTTAATATCACTGCAAGTCAAATGACCTCATTTGACCTTTGACAATGACATTTAAGCTTAATTATCTTTGATACTCAGTGACAACTTCATCAAACTAAAGAAGTTTTAAAGAAATTATAAAAACTCGGGTTAAGTTTCCGTAGCATAACTAATAATCGCAACTAACATGATTCACCTTTGACATATAACTTAGGCCTGCATGTTTTCCAGTAAGCACTGTCCCAGTTTCATGGATTTTGGACGAATACATGTACTTCTGATAAGAGAGTGATTTAAACAACTTTCACCAAAATGATGTCGACACCCGTCCCCGTCGAAAAAGGCGCATAATGCCTAACACCCGATATGCAAACGAGACATAACGACGAAGGGTAATCGTAGGTGTTTGGGCAGAATAATTCGTGAGCGGGGTGACACTTCTTGTCCGAATATCATCTTTCCCGTTTCTTAACTTTGCAATGAAAACTTTGTCAGGATAAAAATTATATTTTTATCCTCAAAATACTAGTACATTACTGATATGGAAATTACACCTCGCTGCCCGAATATGAGGAAGTATTTAAAAAAAAAACAGCCAGCCAGTCCCGCCGTGTACGACGTCTGTGAGGATTATATAATGGTTCTGATCATTATATGAAATCTCCATCATATCTCTCCTTTCTAGATTTGAAAAAAATGATATGGCAACATAATGTACTCTACCTCTTGTAGCTCTCGCCGAAGACGGACCATTAGTCCTTCCTTGTCATGAAAAAGAGACTTGTCCGTGGCCGTGTTTATCCCACTTCCCGTGCCGCCATTGTCCTGAGGTGAACTGCCAGAACGGTGATAGATTGACAAGAACTGGTGAGAGGGAGAGAAGAGCGAGGCATAATCTTAAAGAAAATTAATTAAGTTGTATGAAAGAGACAGTAACAAAATGTATGGAGGTCAAAGACAGAGCAACTACGGTATGGGAATAGAGATAGAGAAAGAGATGGATAGAGGGAAGAGGGAGAGAACAGAGAAAGAGTGATAAGATAGCGCGAGAGAGTGAGGTGCGGGGAATGATTGTGAATACAAGAATAGAGGGAAAGAGTGCAAAGACTGAGCCAAAGAGAGGCTTAAGAGAAAGAAATGGAAAGAGAGAGAGAGACAGATGCGGGGGTAATAGAGGATACCAAAAAAAAATAACAGTAAAGGGGCAAAGGGAATGAGAGAAGGCTGAGGGAATAGAAAGAAAGAGATTGATAGAGGGAAAGAGAAAGAGAGTGATGGATGATAGAGGGAGAGGGAAAGGGAAAGGGAAAGGGATGAGTGTGTACGATAGATTCAGAGAATAACACACCATAAACGTTAAAAAAAAGAACACCAAACCGAAACTGAGAGGCAAGAGAGAAATGATGAGGAATCTTAAACATGTTAAACTGAAATGGGGCCAGAAATAATAAGAGGAAATAAACTAGAAATTTAATTCGTCATGAGGACGAATTAGGTGGTCTGTCTTTTAATTTGTACGATCATGATTGTAATTAGGATGATCATAATATGGGGAAATGCTAAACTGAAGATAGGAAGTCAAGAATGCCATGAATGGAGATGCTTCTGGAGGACAGGAATGTAGAAAAATGTGTGAAACTGTCTTTGTAAGATGTGATATTTGTGCAAGATAACAATCATAATGGTGATAATGACAACATTTAGAACTGCAATCGTTCGTATCAGAACGATGTGCATGCAATGTCGTCCGTATCTTCTATTTTGTTGAGAAGTTGACAGGTGAAATATAAAGATATGCATGGTAAACTATGATATAAGATATGATGGGAGAAAATAATGCATACTGTGAAATTAGGAGATGATAGAATCTTGAAATAATTACGAAATAAAGAACAAAAGACAAAGAATGATCATGATAATGGTGATGACAGTGATGATGATGGTGATGAGGATGATGATGGTGATATTGATGATGACCATGACTGGAATGACATTGACCTTAACCATGCCAAATATGAAACAGAACTGACATTTGGTTATGAAGATACTACCATAAGTTGATTAATTTTGTAGAAAATTGCGCCTAAATGACGTCACAATATTAGATAATTAAGATAATTGACAAAGCCAATTTTGAGAAATTGTGATATCAAACAGGACTATTTGATATTGCAGGATACTTGGGAGATTAACCCCATAGTAATACACGACAGGGAATCAAAATTTCCATAGGGTTGTACACAAACTACTGCACACTACTTTCCAATAGACATAACATGGAAAATAAGGCAGTTTATTACATGATTTGTGATTGTTTATGTTATAATAGTCGAAGAGGATGGTGAAATGACAAGCAAAAACAAGCAAAAAAAAAAATTTGTTATGGACCCACCGGGGATCGAACCTGGGTCACCTGCATGGGAGGCAAGTGCTTTAACCAATAGACCAAAACATTTCCCATAGAGATAACACGTACACGAAAAACGGGATTCTCAAATCACATTTTGTACTTAAAAATTGGGCATGATGCCGACATCTGATCAAAAATTGGAGACCACACTTGTAAAAGCTTATAGTCTCAGCTACAACATATTAAAATCTGGAAGGAAATAGACCAAAAATAACTGAGATACTGCTCAGAGAACGATGTCATGTAGATTCATGATTCGAAAAAAAATCATCTTCCATAGACATAACACGCAAACAGGGAAAATTCTGACATGTCGTCTTTAATCGAAAATTTCAGTGTGATGACGTCATCCAAATGAATAATAGTGGAGCATCATAATGTAGAGAATTGTCTCAGCTATAACATATCAAAATTTGGAAGAAAATCGATCACCTATTACTGAAATATTAGCAAATGAATACAAAAATGATGACGTCATTTTTTCAAAATCATTTTTTTGAGTTCATATGCAAATATGATGACGTTAGAACATGCGATCGGCAAAAATTCTGCATGAATTCCAATCTACAACTCACAGGCTTTCATAATATGTACAGAAATTTGGGGGTTTCCTCGCGTTCTGACGAGCTATGGCGGATTCTAGATAGGCATGTTTTTACCACTTTTTACATTAGAATGCCCATTGACGTGCGCACGAATTTGAAAGTTTGACGCGCGCGTACGACATTATGGAAGGTCGAGATTGACTGTAAATAGTTGGATATTGTCAAGAATAGTGTCAGGAAGACAAAATATGCGAAAAAACGGCGTTTTTACGTTCTCTACGCGCTGTGTGCGCGCATAACGCGCGCACGGACGCGCACGGACAGGAAATTTTGAAATGCGTAAAATGTCCTGAACCGTACTCTAATTTGATTAAAAAGAGATTTGGAGCATTTTTAAATTTTGACGCGCGCGTACGTGCGCGTCATGATGCGCGCACGGATTTTGATGACATTTTATGTTGACCCTTGACCTAACGTTGATGTATGCCAAATATGGTTAATTTTTGATGACTCGTTATGCAGATATGATTGATAATGTGATTTCACAAAATGGCGCCTGGATGACGTCACGATGACCTGATGACCTTGAAATAGATACCCGAGCTTGATCTGATAGGTCCTCATGACTGTAGAGATTTTGATAAAAATTGACTCAGCCGATATTGAGGAATCATGGTAACAAGAAAGTGGTGGAAAAATAAAAATAAATAAATAAATAAATAATAATAACTAGACTTGAATTCGTCACGAAGACGAATTAGGTGGTCTGTCCTTAAATTGGCACGATCATGATTGTAATCAGGATGATCATATTAATGGGGAAATACTAAACAGAAGACAGGATGTCAAGAATGCCATGAATGGAGATGCTTCCTGAGGACAGGAATGTAGCAAAATGTGTAACGGTCATTGTAAAATGATTATGGTGATGATAACGGTGATTATGATGATTATAATGACATAATGATGATGGCGATGATATAATAGTAGCGATGATGATCATGACGGTGATGATAATAATGATGATGATACAGGATACTTGGGAGATTAACACCATAGCTCTAATACAGGACAGGAAATCACAATTTGCCATAGGGTTGTACATAAACTACTGCACACTACTTTCTAATAGACATAATACGGAAAATAAGGCAGTTTATTACATGATTTGTGATTTTTTATGTTACAATAGTCGAGGAGGATGGTAAAATGACAGGCAAAAAGAAGCAAAAAAAAAAAAAAAAAAAAAATCGGCCCCGGGGATCGAACCAGGTACCTTGACCATGGTAGTCATGTGCTTTACCGATAGACTAAAATATTTCCCATAGAGATAACACGTAAACGAAAAACGGGATTCTCGAATCCCATTTGGTAGTTCAAAATAGGGCATGATCCCGACATCTGATCAAAATTTGGAGACCACCTTAATGAAAGCTTATAGTCTCAGCTACAACATATTAAAATCTGGAAGGAAATAGACCAAAAATAACTGAGATACAGCTCAGAGAACGATGTCATGTAGATTCATGATTCGAAAAAAAATCATCTTCCATAGACATAACACGCAAATAGGGACAATTCTGACATGTCGTCTTTAATTGAAAATTTCAGTGTGATGACGTCATCCAAATGAATTATAATGAGCACTCATGTTGTAGAGAATTGTCTCAGCTATAACATATCAAAATTTGGAAGAAAATCGACCACCTATTACTGAAATATTATCAAAAGAATACAAAAATGATGACATAATTTTTTCAAAATCATTTTTTTGAGTTCATATGCAAATATGATGACGTTACAACATGAGATCGGCAAAAATCCTGCATGAATTCAAATCTACAACTCCCAGGCTTTCAGAATATGTAAAGGAATCGGGGGGTTTCCGTGCATTCTGAGGAGCTATGGCGAATTCTAGATAGGCATGTTTTTACCACTTTTTACATTAGAATGCCCATTGACGTGCGCACGAATTTGAAAGTTTGATGCGCGTGTACGACATTATGGAAGGTCGAGAATGACTGTAAATAGTTGTAAATTGTCAAGAATAGTATCAGGAAGATGAAACATGCGAAAAAATGGCGTTTTAACGTTCTCTACGCGCTGTGCGCGCGCATAACGCGCGCGCGGACGCGCACGGACAGAAAATTTTGAAATGCTTAAAATGTCCTGAACCGTACTCTAATTTGATTAAAAAGTGATTTTGAGCATTTCTAAATTTTGATGCGCGCGTACGTGCGCGTCATGACGCGCACGGGGATTTTGATGACATTTTATGTTGACCCTTGACCTGAAGTTGATGTACGTCAAATATAGTTCATTTTTGATGACTCGTTACGAAGATATGATTGATAATGTGATTTCACAAAATGGCGCCTTGATGACGCCATGATGACCTGATGACCTTGAAAAAGATAGGGGCACTTGACCTGATATGGCCTGATAACTGACAAAAATTTCAAGAAAATTGATCGAGTTGATTTTGAGAAATTGTGTCCACAAAAAAGAGGTGGAAAAATAAAAGACAAACTAGAATTTAATTCGTCATGAGGACGAATTAGGTGGTCTGTCTTTCAATTTGTACGATCATGATTGTAATCAAGATGATCATAATAATGGGGAAATACTAAACTGAAGATAGGATGTCAAGAATGCCATGAATGGAGATGCTTCTTGAGGACATCATAATGATGATGGTGATAATGATGATAATGATTGGGATAATGGTGATGACCATGACTGCAATGACAGTGACCTTAACCATGCCAAATATGAAAGAGAAATCACATTTCGTTATGAAGATACAACCATAAGTTGATTTGTACAAAATGGCGCCTAGATGATGTCACGATAACCTGATGACCATGAAAAAGATGTGGGAAGTTGACCTTATTAGGACCGATGACTGACGAAAATTTGAAGATAATTGAGAGAGCCAATTTTGAGAATTTGTGATATCAAATAGGATTAATGATATTGCAGGATAACTTTAATACACTTCAGGAATTCAGATTTTCCATAAGGTTATACATAAACTACTGCACACTACTTTCTAACAGACATAATATGCAAAATAAGGCAATTGGAGACCACACTTATAAAAGCTTATAGTCTCAGCTATAACATACTAAAATCTGGAAGAAAATAGACCCAAAACAACTGAGATACAGCTCAGAGAACAATGTCATGTAGATTCATGATTTAAAAAAAAAAGTAATCTTCCATAGACATACAACACGCAAATAGGGAAAATTCTGACATGGCATCTTTAATTGAAAATTTCTCTATAATGACGTCATCAAAATGAAAAATGGTGGTCACCGATTTTGCAGGAAATTGCCTCAGCTACAACATATTAAAATCTGGGCGAAAAAACGACCAATAATTACGAATCTAGAGCCAAATTTGTATAAATGTGATGACGTCAAAACATGAAAAATGGAAATTTTGAATTCTGGCGCCATTTTGATGACGTCATAATGTTTATCAGGGTCAAATGATACATGAAATGACATCCATGATTCATACCCTACCCGATGATGATGGGGGGGGGGGGGGGGAGGAGTTGTCAACGGGCTATCTAACAAGCTACAGTGAATTTTGTATAGGCATGTTTTTGCCCATATATGGCCTATAGTGAGGGATCACGCCCGCGCGTGCTGCAAACTTTGACGGACGATAATTTCCTTCTTAATTGTCGTAGAAAGATAGAAAAAGTATCAAATTGCTCAGAATTTTGTGTTCTATGAGGGCACACAAGAAAAAATGGCGATTTTAGGCTCCGTCATGGTGGAATACGGGAAAACGCGCACGCACCCGTGTACGCGCGCAAATTTTTGAAATGCTCAAAATGACCTGAAACGTGTGCAGACTTGATCCTACGTGATTTTGAGCATTTTTAAATTTTGACGCGCGCGTACGCGCACGTCCTGACCTTTAGATGACCTGTGAGGACGTGACTTGATGACCCGTCATGTGAACTTCATGTGATGCGAATATAGTTGATTTTTGATGATCGATTATGAAGATATAATCGATCTTGTAAATTTACAAAATGGCGTCTTGATGACGTCACGATGACATGATGAACTTGTGCTTTTCACAGTCAAGTTTTCGTACAAAATTTTATGGCTGTGCCAAATTTCAAAAAGATTCAAGATTTAGTTTTTAAGTATTGGGCCTAGCAAAAAATAGTGGTTTTGGTGGTTTTTGGAGAATTAATATGAAATTTCCCATTTTTTCATTTGTCAATGGGAGGAAAATAAGGAAAAATGTGAAGAATCTTTGAATTGGAAGTAAAATGGTCCAACATTTCCTGCAAATCTGAACCATTTTTTTCGTTGTAGATGGCAGGATGGAGGAGCTATTAAGGAAAAGATGGACAAGAAAACGACGTCGACACTTAAAAAAAAAAAAAAAAAAAAAAAAAAAAAAAAACTAATTGAGCTACGAATCTGCTTTTTGGTGTGCATGATGTTTGGTCAAGATGTGATGATTGTGGAAAGATTCAGAAAGATCGACCAACTTGTTTAGGAGTTATCGGGGTTGGCATTTTTCATTGTTGTGCGCGCACTGACGCGCGAACATAAGCGTACGCGCGCGTCTAATTTTCTGAAATTGACCGGATCAGTATTAGCTTTAATCCTGCCAAATATGAGTGAGAAATGACTTTCCGTTATGAAGATATGACCATGAACTAATACACGACAGGGAATCAAAATTTCCATAGGGTTGTACACAAACTACTGGAGACTACTTTCCAATAGACATAACATGCAAAATAAGGCAGTTTATTGCATGGTTTGTGATTGTGTATGTTATAATAGTCGAACAAGATCGTAAAATGAAAGGCAAAAAGAAGCAAAAAAAAATTTTTTTTAATGGACGCACCGGGGATCGAACCTGGGTCACCGGAATGGGAGGCAAGTGCTTTGACCAATAGACCAAAATATTTCCCATAGAGATAACACGTAAAGGAAAAACGGGATTCTCAAATCCCATTTTGTAGTTGAAAATTGGGCATAATCCCGACATCTGTTCAAAAATTGGAGACAACACTTATGAAAGCTTATAGTCTCAGCTATAACATATTAAAATCTGGAGGGAAATAGACCAAAAATAACTGAGATACTGCCCAGAGAACGATGTCATGTAGATTCATGAGTCGAAAAAAAATCATCTTCCATAGACATAACACGCAAATAGGGGAAATTCTGACATGGCGTCTTTAATTGAAAATTTCACTATGATGCCTTCATCAAAATGAAAAATGCTGGTTCCTGATCTGGTAGAGAATTGTCTCAGCTATAACATATCAAAGTTTGGAAGAAAATCGACTACCTATTACTGAAATATTATCACATGAACACAAAAATGATGACGTCATTCTTTTCAAAATGAGAGTTTTGAGTTCATAGGCAGATACGATGACGTTAGAACATGAGATCGGCAAAAATTCTACATGAATTCAAATCCACAACTCACAGGCTTCCAGAATATGTAGAGGAATTTGGGGGTATCCGTGCATTCTGACGAGCTATGGCGAATTCTAGATAGGCATGTTTTCACCACTTTTTACATTAGAATGCCCATTGACGCGCCCACGTAATTGAAAATTTGACGCGCGCGTGTGGCATTATGGAAGGTCGAGAATGACTGTAAATAGTTGGAAATTGTCAACAATAGTGTCAGCAAGACAAACCATGCGAAAAAACGGCGTTTTTACGTTCTCTACGCGCTGTGTGCGCGCATAACGCGAGGACAAACGCGCACGGACGGAAAATTTTGAAATGCTCAAAATGTCCTGAATCATACTCTAATTTGATTAAAAAGTGATTTTGAGCATTTTTAAATTTTGACGCACGCGTACGTGCGCGTCAATATGTGCGCGCGAATTTTGATGACATTTTATGTTGACCCTTGACCTGAAGTTAATGTATGTCAAATATGGTTCGTTTTTGATGACTCGTTATGAAGATATGATTGATAATGTGATTTCACAAAATGGCGCCTGGATGACGTCACGATGATCTGATGACCTTGAAAAAGATAGGGGAACTTGATCTGATATGGCCTGATAATTGACAAAAATTTGAAGAAAATTGATCAAGTTGATTTTGAGAAATTGTGTTCACAAGAAAGTGGTGGAAAAATAAAAATAAAGAAATAAAGAAAGAAAATTCTGACGAAATTAAAAGGTGATCTGTCGTTGACAGACCACCTAATAATAAAGAAAGAAAATTCTGACGAAATTAAGAGGTGGTCTGTCGACTACGACAGACCACCTAATAATAATAAAGAAAATTCTGACGAAATTAAGAGGTGGTCTGTCGATGACAGACCACCTAAAAAGGAAGGGGGTGTGATAGAAATGCATCACAAAACGTAAAGACGAACACCAAACCTAATCAACGAACTCGTAAAGCCGTGATCGGGTGCCTGATCGTATACCTTCGGCACGAACACGAGGCAGAGCACGACCGTTGTCGCGATGATGATGGCTCCTGCTACGAATGAAAAGACGAAGTTGATGTCGCCTCGGCTGTAGTAGATGTAAGCGAAGGGTACCGTGATAATACACGTCAGGCATACCGTGTAGACAGACAGGGCGATGTATTTACCTGGAAAAGTTATTTTAAAACTTAGAAAAAACAGCAACTCGGAAAGTTGACGGAGCTTCGGATCGCGAACATTTGGGAATTCGGTTTTATCAATAGACAAGCATGTTCGCGATTTAAGCAATGAATTGAGAATGCACTCATACCCTTCGAATTTTCACATTGTGTTTACAAGATAAGATTTTAAAACTGACATTATTTTTCTTGCAGTCTCATAAATCAGGGATAAATGATAACGAAGAAAAATAATATATACCCTACAAAATTGTAAAATGATGGAACATAACAACGTTGATAAACAAACGCAAGCGCCGCGGAAATTCATAAAAATTCATAAAAAATGCAATGCACGGCTATTTACTGTACTTCTTGTATTTGTGTGAAAGTGAATGAACATAATGCTTTCTTGACTGCCTGTTAATGAAAAGGTAATTAAAACTTGAGCAAGAATCCGCAGTCGCCATAGATGAATTCAGTCGCCGTAGATGAATTTGAATGACGCTTTGGCCTCTGTAAATTGAACGACGATAAATTAATTGGATGCTCGAAGCACATTTTTCGACGTTGGAAAACGAATTTGAATGCTTATTCTATCGAAATTCATGATGAAAATATGCGATCGCTTGCCCTAAAAATCATTTTAGGCAATCTAATGTTGATCTTGATGAGCATTCAAATGAAATCGAGCGTCTGTGCATCAATTTGGCTGCTGTTTTGATGAATTTGACCGGGAAAACCTATTTTAGATGATGCGACAGGCAAAAAAACTTAAATGTCACGCACGGTTTATTAACTGAAAATTGTATCACAATGAACATGGCGAACAAAGAAGCGGACAAAATATAGAGCTCCTCATTGTACCTTCCATACTTGCTCTGGTAGACAATAGAACGTTCCTTTATTGCTATTACGTAAAAATATGTAGAACAGGTGTCACATGCATATTCACCTGTTCTACTTATTTCATTTAGCTGTGAGATTCGCACGTTTCTGGTCGACCATGCCAGAAAGACTCCAAACAGAAGCAAGACCCCTTTATACACCAGCAAGGCAATCAAGAATGGGAGAACGTGTTTAGAAGAACACGCCCTCATCGTTGGAATAAACCAGATCTCTAGCTCTGGCACTTCAAGATCCAACTGTTAAAACAAACATGAGCATTTATTGTAAAATGAAATATCCATCGTGAAAGTGTTTATCTGCATATAACATATAGCGTTGTCAGTATCATTTGGTATTAAGGTCTGTTGAAATATACGGTTTCAGGACAAAATTATTTCTACGACAAAAACTACCTAGCATATTTATTATGTCTACAAGCAAAAGCACCAGTGTTGTATTCGAGTCCGGCCTCGAGGCCATAATTTAATAGCCTTGGCCTCGGACCGATTCACGTGTACAAAACCTATGGAAGGTATATCATTTTTCAGCGGCCTCGTGACTCGGAACGGCCGGCATCTAACACATCACTGAAA
Source organism: Heliocidaris erythrogramma (assembly GCA_025617745.1). Classification (NCBI taxonomy): domain Eukaryota; kingdom Metazoa; phylum Echinodermata; class Echinoidea; order Camarodonta; family Echinometridae; genus Heliocidaris; species Heliocidaris erythrogramma. Next base: position 24,424,547 of record CM046869.1, read on the forward strand.
AGCACCCTTCGAAAATTACCCCAGTTGAACTGACGACTAAACTATATAGTGCCGTGGACATTTCTCTGGGGCACATCTGGGGTAGAATGCCTACCGTCCTGGGGATATATCAGGATCAATGAGATAACCTTACTGGTATTTGATAGGTTAGATAGTCTTTAACAGAGCCATCCACACACAGAGTTGGGCCAACTCGGTTTCAGTTGGGCACAACATGGCGTATATTCCTTTGTTGCGTGCTTGCCTAACAAAGCAACACTGCGCCATATTGTTACCCACTAGAGCCGAGTTGGCCAAACTCTGTGTATTAATGGCTCTGTTCTTTATCTCAGTTAACATACCAGTAGACCTTTGGAAATAAATCTTGATTATAATGAAGACAGAATGCAATAATCGTATATACCGCCGCCATTTTTCATAATCTGTGGATAAACAAAATGTGAACGTCATCTTCAACACTCACGTTGGGGGCAAATGTTTGCGACCGTAACACCGTAGGGTCAAAAGTCATCCAGAAGATGAAGAAAGCGAGGTCGATGACCACGAAGAGGAAGAGCGTGAATATGAGTCGACCATCACTGAGGCCACTCTGTGTTAGAGTGTGATGAAAAGGGAGGTGATGGAAAAGTTAGAGCTCAGATTGAAATAAAAATGAGTACTAATCACTCATTATTCTCATGTTAGCTACAGATCATTATGTTCTCATCCCCCCCCCCTCTCTCTCTCTCTCTCTTTTATTTCCTCTTTATCACTTTTTCTCAATTATCATTTCCAATATGATAAGACTGAGTACTTTCAAGCAATGGTCTCATCGTTTATCACCATTTTGTACAGTAAACAGGGCGGTTCGAAATCTGTCGAAAAAATAATGTGCACGAAATTTGTCATTCGAGGAACTCTAATACTCTCTTGTTGCTTTTCTGGTGTCTGCAGACTTGTCCACCCCTCCTGCCAAACCCTCTTCTTGCGAATCCTTCAGTATATTGCATATGCACTACAAATAGAATCGAAATAAATTCAATACAATGTTCTTTTGTTTCATATGTATGTAATTGGGTTTTTACAGACGTGTATCAATCAGATATGATTATTTACGTCTGGGACCGACCTTTAACGTCACCATCCGAAAGACTCGTCTCGAACCTGGGTCCGCTGAATCAGTTTATAACTTCCACTGGTAGCTGGATTACAGGCGCACGCCACAACGCCCACATACTTTGTAAGTATATTGCTTTTTCCTAGTTATTGTAATAATTATTTGTACATACTAATGATGCTAAGTAATACTATTCTATACTGTTAGTTATCAAGGACCCTATGGTAGAACATGCTAATACGGCTTAAATGGGCTATCCGCCGTATATGGATCTTGAATTATTTATGTCACAATATTATTTATGTCATTGATTACGGAAATAAAAACAAACAAACAAACGTTGGTAAGGAGATAGGATGTGAATTTACCCTAACAGCTCGTGCTTTCATGGCGCTGGTGTAAATCTGATGAATGCGATAGGTCTTCAAGAAGAGGGCGCCGAATGACAGAGAGAGCCCCACACAGCCTACTAGCAAGGTCCCCTATACATTATGAAACAATTCAATTCATCTCCAATTCAATTTTAAAAGTAACATTTATCTTCTAGTATTTTTTTCACATTCTACAAATATTTCATATAGCATAACTCAAGAGCACAGGGAAGAAGGCGTAAATCCTTTTATAAAGCAGAAGCTTGTGTCGGGGACGCCTGCGAACACAATACCATATAAATATAAGTAAATAAATATAAATAAATAAGAAGGGAACAGAGGAATAGACGAAAGGATAAGTAAATAAGGAAAAGAGACATAGAGAATTCATTTTCAGGCTTTTCAGATGTAGTAGGAGCTGACTTTATTTGATAATTTTTTGATAAGATAAACATTAAAAATCGTAGATTCCAATTATTCTCTTATCCAAGCAATTTCTCACATGTAAATTTATCAAAGAGAGTTGCCTATGCTGTCGTATTAGCACAACAATTTTCACACACTCACACTCACATCCGCACGCTCACCCCCATACATTCACACACACACACACACACACACACACACACACACACACACGTTTGTAAGCTATTGTTTGAATTTCAACCGATGACTCCACTATTGAATTGCGTCACAAAATTCATTGACGGAATTGATTGAATTACTACCGATGACCCATTGTTCTCTTTGTTCGATGTCATCGGTTTGAATGCGTATACACATACACACACACACACACACACACACACACACACACCCACATATATATATATATATATATATATATATATATTTTATACACATATATATTAAACATAATCGTCTCGTATTACGTGTGTAGCCCTTTGCCACCAGCTTTTAGCGCTCATCAAAAGAGCTTTATTTGAAATACAATATCTGACCTGGCATTGGATGTTTGTCATCACGTGACCGTATGGCGTATGTATCTGGAGGGTTTCACGCAACAGAAATGTTGATCCATACAGTAGAATGCATCCTACTGCAATTACGTTGTTCAACACTGGGCTCGATATTTTTACCACTCTGAAAAAAATGGGGGTAAATGGAGGAATTTAATACAAGAAACAAATACTGGGGGTTCCATTTTCCCATTTTCTTTATAAAAAAAAACAGCATCGTCATTCTATAGATATTTGATATATGTCATAATTTCTGCTAAAATCCAACATTCTTACCAATCATGGGCTGTCGGTCTACTGGGCTGCCGATCTCTTTGTTTTGTTTGTTTTATTTTGACCAGGTCATTTTGTTTACCAGGTCAGGATTACACGACATTTATTTAGTCAATGCAGGGGTGGCGCGATGTAAACTAAAACCTAATCGTTACTGTAAACCTAACCCTATTTTCTTTGACTAAATCAAGCCCAGAACAATATCGCAGGATCACTTACCGTTCATTTCTGAAGTGTATATTTGCCGCTAAGAAGCTCAATGCGATGACGATACCAAGTGAACCTGTTACATAGATTACGACCCGATTCACTCTGCCGATCGCAATTGGGACTGGTGTGTACGTTGGCCCACCGACTGGAATGATTTTACCTGAGAAGGATATGAAGATGGTTCAATGACGAGAGAGGGAGAGAGAGGGGGAGAGACGGGATATGGGGGAGAAATGAGGAAGGGAGAGCTAAAGGGGAATATTGGGAGGAGGGGGTCAAAAAATTCAGAGAGATTGAGCGGAGCAAGAACGGGTAGAGAGAGAGAGGGGGGGGGAGGAATGTGAAAGGGATAGAGACAGAGAGAGAGGAGGATGAGGAGAGGGAGAAAAGTTGGGAACGTTAGAGGTAGGGAAGAAAATTAAAAGTTGCAAATATATATAAAGCTTCAACTGATTCTACACTCAGCAAAAAAGAAAGGAAGGAAAAGAAAGTGTACACGCTTTATGAATGACTACTACTCCATTTTTGCAATTTTTCAGTCAGACCTGCTAACGATTAAATGAATGTGCCCATCCAAGCGTGAGAGTTCAGAAATTGTTCCTAATTGATGTTGGTAGATTGTTAATCTGTCTTTAATTTGATAAATATTTTATTACATAATTATCACTGACCGTTTATATGAACACTTTTAGACAATTAACTTTCTTTTTTTGCTGAGTAAAGATGCTCGAGAAAATTAATTGAGCGTCTTTCATGATAATTTGTGGAATAGAGACGTACGAAATAAGAAATCTGAGTATCTTGAACTTGAATCTCACGTACCTCCCCATTTGAAATCTCTTTTCCATCGGATGCTGTCCTCCATGCGATCAAAAACAAGGACCTGTTCAACGCTTTTATCTGAAAAAAAAACAGAGGCAAAAATGCAGGTGTTTATAACAATGAATCAGTGACACAGGCTCTTTTTTGGATAAGGTACAAATTCGACTGTAATTCATCTTTGCTAGATTATTAATTTCAATGTGTTTGGCATTTTACGTAGAAAACGATAATTATAACGTTTTGTATTGTTAAGGCGTCGACAACACAAGCCTTGTGCTTAAATAGAATAGTAAATATTTTATATGCGTTTAATATTTTTGAAATATGGATTTTTAAATCTAAATTTGATTCCATTTTCAGAGTATATAAAAGCTTTCATACAAATAACGTTCGGACATGAAATTCTTGTACCAAGAAAATATACACCGAATCTGATGATTGAATATGCATTAGGGCAATTCTATCATTACTCACGTTGAGGTTTTGTGTTTCATCCTGATCTCTTAGGTGTTAGGTAAATAAGTTTTAGTTATAGAAAAAGAAACATACTTTCTGCCAACCCTGCAAATGTTCGGTTACTGACGTTACATTATTAAAAAAGAAAAATGTAACATGATTAACCGAACATTTGCAGGGTTGGCAGAAAGTATTTTTTTCTTCTGAAGTTTTTATACCGTATTTAGGTACTCTAATATGTGTGCATTGTTGTAACTAAACCTCATTTACCTAACATCTGTATTAAAAGAACAGGAGCTTAAGACGTAACTCAAAACCTCTCCAAATGTAATGTGAGTAACCGTGGAATTGCCCATTTAATGATAAAACCCATGGTAAAACTCATCGATGATGTCTGCACTTACTTTGAAGTTGTTGAATAACGCCGTTACTCTGTCGGCTTCCGTAGGAGTCAAACGCAACATGACCCTTTGTTAGAAGGTTAAACGGAAAGTGGATATCACATGACTGAAATTATGTTTCTTATTAACATTTGAAAGTTATACATCATCACCAAGTGAATTCATAGAACATCAGTTCTGTAAATACATTTAATATTACGCTCCATACCGTCTCAAGTAATCGATGTATTAATCTTTGACGCGTAAAGCCAGACTCACATGACGTCATTTCGATTGCGTCAGTACGTGAGTTAATCAACCTGTAAGCCAGTTATTAAAAGTATTGATTTTGCAATCACTTTTTAAACGATATCACTCTTTCATGACGCGTATAGACCGTACCATGCAGTCACTGACGGGGTCATGACCTCAGCGAATGACGCCTCGTTTGGCTTTAAGCCCGGCTCACACTATTGGGGTGTTGCAAGAAAGTTGCAATCAGTTGCAAATCCCCCATTTGCAATCGATTGCAAATATTATGATACATGTATTTTAAATGGAACTTGCAATCAATTGCAAGACTTGCGACTGATTTGGGGGATTTGCAATTGATTGCAACGTTCTTGCAACAACCCATGTGTCATAATTAACTGCGCTAATCGAGCGTTTGGAGGCAAGGAACCCTTACGCCAGTTATCGAAAGTATTTTTTGCACCGTTCATTTTTTGCGATCACCTTTTCAACGAGAATCACTCTTTCTGAACGCGCTAATAGTGCGCTTTCGCAAACACGACGGAAGGCAAAGCGGACGGTAACTTGAGATGAAAATCGATCAGCGCATGCTCATCCCAAGACTTTTCCCCGTCGCCTTCGTAAACACGACGGTTCTCGGGTGATCTAACGTCGGGTCTGTAAAGACGACGGCTGAGCGTAGATTGTATACAAAGTACATGTACTAGAACCTAGATGTGTGTGAATGCTAAACTTAAATGGTTATATCTATCAAAATGGACTCTAATAGGATTATATCTACAAGTTCCTATTCGGTGACTGACTAAACGATTTAATTCAATTTGAATAGATCTAGACTAACTTGTAGATGGAAATCTGTGCGAAATAGTCAAAAGCATGGAAATCTATAACTCCAGGGAGCTCCCTGGAGTTAGTAAATCTGGTGTCATTTATCTAGGATAGATATGAACAGCGTGCATAATCTCGGGTTTATTACTTGGTCGAATTAATTGATATAGGTTAACGTTTACTTTTGAGAACAGTTAGATTTACACTCTAATGTTAGATCTAGATCTACTTGTACTAGATCTAGATCTGGAGTCTAACTTATATCTTGCTCAAGTTACTTTTGTTCAAAAAATTAGATCCTCCAAAACTGGAAATCAGGATTGCTAGAAGCATTCAGATCATACAAAAGCATGAAGTCTCCATGGTTCAAAATGTCGAAAACATAAGCACAGACAATTGCTCTCTGATTTTACGTAGATTCGCCATGATTGTAGCGATCATGACAAAATGTAGACGATAGAGGGACTTGGATGGACTTTGCGTCGCCGTCGCCTTCGCAGACAGCGAAAGCGCTTAAAAATCACGACGGTAACACGAGTACGAGAACCGTCACAGCTGGTTAAACACTCCGTCCTCTTTGCTCCCGTCGTGTTTGTGAAAGCGCTCTATCGACCGTACAAGTCACTGATCTGCGGTCCTAACACCTGCAAATGACGCCTCAAGTGAGCTAGGCTTTTTATACGTCATTTTGGCAGTTATAAATTTGTCTTTGACATTGTTCAAATTCTCCAGTTGTACGTAATCTGGCTGGTGTTGTATCATATCGTTTTTAAACATACAAATTGTTAAATGTCTAAGTTGAATTTGAATACCATTATGAAATCTACCACATGAAAATAGCAAAAACTCACCGTTAACCCCACAAAAGAAACTTTCTTCGCCTCTTCTAGGAAGATATCTGCCATGTCCTTCTCACTGTAGGTGAAGTCAGCCAGAGTTTTAGATGGATTTAATGCTGCTAGACGCTCGATGGATGCGTTCAACGCAAGGGCTATTGTGATGATCTTAACAAAGTAATGAAAATTGATTTGGATTGAATTGAAATTGGACTAGATTGCAGTGGATTGAATTGAATCGCATAAGATCGAGTTGGACTGAATTGATTTTAGTTTGATTGATCTTTGCTGCACTATGAACACAACATAACCATTATCTCGTCATCACTCATCAGTGCTTTGGAAAATGGAAATACATTACCTCTCTCAATAATAATATTTCATATTTAACTTGTGATCAGTCAAGAAGACAGTCGCTATTACAGAAAATTAGTGTCCTCCGTAAACTAGACAAATTCCTGATCTGTGAGCCGCCTTGCTCGCTGCGGCGCTGCATAGAAAGCATATGGAAGTGACTTTATATCCGATCGGACGTATAATTCTTTTGAAGATTGTAGAAAAAGCATCTCTGTATAGAGTTTCTAAGGAGCGGCGGAGCGAGTAGCGTGGCTCACAAATCAGGCGTGTCTTTTCTCGTGAATGGAGGACATTCATTGTCCTCCAATAACGGCTGTCTCCCATTCTGGTGATCCTACTTATTGTGAGTCATTGAGACTGCCCTACTCACCTGGTCGTAGCCATAAGAGTCGCAGGCTCCTCCCGTGAGTAGCTGTTTCTGGAGATACTCGAAGAAGAGAAGGCGCTCCGGGTCGGGTTGCTGATAAAAAAAATTAATTATGGAAAAAGACCTTTAAAGAGAAGGTTGAGTTCTGGGAAAGGTGAAAAATAATTTGTGAGCTTTCTCATTCTCTGTATGTCAGTTTGGAAGAACATCACAGTAGAAACGTCCCCTGAAAATGACTGCTCTTCAAATGCCCCCATATTAGAAATATGACAAGAAACAGCCGAAATGTTCGGGCCGAACTTTCATGCCACTTGTGGGTGTAGTCCCATATACACATTTCTGTGCGGTGCATGTGACCTTCAGCAAGACTGAGACAATTTCTTCTCATTTGGGTGATTCCTAAACCTTAATACAGCATACACCAATTCTTGAGTACTTGATAATTAACCTTTCCCAATTTCTTCTAGCCAGTTTCTTTCACAATTTAATCGCATGACCAGAACTTTATCTTTAAAGGAGAAAAATCAATGTCATTGTTAGACAACTCTAACCGAGGGGCTTTTCTGTTGTAAGCTTTGGTCATAAATCTAGAGTTCGTGGTTGTTGGATATACATGTAGTTGAATTTTATATGCCACCCATATAATCTTGCTCCCCAATACCGTCAAAATAATTAATTTTGCTATGATGAAGTAGCAATCTTACGATTCCATTAAAGTTGATCTCGGATAAATCTTCTTGGATTTCGAAGCCGCGCAGGCTAAGGTAACCGTCGACGGCTTCGTCGACTTGTTCGACAGTGCAGAAATCTGGATCGCTCTGCAAGAAGAATTCGGTTTCAGCTTGCCACCAGCGAGCATGGTACCAACCCATGAGGACCCACACGTACTTGGAACCATAGAGACCCTGCCTATATATCTGTGCACAAAATGAATAATTAAATAAATAACTACATAAATAGAAAGATATATGATGAAAACAAAACAGGAAACTCCAAATTGATAATTTATGTTCCAGGCGATGTTAAATATGATGTGGCGACGTGTTGTGATTAATCATAGCCATCAAATAGATAAAACACATCAAGCATTTTCATGATGTGCTACTAGTAGAGTACGAGTCAATAAGTATGTAACACGAACTCTGTAAGATACTATCACGTTCAAAGGTTCGTTTTTCACTACTCAAAAATCATTGTGTCAACTTCTAACATCAACTGAATCTCGTTCATCTGGGGAGCGTTTAATGAAAGGAAGTTGTCGGATATTTTATCCGACAACTGTTATAAGCTACTGAAATCCTTGCATCTGATTGCCTGAGAGCAAATTTGTCGGATAAAATATCTGACAAGTCCTTTCATGAAACGCCCCCAGGCATTCCTTTTGCTATGTGCTTCTAAATCAGGGGTAAAAGTAGACAGAAGTAACAGTTGTCCGGGGTAATAGTCCAGGAGTTGTCCTCGAATCGTTTTTCAGTTATATTGTAATGAAATTAATCTCACCTCGCAGAAGACCCGTGTTGCCATTCGTTGGTATGAGGACATGAATACAATGCGAGCGTCATGACGCTGACACACAAAATGGAAAAAAAAGAGAAGAGAAAACTGTTATTTAAAAATATATAAATCCCTACCCGCAGCAGATTATAAAATTAAAGAAAACTGTTTTAAAAATCAAATTTTCTTGTTCACTGACCGAGATGAAAAAAAAAATTCGGCTTTTAGCAGCCTTGCTTTGAATAAACCTATTTACTTTATGTTTGAAAAAATGACGGAAAGCGAATAAGAACATTTCCAATTTTAATTTTACTGCATTTTACTCAGTCAGTACATTCAGCATGTTCAGAGGCATTCACTTAAAAAAAAAAATTGCGTATACGCTTTTAATAAATAATAACCGGAGAGAGGATTAATCAGTGTCTTTGCCTTTTGTTTATAGCAAGGGAAAGACAACTGAGCGCATTTAATTTTAGGTTCAAACGTGGGTGAGATAATTATGTTCAGTCATAATAAAGAAAATCCAAAGATTCGATGTGTCTTCATGAGTGCATGGACAATTTTTCACAAACAACCATCCTTGATGTAACGTTGACTTGCTTGCATGAAATATTTTTAAAACATGACGGAAAGATCTTAGCATTCATTATAATATCATTCTGAATGTTGTCATTTATTGTTTGTTGCTAACTTAAAAGCCTCAGTTCCTGTACTTCATTTTTCTGAATATTCATTCCTATATAGAAATTTTCACCTATATAAAGCTTACTGCTGATGAATTGATAAAAACAGCTTTTGTTCGATTATTTCTAAAGATAGTCGTGACATTTCTGTCCATTTATTCTGCTTGTTGTGGCACAAATTGGCAAGGTCGACTTGGCTGATAATAGCTTCAGAAATGTGATGATCCTTATAAAGAAACTCCTGAAATTGAATTACGAACATAAGCATGATAAGGGAAATTCATTTTCCTGACCTCGCTCTCGTCACGATTTTTATTGCGGCATCTAGATGCATCAATCGTGAAAGGAGATTTCGCATTCATATGAAGAAAAAAAACCCAAACAACAACAATAATAAGTTGAGAGGTGTATAGGATTTATCAAAAAAAATCATTAAAAAGAATTAAAGTTGCGAGCTTTCCGAAAATGAAGTTTTAGTTACATTTACCTTCAGACTCTCTATGTTGGTTCGTGGATCATCGTTGATTGTTTCTATGGCAACCACTGTCATTCCTTCAGACTGCATCAGGGTAACAAGCTCCTCCATCTCCTGTTTGATTTAATTTGATTTAATTTGATTTGGTTTTTTTTACAGCGTCTCTTTCTTGAAAAGTTCTTTAAAGGAATACAGAGTAAAGCAGAGCTTATATGGGATTGAGCTCTTGACTATATTACGTCATTTAAAGGGCATAAAAATGTACTCACATCTCGAAAGAGGTTGACATTTTGATACAAGATGGCTGCCCGGGACCAACCCATCTCCTTCAGTAGTGCGATCCTAGCCGGGTTGAATACCGTGTTCGCAGGATAGATCTGCACCGTGTACGGGTAGTTCATCGGCAGTTGTTCATTTGCTTGAAACTGAGCTATTCCTACCTATATAGTGTATAAAATATGTAATTTCGAGAATACTACAGAATGAAAATGAAGAGACTATGAACGACAACAACTTTGAGAAGCATTTTTAAATCTTCTTCGAAGAAACATTACTATCACCTTGTCGGCATGTAATAGAGCTATATCTATTTATTCACGAATTCAAGGATATTTCATATTGATGGTTTGGTGACTCAGTAATATTTACTATTTCATCTTATTTTGTTAAAACATTTAACGCTCGATAAAGAAGAATATAAATAACCCAGGACCACGGTCTACAGATAAAAGCATTAGTACATTAGACAGTTAGACAAGGTAACGTAGATTGTAAAAAGGAAAAAACTGATAGAGACGCACGTGGCTTCATTATACGTTTCAAACATGTCAAACAAAGCACATAATCAAGCGTGACTCAGGACTCATTACAGTTAAGAGATAAACATGAACGTTGCTGAAATTATCTGATACATAATTAGAACTGCAAATAAAAATGTCAGGTTATATCATATAAAGGTTATTTGATATGTATTTGTTGAAAAACGTTTACCAATATTGTCAGAAACATCACTTGCTTTGATAAAATATGTTTTTCTTCGATATTGTGGGCTTATATACTTTTATAGGTATAATCCATCTCTCTCTCTCACTCGCCCCCCTCACCCTTTCTCTCTCCTCTCTCTCTCTCTCTCTCTCTCTCTCCCTTGTTTTCTTTCTCATCCCAACCCCACTCAAGTCTCATTTTCTACATATCGCTTTCTGTCATTATGTATTCGATCGCACACGAACCTGTACGAGGTGGTACTCGGCTGCGACTCGGTTCAGCACTTCGCCAACTCGGGAATACGTCGGTCCCCATACCATCACCATTTGAGGAAAGTTATAGATGACGTCATATAGGAAACGAAGAGCCGGGGCTGCCTGGGCCTATTTTTCAGAGACAAAAAAAAAGGAAGCTGAGGAACCGTAAAAGATATTTTGAATGTAGGCCTATTAATGATGATCGATGTCTCTTCACGTCCTGCATTCATTACTCTCCGAAATCCACTCTTTTTGGATCCATATTGAGGATCACTAAAGTTAAAGCTGAATCCAATCAAAATTATTGTAGAATACACTCCAAAGTAGTTTTCTGAATGACTCTTTAAAGAGTTGATTTCACTATTTTTCCGTGTGGATTTCCACTCCAAAACGAAGTGAGCCCTAATACGACTCCTAACAAGAATGAATTTCCACTCCTGTGCATTTAAAGAATGCACTTATGATTTAATTGTGAATGTGGTGATGACCAATTCAAAATGAGGCTGAGTTCTTGTCAAGATGAAAAATATAATTTGTGAGCTTTCTCATTCTTTCTATTTCAGTTTGCAAAAATACTAGAAATGTCCTCTGTAAAGGGTTGCTCTTCAATTGCCCTCATATTCGAAATATGACGAGAAACGGCTGCAAAGTCTGGACCAAACTATCATGCCAAATGTGTGTGTAGTCCCCTATACCAATTTATGTATGCAGTGCAAGTAATTTTCAGCAAGATTGGGTCAATTTCTTTTCATTTTGCAAAGCCTAACAGTATACATAATCAACCCTTCTCAGTTGCTTCCCAACATTGTGTGGCAAACATGACGGCAAATATGATCCATCACCACCACCCCTCCCCTCCCCCTCCCTCGTGTATAATTATACTTGACTACAATTTTATTTCTTGATTGTTTGTACAAAATTATACAAATAAGAGTTCATGATACAGGTGATTGTTTGTGCAACATTATACAAATAAGAGTTCATGAGGCAGGTGAGCAAACATGAAACGTGTGGAATTTGTCATTGAATGATTACATGAAATCATTACTTCACATTGTTGATGTTGTTCCATATTTGTGTATTTTCTTGTACACGAGCACATAAGTCGTGTGGAGTTGCCGTATTACAAATACCCTATATTATCATTACTATTATTATCATCATATACAGAACTGGAAAAAAATTGCTGCACCAAGAAATGCTATTGACTAAAATAATATTGTTTTCATAGTACTGAGAAGGATATACAGTACCATATATAAAGGCAACGATCGATAAATTACTTTAATTATTCATTCAAGGAAATACAGAGAAACATCAGTTTTTTGTTAGTTACGTGTATTATTATGATAAAATTATCTCGATATGAGGAGATTTGTCAACTATCCATGACTATATACCCAGGAGGGGGGGGGGGGGGGGGGGGGGGGAAGAAAGAGAAATGCATTGTCATTTTTAATAATCTGCTAAAATTTCAACAATATCTTGAAAAAACTTCATTGAAGAGGGTTAGTTTGGCATTTGGAAATATATATATATATATTTATATATACCGCGACCGACGCTCCATAAGTACCTTTAAATACATGACACGTCGACATCGCTTAGTGCGTGTAATTGAGAAGGGTGTCGTATTTTAATCAACATCAATTATTGCTCGCATGCTAGACCGCTTCACGGACCACGGTATGCGAATTACAAACAAAAGACTAATCAGACTTGTACTGTGATCTGTTATTGCGAGGTTGGTTGCGAAACGCTCAGCGGAATAATATTTCACAGGTGAGATATTTTTTTAATAATTTCTTTGATTTGATTGCTTGTCAGCATTACAGTCTATTTTCAAATATTTTAGTTGTGAATGTAATTTCCCATTCTTTCTTTTTCTTCAAAGTTCATACGTTGTTGATTTCCCTGCTAACAGGGTGAACTGGGACGAGAGAAATCTGGGATACATCCTCTGAATGAAAAAGTAATTAAACCTTTTGTCAGTTGGTTTAAAATCCTATAAAAACTGTTTTTGTTCATAAATGCATCCACACAAAAAAGGTTCAGGTTTGAACCCTAAATGCAACACTGGCAGCAACTTTTGGGGTGCAATCTTGCACCCTACATGAAATGGGTGCAAAAATGCACCTTTTTGTTCTTGTTTGCACCTTTCAATGCCCGTTTGCACCCTAAAAATGCAACTTTGCACCTTTAAGGATGCAGAAACGTTTGCATCCAAAAGGGTGCAAATTTGTACTTTTTTCTAAAGGGTTCGACTCTGCACCCTTTAAGGGTGCAAATTGTAGCTAACTGCACCCTTAAAGTTGCAAAAAGCTTCTTAGGGTGCAAAGTTGCACCCAAAAAGGTCCTGCCAGTGTTGCGTTTGAAGGGTGCAAAATTGTATCTTTATTTCTAAGTGTGTGCGTACATACAGCATGTTGGTCTGATACGATACGATTGCAATAATAATTTTCACGATAAATAGCAAAAAATATTATTTTGGGAATCGATTGTGGTGGTTTTTCGTAGTGAAATGGGACACTCCCCCTCCCCCCCCCCCCCCCGTTCACCTATTCACAGTCCATAATACATGATGTGTGTGCATAAGCGCCTCATAGGCAGCACATCTACTTGCTCTATATTTTGGGTTAATTTGTGTATCATTACCTGAGTCGCTAATCATTCATACAGGAATGTGCAGGAAAGTATTAATATAAAACAGACCGATGAGACAAACAATTTGAAAACTACGAGAAATCAAACCTGGGCCTATCATGCCATGCACAAGTCATGCAGGATATTTTATTCTAACGCCTTTGCTATAATGCCCGTGGCTATAATAGAAAAGATAGCTGATGATTTAACATTAACGTAATGAATAGTTTTAAGAAAAGTTTGTATGAGATCAATGCCATTTTAGCATCGCGTTTATAAAGGGTAAAATAAACAGACCTAACACCCCACCCCTTGCCTAATATGTGATAGTGCTTTCATTTTGACGAATCAGATTACTTGCTGGTGGTTAAGATAGAAAATAGACAAAATAAATAAATATAAATATTTCACAAATAGCTCACAGATAGCTCGCAAATGTGTCAAAAATGTGTTAAAAAGCGCTTCTGGCTCGTGAGTTTTTAAACTTTGATTTTAGCGTAAAAAAAATACCAAATCCTTTGGTTGGCACGAATCTACGACAGAAGAAAAGGAGCCATTAACTCTGAGAATTTTTTAGCGTCTGCTTTGTACTATTTAGGCTAGTCATGGTCTAGCTGATTTCTCCCCTATACGAGTATAACTTTGATCTATCCATCTAGGTCCACATTCATTAAAACCTTATACTAGGCCTAAAAGTTTATTAATATATACGATCGGGAGCCTATTTGTTTAGTAGAAAAAAGTTGCACTCTGCATTTCATAATGCAATGCAGAGTTTACACGGGACTTCTCCTTTCAATTGTTTTGTTCATGTGCAGGCGCATAATTTGTAGTTCAAATACATTAAAATAAATTTCAAATTCGTGATTTTTAATTATAATGCTTTTTTATATACACACACACTGTAAAAACTGAAGTGCTACTTTTAGGGGCATGTATAGTGACTGCACCTGAAATGCTGTTTATAGCACTTGTAGTGTGCTAATTTACCAGCCCCCCAAAAAAAATGTGACCGTGGCGAGTCTCGAACCAGGTTCCGCTGATTGAGAGGCGCTGACGTTACCGAAGGACTAACGAATGCTTCTTGCAATCCAGTTTAGTCATGGGAGTCAAGTAGATAACATGAACTATGCGGTGTCGTAAATTCAGTATGTAACAATATGATCTGCTCTAAATCGTACGATGTGAGTTAGTTTAGCGGTAATGCCAGCGATTCTCGATCAGCGGACCCTAGTTCGAGGCTCGCCAAAATCACGATTTTTTTTTGGAATGTTTAGCAGTTTAAGGAGCCGGTCCAGCTCCCGTGAAAGTGCTGAAATAGCACACCGAGTGCATTCAATAGCACTCAATTCAATAGCACTGGCATTACCGCTAGAGTGCAGTCCCTATGCATGCCCTCCAAAAGTGCTATATACAGCACTTTAGTTTTTAGAGTGTATAATAATAATAATAATAATTGGAAAGGACATGTAAACACTGCATTGAAACACAAAGTGCAATTTTTTTTCTTGTCCCAACTGCTGTAAAAAAACCCACATAATTTCACTATGAAAACAATCAGTTGTTCACAAATAACCAATTAAAGTGTTGGTTAGACAATTCTGCATACATGCATGTTCTTTGTTTCGATTTTTATCACATACTTCTTGATTTATACTACACTCTAAAAAGTGAAGTGCTGAAAAACGAGTGCTAATTGGAAGTTTGCACTTGACATGCTATTTCTAACACCTCACGTGCCATTTGCGTCTGGGAGATGATAAGGTGCAGAAAATTGAGTGCTAAGTAAGTGCTGAATGTTAGAACGCTCGTTTTACACTTCAAGTGCTGACCAACGTCCCGTGATAGCACCTGCACAATTCTGTGCTAATAATTAGGATTTGCGCGTAAACTGGCATGTTCGTTTAAAATTCACTGCGATAAGCATCGACAGTGTAATGATTATTCATATATTCATTTAATTATACTTTTCATTAAATCCACTGGAAAGCAACAAAGTGTTCATTGATGGTTGGTATTTGACAGTCTGCCAAATGATAGCCAACTTGCAAACAATGCGCTTTCCCAAGTGTTCATTGACGTGATATTCTAGTCACCTGGTCTACAATGTCTTTCTTTCATAGAGTTTGAATTCTGTAGGTTGCTATGTCGGGCAAACTTACGTATTATCTTTCTTTGAAAAGATGCCTATCCAAACGAAAATAGGGAAAGGTCATTTGCGAAAAGTTGCTCATGGGCCAATTACGAAATCGCTTATTACGCAACTGTAGTGTAAGAGCCATCATCTGCTGCACAGGCATGGCGTGGTAAGTAAAAATTTAAGACATTAAATTTAGAACTTCTGTAATTTTATGCGAATAAAGGTATCAAATAATATGATATTTACGTTAATCTTTGTGGTGGTGGATATGAAACATGATGAAAAGCAATGAAGTGGAAATGCCATGTTTCAACATGTGTGGTGTGGCCAAACGTCTACGGTACGCGTTGTCGTTGACATGAAAATTGTTGATCATGCGGGGTCAGCCACGCATGGGCCAGATTTGTGGATTGCCGAAATTGTCACTTAAATCCACATGCCATGGTTTAATCCACATCATCATGTATACAACCAGTTCATATCAATCTAAAAATAAAATCTAGTCCTTAGTGTAGGGCTATTTAACAGACTACAGAAGGTGATTTTTCAGCGGTACAGGTGTGATTTTGTGCATACTGTTTGTGTATGTTCTTTAGTACTATATTGGGTGCAAAAGTGTTAGCACTAGTAGTGCCGTTTGGGGGCTCTAAAATGGGTTATTTAATGCACTAGAAGTGTGGTTTTTGCGAGCTGCATGCGTCTAATATCACCAGAAGTGTAAAAAGGCTTACACTTAAAGTGTTTAAAGTAGCACTTGGACTGGTGTTGAATTATAGCACTTATGCAAGTGCTACTTTAGCACAATTTGTGCAGTCCCTATGCGTGCCCTTACAGGTGCTGCCTCCAAATCTTGAGGTGCTAAAAATAGCACTTGAGTTTTTAGAGTGTAGTATTCAAATGCGTATTCAAAAAGTGAAAAAGGATTCATAATTCCGAAAATGAAATAGGGTTCGTAATTCCGAAAATGAATTAGGGTTCATATTTCCGAAGGTTCGTAATTCCGAAAAGTTATGTAGGGCTCTATTGTATTTTTGGAATCACGGACCTTCGGAATTACGAACCTTTTTTTCATTTTCGGGAATGATGAACCCTATGTGATTTTCAGAATTATGAACCCTATTTAATTTTCGAAATTACGAACCTTCGGAATAATGATCTTTCGGAGTAATGCATCAAAAATGTTCGGAATTACGGACCCTACATCATTTTCGGAATTATGAACCCCTTGCTATGGGACATTTGCGTTTCGGAATTACGAACCTTCGGAAAAATGAGTACCCCCTGTAGAGCCCACAAATGTAAAAATCAACCACAAATGTAAAAATAACCACAAATGTAAAAACATTGCACCCGCAAATGTCAAAATAACCACAAATGTCATAACATAATTATGTCAACCACAAGTGTAAAAATAAGCACAAATATAAAAAAAAAATCGCCCACAAATGTAAAAACTCATTGATTGCAAAATGCACCCATGTGAGATAAGTTATTATGATATGTATGTGTTTGTGCGCGTGTATGCGTGTGTGTGAGGTTTTCCTGACCATTAAAATCCCAATAATATTGAAATACCCTTAACCTCAAATGTCAAAACATCTCAACCGCAAATGTAAAAAAAAAAAATCAAACTGGTGGTTTACGATAGTGGTTTTTTATGATCAGTTTACAAAGACGGGGGGGGGGGGGGGGGAGGTGAGGAGCTGATCATAAACTTTGAACAATGGCAAGAAAAATTCAAATAATCCATCGTTCTCTACCTAGAACAGCAATTAATACAATTCTAGTGAGGGCAATTAAGGTTGTATTCCCCGAAAATAGCCAGTCCATATCATTATTACTAACAGAATCAGACATTCTAGAGTGAACTCCAAAATATTGTAAAAAATACAATTTATTGCCCATTGACCTCTGAAACCTGGCAATAAACAGTTTATCGGCCCACAATTTTCTTGGCTTGTCAAAGCCGGGTAATAAAATCTAAACATTGCATTGCTCAGATGTCTGATATGGTTAATACCTGTAATACTTTTTTTATTAACGCGATTTTTAATGATGAAATATTTACTGGTTGAGAAATGCCTGAACCCTGCATGTTATCGTTTCAATCTAGTGATAATCAAAGATAACACAAAAGTAAGTTGTTTTGATTAAAAATAAAGGGTTTATTGCCACTTGATCTACAGCCCGTTGGTCTAATAGTCAATTGGTCTTACGTCATTCGGTCTAATATCAGTTGGTCTAATAACCAATTGGTCTAATCATCATTTTGTCCAAGTACCGTTTGGTCTAATTGTCATTCCGTCTAATTACCATTTGGTCTATAGTCAATTTGTCAAATAGCCATTTGGTCTATTTGGCAGTTTTGGAACCGGGCCGGGGGTGGGAGGTGATGGAGGGGGTGTGATGGGGCTGCAGCCCCTTCACTTTTTAAGTAGACACGTTTCATATTAATGATTAATATTATGTACAATCTATTTTTTTAGGAGGGATCACATTTTAATACATTGTAATAATGTTTGGCCGCTCTCTTCGCTTGCTCACAAAATGTTGAAAAGGGTAGTTGGTATCCAGGCAAGAGGCGTCAGTCCCCACTTCCAAAAACGTTCCATATCCCTGCATTGTGGTACATGTGGTAATAATAAAGATAATAATGGATAGAAACATGGCACACTGAGAGAGAGAGATGATGGAAGAATGAATGTAAAGAGTAATATAAGGAAAGACGGAAGTAAAGATAAATCGATGAATAACAATACAATAGGGAGGATAATAAGTTAAGGGATAGAAGTAAGACGGAAGTAAAGATAAATCGATGAATAACAATACAATAGGGTAATTTAGATGAAGTGATGATTAGACGATGTTAGACAAAATGACTATTAGACGAAATGATGATTACACCATTTGGTTAGTAGTCCAACTGGTTTTAGCCGAAATAGATATAAGGAAAGACGGAAGTAAAGATAAATCGATGAATAACAATACAATAGGGTAATTTAGATGAAGTGATGATTAGACGATGTTAGACAAAATGACTATTAGACGAAATGATGATTACACCATTTGGTTAGTAGTCCAACTGGTTTTAGCCGAAATAGATATAAGGAAAGACGGAAGTAAAGATAAATCGATGAATAACAATACAATAGGGAGGATAATAAGTTAAGGGATAGAAGGATAAAGTCATAGGCCTAAGGTAAAGATAGAGAGAGAGAGAGAGAGAGAGAAAAAATGGTAGATAAAGAAAACCATGGCGAAAGATGGAAGAGAAGATTATAAAAAAGGGCCCAAAAAAGAAGAAGAAGAATAACATAACGAAATTAGAGATGAAAGAAAGAAAAAGAAAATAAAGAATAATGCAAAATAGGCAAATAATAATAATAATAATAACAGCTACATTTATATTGCGCACGTATCTATCCCAGAGGATGCTCAAGTCCCCTACAAAGAAGTATTATTACCTTGGTAGAAAGATAAACCAAGCAATAAAGAGCGAAAAAAAATGATAGAAGAATAACACAACTAAAAGAAAGGTGGAAAAATGAAAGAATAAAAGCAATGAATAACATAACGTAAGATAGAGAAATGATAGAAGGATAAAGATATACATGTATATATCATTATCATAACTTGACAAAACCCTATGGGCGAAAATCCGTTACTTCAAATCTTGATCTTACGGAGTTTTATTTACTTCTCTTTTTGATATTCTTACTTATCTACGAGCAGAACATTTTGTTTATATATATTATACACTCTTAGAAATGTTGGGTAAATGCCACTGGGTAAATGAAGATTGGGCATAGGTTGGTTAAATCTTGCTCAACTTTTACATGCATTTACCCAACATTGGTCAAAAATAAGAATGAAATTGGTAAAGTTTACCCAAGAGTTGGTCGGACTCATAAGGACCCTCATGTTGGGTAAAATTTGGGTAAAATTTTGCCCAATATTTCTAAGAGTGTATATATATATATATATATATATATATATTGGAGAAGATAGCGAAAGAAATGAAAGGATAAAAACAATATAACAAAAGCAATTAAACAATAATTTAAAATTCATTAAAATATTAATTGATTAATTCATTTATTTATTCACTAGATAATCAATTAAGCAAATGTAATTAATTCATACGTGCTCCATCAGGTCACCATTTTCTCCTCTTTTTTTTTACTTCCTATCAAAAAAAAAAAAACAAAAAAAAAACTTGACATACAATTACAGCAAAAAAGTTCGGAAATTTCGGCCAGTTCGCCGAACCGAGGCCTGACTGTTTAGTCAAAGGCCCCTAGAGTAGTATTGTAGGGGGTAAACAAGAAATTAGCCCAGTTGGTCCTTAGATGAATGGTAATTAGACCAGACGGCTATTAGTCCAAATTACAATTATACCAAATGGTTATTAGACTAAATGGGTGTTGACTAAGTATTATGTAAAATGTGTTCTTTTTATGTGGAAATAAATGAATAAAATAAATGAATAAATAAATGATGAAAGACCAACTGAGGTTAAACTAACTGGCAAATGGACCAAATGATGTTTAGACTAAATGGGTAAGCCTATTAAAACAATTGGTTTTAGACCATTTGATGATTACACGAAATGGCAATTAGACCGATTGATAATGGACCAAATGGTTATTAGACCAAATGGTTATAAGACGAATTGACTATAAACCAAATGGTAATTAGATGAAATGAAACTTAGATCAAATGATAAATGGACGATATGATGATTAGACCAATAATTGGTTATTAGACCAACTGATATTATACCGAATGATGTTAGACCAATTGGCTATTAGACCAACTCGCTGTAGACCAAGTGGCAATAAACCTATATAACTATAACAGGCTAACCTATTTGTCTGTATTGTTTGATCAAATGGATATTATACCAAGTGAACATTAGACCAAACGGTTATCAAACCGAAGTGAGAATACTATCAAACGATGATTAGAAAAACATGGTAATTTAGATGAAGTGATGATTAGACGATGTTAGACAAAATGACTATTAGACGAAATGATGATTACACCATTTGGTTAGTAGTCCAACTGGTTTTAGCCGAAATAGATATTGGACCGATTGAACATTAGATGAACTGATTATTAGACCAAGTGTTATTTAGACCAAATGGGTATTAGACACATGGGTTTTAGACGAATTGGCTATAGACGAAGTGGTGATTAGACGAAGTGATTAAACTGATTATGAGACCAAATAGTTATTAGACGAAATGTTGATTAGACGAATTGGTGATGGACGAATAGACCGAATGATGTTAGACCATTTGGTTATTAGACCAATTGGCATTAGACCAAGTGGAAATTTACACATCGGTGAATTATGTGCAAGTAGTCAGTTTTTATTTGCGGTCGACATGTTATGACATTTTTGGTAAAAATGGAAATTTTTACACTTGTTGGCGAAATGTTTTTACATTTGTGGTTTACCCGATTTTTACATTTGTGGGCGATTTTTAGTACATTTGTGGTTATTTGTACACTTGTGGTTGACATGTTATGACATTTGTGGTTATTTTGACATTTGCGGGTGCAATGTTTTTACATTTGTGGGCACTACACCCCCCCCCCCCCCCCCCCCCCGATATCCCACAGCACTGGCATGCCAGGCATGGTGGACTCAGGGAAATGTAACTATTGACTTTACATCTCTACATCTGTCGCCTCCCCCGTAACATATTGATTTTGTAATATGTCTGTTTGTTCTGCAAATGACTTACAATAATGTTCACGTTCCCAATTTACACATTTTTTCTCTCTCTCTCTCCCTTTTCTTATAGTTGTAGTTTACAATGCTGCGAAGAAAGACGTATCTGTTGTTAGGCGTGGCCACGATTATTTTTTCATCCTTCCTAGTTCTAAACAAATTTCAGAGAACGGAAAAGGGTAGATATTACTTTATTACTTTATCTTTCAAATCTTCGGAATTTAGTGGAATTAGCATAGAAATGCTTAGTCAACGTATGTTTCGAGAATATTAGTAATGATATTGCTGTTTTAAAAGATTATACTAATATGTATATGTATATACAGTATATACTTTTTTGGGGTCGTAAACGCTCTCTTTTACCATGCGACCACAGATGCAGTTTTACAAGCAAGAATCGCATCACCTTCCCGAGGAATTTCTCTGAACTGTCCGGCGACCCAGGTAAATTGGGGTAACCTTGCTAGTCATAAGGACCGCTCGTCATAATGACCGCTATTCATAAGGACCGCTATCCATAACGCGTGACTAAATGCATAGCGAGTCCTTTATAAATAGCGGTCCTAATAAATAACGAGCAGACCAGGGTAAATTGATCAAAAGTACCAAAAGGTCACCTCTATCATCATAGGCGACAAGGGGAAACTGCAGCCCCGGAAAGTTTTGAAGGTACCAATATTCAAACAACCATCAACTCGTATTTGGGCAGAGAGGAGACCTGTAATTTTTTTCAAATTTCTGATCATATATTATTCGATGGATAAATCATATTAAACACTACAAATAAATACATGAACAACTCTCATAGAGTGATATACAGTGCTGGTCAAAGGTTTCGGTACACCCAGGATTTTGTGACCAGTTTTACGTCAGTTTTTATGTATTTTTCTTTCTCAATTTTGCCTTTAAAAGTTAAACTGGTAAAAAGCAGCCTCGTGATATTTGTTTTAACACACTTTTTAGTTTTAAATTGATTTGAGAAAACTAACTCATATCTTAGAGATCCACTAATTTGACAGTTTATCAGAAAATCTGATAAGAAGAAAATTCCCTCGAAAATATTTCCACTATGATATGAATACGTATAATGATATTAATCCCTTCTCCCCTCGCGCTGGGGGTGATGGGATGACAATGGAATGGGGGGGGGGGGGTAGTAGGGGAAAGTCAATCCGCCGATCCTCCCAAGACCCATCATAGGGGGCCATAATCCCCCTGAAAATAAAATGACAAATTCATTTTTTCTCATTTTTGCATCCTTTACAGGATGAATGTTATGTTTTCATGGCCTTAATTTCTCTGAGTATTAAACCACAGAAACATGGCAAGATCAAATCGCTCCCTCTAGGTATATGCATGGATATTCTTATCGAACATTATTATATCCATATCACTAATTTTCATCAAGATGAAAATGCATTTTCTTCAGAACTCATGCAAGCTTTGGATAAATAAGACATACTCACATGATCAGGGGCGGATCCAGAATTTAGTATAAGGCGGGGAACACAAGTGCAGGTTTGTCAACTTTTGGAAAAGGCAGACCTGGGGGGGGGGGGGTGGCGAGATTTTTTTTTTCGTCAGACCTTCAAAATTCGCTCAGGAGGGGGTGGTTATGGCGGTCCCTCCATAATTCTCTGACAAGCAAAAAAAAGAAGGTTTCATTCTAAAAGGAGTCTATGGTCAAAATGCATACTTTCCTTCCAAAAGGGGGGTGGGGAGGGCACGAGCCAACTTTACCCGACTTTTTTATTTATTCACTTGATTATTGTAACAAATATACGGTACAGTGATTAATCATAAACACAGCTAGCGCCCGTGGATGTCCACGGGCTGCTTCTGCTAGTATATATATATATATAATTGTAAGGAAATAACATATACAACGGCTTTGGCAACTCTCCTGGAAATAAATACAATGTGAAAGGAAATGAGAAATTATAAAAAGCGAGGACAGCTCTGGGGAACTTTGATTTAAGTTACGCAACCATTATTCTCTCATTTCCTTTCACATTATATATATATATATATATATATATATATATATATATATCGGAAAATAACGTTGAACACGGACATAATATACTAAAATAGCGTTGAACACGAACATAATATACTAAAGCTTTTCGACATGCACTCATCAGAGTAAATTCGCATGAATGAGCAGAACGCCAGAAACGAAACAAAACTTTAGTATATTATGTCCGTGTTCAACGCTATTTTCCGATTTTGCAGTACCAAGCACTTATTTATATATATATATATATATATATATATATATATATATATATAATCCTACAAAGTAACATTGTGCTTAATTCAAATTTGTCTCTCATCCCCCCCCCCCCCCCCCCCCCCCGTTCATACCAAACTTTCACCATTCTTGTTGACCGATACAGGCTATGCGTCGACACACCCAACGTCAAGCCTGCTCCTTCCTTGGTTTCTATGACGACCAAAACTACACGTCGACCAAAATTCTTGAAAATTGGACATATCTTCGTCAAATTTACGTCTCTGAAAAATACCATACCATCTTCTGCCTAATTCCTAAAGCCAGTAGCAACAACTGGGTGAGAACTCTACTGATTCTTGAGGGAGTGATCAACTCAACTGTTGCCATGACACCACCAGAAATAACCAAGGCATCCCACCAACATCTGCGAACACTAGCATCTTATAGCGCTAAAGAGAGGGTTCGTATGATAAGGAATTACACGGCTGCGATATTCGTGCGCAATCCATATCCCCGTCTACTGTCCGCTTTCCGGGATAGACTGGAGACCTACCCCAATCGCAACCCTGGACATCGCCGAACGCATAACAAAAAGATCTACATGATGTTTGGGAACCATTCTGCAGGGGAGCTACCGCATCGGTCGGTGTCAAGCGAGAAATACAACGTCACTTTCACGGAATTTGTGGACTATTACCTCGATGGGAATACAGACGTACACTGGCGGGAACTACACAAAGTGTGCCCACCGTGCTTAGATTATGATTATATTGGCAAAATCGAGACATATGCAGACGATTTCAAGCAAATTCTTAAATTATTCAATGCCAATTCAAAAATTCCACTTGTTCAAGCCCCACATGCGACAAATAGTTCGGAAAACGCCATTTTGCGGAAGTATTATGATACACTTTCTGATGCTCAAATGAATAAGCTTGAAAAACTATTAGGTGCAGACATGAAATTGTTCGGTTATTCGATTCCCGAAGTAATTCATAGAAACTCACATTAATGTCAGTCTTGCTTCCTCCAAACAAAGTAACATTAAACATGTAATAAATATAATCAATTAACGGGATAAAAAAAACAAGTATAATTAAATGCGTTACAAAATATCCTAAATAATGTACTCGAAGATGTTCGTGACTAGTATTTTGGAAAAAAGAATAGTTGGGACCAAACGACAAGAAATATTAGTTGGATTTAATACATTACAAGGAGCAACAGCAAGAAGAACACCGGTCTCCCATTTCAATATTTCTTCGAAATTCATTGTTACTTAATATATAAAATGTGCAATAAAGTTTTAATAAGGTAACCATCGTCAGCTGAGTTCTAGTATATGATATACTGATTGATAAATCTTATGTTATCATTTGAATGTATATACCTGTCAAAAACCGAAATGGTCCCGTGCTACTCCATTGTTGCACGATTTGCACTGGCTTCCAGTTGCTGATAGAATACAATACCGAATACTTGTTCAAACTTTCAAATCTATGGTAACAACACTTTCTGTATACATCTCCTCACTCGTTCAGCAACATAGAACATCATATTCTCTCAGATCTACATCAGCTCCTTCATTTGTCATTCCCAAATCCCATAAACAAGCTGGCTTTAAATCCTTTCAGTCCCTAGCCCCACGTCTTTGGAACAATCTCTGGAACAATCATTTCTAAGAAACAGTGCTTCACTAGACATCTTCAAAACACACCTGAAAACTTACCTGTACAACTCTGTTAAATATAGACTAATTGACAAGCGCATTGTATCCAATGGAAAAGCGCTATATAAATTCAAGTATTATTATTATTATTAATAATAATAATAAAGGTTTTCAGCGGACCAGAAAAATTGGCGTATCTCATAGTTTGCGCAAATTACCCGGATGACCGTGTAATTTTGAAACAAATTTCTCATGTTTTGTGAAAAGTTACCCAGATGACCGTGCAATTAGACTCGGGCAATATTAATCTAGTTCAGGGAGTATATGTCTTATCCCCCTCAAGGCTAGTAAATATTATATAGATACATGTATCTCATATTTTGGGATAAAGTATCCGGATGACCGTGCAGTAATTTCTCAATATAAAATTATAATGGTTTAGCGGTGCGACCGGGTAGAAAAGGGAATATACGCAATCAAATACGACAATGGATGTAATTAAGCGCGCAGACCTTGTAAAATTCTTGGGTATGGACAAAATAAGTTTCTATGTTTGTATAATGCACCAATTACTACAATAAACGTAAGGATGTAATGGTGAAAATGAGGTACTAAGCTACTTATGGGGTGTTGCAAGAAAGTTGCAATCGATTGCAAATTGTAAAGCAAATTAGAATAACCATTCTGAATGGTTCAGGGTCTTCCCATTCAAGAAGATGCGCTTGCAACAATGATTTTGATTTGGCAGTACCGATCAGTTGCAACTTGCAATCAATTGCAACTTTCTTGCAACACCCCATAGGTTTCATACAATTAATGATAATAATACTGAATGACTTTTCTGTCTTGGGAAAGAAAGGTATATCGCACTCGCTTTGAAAATATTTCACTCGTCGTGCCAACTCGTGAAATATGCTAATAGCTCGTGCAATATATTGTATCCCAAGGCCATTCAATATTATATAGATTTTTTAATATAAATGGAAGGGGTATAGAAATTATTGTATTGGTTGGCCGACATTGATAGGGGGACAAAATCTGTAAATCATACCAAATTATTACCATGTACCCAATTACTTGGCTAAAGAAAAGTTAGTGTTTTACTATTTTGAATGGTTTCAGTAAATTTTAGTAATCTTCTACGATGCACTGTTGTCGACACAAAATCAAATTAAATGTTATGAAATTATAACATAATATTGCAATAAATTTTGACTGCCATAAAAAACACGTTAGCATATCTCTTGTACTTTGTCCCAGTAAACCCCCCCCCCCCTCTTACCTCTGTCCAAGCCCAAGCGATTCGCAATTCGTAATCGTCGAGCAAGCCCTCGTATTCATTGACGTGGTCGACTGCGATGAGCACCGTACACACGAGCTGGTCATTGAACTCGTCCGTTATCGGAAGAAACCCTGCGATGTACAACGGGGTTTTCGGTTTGGCTGTCGTCGGCGAAGACCCGTTGACGCTTTCGTTGAATTCTTGTCGTGGTTCGTCGACGGACCAACGAGCCGCATTGGGCCAGATGTTCTTGTCTATTGTACAGTTGCGCCATTTGGAAAATGAAGCAAGTGTTGTTGGAGCGATGATGGAGATCGAAATGAAACCGAAGATTGTTACGGCTTGCATCCTGTTCATTGCAGAGCAAGTCGAGAAAATTTCGCTGAACACAAACAGCGATGCAGAAAAGTCGCCACAAAATTGTCCAACGGTAGCTGGTGGCACTGAAATTATATCAAGAGGATTATGTCCATACAACCGTCATTTTCCTGTTTTACCCAGTCACGTAGAAACTTCAAGCAACTATCATGTGATTTTATATGAGGAAAGTGGTGTATTGTAATCGTTCCCCGCTCAGACGAATTTTATTCATCTCTTCAAGATGAATTTATTGTCCATCAAGTTTTTATGCGATTTCTTGATTTGTGCTTTTTAAGCTGTAATGAAGAGTTGGATGTTCTATTTTTTTTTTATTCCTTGGGAAATTCATGAACAGTTCGCCATCTCATTTGCAATTAAATATTCACTTCAATGGTACCAATACAAAAACGATTTTCCTATCAGAGTCATTATGGAGTCGTCATACCGAATCTAAATGACAAGCTTTCCAGTTTCGGGCATACTATCGATCCATCCATGAACATCGTTCTAAGATTGCAGGGGAGAAAAAGGGAATCCAGCGTTGCTGGAGATTAGACGGAGCAGGTAAATAATATGAACGTATTTCTATCGTTCAGGCATGAGAGGATGTGATGATATGGGCGTACTTTGAGCGTGTCGGAGCGCAATAACAAATGCCGATTTTCGGTGGTGTTCATGATTTTATATACCGTAATCTTGCGGGCAACAAAACTTTCAAAGAGAATAAAAGAAGCAACGCGATCAGATTTCAAACACGCGCACTATTAGTCGAGTGTAAAATGAAAACGGAAACAACATCAATATCACTGCTTTTTATGGGCCAAGGTCTGTCTTGGACGTGCCACGACATCTCATCTCATTAAATGGCTAATATAAGATAACGCGTGTATTTCAATTGATCTTCAAGATCTTATAAATATCAGTTTTCACTGTCATATTGGAAGATATATCTTCCAATGTTTTAATGACTGTGGTTATTTTTAACAATTAAAGTGAAAGTCTACACTGATTACAAGTTGATTTTAAAAGAAACAGAAAATCAACAACAAAAATCCCAAATCAATGAAGGTTTGAATAAAATATGATGAGAAATTATAAAAAGTTATGAATTTTTGAAGTTGTAATCAATCAGACACAAATCGGCAACTTCGTTACGTATCTTGCGAGCTCCTCTCCCATTTGCCCTGTACCCCAAAATCATTAATATCCATTTTCTCTAAAGAAAATATTTACTTGTACATGCACCTAAAGTATAATCACTGCTCATATGTTTTTACACAAACCAGTGTGAAACAAATCTATTCCTTCATCGAAAATGAAAATTAATGAGATTTTCTGTACTTATCAAAATGGGAGAGGAGCTCGCAGGATACGTCACTGATGCCTATTTGGCCTGCGATTGGTCTAAGGAGCCCGTATCCTGCCCGTATCCCCTTTTCCGTGCGGAGGCAGGGGAAGGCCGTGAGATTTTCGTACGGATTCACGGGCTCCGTGGTCTCTACGGTTTTGTTTCGTGGGAAGTATAGCCCGTATAGCACGTAGATAATGTCGTAGGTGGCATTGCACAATCCCCGCACAGGCATCGCGCGGATCGTGCATCAAACGCACGATTTTTTTCGATGAACATGAGGGGGAAAAAAATCGTTCAGAGAGTGTACACTCATGGGACATTGACACGGCCATCGCACAGCTATCGCAAGGTTGCCGCTCGCTGCCCGTGCAGTACCCGTGATATAATGTAAACACAGACACGGTAGCCCGTAGCCACCTACGATGCCCCCAAAATCGGATGGAAAATCGTAGACCAATCTATCGTACGGCGCCCGGGGCAAATGTAAACTAGGCATAAGTTGCCAATTTGTGTTTGATTGATTACAACATCAAAAATTTATAAATTTCTTATTTCTAATCGGATATTACTCAAACTTTCACTAATTTCTCTCATTTTTCTTCATTTATTCAAATCAACTTCACACAGGTGTGGACTTTCCCTTTAAGAGGTTTCCACACTGTAAAATCTAAAGTGTTAAATCACATCTAAAAGGGCCGAGAAGTGACCACTTTTTCAAAATGGTAGATTAACTCTTTTAACATTCTGGATTCAGCCTTTATATTGTTGCGTCCAGCATATTAACATTGCACAACCGCTAGACATGAATCGACTGAGATTCTTTTTAAAGTAATGACTAGCATTATTTTTTATCTATTCATTTATTATAATTTATAGTTTCTATTGGTTTGACTTATTCATTCCATTCATGATTTTTAAAAGTCTTTTATTGATTTGACTTATTCATTATACTTATTCAATTATTTTATTTCTTCTTTTATTGATTTGACATATTTTATTCATTCATTTATTTTATTTTATTATGTTTATTTGTACATATCATTCTATTGATTGAATGGTTTATTTGGATAAAAATACAACAAGAACAGTTCAATTTCATTCACATTGGCAGTCAAATGACTGAACTGTTGAGAATGACATGATAATATACAATATTCATATAGATACCGTCGTATTACATTGAAAAATTAACATAATTATTTCATTATTGAGTATGGTACATTATAATATATATAACAGTTAAAAGTAGCTTCTAAGACTTTCTCATGAAATCCTCGACAAAATCATATACATGTAGTAAGAAGCAGGTATTATATATCAGCTTTAAAATCAACCTAATAGATTATAGATGAAAAAAAGAGGTAAACAATTAATTCGTTATAAGAGCATTATTTCATTGGTGAGATTCCATTTGAAAAGTTCACCCCATCAGCATCATTCAAGTACTACATGTATTTGGAAAGTTTGATTTTTTTTAAAATTCATTCCAGGAGATTCTTGCTCGCTTCTGTGCTATAAACCGTCAGTTATTATCTAGCTATTGCGCATGGGCTGTCATCCTCCTATCCTTGGAACGCTTTGATACTGGCCCGTATTCTGGGGAGCGTTTCATCAAGCGTTTTGTCAGTATTTTTTTACCGACAAATTTGCTCTCAGCCAATCAGATGCAAGGATTTCAGTAGCTTATAACAGTTGTCGGTAAAAAAATCACTGACAAAACGCTTGATGAAACGCTCCACAGAACTCCGGTTTCACTTATACATCGATCTCAGTGGTTTAACTTTGTACATGAATTAAGATTGGACTTTTAACTCTGGTTTAATTTAGACTCGAGTTTAAGTCAAACGGGAGTTCAGAATACGGGTCACTAAGTACATGCAGTTGAAAAGCTATTGCAGTTGTCTATATAAAATTTGAATACTTCAGTTATACGCCACATTTTACGATCTTTTAAAGGTGAACCGTTAATCTAAAAGTCTTAAGGTTTTTTTGTCAGTGAGTATTAATTGTCCGAAAATGGAGCATAATAGAGACCCGAAAATTAAAATTGTGTATATAATATGTGATGAGGTTCTGACAAAAATAAAATAACGAGGGGATTTTATCTTTTAGAATTTTTGTTAAAGACAAAATGAAAATGGTTTTCTGCATGAGACCTCTGTTAATCTTAGATTTTATCTTCTATCTTATGTCAACCTCTCACCTCTCGCGTGCCTATTAATGATTTTAGTCTATATAATATACGCCCATGCCATGCATGGATCCATGCCCGAACTACATGTATGTATGGCACATATCCAGTGTACGTTGATTTACAGTAGTCTGAAGCTGCAGCGGAGCGAAAACTCCTCACCCCCCCCAAAAAAAAAAAAAACAACAACAACAACAACAACAACAACAACAACAACAAACAAACAAACAAACAACAAACAAACTGAAAACAAAAAAACAAAAACACAAAAAACTCCCAACAAACAAAAACAAACAAACAAAACAAAACACTTCTTGATATATTACAATATAGGGCCTATATGCCTTTCGTTTTATAAGGAAACGAGGTTGTTGTTGCTTTATCAAACCCTTAGAAGGAGTTGACCTGTATTTAATATTTTGTATACAAAATCTGGGGCTTTTTGATGACTATGCACATTGAAGAGATTTTCATTCTGTAAGTACATGCCTCAAAAGGCGTACAAAGGCAAACAAGTGAAAATGCCGTGCATTTCAGTGGAAATACCGGAAAATGAAACTGCCTTTCAAAAAGAGCTGAAATCCGATTGATGAAACTTTTATGATATCGAATAATTCAAACCAAGCATGTATATGGAGAGTTAAATGCATTAAAATGAACAGATCCACAAAGACTTTTAGATATCTTTTGATACCTATTTTGGCGGAATTTTAAGTGCAAGGTCGAATAACCCGATCTACAATAAAATTAAGCTAATGCAATGTGCAACGAACTGTATGTTGGTCAGAATACTTCAGGGATCCATGGTCCGTAAATGCTGAAATGGTGTGAAAGGAAAACGGAAAACGTTTTCAAAGGTTAGCGCTTTTAAGCTTTTTATTCTTTCCTCTCTCCTCTCTCTCTCTCCCTCTCTCTCCCTTTCTCTCCCTCTGTATTCATGTATCTTTATGAGAAGAAAATCTAAACCAGATGTGGAGGTGCTTAAACAATTATTATCTGGATATGATTTACGATTGTCGATTACAATTAAATAGAAAAATATTGTAAAATTTATTATTAAAAAAAAGAAACACAGAAACAAAGAGCATGTAGATTCCCCATTGTCTGGGGGTTTTCCCCGTGATTTTGAGAAAGATGTACCCCTCCCCTCCCATCCCCACCACCCATCTCCTTCTCTGTTCCGAAGATTAACTAGTTCTTCAAAGTAAACTGAAAGGAAAATGTATAGATGAATTGTGATACAGCGATTTTAGTCATGAAAATGGATTCTCCCAATCTTAAGTGGATAAGTTTCCGGGATATGTTTTGCTTCATACTGTCATTCACCTTGCCCCAGATAACTGCCACATTTTCCATTAACCATCACTTCCCACTTTACATGTTACTATATATTTCGTTTTCCAAAAATATATTCTTGTTGCTTGTTTAATGAACACAAACCTGCGTATTCATGGTGTTTCCGTGCACGTAATTCGCATTTATTCAGTTGTTTTTATTTTCAGTCACTCTTGGGACCTCTTTTTCTTTATAGACCTCCTTTCTTCCCTACATTTTCAACCAATGGATGACATTCTTCCAAAACTGTATTGTACCTTTTTGGAAGGTATTGTACCTTCATCTTCACAACAACACACCAAATTACCCACATTAATCGTTATATTCTGTCAATCGCACAAACATTCGTGATGTAATTTTCCACTTCACTTTGCTCTCATCCCATTTATAAACAGATTAGATACACAAATAACTTTCCAAGCAATTAACACGATTAAGATTTTTGAAATGGAACAGGGGTATGATAATATCCAGTTTAATTGAACTGTAAAAAAAAAAGAAATTTTGCACAAATAATATTAAAAAAGGTATATGTTTGTATTCTATGACAAACTATAGATATATATACCCTGTTTGATGCCACATAATATTTCAATAATAAGTAAATAAAAAAAACAGAAAAACCTTCTACTTTTGACACTTAAAGAATGCACCAAATCGTCCTCAAATACATAGGAATGTAGCAACCATTTAAAGTGAAATCCAAGGATTACTTAAAATATAATGTTCGTGTTGGAAAGGTTTAGTAGCCATAACTTCATTCAAAAGGTTCCCCGTACAAATAAATCTGTCTTACCATATAAGTTAGTCAAACATGACGGCCACTATACAACATCGTGACTGTACCGATTCGGCCAATTTCAAATCCCCATGTATAGTGATTATAACTTTCAAAAAGTCACAATTTGTTATTTTGTTTGTCCGATTTTGTTCAAACTTTCACCAATCTGCTTCTCTGATATTTCTTTCATAACAAATCAAAAGATTCGATTGCCCTTTTAAGTATTTCGTAAAAACGTAATTCGAAATGCCAAGATGTGCTACTTTTCATCATTTAAATTTTACTACAATATTTAAATTGGTGATTTGGGAGGGGAAAAGGCATACGTTGACATAAAGAAAAGAGTTATTTACAGTCATGATTTATGATACATTTTTCATGAGATCTCGTTACTTATATAATATATACACAACACAGAATAACCGAAGACAAACCAACTTCAGAGTTGGTTCCTGAATCGATGGAAAAAACACACACTCTAGCTTCAGATACGAAAAGTGAGTACTCAGCAACAATGAATTGGAAGGTCTCAACTGGCAGGTGAATAATTTCCCATCAGGTTTCATGTCGTAAATGATGATAAAATCAATATCATTACATCATTTACGGACTCATTGTTAAACATTTGTCTTCACAGTGTTTCTAACCATTTACCACTTTCTGTTGTTCCGATCATCACTATTTTATGAAAAAAAATTAAATGGTATTACGCAAAATTATTGTGTATACAATGTTTCTACAAACGGTGCCGTAATCTAAACAAAAAAAGTGAAATATTTTGGAAGCAATTGTAAATGATTACGCTATGCAGTATAATCTATCGTGTGTGATTATCATGAACGCTTCTTAAACAGTCTTAGCTTGATAATGGCAAGACTTTTCGCCCACATTTATGACCCATGGGAAGCGGAACCGGGGGGGGGGGCTGCAGCTCGCCCCAAACTTTTCTTTAGTAGACACCGTTTCATAAAATCTCGGAAAAAAGGTTCGAAAATTCAAGTGAAATCAAATCATTCCCGCCCCCCCCACACACACACACACTTTCAAATACGCTCCGCGGCCCCTGTGACCTCAAAGAAACTTCGTGAGTAATTATTTTGAAGCACATGTGGTATCAGAGTTTAGTTTGTCATAAGCACAACACCACTTGTATTAGTGGTGAATGAAGGTGCGTTTGTCAGCGGTCGCCCTATAACATTACCAAAGTAATGTAATTTTTCGTATCATGTCAACACTGTCCCAAAGACTTTCGAAAAATTTTCAATAGCGATGTATAATATTACCTCTTGAAATGTGCAAACATTGCAGTAACATAATTATTACTTAATCCAAACATGATTTCTATGATATATAACAGGGTATTGAAATTGCCCTTCAGTTGTTTTTTCGAAAGTAGTTGTCTTCGTACTAAATGTCAAAAGGCAGGTATAACAAGACATCTGAAGCTTTAACCTGCTTCCGGGTGAAATGAGGTTTTCCTGCTCTCAGTGAAATCGTGTAGTGCTTCCCTGCTTTTAATAAACAAACAATAAGTCCGGAGTTAGGAGTGTTCAGAATAATCTCCCGCTCTTTTTGTAGCACGATAATCACTTTGCTTGAAGTTTTCTAACAGGTCCGGCAATATTTACACATTGATTTACGTACAATTCTCTTAATGTTCTAAAGTTCTTAGGGCATTTACCCCCCCCCCCCCCCCCCCGAGAAATAAATATCTTCGAGAAGACGATTTTTACATGACGCTGAATCATGCTTTCAAGGTTTTTTATCTGACACTCTGGACATGCACTCAGCATCCATGATGTTTAATTTAATGGTCATTCACCTCTCTCTCTCTCTCTCTGTCTCTCTCTCTATCTCTCTCTCTCTTTCACATCCATTCTGCCCATATCATGCCCGATGATCTTAATTCATTATCATTTTTCAAAATATAGTATGCTCAAAACGGCTCCCGTTCTTCGTTTTGCTGAAATGTCATCCCTCTACGCAATGTATTTGAACTGTTATATCCGTATAATGAATCTCTTGACATTTTGATAATTTACAAGATTTGAATGTTGTTAAACAGAAATACATATCTTCAAAGGGACTAAACATGCAGTTGCAAATGTTAAGATATCATCCCTGAGTAGACATGGTAGATATAGATGGAACCGTTTCAAATAAACCTTAATCATCGCAGAAAAATTTGTATATTTGAAACAACGATTTTAGAGAATTCGAAAGAATTTCCTGGGCATAGAAGCAATCATCCAGTTTGACAGTGACCACCCTCAATCAGTCACTCTGCATATAGATTCGGTCCAATGCAGCTAGCTCGTCCAAAAGATCCTTACGCTCTTGTACTTTCTGAAACAAAGAGAAAACATAAGTGAAAAGAAAAACACGAAGTTCCTGGAACAGTAGGAGAAGTAGTAGTAGCAGTAGCAGTAGAAATAGTAGTAGTATCAGTAGCAGTAGTAGTAGTAGTAGTAGTAGAAATAGTAGTAGTATCAGTAGCAGTAGTAGTAGTAGTAGTAGTAGTAGTAGTAGTAGTAGTAGTAGTAGTAGCAGTAGTTTGAATTGTGTGTCCATTATTAAACAAACCCTTAAAAATAGCCCCCTATAGACAATTATACCTGGAACAATGCCCCTTCCCCTACTATCCCCCCCCCCCCCCCCTCCTCCCCTGAGAAATTTATATCTTCTTGAAGATACGCCCCGACGAGGTGGTAGTGATACGGGGTAGCTTTTCTTTTTGGGGTTTTGGTTTCCTATAGTACATGTAGTTTTGTAGGGAATAGGTATAGCAGAATTATGTACTACTATTCATCGACGCCAATAACACAAAGATGTATTGAACACCATGAAAACACACTGCGTAGTTGGCAAAGCATTATAGCATTACCTGTTGCAATGCTCGTTGGAGGCGCTGGAGAGTCGCATCTTTGTCATCAAACGTTGTATCGGTTGATGTAGCCATCGTAAGAGGACGCCCTTTGGTATCTGATGACGGATCATTGATTGCCATCAGCTATCGAGATTAGGAAATGGAGATCCATAAAAATTACTTTAAAATCGTCATGAAAGAAAATAAGGTCTTTTCATATTTGTAAGAAATGGAAAAAGGTCCTACATTATTTTAAAGAGGGGTGGATCAAGGATATTTCTTTAAAGAAGTCGGACGAAAGGGTGAGGGGGACATTTCCGAAAAATTACAGTTAAAGGGCCAATTTTTTTGTTGTGTATTCAAGGTATGCCAATTGGTTTCGCGCCGTTTCAGGGGGGCAAGGGCCAGTCAAAAACAAAAAAATGTTGCTGCATTCAAGAGGAAATGTTACGAGTAGGCTAACCATTTCATATGACCAATTACTGTATGTGATCACAAAGTTTTATAATTGTATCAGTTAAGAATCGCCCCAATATAACAAATATTCATTTGAATTCTTACTTTTGGTACAAACACCAAACAAATCACGACAGTTGTTGCGAATACGATGGCGCCCCCTACGAAGGTGAATACATAGTTGATGTCCCCCCGGCTGTAGAAGATGTAAGCGAATGGTACGGTGATCACGCATGTCAGGCATACCGTGTAGACTGACAGGGCGATGTATTTACCTTAAATGGAGATGAAAGGAGATAAGAGTCGTGTTATGATGTGTGAACTTCATGAATGAATGAATGCCCCTTTCCATATTAATGTTGTAACAGTTTAGTAGAGTAATGTGTACGAAAAGGTGCAGACAACTTAGCGCTAGATTTTTCATGTGGTGTGTGTGTGTGTGAGTGGTGGGGTAGGGGAGGGCTCCACAAACTTATAAGTATGCCCACATGAATGATAGGCTCATAATGCCTAAATTCCATTGCAGGGAGAGGTTCTGTTTAGACGATATCATATTTGTTTTGTATTCTTTCTCCTTTCTGTGATATTGTTTTCCATCTTGCATTCTATATATTCGCCTCTTTTAATTCCATCTATAGAGTGAAATAAAAATGATATATGTTTTTCTCTTTTTGTGTTGTTATTATTCACTTCTTTGACATCACTCACTGATTATTATTGACTTGACTAATTATTATAGAGCATGTATGGCATTGTTATAATTAAATCTAATTCATGCGCCGAGAAATACGCCAAAGGATACGACTAAACACAAACTTAATGCTTTGACTCACTGTCGTTTAGCTCCATGATGCGGACTTTCCTGGTGGACCAGGCGAGAAATACGCCAAACAATAGCAGCCCGCCCTTGTAGACGCCGAGTGCGCCCATGAAGGGAAGCATAAAGGTAGACGTGCAAATGTTCAGGGTTGGGACGAAAGATATTTCAAGCTCTGGCGCCGCGTCATCCAGCTGTCAAACACAAGAAGTGAGAATTAATTCTTCAGTCACACATTGCCAGTACAAATTAATTTTTCAACCAGGGAAGGCCTTGAATGTCAAACAGAACGACAGAAGCATAAACAGTATTTAAATAGTATTTAAATTTGAACTATCAAGCGTTTAATAAAACTTCTCATGTCAGGGAAGAAAGAACGAACATTAGTAATAGATATATAACCATAATTCGATATACGATGACGTATCCAGCATCAAAGTAATGTCTTTTCTTTCAAGTAGAAGAAGATGCAATATCTTTTTTTTCTCTCTCTTTTTGTTTTGTGGTCCTGATACAATCAGGACATAGTTTTGAAGTGTTCGTGAAATAACTCGTTTCCCTGTTTGTGGATGGCGAAAAAAATTATTCCCAACATTCCTCTTTTTCCCTTCCTTCCAGTTTGCCATCCTCCATTTTTCAAATCATGGTGCCACCCTGGGTGTTTCAAAGTTAAATGCTTGACTCACTATGGGTTTGTACGTCCTGTTCTCAGTC
This sequence comes from Heliocidaris erythrogramma, assembly GCA_025617745.1. Lineage (NCBI taxonomy): Eukaryota > Metazoa > Echinodermata > Echinoidea > Camarodonta > Echinometridae > Heliocidaris > Heliocidaris erythrogramma. The sequence continues at coordinate 24,462,249 of CM046869.1, forward strand.
GTCATCGGGTCGTAGCTCATCCAGAAAGCAAAGAAAGCGAGATCGATGATGATGAACCAAGAGATCGCAAAGAGGAGGCGAGAATCCGTCAATCCTTTCTATTTTTGTAGTGAAAATTGAAATACATATCGTTAAACTGTTTCACAGCTTCATGGTCACAGGGCAAACAAAGGATGAAAATTCACTTTAATGCTTTCAGCTGTTTCCTAACCGACATAATACGGAACAGAGACAGGCACATTTACACACATCATAGGATTCTGTCCTTCGCCTGGGCTAGATTCGAACCTATACGATCTGTTGGACAATTCGACACTCTACCAACTGAGTGTTGTTGTTTAGCGTTGTTTTTTATTTTTTTTTAATTTTTATTTTTTTTTTTTTTTTTTTTATTTATTTATTTATTTATTTATTTATTTTTTTTTTTTTTTTTTTTTTGGGGGGGGGGGGGGGGTAGAAACAAACACACACACACACACGTTGATAATCAAATGTGCCAAACACCCTTTATTTACATTTACGTGTAATAAAAGATCAATTAAGATAAAATGCCTTGCTCAAGAACCTAAGTGCCGTGCCGGGGATCGAACCCACGACCTTCGCATCTTTAGTCAAGTGTTTAAACCACTCGACCATACGACACTTCTACTGCAGCTGAGTGTTGTTGATATATCATTTTCTTCTGCTGTTTTCGACTTTAACCCATTCAAGACAATTGACCACATGTTGTGGTTTGGCTCAATAACTTTTGATTCAGAGCCCTAAAAATATACCAGATGCATGTGTAGAAAGAGCAAAAATGTCTGCACATACTGTGTTCATTTTTGTTGCATGACCATATTACATTTGATGCTAGGAATTTTAAAACCAAGAATAAGCTTTGAAATCCTTAAATTGGCAACACATTTGGAGGTTCAAAATCTGATTTTTAAATCAAAATTGGCAAGTTTTTCAACTTTTCAACAAAATTACCAACCATGTATATTGTTTTCAAAGACATTACACCTTATTAGAACCATGTAGCACTAAAATAAAAATATTATTGTTGCCAATTTGAAGAACAAAATGTGATGAATTTAGCCCTTGAATAATTCCTGTCATGAAAGGGTTAAAAAAGAACTACTTTCATGATACTTACCAGAACCTTCCTGACTTTCATTGCGCTGGTATAGATTTGATGAATACGATATGTCTTCATAAAGAGAGCACCGAAAGACATTGAGAGACCCACGGAAGCTACCAAAAGAGCAGACTACACGGGAGAAGAAAGACACACAGAAATTGAATAGTTATAAGAAGAAAAGAAAAAGGCAGTTATTGCAAATAAGCTTTGAACAGTTTTTTGTTTGTAAGCCTTTGTTCTATGTGTGCGTTTACGAAAGTGGAAACGCTAAAAGACAAATATGGGCGTATCTTTGTACAAAATCCTTTGGTGAATTATTGAACTCGGTGTTTGTTTTCCTAGTTATCAATCTTACCATTCTTAACACCCATAACAAAGATTTTGAAAGGAAGGCTCTGAGAGCAGTGATCAATTATTCATTTATTGATACCGAAATGATGACATCATAATCCCTCTACAAGGGTGGATACGTGGTTGCTATTTTATATGTCTTTTTAGCACGTCGCGTTAAGCCATCTTGAAATATTGAGAAAAATGCTCAATCATATCAGCACTTCGGTATGCATCAGAAATAAAATTGCCACGGCTTACAGGAAATGCTTGTTTATCCAAATGATGTGAATTGTTATAATACTGTTGTAATGGAAGTGACGCTACCATCCAGTGCAATTTCTATGAATGCGAATTCGATTACTGCGATACAATAATTTTATTTATATACTCATATTGCTGTATCATACATTGCTTGTTCCCACTATTTTTAAAGACTATTATAAATCGTATTACTCTTCGAAGCCTATAACTTACAAGCATAGCTTTTCCTGAAACTGAAACTGAAACTGAATTAAGTTACCTTAAACAAAGATGGAAAATCGACGCTTTGGAATACATAACTTGGATGAGCACCTATCAAGTATTTGTCTTGGTGAGTTTCATTCGTACAAATTACCTAATCTGATCATGCGTTGACTGCATTTTCGAACTAGCTTATATGACCGTTGCCATTAGTTACCTGACATTCTATGTTCGTGAGTACAGAGTTATTTTGTGGCTGGACCTCCAATGATTCACTCAAGAGGAACGTCGAACTGTACAGGAAGATGCCCCCGATGGCGATCACGTTGTTCAACATCGGACTCGAGATCTTTAGAGCTCTGACGGGGGAAACGACATCAAATGTTACTATGCGTTCTGCTATTACAGTAAACTTTTGAAAGCAAGTATTTAAATACTTCTCTCAAATGTTCATCATGCATGCAGTTAACTGGTTGTTTGGACCAGCACTTTAAAGTGATAACTCTCTGAGAATTTAACAGACATCCTCCTAAAACCGATCAACACAGATTACGGAATCAAATATTTATTGACGAAATTATCGGCCCGATTTTACCGGATGTAAAAAAGAAAAGAAAAAAGGAGTCGTGTGAAAATAACACGTCAAAAGGCGGGGAGGGGGAGGGCAATTATGCAGAGTAAAAAAATTCTGGGGTATTCTCACAATTCGTTAAAATACCCCTATCACCGCGAAATAATAGACTGACACGCCCAAAATATTAGCTCCTCGCACAATATACCATTAACAAAAATGTGAACTTACCGCTTGTGGCGATGTACAATATTGATGGCAAGAAAAATGATGGCTAGAACAATCCCGAGAGCTGCTAACGTAGTGATGACGATACGATTTGCGTTATTGATGTGTACATCCACCCATTGTTCCGTTGGTCCATCTACGGGTATGATAGAACCTGCATGTATGGGAAGAGAAGATAAAATGAACAAGGCATTAATTTTTACTTTAAAATACAGAGACGAGTACACAGCAGCGTATCCGACATGGGTCCAAGGCGGCGTATATGCCCCCTCCGCTTTGCAGGACCAGAGAAAAAAAAATCACCAAAGCTATTTTACGAAGGTGTTCTCAGGCATCAGAATATGACCCACATTATGCCCAAGACTGAGGAACAACCAAAAAATAATTTATTATATTTAGAATAGATATTGAAACAATCAAACCATAACCACTTTAAGGTTAGGCTAAATCAAAACTGGACTTGACGACAATTTGTTTGATTTTAAAGGTCAAATTGCAAGGAGATATAATAAAATAGCTATGCTGGATGCTGTCACTGACTGCTATACCGGCTTATTCATCAGCATGATCAAAACTACCGTGAATGACAGAAACGGAAATGTCGTTAAAATCCGCTACAAATTAAAAAGATTTAAAAGGACTTACCTCCCCACTGAAATTCAAGCTTGAGACGAATAGTGTCGGTCTCTCGATCAAACACAAAGATTTGCTCCACTTGCTGATCTGAAAGAGACATTTAAACATCACAGAAAGTAAGGGTAAAATCGGGATGTATAATATAATGTCTACGCTTATATTCTGAACTCCACCCCAAAAAAATAATAATTATAATGATTGGAGAGAGGAAGTATGTTTTTGTTTTACAATTCTTTGTTACTTTAGCTTTATTTTAAACATTTTCATATATTTTCGCGAAAAATGTTCGCTGCTAAAATATGTCAAAATAAAGATATTGTTCTGAATAGAGGGTGCAAGGCAAGACCTTATAGAGCATGCTCTGTGATTTTGCCCAAAAATGGAAGGTACCATATTGCCCGACCCCTGTCTTACTCCTTTGCTGATTAATATGTGCATTGTTTATAGAATAGAAGATAATTATTAGGAATGTGAGGGGTTGAATACTTTACTTTGTAACTGCTGAATAACAGCGTTGCTCTCTCGGCTTCCCACTCCATCAAATGCCACTGGACCCTGGGGTAAAAAAAATGACAGAAATGTTTGAAACAATTGTTTTGTCATTTCATTATTTAATAGTTTGATTGAACGCATTTTATTATTATCACCCGATTATAGAGCTTACAATGTTTTATCAAATCAACTCATAAATCATACGACGGTTCAGGTTGACTTTTCCATAATTATCAAATCAGTGTGCATAGAGATGTAATCCTGTTTATGACATTACTGAATTCTTTATTTGCTAAAACCTTGGCCGACCAGCTGGTGAATATACAGTTTGATTACACTAATCAACAATGTAATATTATTTCAAATTATGCATATTTCAATGGAAATGTTTAACCTTGGTGCCAAGTATTGAGAGAGAGGGGCAGAGAGAGAGAGAGAGAGAGAGAGTGTGTGTGTGTGTGTGTGTGTGTGTGTGTGTGTGTGTGTGCGTGTGAGGGAGCGTTTGTTTAGCATTATGTCCGAGGACATTTTCGGACAGAGAACAAAAAAAAAATCATGACAACAATGGTCCTCGGAAGCCGGACAATAGTCCTCGAACGTCGAACAATGAATTTATGCCTTATTCCGTCGACTGTCCGAGGACGAGTAACAATAGAGGAACAATAGTTGTCCTCGGAAGTAAAGCCATGTAAACCTGTGTGGGTGTGTATGTGTGTGTGTGTGTGAGAAAGAGAGAGAGAGAGAGAGGGGGGGGGGGAGAGAGAGATAAAATGGCCTTTATTCAAAAAAATCTCATGCATCACCAGAAGTTGAATTGTATATGGGATACAGGTTGATCTCACAAGAACAAAATTGAAATACATTGTAATTACATTGTGCATACTTATAAAATCAGACTCTAGATTCAACAAACACACTCAAATTATCAGTTAGTAATCATGTTCACAGAGGAGTGATTATAAAGCAGGGGATTGTTGAACATTTCATGTGTCTTGTATATGAGATAATCATTACAATATTAATGGTATAGATGAGGTTATTAATTTCCTTACTAAATACTAAAAAAAAATGAATTTGTTTTGGGTACAGATTGACTTTACATCAATGTTGGAGGCAAATTATATAATTGCATTATAAAATACTGATAATAAAAACCTAGAAACAAGACAAACATGGATAATATCACTCAGTTATGACGAGGGAACTTTCCTCTTATACGCAAACCAGCCCCCCCCCCCCCCTTATAATAGGATTATACACTATCATGAAATTTCTTTCAAAACTGAGGAAAGATATTTAAAATATATGTGAGATATTATTGCAAGCAGGGGTGCAGTTCAATCTGGATAAACATGACAAAATATAGTAAATAATAAGTTACGGCTACAGCATACTATTTAGACTATATATGGAGTGCTCTAGAATGCAAAGTTTAAATATTCATAAATGGAAACATTCTCTAGCTCGGTCGCTCCGCTACCTCGTTTAATACACTTAAAGGCAGAGAAGAATCGTCCCCTTAAAGTCACATAAAATTGTCTTCATGACGATTTCTTGTTGCCTATCACCATAAGAGAAGAGAGAAAAATGTGGATACTAAGCTCAGACTTTTATTTAGCTTTGTGTGAATAAAAGGGGTGTTAGATATTAATCTCAGACTTTTATTTAGCTGTGTATGAATAAAAGTGGTGTTAGATATCTATGACAAGTTACAATAACAGTTATAAGCTACTGTAATACTTGTATCTGATTGGCTGAGAGCAAATTTGTCATAGATATGAGTCAGCTGTTATTGATAATAAGTTTTATGAAACGGAGCCCTGCTGAGATAGAGGGATATAGACATACAGAAAGACAGACAGAGAAAGAGATGAGGAAACGCAAGCAAAGAACTTACTGTGAGACCGACAAACTTGACCTTCTTGGCCTCCTCCAGAAAGATGTCTGCCATTTCGGTATTGGTGTATGTAAAGTCAGCCAGTGTCATACCCGGATGACGAGAGGCAATCACGCTCTCTGAAGCATTCAAGGCTAAGGCTATCGTCATTATCTGAATTTGAGAAAATAGAGCAATAATTGGCACAATAGTTTTCTCCCGTTCATCAGAGGTTCTTCTCCCGTTCAACATTTATAAAGTAGCATAGCGTATTTTATAATTACTTAGCCCCAACTTAATGTTATATTTAATTAAATAGTGTTTAATATTATTATTCACGTTCCCATCTTATATAACCAATCTCTTGGAATAGCAAGATGCAAATATTATCATCATCATAATACTAGCACTCAATATACTTAACTTTAAGATTCAACTTGCAGTTGGTCTACAGCTCACGGGGTTACCCCCCCCCCCCCCCCCCCCTAGGCATTCATTTCCCTAATTTATATCTGGATAGCCTACGAAATACATACATTATTTCATTGGCCTGTATATAGTTCGAATCTCTGTGAATAGGGCCCGATTGTTATTCTGTCTAAAATTCAACCCATGCATGGTTGGAATTAATAAGTGAAACCATTATCATGATTATTACTGATAGCCCTACCTGATCATAACCGTAAGAGTCGCATGCTCCGGAGAAAAGCAGCTCACCCTGAAGGTGATGAAAGAACTCCAGACGATCAGCATCGGGGTACTGAAGATAAGAGAACAGATGATGGTCAAGACAGTTAATTACCAAAAAGATTACTTAACGACATATTCTCTCTCTCTCTCCCCCTCCCTTTCTCTTAGATCTAAAGAACCAAATAAACTTGGAAAGTTAACCTTGCATCTTGAAAGAAAAGTATAAAACAGCAAGAGTTACTTCTCGCTGCTTCCAAGATACAGACGCAAAAACAGGACAAATGAAAGAGAAGAAACACATTATTTAACAAGAGGCAAAATATTTAGTATGTCGATGCGGTTAACAAATCGAACTTTTTGCAATTCAGCATCCATTAAGTTGTTGTTTTTATATTGTGTATGTTACTGTTGTTGAGTTTCTGGCGTGTCCACTTCATCGATCTCTATTGGTCCACTTGCACCTTGTTCCCGATTGTGACGTCATTGTCCCTACAATTCCGTAATTTTACTTAATGAGAGATATAGGCCGGGGTAAGAGCTTTGGATTGTCCATTCGTTTGATAGCGCAGTTAACTCTGTCTTTTTCGATTTCAGTCGCAATGATTTGACTTGTCTATTTTATCCAAGAACTGGTGGACACAATTAGGTTAGGTTAATTTCAAATTTCAAACAGAAATCATGCGTATATTACTTCTAAATAATAAAGGATATTTTCCTGATATTCCTTATGGATACGCTATAATCACGATATCTAAATCTGGGTGATAATATTACCAAATATAATTTGCAAAACTATAAACATGTACATAATTATGTCAGAAATGTCAAATTTTGTATGACAGTTGACCTGTATTAATTGGATGTCACTATTTTCTTGTATGACTTTGTATTCTTAGCATTCAGTAATAAACAAAATAGTACTACGTAGAAAATTACAGTTGAAAAAATTACTTTTTGGATTTCATCCTCCAATTTAATTGCAAAATGAACGTTTGGAACTGACATTTTTCCTCTCTTCCTTCATATTGAATACAAAAAACGACCCTTGAGAAGCATTTCCTCCTCAACACCTATGTAAAATAAAACCGTGATGGGTAGAATTGATTATGTAGGTGGGGTTCGCTAAATAAATTAACCATAAATTGTACGGACGTTTGACAGATCGAGATTCGGGAAACTGGGTTATTAAAATGCGGGGGTGACACGTAAATCATTGATCGTCAAGTAGATAATCAATACGAAGGACTAATTCTATTTCTAATTTAGATAAATGTTGGTTGAAGACGATGATTCAAAGGTGAAAATCAGACAAAAGGTGTTTTCTCTGAAGAAAGCCATGAATGAATATCATGAAAATGGAATAAGAGTTATAAACGGCTGCCACATTCGTAGCTCAAGGAATAATATGGTCACAATCATTGAATTTTTATATTAGACTATTAAACTAACATGTCATCAGCCTATACCGTGTGGCTCAAAAAAAAACGTAACACTTTTTAAATGGTTGCCAAATTAGGCATATATATTTTTATTGGAAAATGTTGATATGTATCGAAAGCTAAAGGACCCACCTTTCATATGATATGAAAAAAATGACAAAAATGTCATGCATCGATGAGCAGTGCTCACTTAAGTTAGAGGTATGAAAATTGGCCTGCGCAGGATTTTTCCTTCCAATTTTGTACAGGTAAGTTATTTGTAGCTTACAAAATAAGGATGATATGAGATATTCATGATCAATAATGACAACTTTTTGTTTCTTAATATCTGTTTTTGATTATTGAATAAGAAATTTATGCATGAACGAACATTAAGGTAAATACCGGTACAGGGGAAGCGAGGGAACGAAGAAATCGATTTACCGGCATTGGATGGAATCAGGTCCAAGAAAACATGCACCCCTATCGTCCCTCTTCTGATCAAGGCTTTCAAAGTACCGATTGAGTAAGGGTATCGATAAAGATAAAACTCTGTTTTGGGGTCGCTCCATACTGACAATGGGATAAGATGTACCATTTGAAGGCTGTGTAACAACTTGGTATTCTGAAAATTGTTTTAGGGGGATATTATCTCTCTGAGGACCGCCTTTATATTATCTTTGACACGCCCATTTTTTAACTCTTTACCAATCAAGATGGATTTTACATAGGTAGGTCAGCCAACTATTTCATCTTTGAAATAAATTGCCCCGATATAGAAATATCAAGCCGAACTCACGATTCCGTTAAAGTTGATCTTTGAAAGATCCTCCTGTATCTCAAAGCCTCGCATACTGAGATAGCCCTCCACCGCTTCATCCATCTGGTCGAAGGTGCAGAATTCTTCTCCTCGAGCCTGGATGTTAGTCGTTTCAATCCTCCACCAGCCCGCATGGTACCAACCGATCAGTATCCATACGTATTTGGGTCCGTATAGCCCCTGTCGGTAGGCCTGTCCGTGTGGTGGTGTCGAATAGGAAAGAATATAGGTGTATTTCCTTAATCTTCGAATATTCAGATGAGCAAAATGAAGGGGTAAGATACAACCAAATACAAGTTCGTTTTTTCGAATGTCTGCATCATCCTCCTCATCATCATCATCATCGATAGATCTAATGCTTTAAAAAAATAATAGGGGCCAGGAGCACAACCTGCCCATGCAGGTCGCCCCCAACTTTTGAAAACCAAATGACATACCTTAAGCAAGAAAATGAAACAGGAGATCTTAAATTAAAGCCTGAAATGGCATTGTGGAACAAGTCCCCTTTGTTTAACTGAGGCTATGGATGAATAATAATTACAAAACACAACAAATTGCCCCTTAATTTCGGGAATTGTGCATCCCTATTTTATTTCCTTTTTGGTTTCTTCTTCGAAACACGAGATCCGCTCTGTCAAAGATATAAATTCATTCACATTGTTATAATAGATTATAAATGTATGAGTCTCACCTCACAGAAGACCTTTGTCGCAGTTTCTTGATAGACGCTGAGAAAGATTATCCTAGCATCATGCCGCTGTCAAGAAAATAATGAAAAGTGATGGGAAAGAATCAAAATAATAACCTTTCTCTTTCATTTACCATGGAGGCGTATATCACAATTTCAGCGCCTATGGAAAATTCGGATAAAGTCCGGGTAGAATTTAGCGCCTTGTATCCTTAAGAAAGGTTCTTTACATAAATTGTAACTATTGTATATCATCATAATCATCATTTCTATCATGTTATTATCATTATTATTATTATCATAATTATTATTATATTATTATCATTATTATTAACATGACCGTCATTATTGTTGTTGTTGTTCTCATTATGATTGTCATATAGTTATAATTATCATCATCATTATCATTAATACTAATTGTTATCATTTACTTTCCGCAAGTAAATTATATTATGATTGTGTTTTTTTTAACGTTGACACTGATCAGTAAAACAATAAACGAGTTGAATCACCACCGTGCCGTCACCAAATCCGACAGTTTTAGTCCTGTAAATATAATTGTATTGCGTGCAAAAGCTGTTCGAGTTCAGTTCTGTGACATGCCCCCCCCCCCCCTCCCGCAATTTGTTTTTTGTAGATTTATATTATTTGAAAACATAGACTCTTTCAATCACTTAAAGGTAATTATATACTATAGCGTTTCTCAAGACTGACGGGTATTTAGATGGTATTTTGTCGCTTGAGCTCTAAGAAAACACATGTATATAACCGGATTTGCATTCCCAAAGTTTATACATCTAATTGCAAATAAACATGTTATGCTTGTTGTGACGAAGGGTTAGAAGGAAGAATTAAAATATCTGTATCTAATGATCATTGGTTTAAAAGTGGTGGTCACCCCATTAAACATCCCTTTCTTTTAGTCCACCCCACATCCCCCATTTTAAAATTTTTTTTTTATATCATGAAGCCGCTACTACCTACGATGTCCACTTTCGTTAGCTCGTCACAAATACGAATTTAATTAACGCATGACCACTCGGGTTATGCGGTAATTCTATCAGTATTGAATAATCTAATAACTACGTCTCCATCTATTACGAAATGGAGAGACGAGATTTGCCTCGGCCGGAACAACTGACAAAACCTACGAGGTAAAATGTATGTAAGTGGCTTAGCAAGGGGGCACAGGGGGCAGTGCCCCAACTCCCATCCAATAGCGAAAAGGGGAGAAAACGAGAGATGAGAAAAAGGAGAGAAAGAAGATTGATAGGGTCCCTCACATATCCGTCCCCTATAAAAACAACAACCTTGTTAATTCGCATATTATTCAGCGAGTAAGACCGGTGCCCCCCCCCCCCCCCACGCCCACATGATACTAGTGACCCCTCTATAGCTGGACTAACGCCATGCCACTGGTGTCTGTATCAATATTGCAATGGTAATGACAAAGATATAAAGAGAAAATCAAGCGTAATCAAATCAGCCTGTTGTATACAAGGCCGGATATGCGGCCTAGATAACAATTGAATTCAAGACGCCAATTTTGTTAATAGTTAATACATTTAAATTTCACCGCCCCACACTCTCTACCTCGATCATTAAAGATGCCTAATAACGTTACATGTATTCTTTAAGGGTGGGATATTTCATTAATTGAACTGCCGCTACGTTTGAAATCAATTTTAGAGGGCGGGTTGGGCCTATCTTATAAACAAACAAACATAAAAAAATAACAATGTTGTTAAGCATACATGCAGCGAAAATGTTTGAACGGTAAAGTTCTATTTACAATTTCTCAATGATTATGATTATGATGCTGACAATAATAACAATAATTATAATAATAATAAGAAGAACAAGAAAAGAAATAATAAAACTACTAATAATGATAATGATAATAATAACATTAATAATAATATTAATAGTAATAATAACACTTGGACAGTAGGACAATAGAAAGTTGCACTTGATAGTACTTGGTGCATTTTGTTAAAGCAAAGTCTTTCAAGAAAATACGGACTTGATCCTGTTTAATAATTATAATAATTATTATAATAATTAAAATAATAATTATAATAATAATTATAATAATAATAATAATAATAATAATAGCAATATTAATAATAAAAATATTAATAATAATGATAATAATTATGAAATAATGATAGGTCTTATTTACCCAGGGTAGCCTCATCAGTGTTGATACTGTTCTACGCGAGGGCCCTGCAATCTTATAATTACCCCGGCTTTTACACTTATGAAAATAATGACAACGGTCAACCCCAAACATTTCGTAATGCGTTGATATTTGATAAACTGTCAATCGAACAATCATAACGCATCTCCTCCCCTCCTCGATATTCGTTAACTTTTGTAATGCAGGATGAATGTACTGAGAAAGACCATGTTTTTATCCAATCTCAGAAACAGTCACTCATACATGGAGGTTTTATCAATTATTTGAATTCTAGTACGTTATGTGTAATCATGGTAATAACAGAAGTAGATATGATGGCTTAAAAACTCGTCATTTCGAATTTCTGATTCTGACACAATAATTAAAGAATAGTGCGTGTCCATTATAATATTGGCAATCGAAAACGTAAATTTACGCGCGCACCAAATGGCATCGGAGCATAGCAATCGGAGTGAATAAATTGAATATTAATGACTTTAAAATCAATTCTCGAAATGTCAACTATAAAAGAGAAATTTGTTCGACAATTTAAAAGCCTTTTTATTCTCTACAGAGATTGCTATTTTGTGACTGACTATGTCGAAGAAAGAAAATCATATCAAAATAAAGATTTGCCTCAATGGAGAAAGACAGGGAAAGATATAAATGGAGGAAGAAAGCGAAGCAAAGAGAAGCAGAGGGGAATAACTTCAAAGGGCCAATTCCACAGGTTGGTGGACATGAATATGGCGTGGTAGTGAGCTAAATTTGGAGAGGGTGGGCGCATGATGAATGCAGCAGTGGCTGAACAAGGGGCAGGTGTCCCCAATAAGTCTTTAAAAACCACACACTATATATATATATTTAAATATATATATAAAATATATTATTAAAGAACCCCCCCCCCCCCCGAGTCTGGGAGGTTGTTTAGGAATCCTGATATCATTATCCTGTATGAAGACATTAAAGAGCTCATATGTTGATTTTTTTCCGACCCCCAATTGCAAGAATACGGTTTGTAAATAAATAATAAACATATTGAAATAAAGGTTTCATTAAATGCTATGACGTCACTGGGTAGAGTTGATCAATTCATCCAGGTCAATTCATCCGGTGCATAACGCGCGCTATTGAAATCGTGTGTAAAAAAAACAACATCAACGAGTGTCGCTTTCTTTTGGGGGATTCCTTACGTTTTGTGGCAAAATGCCACGAAATTGCGTTGTGTTTGTGTGGGTGTGTGTGTGTGTGTGGGGGGGGGGGGGGGGGGGGGGGGGGTGTTACAATACTTTAAAGAACCCCAACATCAGTTTCTTCACCTTTCATATACTTCATAACCTACGCAAATAAATACTGGATACACTAGACTTTATAGAGAAGAATAAGAGAGCAAAATACACAGAAAATATAAAATACGAATATAAAATGGGGAAAAACGAGGAAGAAAAATGAAGGAGCAACTTAATACATCACCATACCTTTACGGACAAATTTCATTACTGAACCAGAACAAAAATTCACCCTCAAACTTAATCTTATTTCATTAATGTATAGTCCAAATACAAAATGGGTCGGTGGCCTAGTTATGACGTAAAATTTAAACATTTCCCCCATTCATGCAAATTCTCATTAACTTATTAGTCTTGCATTGTGTAGTCCCATCTTGTTTTCACTGATTGACACGCGAATAATTATCATGATTATATCACTCAAAGACAAAATTAACCATTGAGGGAAAAACCATAACCATTTTTTAAAAATGAGAGCTGCTATCGCGTATGTAGCAGGTTCTAATTTAGAGCATTTTCTCAAAATAGACCTCTTCAAGACACCAAAAATGTTAAGGCGACATATATAATTCTCAAAAGAAACACTTCGGTTTAGCAATTATGCACTCTAGAAAACGTCTAGTAACTGTTATTTGACCAGATCGCCTGGTTACGTTTTATTAATCTGGGGAGCATTTCATCAAGCGTTTCGCCAGTGATTTTTACCGACAAATATGCTCTCAGCCAATCAGATGCAAGGATTTCTGTAGCTTATAACAGTTGTCGGTAAAAATCACTGACAAAACGCTTGGCGAAACGCTCCCCAGATTCTAGATATTCTGACTCTAGGATTCCGTTCACTAAAACCCCGAAGCTGGTAATCATGACGAGAATAGATTCTAGTCAAATTTGACTATAGATTGTTTTAGAGCGTGTCTATATAGCTCTCTGTATAGTTTCTTCGGTCATTAAAACATTGTTGTAATAAATATGTATAATTAAGGTGTCCCCCCTCCCCTTCTGAAGGTGAATCGACCTCACTTCAGGTTAATATTCAAGCTTTTATTATGTAGGTTGGTGGGTGTTTCTATTAAAAGTACACAATGATTTGTTATAAGACATCAAAATTTCATAAGTTGCTCCAATCAATTAGAGGCCTGGCGCTGTATGAAAAGGTCAAGTAAATCTTTGTTACGACAATGACAGATTCACTAAAGTCTTGTGCGAGGCCTGTTTGAATAGAAAACACTTTGTAGCATAAAAATAATTGATATTATATCTCACAACCAGAACGACAACTATTCTCCATTGGCCTTTGGTCCAACAATAGGAGCACCTTCGATAGACAACTCCTTTGTTTTTCCTTCCATTACCAGTCATTATATACATTTCTCTTTTCATCTACACGTGACGCTTTTACGAAATTTGCATTTTGTGGGCTTAAGAATACCTTTAAGCTTTGAATATTCGTCCGTGGGTCTTCGTTGACGGTTTCAATGGCAATGGTATTCAAGCCTTCTGCTTGCATCATAGTAGCTAGTTCCACCATTTCCTGTAAAGACAAGGGGAAATGTTATTTTTTTATCATTAGGAGAAAAAAAATCAAAATTTTCAAGGAATAACCATCAATAATTTGATTATAGCCCTTTTTATTTTTGCACAGTATCAGGGGATGCCAGCCCTTTGTCAGAATCATATAAATATAACAAAGCCTTACACTCAGTGTGTACTCATTATGAAACACTCTGAATAGGTTAAATAGCGACGTGTAAATGAATTGTTCACACTGTGTTTAAAACTGGAACTTTGCGGTACCCTGTGGTTAGAAAAGGGAAGCAATGAGAGTGACACACCGTGGCCAAAGAGGCCAGAGAGAACACAAAGTGGATTACGTCCACAGTGTGATAAGAAGGCAGTATGTTCACATTGTTGTAAAACTGGAACTTTGTGGTACACTGTGGTTACAAAAGGTAAGCAATGAGAGTGACACACCGTGGCCAAAGAGGCCAGAGAGAGTCTGAACACAAAGTGGATTACGTCCACAGTGTGATAAGAAGGCACTATGTTCACATTGTTTTAAAACTGGGTGACTGTGGGATACACTATGGTAGAAGCACAAAGAGTGACACTTGAAAAAAGAATATACACACTACGTCGTGAAAAACAATATTTCCACAGTGTGACAATGTAAAAACACTGTGTTCACACTTTTAAACACCCTGTGGCCGAACAAAGAATCACATGGTTTAACACGTACCACACTGTGAACAAAGTGGGGATCTGCCATATTTCCATAGCGTTGACATTGTGAAAATACTATGTTCATACTATGTACACACCATGTGAAATAATGTGACACACTGCGGTCAATGAACCACACAGAGATAGTGAATTCCAAACACTTTCCTGGGTTTTTTTTCATGTGAAAACACAATGTTCAACAACAGTGGGAACAGGGAGTGACTCTGAAACACACTATAGCTTTGACTATACAGGTATAATATGTGAAAATACTGCGCTTTCACCAATATTGTGGCTGACGCAAAAAACTCACAGTGTATATGCATCACAGTTTAAGTTAATTGCAACAAATTAATTATGATGACTATGTCCACACTGTGTTTTCACTGTCTTTGTGCCCACTATGGCTAAAGCGATAAGCGGATTTGCAACACTTTAACACTGTTGACTTTGTGTTCACACTATGTTAAAACTGTGTGACATATAGTGCGACACACTGTTGCTAAAGCGATATATGGATTGAGTACCCTTCTGCAGTGTGTTTTTTTGATGATCACACCATTTTCAGACTGCCTTCACACTATTTCCACACATGTGTTCACACTGGTTTCACACATGCAGTTTCCAGTCACTCACACTGCGACATTTTTGTTTCCTTTCCAGGTGTGTTGCGTTGACGAATAATCATCAAACTTATTCTAACATTTATCCGATCTACCAATAGAAACAAAGGCATAGACGGATCAAGGCAAAGTTGGGGTGCTCGGGAGTCATCTACTGTAAACATATTTTGTTTGAAATTGGTTATTCTTTCAGTGGGCTTTTATCTTGAACAAATTAATTACTCTTTGGCCATAGACTGTAAAGATAAAAGAATTACACGAAAGATAATGAAATTAAAGTACAATGGTGACAATTACGGCAGGGAACAATTAATAAATGAAAAATTATATTGTATTTTATAGGTGTCATGATATTAAGTCTTTTTCAATCATATTTTGTTTAGCCAAGCAAGCGTACCACCAGCATAATCAGCTGGCAATGTCAGCAATGTTGGCAATGACAAAGCACCATTATCCAAGGGCTTTGATGATTATTCTCTTCTTTCAGTTTATGTAACCAAATCATATTAATTACATTACAATCACTTCCAATGCCGTATGGTATAAGAATGCATTTTGCACTGCCTCCAGAATAATAAAGAAATAACACCACAGAAACGCGATAGGAATTCCACGAATTTGCCTCAATAGAGGCATCGACTATGCAAAAATATTAATCATCATTATCACGTAGAAAGGCTTTATCATATCCAACTACAAGATAATTATCTTTTATTACCATTATCAAATTATATTTTTTAAAGGATTAAGGCCTATATATCGTAGCTTCTTTTTCGTATGTTTATACTAAAGTTCACGTATGAATACCAGGACCAGATCTGAAAAGCGCTTAATATTTTGCAGCATTATTTCATTTAAAAATCAGTTATCGGGGCCCTGTTTCATACAACTTGTCATCAATGACAAGTTGCAACAACTGTTATAAGCTACTGAAATCATTGCATGTGATTGGTTGAGAGCAACTTTGTCGGTAAAATTCACCGACAAGACACTTGATGAAACGCCCCCAGAAGTCTACTTTTGCATGACTTCGCAGAATGCGAATAAAAAGAAACTCTGTAGACGAAAAGGGAGTCTTCAATTTGTATTATTCACTAAGAATTAACTGATTCAATGGTGTAGCCTTCTCTATTGCTTTCTGTACTGCTGTAGCCGACTGCACCACCCAGCGATGTAGTCATGGTAGTAAAGATGTCTCTTTCTGTTCCTCTGCTTCTCCAAATACTATGTCAACTGACCCATTTAATTACATCTCCTCTCAGTCCGTATTAGTACATAATCCTCCGGGTTACATTGAAAATTAAAGCCAAAAACATTTCGAATTGCATGAAAACGCTGCCATGACTCCAAAATTGCTTTGAACAACTCTCCCTTTCCCACAAAATAGTTAATTCAAGATTGAGTTTTGGTATTTGGATGAATGATTTGTGAGCTTTTTCACTCTTTTTTTATTCCCAGGAGTAAGAATACCGTTGTACCAATGTCACACGAATAGGATTGCTCTTGAAATGTTCTCATAATCCAAATATTGCTACATTTATTTTAACACTTTTTGGACCACATTTTGATGTCACACGTGTGTGTAGTTCCATACACCCATAATTATTTCATCAGTTGGATTATTTCAAAACCTGGCAATACCCACATATTCTTATGCAATACGTAATCAACATTTTTCAATAACATTTCCTTTCACAATGCAATCACGACACCAGAACTCAAATTTATTTTTAAAAGCTGAAATAGGTGAATAGTCACGTGACTCACATCTCTGAAGAGATTAACGTTCTCGTAGATAAAGGCTGCCCTCCTCCATTTCATTTTCATCATACTGTAAAGTTAACCCACCCATTCAATTACTTTTTCTCTCAATCCGTATTGCTATATAATACTCAGGCGTACATTTGAAATTAAGCCAAGAACATTTCAAAATGCTTGAAAACGCTGCCATGGCTACGAAATTGCCACCAATCTACTTTTAAAAACCATTCAGGACATAAATGAGTTAAAAGCTAACAACGGAATAATGAGAATAGTCACGTGACATACATCTCTGAAGAGATTAACGTTCTGGTACATAATGGCGGCTCTTCTCCATTTCATTTTCCTTAGAAGGGCTATTCTAGCAGGGTTGAACACTGAGTTGGCGGGGTAGATTTGGACGGTGTAGGGATACGTTTCCACTAGTTGCTCGTTTGCTTGGAATTGGGCTATGCCAACCTGTAGAGAGAGAGACAGAGAGACAGAAAGAGAGACGGGGGTAAGAAGAGACAGAGGAGGAAAAAAGAAAGATAGACACGGAGGAAATGAGAGACGTGAAGAGAGAGAGAGAGAGAGAGAGATAGAAAAGGAGACAGATTCCAAATTAGGTATCAAATCTCTCCTAAATCCTGACAAAGTGCATGATGTCAACTATATGCATGTCTCATTTAACGTTATCGGTTTAGAAATGATAGAAGAATATGAGCAGACCTTTATCCGGAATTTTTAATTTCTACTCTATATGCTTACCATTTAAATCATTCATCACCATTCACAGTTGGTTCTTTTTCAGAACAGGATTAAACTGAAATTTCATCAATTCAATGAATAGTTTTGCTAAATGCTATGCCTGGTCCGCAACATTGCGCTCATATATCTGATGAGGCACAGAGTTATGGTTATGTGTCCCCTTTAAAAACCGAATCTGGCCTACCTTAGGTATCAAAAACCCAATCCCAAGTGTTCAAATTTTGAACCCATGGAGGCACAAGAACATTGAGATAACCTTTTGAAATTTACTTTATCGTGTTCATTTTCTTGGCAGAATTTTAAAGTAATTTTGCAGCTAAAATATATGATCTTTTTTTTTTTTTTTGCTCGACAAAGAGTTTTCGTCATTGCCCCCCCCCCCCCCCCCCCCAACGCATCACAGAATCCTGGGTCTGTCCCTTTAGCCCAGTAACCTCAACCCTAATCATGGGACCTCTCAAGACACACCCCCTCCAAACAAAAAGATGGCCTCCGGGTCACGTACCTGTACCAGATGATATTGGGCTGCCACGCGATTCAAGACTTCCCCAACCCTGGAATAGGTCGGCCCCCACGCCATCACTACTTGGGGTGAGTTGTACATCATGTCGTAGAAAAGCTGAAGGGCTGGACCCGGGTGTGCCTGAAAGCAAGAAAATCACAGAATCATCTGATTTTACGTCCAATATAGCGTAGCTGTAGAGGTACGCCCCCTACCTCAGTCGAAAAAAAGAGGGAAAGGAGAAAAGGAAGAAAATGAACATGGATAAGAAAATGGATGAGAATACAAGATTAAGTAACCTCTTCCTAATGGCTGACCTTGTTTATTTGCATTCCATCTACCAATTAAAGCCGGTGCTCCCGAGCTCCCCACCACCACCCCCCCCCCCCCCCCCCAATGTATTCACGCTACGCCGCTGATCACACCACCTATAACATTATTTTGTGATACGCCGGGGTAAAATAATTACCGTTAAACGAGGTGAATAGAAACCAATATGTAGAAAATGTTTTTAAAATAATTTTTCATCCAGGAATGATGCAGACCGTATTTGGATGTTTACAGTCATGATAATCAATACCCCAAATAAGACAAAACTAAACATTCCCAGAGTCTGCTTGTATTAAAATTGCTTAGAATTTGCCCCCTCCCAACCTTGGTCATCAATCTCTGGATGCGGTCCTTCTTTGATAATAATAATAATAATAATAATAATAATACCACTGTTCTTGTATAGCGCATATCACATTATAATATAACGTCCATATGCGCTTCCAAAGGGTTTTGGATATTGTTACCCTGGCTTTAGCTCCGGCAGCCGTAATCAGCGCACAGTGCATGTCACCCTTTATTCAGTCAAATATAGAAATTCTATAGAGCTGCTTCCACGTTCGCTTCACAGTAAAATATTTGTGTACATCTACATGTAGTTTATAATATCATACTATATTATGACACCATTTATTATTTTAGAAGACTTTCATCATAAAAGGACAATTCGAGAATTCAACATGCTCAATTAAGCCGCGAGCAATGATAACATACGCGTTAATACACTCTCTGAAAATCATATTCTCATAATCAAATCCCAGAAATAAGTTTAAAATCTATCGAGTTAACACAATATTCCCTATAGCCTTAATTAAGATAGCCACATAATTGTTCTCATTAAATTCACGGTATCTATACAGACGAAGAGACTAAAGCGATGGATGTCCATATAAAGGCTCCCTGACAAATTTGACCTACCAATATTAAAACATCCACCTCCACTCTCTAGATGTAAACAAATTCCCAACATGGGCATCAATCACCAGTGGCATACCATGGGTCTAGACATTGGGGGCATATCATAAATGGTGAAAGAAATGCGAATCAATCAGGTCACCGAATAGGGGGTGGGAGGGGTCCTATCATCTCCATCTCACATTTCATTTCCTTTTCTCCCCTTTCCTCTCTCCTTCTAGATATTCTCTCTTTCACTCTTCTTTTTCTTTCTTTCTCCTACTTTTCTCCGTGCGATGGGGGGGGGGGGGGGGGGGGGGCTCACTCCCTCGTGCCTCCTATAGCTCCGCTACTGCAAAGCGGTTTCTTTCACTTTGTGCGACGGTATAACGAGTATAGCCGCTACACATGATTGTGTAACGTGCAATGCTATATACCCAAGGCACAATCAATAGATACTCGTGTTTTATTAGCCTTGAACACGCATCGGTAAAATTATAATTGGATCGAGAACAAAATTAAGATTGTGAACATAGGAGGATGTCTTCACGAATTTCCGATGTGTGTTTTTTTTTTTCATCTTGGCGTTAGGCGGAATTTCTGTTCGCTTTAGTAAAAATACCTTGGGTGGCTTAATTAATATAGTGTATTGCCCAATCTTTTACGATATCTTGAATTTCGATGCGTTTTTTCATGAAGCTAGTGCCTAGCAACATAATGCGCTCTGTATTGAAGTGTATCATTGTCCTACTTTCCTAAACCACCCCAAACAAATTTCTAAGAAACAATACTACATTCTGCTACTTATATCAAGAAACTTAACAAATGAATTGAGGGGAAATGTGACTAATAACACATTCAGTATTTCTCCCAAATATGAAATCATCTTTGATGGCATGATACGCAATTGATAACCATAAACTTTCTTGAAAAGGAGAATTGAGTACAAGCAAACATAATTATAAAAAGTAGATTGCGAATGTTTTTCGTTCTAACCATTCATATGTGTATAGGTCTTCATTGTAGCACTATGAAATTCCCTCGAAATGCTTTAATATCTCTTATAAAAATTAATGTGTTATTAGTCCTTATTATATATTCACACATTGCCGGATCCAGGGGGGAGGCACTTACGGCCCGTGCCCCCCCCCCCCTTTGGAAGAGAAGTATGCATTTTGACCATAGACGATCCGCCATTTTCTCGATTGTGCCCCCCCCCCCTTTAGAATGAAGACCTTTTTTTTTTAACCCCATAACCCCCCCCCCCCCCCACTGAGCGAATTTTGAAGGTTTGGCGATGGTTTGGCGAAAAAAAAATTGTCGCCCCCACCCCCTCCACTGAGCGACCTTTCGAGAAGCTGGCAAGACCAAAAAAATATGGGTCTACCTTTTGACAAACTTTCATTTTTGTGCCCCCTCTTTTACTCAATCCTGGATCCGCCCCTGGATTCACATAATCTAATTTCTCCATATCAGGAGACTTATGTTTATTCAAAACATCTTTGTAATATTACTTTTCTATGCTTTGCTAACAAAACTGACAATGTGAAATTTGAAATGTGAATTATGAAATGAAATAAAGCGTACTGATATTCGTATTTAATTTACAATCATACATTCGACAACCTCAACTTCCTCAAGACAGGTTTCCCTTAAATGCCTTTGAAACACATTTATACACCAGAATAACAGATAAAAGCAAACACATTGAGTGACATATTCCTCAAATCAACATCTGCAATGTTTTCCAGGTGAGTAAAAAACTTCTCCAAGCAGAAATAGGTAAGTATATAGAGAATGGTCAATCTTTTTATTTTTATATTACCACACTAAACACCAATATATTTGCCTGAAACTCTCATTTATACATGTATAAATTAATATTAAGTACAATGTCTAAAAATAGATCTATGAACAATTCATCTACTTTCATTTTTGTTAAATTCTTTCAACAGTACCTTTAATAACCGTGATGAAGGCATACTACTCACCTGGGTCCAGTTCCAGATGAGCCGAAGTTCGTAGTCGGCCAGCAGGTTCGGGTCATCATTGACATGGTCAACAGCCATAAGTACTGTACAAACCAACTGGTCAAAGAACCTGTCACTGAAGGGCAAGAATCCAGCAATGTACAGCGGTATCTTGTCCGAGGAGTTCGAAGACGACGACGACGACCAGCGGGCGGAGTTCAGCCAGATGTCCTTGGTGATCGAGCAGTTGGACCATCTCTCCAGCGTCCTCCCAGAGGTTGATCCGGGTACGACCATTGCGACGAGAATCGTGATAACGATGATGCCAACGTAAGAGAGATTGAATTCTTGAATCCGCAAGGTGGATTGGTCTTTAATAGAGTTTTTCCTCATTGTGGACGATTTGTTTTGTTCTCAGTGGTCTGCGAATCGCAGTCAAGAGCTGCAAACAAACAAGAATCACAAAATGAGCATAAGACTCCATTCAGGCAGAGACCGAGAGCCAACGAGACCGACAGACGAGACTGTCTCGTGAACTTTCGGAAAAGTTGTTAAAAGGCCAAGAGACCGATTGTGTCGGTCTAATGAGCCTTCAGACAACTATATTCTGAGGGTCCGGTCCACCAGACCGAAACCATAAACTAAAGCCACATACACCGATGATTGTCTTCGTGTTAACTTACTTAATGAAAAGGTTGAGTTCTGGGGGGTGTTTCATGAAATGACTTGTCAGATATTTTATCCGACAAATTTGCTCTCAGCCAATCAGATGCAAGGCTTTCAGTAGCTTATAACAGTTGTCGGATAAAATGTCCGACAACTTCCTTTCATGAAATGCTCCCCTGGTAAAGGTGATAACTAATTTTTGAGCTTTTTCAGTCTTTTTATGTCAGTTTGGAAGAATTATTACAAATGCCCCCATAAAGGTTTGTTCTTCAAATGCTCTTATATTCAATACAATATTATATTCAAAACAGGACAAGAAAAGTCTGGATCAAACTTTCATGCTATATGTGTGCTTAGTTCCATATTACCCCTTTTGTGTGTAGGGCATGTGATTTTCAGCAAGACTGCATGAGTCAAATTCATATATCACTTTGATCATTCCAAAACCTCACAGTACAGGCGTATACATCAACTCAATGTAATGTAGTACGTTATCAACCTTTCCCAACTGCTTCCAGACTGTCTCTTTACAATGTAATCGCATGACCCCCTGTACAGACACTCATGAAAGAGATTGATAATAAAGATTAATAATTGACGTGGACCTTTTAATAAGGGAAATGATATCCATTTAGGAAAATGAATAATGCCGCCTTTATGATGGCTTTATGGCCATGGCTACCCTGTTCAATTTGATTACACAATGTATGCAGAGTTCCTGTAGCGCGTACATGTCATTTATTCTTCATTCGGTCTTGAATCTTTCTCATTCAATTAATATACTTTGCGTTTCCTAATCTAATCAGGTAAAATGGTCCGTATGGACCGCACAATATCAATCTCCACGAATGGGTCAGTAAGGAAGAGATTTTATCCGAACATTCAGCTATTCTATTTCAGTAGCAGATTTCCATCTCAAAACACCCCGGAAAGTTCCTTATAGAATCACTAAAGGTGGAAAGAACTTGACAAAAATTCATGATTGTCTGAAGCATAAATTGTATTCTTGTGTTTGGAGGGAAACATTTCTCTTCGGAAGACAAGTTCCACCTCTTTTGTATTTCGCCGGAGACTAATTCTTCTTCAGCGCATTCAATCAACAAACGAACATTTTCTAGTTTGTGCTCCAATTAAAAATATAACTAGTGATCTTTCGATTATTCATCGCTGAAAAAATAAACCTTTAATTTTCGGTGATTCTAATCGAATCAAGAAAAATAAATCATATCTAGGCATATCCTTCGTCTGACCAAACACGTCAATATATTACATTGACACCTGAAAAAAAGTTGATGATATTAAATGCAAAGGGTGCAGAAATTGGTGGTAAAATGAAAACGTTCACACTTTTTGTGTGATAAAAAGCGTATACCGTACATTATGAATATTTAAAACAGCAACTATAGAAGGAGACATCGTTGATAACAATATTCCTGGAATTCAATTAAATTCTGAGCAATATTTCATAAGTTACAATGATACTGCTTTTAAATTTTAATATTAACCCTAAAAGGGCCGGGATATTTTGGCTATGCCCCCCCCCCCCCCCCGAGATCTCGACCATCGACCGCGCGATCGCGCCGAAAATCGGCACGCACGTCGTCCACAACGTAATCTACAAAACTGTATAGTTAAATGCTCCGAAAAATTTCACATGAATTATGCAAATTTATGCATGAAATAAAAAATTTTGCTCTAAATCATTAAATAAAGCTCAAAAAATGCTAATTTTTGGTCTAGACACTCTTTCCAGCTAGTATTCTTAGCAAATATACTTGAAAAAAAATCGGTATCAAAATTGATTTCTTATGTATTTTATTGTATTTAAAATTTCTTATGTATTTCTTTGGGGTTTTTTACCTTTTGTTTTTTTATTGTTTTTTGGATGAAATTTGTCAGGGACACTTGAGCGAACATAAACAGCATAAAATAAATTAATTTTAATCAGCAAATGTAAAAATATTCATAGATTTCTAAATTTTGGCTGAAAACACATTTTGTATTGAAATTATACATGAAATCACGTTTTTGAGCAATTTTCGGTCTGACGTGCAAGTACGAAATGTTGCGTAACTTCGGAACTGCATGCCCGGACATCGCGAATTTGGTCTCAAAAGATGCGTGCGATTCGAAAGAAAAAAGTCATGTAACGCCTCGGCGACTGCTTTGCGCGTTGCGGACATATCGCGAGAAACGTCTGGGGGGGGGGGGTGGATTCCACCCCCGGCCCTTTTAGGGTTAAGGCAGTGACATTATATACAATTATATATAGAGAGTATTATGATTAAAATAATGATGATATATGTAACAGTAATAAAAAGTATGACTGAAAAGTACGATGCTACAATATAGGGTGTAACGCGTAAGTTCCAAAGAAGCAGTGTGTGTTGGGTACGCCTTTTTAAACAATTTTGTTCGTTCTCGGCTACCAAGGATAACATGGTTTTGAAAAATAAACTTATAGGAAATACTTGTAAATACTTCTAATGATATTAAATAGTAACATTACCAAGTTGCAATTTTCCGATTCACGCATGATCTTCATAACTTTCATAAAACTCAAACATCACTAAATTTCAACCATTCATAAATGTGATATACTTGCTCGATAAGTTTCATTCCCTTCACTGTTACTCTTCATTTATAAACTGAAATTAATAATAACAATTTCATACACCTTAAAATCATAATGACTGAAAAATGAAGGTACAGTGAAACCTGTCTTAGTGGCCACCTGTCTATAGCGGTCACCTGTCTATAGTGGTCACTTATATTGCCTCCCTGTAGCAAGAAATATGTGCTTTAGAACCTGTCTATAAAGGCCACCTGTCTACAGTGGCCACTTTTTCTGTTTCCCTTGGGTGGCCTTAATCGATCCATAGTTCGCAGCACTATATGAATTTCGTCATTACCGTATATCTGCATTTTATGATCATGTCTGTAACATTTCACTTCAATAAATTATGAAAAAGCAGCTGTCAGCGGCTTTCTGTCATATAATTTTGTGTTAATGTTTGACAAACAGTGCGTTAATTGATTGCTCTTTTGAATGACGCCAAATTTCAATAAAGCAAATGGAAAAACAGTATTTTAACTGGCAAGGGTAATTTTTCTGCATGAAAATGTGTATATTAAAAGAAATGGCTTTCATACCAAATTTTTGACCTTGAAAGAGCTTTAAACAAAAATTCAGTTAATTTGGAAAATAGGTCGGCTCGTTAATGAACTCGAGCCCCAACCGATACAACCTTGTTTGCTAACATTAAAAGACAAAAATGTTCATGTTTAATATTAGATATCCGTCGGCTTGACATGATTACATTGCAACATTTATATAAGATTTTAATTTGGGTAAATTAGGAGCCGCCATTGTGCACGTATACAATAACCTGAATTAGGCCGATATCCTTTTCAACTATTGTCTTGCTATACGTGACATGATTTCATCAAAGATAGTGATGACGATGGACGTCATAGAGCTTTAAAACAATTGTTTCTTTCCAGTTTCATTATTTAGTATACATTGGTGATAGAGATTATTAGATACAATATTTTTCACCATGAAAATTGGATTTGTAATGGCTGTGCTTGTAGTATTTGGCGAAAAGAAACTGAATCGAATTCAAATGTCACACAATTCTCATTTTCAAATGTGTTTTTTAAATCTTATTGAAATAAAATGTTATTTTTCATCTGATGAAAAGTCATATCATTTATTCTAATATATAGATTCTAAGATACGAATTTTGCCAAATATCAAAAGGTGATATTATGAAATGAGAAATGATAATGATGCGTAGTATGTGATTGGAATTATGATCTTTACATTATTATCATCAAATCAATGGGCGTTGTGGCGTGCGCCTGTAATCCAGCTACCAGTGGAAGTTATAAACTGATTCAGCGGACCCAGGTTCGAGACTGAGTCACGTCTTTCGGATGGTGACGTTAAAGGTCGGTCCCAGACGTAAATAATCATATCTGATTGATACACGTCTGTAAAAACCCAATTACACACACACACGTCTGTAAAAACCCATTTACACACACACACACAGGTCCAATCAAAGTAATTCTAATTTGTAATAAAATAGAAATGATTATGCAAGACCAAAAGCGGAATGCTTCACTCTAAAAAAATCAAATGTTAAATCAGCTTTGAAAAGTTGGAGAAATGACATTTTCAAAATGGTAAAAATTAAAATTAAAAATTAAAATTAAAATGCTGGATCCAATCTTCATACTGTTAGATCCAGTATGTTAAAAAAGTAAATCTACCATTTTGAAAATGTTGTCACTCCTCCATCCTTTAAATGTTGATTTAATCTTTCTGACTTTTACAGTATCCTTCAGTTCAGGCCAACACATAATATGTTGAATGTCATTCGAAATTTGAAATTTGTTCAAAACTCACCTGCTCCCGACAAAGGAATTAATAAGGTTGAAGATTTGTCAATCTGTCGGTCAATTGAATCTGGTGTCGCCGAAATCACTGGCATGTCTCCGTGGTCTATAGTGCTTTAAGGCATTGGCGTTCTAAGACAACGACCCGGGTTCGATTCCCGGCAGAGACATTTTTCAACCTTTGCAAACATTTCAAAAAGGGAGGACAGCTCTGGGGAACTTTGATTTAAGCTACGCAGCCATTATTCTCTCATTTTCATTTCTCACAGTTTTATATTATATATATATATATATAAGTAATATATATATATATATATATATATATATATATATATATATATATAATATGCATATATAATTCGATTACCTCATCGGCACATACGACTGAAATATATACATATATATTACAACATGATTTACAATCAAAAACGAAAATTAATTAAAAGTGACACAATTCCCATGTTTATAAACCAATGTTGTACATCAAGGAAAATGCATGTAAACCGATTCATAAACAAGGAATGATTTATATAAATGCAGTTATATCTCTTATGGTCACTCACCTGCCAAAAACACCCTCCCTCACACTTATGATCAGCTCTCAGAAGGAAGATTAAACAGTTGTATAGTTTCTATAGTCCTGTCGAATTTGAAGTAATAATTCCAAATGAACGTCCTCCTCTTCAGTGATTCGTCACCGAAGTCCCAACACACCGCAATTCCGTGCTGTTGCATTGATTCCAAACTCCAAATGTTAAAAGGAAACGCGATATAGGCGCCACGGCCGGGCATGCATGACGACTCCAACAGTTTGTAATGCATCCTTATCCCTTAACAATGTAACTTGCATGCACGTGCGTCTCTGATAATGTGCTCACCACAGTAGTCCGCACTGCATGGTCAGCTTGACCCTATTTCATAAAACTTGTTATCAATAAAAACCGCCCCATTTTTATGACAAATCTGCTCTCGGCCAATCAGATTCAAGGATTTTAGTAGTTTATAACAATTATTGTAACTTGATTTTGATAACAAATTTTATGAAACGGGGCTCTGGTCTGTTATAGGGCTTATAATTATTATGTCAGTGTGCCTATTCAATAGTATTCCATCCTATGCTACCAACGATTCTGGGGGTTACATGTACTTTCATTTTCATTAGACATTCACTTTTTTCTTACTTTTATTGATAAATATTAAAATTATGTCCCAATATCCCACCACTGCCACCGATATAACCAAGGAGGTACTAGGCAAGCTTGCCTAGTACCTCCTTGATATAACACACAAAGGACAGACGGGCTCTGTTTCATAAAACTCGTTATCAAAAACAATTGCAACAGATCTACGACAAATTTACTCTCAGCCAATCAAATGCTCTGATTTCAGTAGCTTATAACAGCCATTGTGACTTGTTTAGTTTTGTGAAACAGGACCCAGAGCCATCTATACAGAGAGTTTGGCCAACTTGGCTCCAGAAGGTGACAGTGGGCCATTCTTTGTAAAGTGAAACTCTCGGTCACAAGCGTGACCATCTATTTTTACCTCATCACCGGAAAATCAGATTACATTTTATAATTTGTTTATATTACCAGTTTCTTACATGAAAACGATTTCCTTTTCTTTGACAAGAAAAAGTCATTTACCAACTGTAATATTTTTACAGAGACATTTAAAAACGACGCCCTTCTTTGAGTGGTCACAAACGTGACCGACCCAATTTTCCCCTTTAAAAGAAAAGAATACTCACTAATTTATGTAAAATTGCTTTTAAACTGATCAGAACGATCCCATCATTCAGCAATGAAATGTGGAAACTTGCACTCCAAGGGAAATTAATAGAAAAGTAGATTTGAATACCAACAAGTAAGACCCTTTTGTTGAGCTATGAAAGAAAGTGATATTCTCTCGTTTGAAATAATTACCCTCCATCTGTTTGGGGTAAGATTGTCATTCAAATATCCAAAATGAGAGACTACTACTAGAAGACAAATACTGGAAAATTAGGTTTAAATGAACTATTTTTCACGATTTTCGTCACACACGTGACTGAGAATGGCCCCAATGTGGCCCATAAAGTTCATTTGTTAGGCAAGCATGCAACACAGGCCCACAGCATGTTGTGCCCAACTGCATGAAACAGAGTTGGCCAAACTATGGTGTATTGACGGCTCTGGGACAAAGAGGAAAACAACGCCCTCTCATTACTGCCAAGCGAAAATCGTCCAATCATATCGATGAATAGTAGCAATTAAACCAGCAACAACAACAACATATTATATTTAACAATGTAAATAGCACAATGATCCTTATACTTCCCTCTCATCAATTAATGGCTTTAACCTTAGATACTTATATGTTGCATTATGTTTTGGGGTTTAATGTCATCAACAATTAAATGATATTTTAGTCTTATAATGGTTTGTATGTTTTAATGTGAAATAATGTAGGCCTTATAATGTAATCACAACAATGTATGTAAAACATGCACAATTCAAGCTTCGGCTGCAAGGCATTTTTCTTTTAAATAAAAAGCTTTAATGCATTGAATTGAACTGAAAATGACACAGGGCCATGCCCTATACTCCTTCGCGTGAGGATGGAGGTAGGCCTACGCAAAAAAACAGCCCCTAAATTATTTTATGAAACGAATATTTTAGAGAAAGTCACTGGAAGATGTATAGGCCCTATCCAAAATAGATGTTCCTTTGCAGGTAAGAAATATATATTTGACGCAGGACCATAAACATAGTTTTATTAATGTCAATTTGGCAATGCTGACAGGATCGACTGTGAAGTATAAACCGTTTATCAGAGGAACGGTGTTCATCAATACTTGTTTTGAAACGTGCTGGTGCCAAACCTATTTTGGGCTAGGTCATTCTCCATCAGAACCTCCCCTCCCCCCCCCCCCCCCCACCCCGACCATCGATCCACGCGATGTGGGGATGACTGGTGAAATACTCACTTGCTTGTGTCAGCTGATAACAAAATGTTCTCTTCTTCTTCCAGAGTACAGACCGCCGTTGGCTCCAACCATATATCCTCTGCCTCCCATGTTTCAAATAAATAAATCTTTTTTTTTTAAATCGTATACATGTATACAGGGGCGGATCCAGGATTGAGTATAAGGGGGGGGGGGGCACACAAATGCAGGTTTGTCAACTTTTGGAAAAGGTAGACCCGTATTTTTTTGGTCTCGCTCAGTTGGGGGGGGGGGGGGTGCGACAATTTTTTTTTTCGCCAGACCTTCAAAATTTGCTTGGTGGGGGCGGGGTGGTTATAGAAATCCAGTTTCGATCCCTCCATAATTCCCTGACAAGCAAAAAACAAAAACAAAAAGGTCTTCATTCTAAAAGGGGGCACAATCGAGAAAATGGCGTCTCCTCTATGGTCAAAATGCATACTTTTCTTCCAAAAGGGTGGGAGCACATCCGGCCCGTGCCTCCCCCCCCCCCCCCCCGGACAAAATTCCCATTGAAATTCTAATTGGTACCCATTGATTTCAATGGGTACCCATTGGAAACCAATTACAACAATGCAATAGGTATTTTCATACCCATTGGTTTCAATGGGTACCCATTAGGATTACAATTTCATTGGTATATTTTCAATTGGTATGAGCTTGCCAATTGGTACCCATTAGAATATGAACTGGAAATATGGAAGCAATCAATGGGTACCCATTGATTTCAATGGGAACCACTAATTTCAATGGTTACCCATTGATTTCAATGGGGACAAATTGGTTTCAATGGGGACCCATTGGAAACCAGTTCCAACAATTCAATTGGTATTTTTGTACACATTGGTTTCAATGGGTACCCATTAGGATTACAATTTAATTGGTATATTTTCAGTTGGTATGAGCTTGCCAATTGGTACCCATTAGAATATGAACTGGAAATATGGAAGCAATCAATGGGTACCCATTGATTTCAGTGGGGACAACTCGGTTTCAATGGGGACCCATAGAAACCAATGGGTATACCCATTGAGAACTGGTTATAATTGGTACCCATTGAAACTAATGGGAAACCATTGATTTCAATGGGTACCAATTAAAACCAGTTCTCAATGGGTACCAATTGGTTGTAATATACATGTACCTATTAAATCAGGCTTCAATGGGTACCAATTGTTTCATTTTCCATATACTCCCCGATACCAATTGGCTTCAATAATATTGGTAATTCAATTGGTAATTCAATTTGGAATTTCAATGGGAATTTCATCCTGGGCCCCTGGATCCGCCAATGTGTATATACCGTATCAATGTACCTTATGGAACGCATACGGTGCGTTACGGTCGTCCGGTATGGTACGGTTGCGGATACGGTCACAATAGTCAAATCACCAACATCAGATGCAAGAATGGACGTAAATGCTGCATACCTCATCATTTGTTGCATCTGCATTCAGAGAGGTATATTTTTGGCATTCAATTGTTCTTCCATGAAATAGACCCAATTTGTACCGGTAGTTGCATTTTGTAACTTTTACAGGAGGTTAATTAACTTAAGACAAGTTGATGTTATGCCTTGGGGCAAGGTTGAGGCCAAGTCCGAGAGCGAGGCGGCGAAGGCTTGGCACCGCTAGAGATCCGGCGCGAGAGGGATGCGGACAACCGCTGAACAACCTTTGCAGTGATTGTAAATGAGATTGATACTAGGCAATAGTGGCATTATCTGTGAATTGATATAGACCAACTTACGTTCCACAGTATGATCTTGATTGATTCCCTCATTCTTACAATGTCAATAGATCTACGCATATCATGTTTATTGGAATTAATGCAGTTGAATTTGATTTGAACAGTCGGAAAGCGAAACGACCTGTGTGGACTGTGAGAATGCATATGATTAAACCTCGACAGTTTTGAGTTGAACGTTAATAGGACTCGATATAGGTCTAATGCTCACTGTTAACTTTTGGATCTAAATCCTTAATATTCATTACTATTATTCACAGGAGCAAGTGAAGAAATACAGTCGGTTGACAATGTGAAGCCAACTTTTTCGTCAGCATCACAAGATCAAGAATTGCTGAAGCGTCATGGGAGAGGGAGACGGAACAATGGAACTCTGCTCGACCTTCCTGAGCGACCTCTGCAGCTGGTCAAGCCAGACATCACCCACAAAAAGCTGGAACTAGTACAAGAAAACATTCAGGTTATTAAAGATTGAGTCCATCTTCCATATTTCATAGCTCTTCTTCTTGTACTACTAGTAATCTTCAAAGGGCTATGCAGCCTATCACAAAGATGAACTAAAGATTGCAAGTGGTGCAAGGACGAGTAATGTGGTTTATAATAAAATATTGGAATTTATTGAGATGAGGGCATAAAATATTCAGGAGTAGTCCAAGGAAGCTATAATTATCTTACTAGTAATTGACCAGTTTTGCTCTAGAGGGTCGACGTATATTCATGGTAGCTTTCTAATTCTGGACAAAATGTGTTATTTTTATTTCTTTTGCGACTGTAAATACTTCTTGGAGATTTGTCCAAATCAGCAACAACTTATCTTTTCTAAATGGAAATAACAAATGAAAATCAATTCTTTAGAACAACTAAATAGAATGTTACAATATTAGGAGAAAAGTATGCATGAAATGTCCATGTCAATAAAATAATCACCAAGTGTAACCCTTGACCTTTCGTTATACAGAGAAATTAATTAAATGGACCACCTTATTGTTTACATGAAGCCCATTTTATAGTATCTTACAGACTTCAATGATATACAGTTCAATATTGTGGAAATCCATGGATTCTTCAAGGTGTACATTAATAACAAAATTAGATACTGAAATATTATGTACATGTAAAGACTAAGGAGTCTTATCTTTTGACAGTTTCAGAGAAAAAAATCATTATTATGCACATATAATTTTATGAAATTGCAGCAATAAGTCTGGGGCAATGATATTATGTATCAATATTATTCATCTGGATTATGTTCCACTTTGCTGAGAGGTGTGCACAAACATGGTAGTACTTATAAAGTGACTTTTCAATCCTCTTTTTTTTTAAAAAACCTTCAGTACCTGCTAAAGATGGACCAAGCAGTGGCAGTGGTAGCCGTCGTGGGCAAGTATCACTCGGGCAAGTCCTTTCTGCTCAACCAGCTGATGGGGAAACAGAAGCAGCTAGGCTTCAGAGTGGGACCTTACCTCAGACCTGAAACGATGGGAATATGGATGTGGGGAAAGGTACCGAGAAACTTTAACCCCTTCCATGCCACCAGATTTTTGAGAAATGGTCAAAGATGGACTTTCAAGAGTTAAATATTAACTTTCAATGAGTTCTTTTTGTCTTGAGCAAAATGGGCAAAGATATATTGCATAGAAATAACAATTATATTGAAGGCAAGGGTTTCTGTATGAGGAAGAATTTTCAAGCCATTCTGAGCCTAAACGAAATGTTCAACACTCAAACTTTTGGGCGGAATTTGCCGCCCACAGCATGGTAGGGGTTAATTAACTATGTCTTTCAAGAATGACATACCCCAAGCATTTTATAAAATGACCTCAGTATTGAGACGAGAATGACAAATACTGTTGCCATTTTATTCTCATATACTCCAGAGAGAATGAGAAATGGAAATGTGTCTCTACATGAAATGTGGAAGAGAAATCATATCCCTTAGTGGTAGCAGAAGTTAATCCATTGACTGCTGAATGCTCTAATTCCCATAGGCTTAGTACAGGGGCCGCCTGGTCCCCGTAGTCAGTGGCTTAACTGAGTTCATGAATATAGAGCAAGCCTTATCTAATCCCGACTGTGCAACCAAGTTTAGAAACATGTATCATGAAGTAAGATTTTGTTAGAAATGTTTTAGTTTCAACAATTAGGGTTCTTCTTTTCTTTGTGGATTTTGATACATCTTTCATGTTATCTGTCTTCGCAAACTTCTAAACTTCTAAACTTATTTTGGTTCATGAAGAATATCCAGCATTTTATTGTCATAAAGTATTAGATGTAATAAAATTTGGGATTTGAACTGCCTATGGCAATATAAAGGTTAAAGAATGTCAGAGACTTGAATTTGCAAAATATTGATCTGTGCATGTTGTTGATATCACATTATATGAATGTCCTTCCTAAATGGTTGTCATGGTTTACCTTCATTAGTAGAGTAATGAAACTCCCTTGTAACAAACAATTTGTTTTCGAATCCCGCTGGTTCCAATTTTTTCTGACTTGTGTTTTTCATTACAGATCGAGCATACGATCTTTAACACTGGGAGTAAAATGCCTAAAGATTTGTTTACAAATTAAAAATTCCTCCCCAGTCCAGCTTCTTCGTTTACTAAATATATTTTGTATAGATGTTTATTATAACCTATCTCTCAGTGACTAATCTGCCATCATACATGTACCACTATTTCTCTTTCACGAAAATCACCAACAGCCAACTCAGATGACACTTTCTTCAGGGCAAAATGTGGCAGTGATATTTCTTGATACAGAAGGTAAATGTTTTTCATATTTCATTATTTCTTTTAACTCTTTGATCACCATGGATCAAAACCCTGGACTGTCACATTGTTTGTTTGAAGTATATTATACATGCATTGGCGGATCCAGGGGGGGCACTTCCGGCCCGTGCCCCTCTTTTGGAAGAGAAGTATACATGCATTTTGACCATAGACGATCTGCCATTTTCTCGATTGTGCCCCTCCCCCCCCCCCCCTTTTAGAATGGAAGACCTTTTTTTTTTTTGCTTGTCAGGGAATTATGGAGTGAAACTAGACCCCCATAACCCCCTAATGAGCGAATTTTAAAGGTTTGGCAAAAAAAAATTTTGTCGCCACCCCTCCCCCCCCCCCAACCAAAGTTGACAAACTTTCATTTTTGTGCCCCCTCTTTTACTCAATCCTGGATCCGCCCCTGTATACATGCAAGGCCGTACGCAGCGGGGGGGGGGGGGGCAGGGGGGGCAGTTGCCCCCCCAGAAATTTCAAAATCATACTTTTTTTTAATTGGGTTTTAGACTTCAAGTTATGGGTTCCTTTGAAAGCGATCATCTTGCCCCCCCAGGAAAAAATTTCTGCGTACGGCCTTGTATACATGTACACTGTATGTGTGCCAAAAGTCGACAGTGGCTGTCCCACGTTTGTTCCAATGGTCAACCAAAGCAAGAAAAGAGTTAATGAGGATGATATAGGTAAGATGCAAGTGCACTACTCTACACCACAGTCCTGGTGCTGTGAGAGATGTGGAAAATGTTGAGTGTTTGACAAATAAATCACTTTTATTTTTCCAGGATTTGCAGCTAATAATGTATCGGAGACCTACGATGCCAAGGTGTTTGCTGTGTCAGCTCTCTTGAGTTCTTACCTGATCTACAACTCGGTGAAAGTCATAGACCAAGCTGATTTGGATTACTTGGAGCTCCTCGCAAGGAGGACCCAGGTAGGAAGTACTCCATAAAATGCAACTCAAAATGTTTGTATGATGATGTAATTTGTTTTATTATGGTATCATTTAGTAGTAAGTGAGTTTGTTACTTTCTTGGTTTCATTTCTATTTCATTTACTCTCTTCTCTCCCCTTTATCACATTTTCCCTATTCGTCTACACTTTATCTCACTCTGTCCCTTCTCTTTTTAGCCCCACCCCACCCCTCTCTCTCCCTCTCTCTTTCTTTCTCTCTTTCTCTCTCTTTCTCTTTTTCTTTCTCTCTCTCTTTCTCTCTTTCTTTCTCACTCTCTCTTTCTCTCTTTCTCTCCAAGTTTACCCTTTAGCCACCTCTTTTTTGCTCTCTCTTTCTCTTGTATCTCCTTTATCTCTTTATCTTGTTTTCAAGCATCCCATTCTCTCTTCATATCCAATTATATCACTATTTTTCCTCTTTTTCACCTGATGTGCTGTATTTTTAAGGTTATGTTAAACTTGGAAATAGTTGTATGATAAAAAGCCTTTTGCTCAGTATTAAGTTTCCTTCTTCCCAAAATTTTCTCACATTTTCTCTCTAGTTATTTGCCTTGAGGTCTCAGCTTTCAAGGGCCAAGTGGGCTCAGGACTTCAACCATGATCTTCTAAGTTTTCCTCCATTACTCTGGGTAAGCTTTTTTTTCTGCATGGTATCTACAGAGTATCCTGAGTACATGTATTAATCAAAAGAATGGTATTAGGCATGATATTCCATGATGTAAAGAGATTGTGTTGGCTTCACTTGAATGATTTCAACAGTACAAACTTTTAGACAGAGATGTTTCCAAGATTTTTTTATTGGGGGTTGTCCAACCAAATTTGTGGAAAAGCTACCAGAAAATTACCAACAGGCCACAAAGACAAAACTTTTTCAAATTTTCCAACGAAGATAAAAGCATGTCCTTAGAATTACAATTTACTGACAGGAAACCAAACAGATACAAATTTGGCAACAACTATTATTTTCTGATTTGTTTTTTTCCATTCTACACTTGTAGGTGGTACAGGACTTTGTACAGTCTTTGGACAGCGATGACATTGCTTCAGACCCCAACAAATGGTTACACCATATGATGCAATCCATGGCCTGGGAAGGGGACGATCATCCCATCAGCCTACTGGATGTCTTCCCTCGTGTTGACTGCAGGACTCTGTTCTTTCCGGCTACCAAGAAAGAGATTCTTCAAGACTTGTCCAAGGTGAGGAATGTTTCCTATTTCGTAGCTTTTGAAATCCCCCTCCCCCCTTTTTTAACAAGAGAGGCACAGAGGCTTGTCAAGATTTATATAAAATTTGGTTCATCAAAGCTTCTTGTAGGTTATGGGTATGTTAGAGGGTAGTTAAAGGAACTAGAGAAAGAAATTCAAGAACCAAATTAAAGGTTATTATCAAGACATGGTCCCATTTTTATAAAGAGATGGAATTGATCCAAATTGAACTTCAGACCTTCATTAGATGCTAATCATTGCACAATCCAATGATTAGAGGACTTACTATTGACCTTTTTTAATCATTGTTTTCTTTTTGTCGTTTTTGTACTGTACAATAAGCCCTTGATTGCACTAGGGCTACAGGAGTAAACAAAAATAACAAAAACAGAAAATTGTGAAAAAGTTTTTCATTAATCACAGTACCTTAATAATTATAATCAAGACATATTGATAATTTATTTGAACCATGGTATGATTTTGTTTCTTATTTAGGGTGCATTTCCAACATTTACATTTGATTTGTTCTTTATTCTCTTTAAAAAGCACATATTAAAAATATGTAATATTGATTAAAATGTTTTAAATTTATTCTCTCTTATATGTATTTTAGGCTAAAGAGAGTGATCTGACCATAGACTATAGGCAGGAGAGAGATGAGCTGATCAAAGGTCTGAAAGCTGGTTTGGTGCCAAAAGAGAAAAATGGTTGGTCACAATATATTTCTTATTACTTTTGTTAATTAAATGCATACCTTTTATTTACCATTTATAAAAATCAGATACTTTTTAAAGCTCAAAACAATTGTCAAGCTGAAAATCTAAGAATGAGCAAATAGAGAATAGAGGTTGATTTCTCGAAAAAATATGTTATTTATTGCTATGGGTATAATATGAAAGTTGAGTAGGTTGTACCGGAGTAAACTATCATTAAAATGCTTTGAATTAAATTTGAATTAAAACATTAAAATTGTTTGAAAAGTATGCATGATTTGCGGAGACTTATTGCTGGTTTTGAGCCAATGTTTCATGAATGAGAAAGAGTTCAGGTTTAATTTTGTGCTTTTTAAAAAACAGGTAAGCTCCTTGGAGGCCCTGAAATGGCATCTTTACTGAACGTTCTAGTGACTGCTGCCAACGAGGGCTCACTCTCTCAGGTACTTTCCACCAACTGTTGTTCCTTTCATGAAATCATGGGAAGTTGCCAGTCGTGGGTTCGAACCCAGGCACAGCACTTATGCTCTTGAGCAAGGCATTTTATCTACACTGCTCCTCTCCACCCAGGTGTTACATGGGTACCCGGTTGAATGCGGACGTCATTGTGGTTGGATTAGCATGTGCGCGCTAGGAAACGGGTGACTGGTGGGAATGCTCCCCGGAGGAGTGGAGAATGTGCACTGTATTGTGCAGAATCACAATTGCATCCAGTGACCGCGGTAATAATGATGTAAGTGCTTTGGTCGGTTACATTGTAGCTGGTAAGGCACTTTATAAGAAACGGCTATTATTATTATTATTCAAAGCTGTTCAAAAGGTTTTCCTTAAGAGATTTAGCTCAAAGTTGTATTTATGGATCAGGATGTAACCCTATTTTCATTCACAGGTCAAAATGTCAGCACTCCTGTATGTGACTGTGATCACTCCATACAGATGAAATTGTGTTATCGGGGTGGGAAGGGGCGGGGGGTGATTATTTAATGGGAGATGATTGTCCTGAAATCATAACCGTCTTCATGATAGCAACTTGTTGCTGATAGAATAATGAATATGCTACCCTCCTTCTCATTACAGATCCCAAGTAGGTGGTCCTCTTTCATTCAGAGCCTAGAGCAGTCTGCTGTAGAGGATTGCCTCAAGTTCTATGAGGCAGACATGAGTGTCTTGTTTGGTATACATGACAACGGACCTATCAACGCAGAAGAACTACAGGTAAGCTGTGTGCATTTGAAAGCAAAGCTTTGGCAGTCATCTCTGTTTAGATTGCCTGCTTTATAACCTGTACCAACTTGAACATGTGGTGGGAATTTTCAGTGGATTTCCCCAAATTACCTTGATATAATGAAAAGAGTATACATTTTCAGAGAGTTTGAGGATGCCACCCATGCCACGACGGGATGACTTTAAGGTTACACGATGGATTTCACATGGTTGGGGTAACCAAGCAATCTTAAAATCAGGCATGTGAGACTTCCGGGTTTACGCGAATTTCCGCGTTTTTAAAATCATTTTCTCGCGTTTTTATTCTCTTTCCGCGCTTTTGTAACTTTCGGAGGCAATGAAAAACCATAGATTCTCGTATCATGCTACGTGAGCAATTTGTATAAAACGCCTGGTAATAGAGACTATCAAAATCACCCAGCATATCGTGCGTGCATTCTATGACTGCACCGGGCGAGTGATCGCTTCGCGCGGGGAAACTCTGGCCGGGCGGCCGGGCCCGGGAGATCGCCGAGTTAGCTACGCATGTGGGGATTCGTGCGTGTATTGCGTTGCATGGATCCGCTGCTGGACTTCGTTTTCGAGTGCAAGTGGGACTTCGTTTGGATATATTTTTTCTGCTTTTCAAACACAGTTGTGCCCCATTTCGGAACTTGTTTGTAACTTTTTTTACTGATGTTATAACTTCACAAAAAAAATGAAACGGAGCCACAAGAAGAAGGTGTTAAAGTTGGAAAGACTAGGAAAGAGAAAAAGTGTGTAGTCTGTGAGTATCAAAATAAACAATGAATTTTGAATTACATGTAATCTAGAATTGTGAACGTGAATAACACATGTAAATAAGTAATTTCTGTGTATCCTAGGGTGCATATTTGTTAGTGTCTCAATTACTATTTGTGGTCTATCATAACACACCTACCCAGAAACAGTTTATCCTAATTCCTATGCCTGAATTTCCTCTCTGTCTTGGTATGCACCAGATTGCATAATTTCCAATTTTAAAATGCAAGAGCTCCCTACCGAGGGAGGGGCGTGCCCACCGCCCTATACCCTATCTGCTCGGTCGCTTTGCCCGGTCGCTTCGCTCGCTCGCATTGTTTACTTTCCTCTTCTTTTTTTTTACCTCACTCACATGCCTGTAAAATGTGATACTTGTTTTAATGTAGAAAAAAACTTGTTTGTTCTGGGGAGCCCTTATGTGTTTGTTATTTCAAAAGTGAGAATTCTTCACAGAATTTTATTTTTCAATTTTTATTTGCCAAGAGCTCTTCTAGTTTTTTTCAGAGCTTACATAAATTGCTCTCTGCTCATGTACATTATATTTTTTTTTACTCAGGTATTTTGAAGACTCACTTCCTGATACAGTAAGCCTTTGTATTCCAGCATACTTTCATAACCATAGGCATTGCAGTTTAGTGCGTACAAGTATGTCTCTAGACTATAGATCAATTAGTGCAGGCTCTAATCGCTTCTGCCTTTTGGCAAGACATTAATCTACATTTCCCTCATCATACACAGGAGAACATAGGGAACTTACTTTGATGATTAAAAAAACTGTTGAATAAATGTATGATTACAGTCAATGTGCATTTGGGTGATTACCCTGGATATGTGCTCTCATGTGGAACGTGCGTAATAAGAATTTCCTTTTCAGAGAATGGGAATGGTGCATGAAATGCTTAGCTGTAATGATTTTTTTTTTATTCAGAGACGTATGAAATGAAAATTATTTATATTATACGAGTGGATGTTACTTTTTGCAAAATTTTGTGAAATGTATATCATTACGTCTACTGGAGATGTGAACTTACTCTTATTTAATGTGCTTCAAAGCGCAGTATTGGTAAGAGTCATCTGCATGGAAATTCAATATTTCTCTTGCTTGACTTGTATTTTTAGCTACAGTATCTGAAATCACTCAAATCTAATCCTTTTCCGTCATGATTTAGCATGCCCATACTGACACATTTGCGCTCTTGAACTTTATGTACAAGGCACATGAACCCCATATGTCAATCAACTTGCATTAATCAAATCCATGTTGCCTCAAAAAAGATGCAGTGCATCAACTGAATTTCCTGATGCCTAACATGAAAAATATACGTCACTTTTTTTTTAATGGAACTGCCTTTCATGTAGTTCACTATTGTCTACTGCGGATGTGAACCTATTCATATTCCATGTATATGATAATTTGTATATCTTTGTAAGAGTCATCTGCAAGATAGTGATTAATTTTTCTTACAAGGCCTAATTTGTGAGACATGTTCCTATGAATGGAGCCAAGTGGCTTAATCTTTATTTCTGATTTCCATATTGACTTCCTGT
Organism: Heliocidaris erythrogramma; assembly: GCA_025617745.1. NCBI lineage: Eukaryota > Metazoa > Echinodermata > Echinoidea > Camarodonta > Echinometridae > Heliocidaris > Heliocidaris erythrogramma. The sequence goes on from CM046869.1 coordinate 24,503,086, forward strand.
ACCAGCATTTGTAATGCATGGTGCAACCCCAAATTAATTTCAATGTCGCATGTTTGTTGTGGTACACAGAGTTGTTAATTCTAGCTACCATATGTATTTGTACAGTCTGAGGACAATATAAAAATTCAATGTCGCAAAGAATGCTGATTTGGTGTTTGTATCTGTAGACATGCTACATGTATGTGCTATCTCATGTAGATATGAACATAGGAGGATGCGACATGAAATCAATTTTATAGTGTAATTTACAGCAAGAAAACTAAAAAAACAAATACGGGATGAAGTATTTCCTTGACAAGTTACCTACAAAAATAAGTTATAAAAAAAAATACTTAATTCCATAGATAAGTTACCTACAAATGTAATTTTTAAAGAAATACTTCATCCCGTATTTGTTTTTTAGTTATCTAGCTGTAAATTACACTATAAAATTGATTCCACATCTTATCCTCTTATGGTCATATCTATATCGTAGCATTTATCATTGCATTTATGAAACACACATAAAGTGAATCAAAAGTGTCAGTTGATATGATCACACTCTTAAATATGTGACTTTCTCATGATTTTCAAGAATTTTAAAGATAGATTTATCCTCCACTTTAACATTTTACATGTACTTGACAATATGATATGAACAGTTTTGTCGAGTATTATGAATGTATGCCAATGGCAATTTTATTGTAATTTAAAACCTGAAATGGCATTACAACCCTTTTCTTGTATTCTTTACACAGGCCTGGCAGGATCAAGCTTTGGGTAAAACTGTCAAGTTATTACACCAAGTCTTATTTGGGTAAGTGTGTTCTCTGTGAGGAAAGGAAGCATCCTGCTGCAGCGACCACCTGTATAGGAAGAGCTCATGTTTTTGTTTCCCTTGAACAATCTTTTTTTCTCACTGAAACCTGCAGAAGTAGGCCCTGTAGGAAAAGATCACTTGTCTATAAAGACCACTTTCTTGTTTCCACTGCTGAACAGTTCTCCTATCAAAATCTGAAGAAGAAAAAAAAAACAACCTGCATTATTGGTTCCATGACATTAGCTCCTGTGACAATTGCTCCGGTCTAACTCTGCCATGTTAATCCTAAACCTAACCATAACCCCGATCCTAACCCTAATCCTAATCTTTACATTGTCCTGAACAAAAAACCAAATCATGACCTTGACCTTAACCTTTGACCTTTCGAGATATGGACGGTGGAGCAAATGTTGTGTCACTTCATTACTACAGAGAGGATATGTTTGCAATCACCACATCCTTTGTTTTCCTTGAATAGTGTTAACAGCGTTTCTTAATGAAATCTTTACAACCAACCTGTATTTAGAGACCATATTCTCTACATCCCTTGAACTGATTTCTCAGTGAAACTGTTAAAGTGGCATTAAACTGGCAGAACTTGAACAGCGCCATCTTACAGTGATTGCTAAATCAAGATTATAATTTGAAAATTAATTACATTTTATTTTGCATTTTGACAAACGGCTTGTTTGGATAATAGGTAAATTTTATATTTCAAACTATTATTTTTGACTTTGTATTGTGCAATATTGTGTGCAGGTACATTCTAAGCTTTTATAAACTAGAATGAGGCATGATGGGAAAATGAGAGGCACAGACACTTATCGAATCCTGTTGAAAGATGGCGCTATTTAAGAGCCCCAGTTTACTGTCACTTTAAGGTAGAACCTGCATACAATCATCATTCATTCAACTATATGCAAAATTATTTTTCAATTGCTTTTAAAGACTGCATGGTATATTGGATGGTGCATCTAACTCATTGGTAGGACAGATTACCGCCAGGGCTGAACAAGTCCAGGATCTCAATGATAAAAAGATAAGACTAGCTTGCAGTGAGATACAGCACAGATGTGAGGTATGTTCTTTTCCCTAAAATATTATGTAATTCGTATATAGTGTAATTTTCAACAAATTTCTGTTTTGCCCATTTAAAGAAGAAAGAAGCTTTTTATTCAACTTCAATAATACTGAAAATATATATAATGTATGTAAAATATTTATTTTGAAAAAACAACATTTCTTTCATATTTTTTCTCTTCTCCTGAACTATCCCCTACCTCTTCTTCCTTTCCTTCTTTTTTTCCTGTTCTAAACTCTTTTTTCCTTCTGTCTTGCTGATTTTAGTTGGTAGTTGAAACTGCCCTCTCTCAGCTGGAACTGCCGATGAGAAGCCGAGACTTTACACACACCTTCCATTCCATCAGAAATCAAGCATCTCACTCCTTTGAGAGCCAGTTGGCTAGGTTCAACACAAGCAACCACTTCAGGGATCATCTTAGCAAACTGCATGTAAGTCAAACTCATAGATCTCCTGCTAATTTCAGCAAAAAACGACTTCAGGGATCAGTTTCATTTATTTCAGCCAATTTAAGAAGACACTAACTTTTCTCTTAGTATCAAGTGCGCAATTATCATTTTATGCTACCAAGTGTTAGATAAGAATGCGTTGGATCGGATTTGCCGAAAATATGGGGGAGAGGTTAGTGATCTACTAGCATTTATTTGAATATTCATAACAGTATTTCACGTTGATTGATTGTAAAGTGTGATGTCATATGAAATACTCCTGATCTCACTGTATTTCATGATCAACATGTCTACAGATTACTTTTCAAATGGCAGTATGAAATTTCAGAATGATATTTCTCTTTCTTTTGTTTTGAATTTCAGAACAGTCTGCAGAAGATGAAAGATTCATCTACACTAAAGAACACCAGAGCATTAGAGAACGTTCTGCTTGTGGCAAGAGAAAAAGCATTAGGTGAAATTGCAAATTCATCTACTCAAAAATGAATATTGTCGTGCGCTCAGCAGAAGGGTGCAAACTTGTCATTATTTTTTTTTTAAATTCAGTTTTGTAATTAAAGGTAAAGAAAGGACACAAAGAATTGATAACCTTTCACTGATAATCTAGATGATGTACAGACTGACAGGTATTTTGTACATTTAGTCAAAGAAAGGTCAAAAATGTAAAATGTATTTTTAGAAATGTACTTCTGCTGGCAATGGATCTATTTGCCGAGTGCACAACGATAACTTGAATAGCATTCTACATGTATATGCTAGTATTAGTTAATTTATTCTGCTAAAATTATATTATTCTATGCCATATATGCTGATCAATGGAAGCATCAACTTCTCAGGCCTGTCAGACTATTCATGAGGCTCCTTTATATTAATGATTCGGTACCACAGATAGGTAGGAATGACACTGATGCTATTTGTGTTGCTGCCCTCTGTGGGTTAAAACATTGTAATCCAAGGCAAGCACATGATCAGTAATGGAGTAAAAGTGCTGAACCATATTTTCATTGACTGACTTACGAGTTATTCCATTGCTTGCATATCTGTGCTACTGATTAATTAGACAAGACACAATGGTGATGATTGTAGATAATGATGTTACAAAACATTGAAATAAATCATAAATATTATTGTATTATGCAGTTTTAATGTTTGGTATGATATTCTGTTTGTATGCTTTGAAAATGAAGAATGAATTAATATTGAATAGCACTTTCTTATTCAGGTTGATTTCGTGAGCTAACCACAAATCCTGGACCTGAGCCAGGACCCCCCAAGGAGGTAGATAAAATTAGGCAAAGCAATGGGTCTAGGAGACTTTCTCCATGATATCCATGAATAATGCTGAGAATATGCAAGCATACTTTTTGTCCATGAAGATACTATTCTGTCATTCCCTTATTGCATAGTCTGATCACAATTCATGAGCCAAATCATTTGTGCATTTTCTTACCATACCCATTATTTTGCCACTTTCTTGTTCAGGTTTATATCGTGAGACTACCACAAATCCTGGACCTGAGCCCCTGACTCCCAAGGAGCTTGATAGACAGAACAGTCAAGGTGAAAAGAAAGGTCTGGAGATGTTCATCAGTGAAGCTTCATTAGCTGTGGATGAAGCTGGCTATAAGTTGCACTCTGCTGCTCTTAAGGTCTGTTATATTTTATATTCTATCTCAGATAAACAGACTTTTCACCTGTCATCTTCAAATCCTATCTCAAAACCTACTGTATTCAAATGCCAAGCAGGTATGGTCTTTGTATCAAAAGATGCAATGCTGTGTTTCATCCCATGGTCAATGCACTTCCAATCTGCATGAAGCTTTTAAAAGTTTGAAAAGTATGCCAAAAAGGGGGTCATAAAGCTACACACCCCAGAAATATGTGCAATGCGACACGTTTAATGCACTAAAATTTTAGTGTGACTTGGCAACGAGAATATCATTGAGGTTTATCAAAGAGAATGATATCATTTAGAAATCGGTGAAATTCATATCGGTCAGCTTCGAAATCGAGATGTGCAGTCATTTATTATGTGTGTGTAGCTTTAGGACCCTTTCAATTTGTGTTGAACAAAATTAGACTCGGGCATCGATATCGACTTGCAAATGTTTAATACTGACATTCATTTGAACCAATTTTCTCAATGATTCCACTTTAGAATATGTAGATCCAAGGTGGATAAAAGAAATTTCACATAAACCACTGAATTGAATAATTCTTAGCCACTGAAAACAAAGTGGGTAGGTTTCAGTTTCCCCATCATAATATTAAAAATTGTCTTTTTTAATAAGTTTAATTAAGATATGTATGCATTCAACTCTGCAATCAAGTGGGATATGATACATGAAGAGACATGAATGCCCCCTTTTACAAATGAAATCATTAAGAAATTCAGAAGAAGAAAAAAAGAAAGAGAATAAGAATGCTCATTTTCTATCTAGGGGGGGCAAAATTTCTTATGCTTGTGATTTTCCTCATATTTTTTTTTTCTTCAAATGAGTTGTCAAAGTTGGGGTGCGGCCTATCGGCCGGCGAATACGGTATCTATTTATCTATTGGGGTGTTGCAAGAAAGTTGCAATCAATTGCAAATTGTAAAGCAAATTAGAACAACCATTCTGAATGGTTCAGGGTCTGCCCATTCAAGAAGATGCGCTTGCAACAATGATTTTGATTGGTCAGTACCGATCAGTTGCAACTTGCAATCAATCGCAACTTTCTTGCAATCAATCGCAACTTTCTTGCAACTCCCCATATGACCCATGGCTTGAAGGTCGTTGGGTCGGCAATGTGATGGATCTTGAGACACAGGTTCTCCAAAACTTTCTGTCTTCAGCAGTTCTGTCCCTGTCCACTGCTTTTTGTTATCAGTCCTGGGGCCTCTTGCACAAAACTTGCGTTTGAACGCAACTCAGGAAAATCAAACGCAACTTTATTTTCAGCCAATCAGAAGTGCGCATTAAGGACTTGCGTTTGATTTTTAGGAGCTGCGATTAAACGCAAGGTTTGTTCAACAGGCCCCAAGTCTTAGTTGGTCTGCCACGTTTTCTTCTGCCATTGGTTCCTCCTTGGAAGATGGTGTTTGCCAAGCTATTCTTCCATCTAGTGACATGACCAAACCACTGCAGGTGTCTTTTCTTCACAATTGTGATAATGATTTCATGATGTATTTTGTACATGGAAGAACCACAGGAAGGGTCAATACTTTGTGTATATACATTACCACTCCATTTCTTTATTCTTCTACAGTCAGAAATGAAAGATGCAGAGGACGAAGGCAGAAGAAAGAATGAAAATCTCTTGAAAACCGCATGTCACAAGAAGGTAAGGTTTCATCAGACTTTCTCTAATTTATGTATGTGTACTGTAAGAGTGCAAATTTTCACACGATTAATTTTTCGCGCTCGGCCATGTAAGGTGAATTTCACGTGTTTTTAATTTCGCCGACGCGCTAGGCTCATGGGCCAAGGAATACATAAACAAAAATATTCATGTGTTTTTAGTTTGGCGCAAATTGCATGCCGCGCGAAATGTGCAAAAATTTCAACACCGCAAAATATTCCACGTTTACATAGTTACCATATCCAAACACTTATGTAAAATACATTTTATATCTAAGGTAGCTTAATTAGCGAAACGTAGTGACGTGAAAAGACACGTCCAGAATGCAAAGTGCATGCTGTTGAAAATCATAAGTTTATTTAGAAACATATCACTAAATCATAGAGCGGGTTAAAATACATCTACTAACTTGATTAGGCTTAATATTACCAAAACTGTCATTACAAATTTTAAATTCTATCGCAAACAATTTTTATGTTTGCGTTCCGGACGCGTCTTTTAGTGCCCCTAGTTTCGCTAAGCTTCCAAATGAAAGATATTTATATAAACCATGATTGTAATTGTTGTGATATGGAAGGTCTTTCCTTGATGGCTAACTTACTTTTGATGGCTTTTTAGCTCACCTGAGCCTAAGGCTCGAATGAGCTATTGCGATGGAAATTTGTCCGTCGTCCGTCGTCCGTCGTGCGTCGTGCGTCGTCCGTCGTCCGTTAGCTTTTTACATTTTCATCTTCTTCTCCAAAATCCATGATCGGAATTCAACCAAACTTGGTAGGAATCATCCTTAGGGGTAGGGGACCCAAAGTTGCTAAAATGGTACATGTGGCCCCCAGGGGGGCCCAGGGGGAGGGCCCCCAATTGTAAAAGCTATGTAAATTTCAAACATCTTCTTCTCCAGAACCAGGCATAGCTCAGACTTGGTATTGTGTATGGAGATACCTCTATAGATGAAGAATGAATGTTGTTCATGAAATTTCTCTGAGTGGCCCTATAGGGGCCCTGTGGGGGTAATATACTGGAGGGAGGGGCGCTGCCAGGCAAAATGTACATTCTGATCTTCTTCTCCAAAACACATGATCGGAATTCAACCAAACTTGGTAGGAATCATCCTCAGGGGTAGGGGACCCAAAGTTGCTAAAATGGTACATGTGGCCCCCAGGGGGCCCAGGGGGAGGGCCCCCAATTTTAAAAGCTATGTAAATTTCAAACATCTTCTTCTCTAGAACCAGGCATAGCTCAGACTTGGTATTGTGTATGGAGATACCTCTATAGATGAAGAATGAATGTTGTTCATGAAATTTCTCTGAGTGGCCCTATAGGGGCCCTGTGGGGGTAACATACTGGAGGGGGGGGGGGGGGGCGCTGCCAGGCAAAATGTACATTCTGATCTTCTCCAAAACACATGATCGGAATTCAACCAAACTTGGTAGGAATCATCCTTAGGGGTAGGGGATCCAATGTAGACCATGGGGGTGGGGGGGGGGGGGAATTATGTTAATTTCTAACATCATCTCATGTACATCCTCCTAGTTGTTTCAATTTCTAACATATCTCCTGGTGGTGCTAGAGAGAACATGCACCAGATGTGAATTGATCCACCTCAGGTGAGCGTCGTGCCCCCTGGGGCTCTTGTTTATAATCAAGATCTCAATTGGTTGTTTATAATTGAAATGATTATGCTAGAATGTTTTTCGTGTATTTTCATCTAGATTCTGGAGGTTATGGAGTACACCAAGGAGAGTACTGATAGCAACAACTTGGTCTTACCCCTGAATGAAACTGATCTGACTGACAGGTACGGATATAGAAATACCATTGTTCGCTATGTTGATAAGTCAATGTTACACTGCCAAACAGGTCTGAATGCACCATAAACCTGCCTAGAACTTGTAAATTTTCAATTCAGAAGGAAAAATGAACCTTCCCTTATTAATATTTACCCAGAATCGGTTGTTTTTAATAGATTGATTATGTATTGTCCATTGAACATTCAGATACTTTTGTGCTTACAAACATCAATGACTTGCAATCCTTTCTAAACACTTTGTTTTTCATAATGTTATAATTTCTTTTCTGCTACCCGCTTCAGGTTGGCAACAGCTCTGGATAGGGCCAAAGCATTGTATCAGGATGCCATGGTGAGATTGTGTTACTGCAGGATTTTTATTGGTAGATTTTCTTTTTTCATTTTTGGATTTATTACACACAAAATATTACGCACTACCTTGCATAAACGGATACATTATTGCTACTTTTATTTATTCATTCATTAATCTACTTCTACACTCATAGGGTGGAACACTTTAACAGCAACGATTATATTTTTTCCATTTAGGGGTGTAAACAAAAAAATCGTAGGAATTTACACATCTGAATTACTATTTATTATCAACAGTTTGTTATGACCTACAATGTAATTTGAAATAGTATGTGCCCATCTAGCATTTATGATTATAGTCTTTAATTTATATATTTTCTCTCATTGCAAGAAAAATACATATTTCCAGTGTTGGAATTTGCTTTCTTATAATGGCATGAAAAATGATCCTATGAACTTTTTGCTCTTGGACCCCTTCTGTTTATTTCTTTCTAGTTTTGTTTCTTATTTCTTATTCAAAGGGTCATTAGGCTGGGTTTCTTTTAGAGGATGATCATAAGAACCATCATTTATTTCCTCAAAAGCCCTATTTCTCGCATTTGTATTTCATTAAGTGCTGCATAAACAGAAAGGAGTATTCAAATTGTTTCTTAAAACAATTCTGGAATTCATTGTTATACTACTTTTTAAAGTGACAGTAAACTAAGCTCCTAAATAGCACTATCTTTTAACAGGATTTGAGAAGTATCTGTCCCTCTCATTTTCCCAGCATGCCCTATTCTAATTTGTAGAAGCTTAGAAATGTACCTGCAGGCAATTTTCCACATTTGCCAAGTCAAAAATAATAGTTTGAAATATGAAATATGCCTATTATCCAAACAACTTGTTTGTCCAAATTCAAACTTAAATGCAATTAATTTTCAAATTATAATCTTAATTTAGCAATCACTGTAAGATGGCGCTGTTCAAGTTTTACCAGTTTAATGCCACTTTAAGTTGTGTGTCTCATTGTTTGTTTCAGCATGATTTCATCAGCAGTCAGGTGTACCACTCTGGTGTCATGGAGTTGGATCGTCGTCTTCAGGGTCTCTGTGCACAGAGAAGGCAGGACAACGTAGAAGCATACTCCAGAGAGGTGACTCAATTCAACTTGTCTATAAAGGCCCCCACCAACTTGGCCCCCACATCATATATAATGGACTCAAAGAATTATTAATGCTCTAAAACCAGAATTTCTTGCAACCTTCTATTTGCAAATTTGTATTGCGACAACCAGTTTTGCTCGAAGCTAATGCCAGTTTTAAATTTCTTTAACATTGCTCTTACAGGTTGAAGCTCCATTGAAGATAGCGAAGCAGGTGGCTCTTCTCTCGGTTGATAACTATGAAACAGTCTTCAGTACAACAAGATTTGTGAGTACCTTATCAAGCTTTATTCAATATGGGTAACTGAGTTATGGGCCTGTTTCATAAAACCTGTTATCAATGACAAGTTGCAATAACTGTTATAAGCTACTGAAATCCTTGCATCTGATTGGCTGAGAGCAAATTTGTCAGTAAAATCACTGACAAGACACTTGATGAAATGCCCCCAGTATACTAAAAAAAAAAGAAAGAAAGGCAATATGAAAGGTTTGATGGCAATGTTGTGCCAGAAACACAAAAATATGCATTTATTATTTCAAGTTGGGTTTATATTGTGGTGTACTTTTACTTTACTTTTTACTTTTTATACTTTTCATTCTGTGCATATGGCATAAAAAGGAAGGGGCTGACATTCATTCAAAAGGAAAAAAAGTAAGGAACAAGTGTTAAATACATTTAGAAGCATCATCTGGTTATGGTAGGGGTGTCATTTACATTGTCTGTGTTATTTTTATAAATGTTTGTCTTTGTTTTCTTTCTGTATCGTTGGTCTTCTTCCTTTCCTCCTCCACCTCTCTCTCTCTCTCTCTCTCTCTCTCTCTCTCTCTCACTGTACATGTATCTATATAATATATATTCCCCATTTCATTCTTTCCTCACTCTCTCTCTGTTCCTTCTCTCTCACTCACACTCTCTCTCATTCTGCTTCCCTCTCTCTATTTTTAATATTTTCATCTCATTTTTCTCTGGACTAGATCCGTAGTGTTTGTCTGTTGAATCTGAACGAAGGGAAGCCCAAGAATTGGCCCAGTGACCTCAAGGCCAGCATCATTGACCTCTTCATCCAATCTGACCCTGACCTTCAAAAGGTCATAAGGTCAAGGGAAGGTTTCTGGTCTTCTCTCATAGGGTTTTTCCAGTGGATTATGAGTCTGTTTAGGTGATAATTCAGGATCAAGTGATAGTTTTAATACTCACATAATATGCGAAGGCACCTCACAAATGCCCCAGCCCTGCTAACAGCAAAATACAACAACAAAAAACAAACAAACAAACAAAAGATTATGCAGGCCATACAGGCAACAGTTTTTGTAAAAGAAAATTATTGCCAATTTGTATGTGAAAAGTATGATTGCATGGTACACCAGTAAACTAGGAGCATTTGTTAAGTGTCTTACTACCTCATGTGGTCGCCCTATAAAGTAGTTCTATTATTTTATAAGATTATGAGTCAGTCACTGATTGCAATAGAACTTCATGAAAAGTGCGATAGTGTTGTGTGTATAGTTTATTGTTTTTGTTGTGTTAAATGTCATTCTATGTTTACCATTTCAAAAGCAGAACTTATATTTCTGTCATTTATTGCCATAAGAGGTACTTTTTCTTATGATAACACAGTAAATAATGAATCTTCTCATCAATATAGACATAGAAATTTACTCCCAGTTTCATTACATGAAGTTTATTGAGGCGATTGCCATCGATCATTTTCAAACCTGGGCCCTGTTTCATATAACTTGTTATTGATAACAAAAAACACAAATCTATGACAAATTTGCTCTCAGCCAATCAAATTCAATGATTTCAGTAGCTTATAACAATTATCGTGATTTGTTATTGGTAAAAAGTTTTATGAAACAGGTCCCAGGTGTAGTGATAATAACTATCAGTGATGATAATTAAACATTGATGGCAGCTCTGCTTAAGAAGTACATATACTTCATTTCCAACAATTGACAGACATGGTGCAATAGACCTGTTTACAAATATATTCAAATTTTATACATACTTTTATAACAAAGGTTGATCTTGACAACCTGAAAGCTTGTTAGAGGCTTGTCAGACATAGCAACAAGTAATGTATGCAAACTGGATTCCAAGTCATGTATGCAAACTGGATTCCAAGTCTTGTAGTTCATTCATGAATAACAGGTTGATGGAATACCTCGTTACTAGGTCCCCAAGAAAGAAACATCCATAAATTTGAATAACAGGTCTATTGATCATGATTATAACTTTATGTAACAGGTTGCATTTTATTGTAATGTTTTGTACTGTATTGTATTAAATCTGTGTATTGTAAAAATTCAAAAAAATAAATACAAATGTGTTAAGTTTAAGTTCATGCATTATCCTGAAAATATGTGAGATTGTATCGTATTTTGAGAGCAAGAAGGACGTTAACTGTGTGTTAAAGTACAGTCAAACCTGCTTTTGCGACCACCTGTATAGAAAGACCACCTGTTAATAAAGACCACAATTTTTGTTTCCCTTGAAAAGTGTTTCTCATTGAAACGTGTATTAAACGAACCTGTACATAAAGACCACCTGCTCATAAAGACTGCTTTTCTTGTCTCCCTTGAGCGGTCTTTATATACAGGTTTCACTGTATATGAGTTAACGCCCTTCTGGCTCCAAACAGACGGTATCTTTCCAAGAAATAGACACTTAGATTTTCTCATGTACAAAGAGTGTCTATTTTGACTTCATGAAATTTCATAGGTATGGTAAACTGAAAGCAAAAACTTTGAAAGAGCCACTGAAGGAACTAGGGTCCTATTATAATCTGAATTTTTGTTGAAATATTTAAATTTCAAGTGCCTATGACTAATGTGATGTTCCTACATTTAGGGGTATCATCCTTATCACTGGCATTGTGATTAAAAAGAGATAAAAAGGGTGATTTTTTTTTCTATATTAGGAGGAAATATTGAAAAATTTCTCTTTTTTTCTTCAACTTAGAAATTGCCAGTTTCACTGTTTTGTCACTTTTAAAGAAGGAAACAAGAATCCCTGTTTACAATGATTTTGAAAATATTTCAAGCAAGAATGAATGCACCAAGATCTCAAGATAACATTGGTTTTTATTATATTTGGAAGTACCTGTGGCTGTAGAAATATTTTACAATATCCTCATATAAAGTATTTGTTAGCTATTGTTGGATGATGTGATATATGAAAAAAAAACTTAATAGACTAACAAACAATAGTACTCCAAACTGTGTCATTGTTAATTAAGGAAACATACGTGAAAACGGAAGTCTTTCATTTGCTGTTTAAAGATAAAGTTGAGTTCTGGTCATGGGATTAAATTGTGTGAGAAACGATCTCTGAGCAGTTGGGGGGAAAGTTGATCATGTTGAATTAGTGTCTACTGTGAGGTTTTGGAATCATCAAAAAAATAAGAAATTGACCTGATCTCACTGAAGAGCCCATGCACTACACACAGAAATGGGTGTATGGGACTGCACACACATGTGACATGAATGTTCGGCCTTAACACTTCAGCTATGTCTTGTCATATTTTGAATATGAGGGCAATTGAAGAGCAATCCTTTCCAAATTCCAGGGGATATTTCTACAGTGATGTTCTTCCAAACTGACATAAAAGGAATGAGAAAGCTCACAAATTATTTTTCACCTTTCCCATGCAGAACTACTCTTTAAATATTTGTAGAAGTATATGGATGCGTGGAGACATTTGCATCCAAACCCTGTATTCTCATGAAAGTACTGGAATAAAGCTAAGCTTTGTTTGTACATAAATCTAAATTGTGTTGTTATTATGTCTGCTGGAGAAATACTTCCTCATAGAATTGAATAGAAAACAATGGATAAATCATAAAACAAAGAGAAGAACTGTTTGTTAAATAAGAGCAAGCCGCTGACTGACAAAAGTCAACGAAAAATTAGCAGCTTATAGTTTGACCTAAATGTTTCATTCAAGACTTTGAGTTTTTGTATCAAGTGAAAATGAAAGGGCAATATCTCTCTCTCTCTCTCTCTCTCTCTCTCTCTCTCTCTCTCTCTCTCTCTCTCTACCTACCTGCCCTGTCATTGCTCTTTTCATACCTTTTCCTTATTTTAAGGGAGGGGGAGGGTGGCATTAAATTGCAACCTCCCCCCCCCCCCCCCCCTATATAAAACTAAAACAAAACCAGGCAGAGGGAAATACAACAGAAAAGAGATGAACATTTAACAGATTTGCAAATAATCAACCGCTGGGTTATTATTAGAAATTGATATGACAATTAAGGCATTGCAGAATGAAAGTGAAACTAACTTCACATTTGAAAACTAAACTTGCTCTGGGAGTCGGCATTGCTCCTTGATGTTGACCGGACCCGGGACTGTCCCAAAACACGGATGACCTCATCATGCCCTTGTACTTGTTGGGTGACGTCATCGGAAAACAAGTCTGAGGATTCCGTCTGAGTTGGCATTTCCAACATGGCCGAATTCTGGTAAGCGACTTTTTCAATCAAGTGCATGTTTTGCTGTTTTTATCATTTATGATTGATTCAGTCGTAGTGCTGTTATTTGAAAATGCAATTCTTTCCTATGTCTTGTAGTGTTCGCGTGCATGGCATCGAAGCTTCAGTGAAAGTTAGAGAACGGTTTGATTAAGAAGATCGTTTTATCGTTGATATGCAGCTGCTGTTTGACTGCATGTGTGTGTGTCTGATTCAGTGATTGACGAAAGCGAGTGAACGGGTAGGCCGCGCCTACGAAGTGGGGAAGCGTCGGCTGCCTTGGTCGACTGGTTTGGGGTAACGCGGGGCGCGGCTCGATAAAACAATTTCTCTGATTTCTATCGTGGTTGGTATCCCGTTCAAACAAACGAGAGACAAATTCTAACTTTACCTAAATAACTGAATATACATACATGTTGGAAGCATTTTTGTGTGACCGTTCTTATTGGAGACAGTGAAACAAAGAAATATGATAAAAGTCAAGAAGAGAGAGATTGAATTTGAAACGAGATTCGAAAAGTTAAATTTCATCACCGACTCTGAACACGATCTGGACGTTGACACTCTTTTGTGATGTCTGTACTGTGTCATTTGATATTTAGATCACTGCAATTTTTAATTTTTTTTCTGCTGTTAAATCATTTAGTAGAATGATGTAGCGAGCATACATGTACATGTAGGTAGGCACGCTCACATATTTTTTAATGCTCATGAAAATCTAGTGAAACTTACCTTAAATTGAAGAGATTTTGTCACAGAACATGAAAATGTATTGATCTAGATGTAAAATTTAATATAACTATAGTTATGATTTTTTATATGCGACAACCTCGCCAATGGGCAGTCGGGGCAAATTCGTCGGCATTTTTTATGTCCGAGAGATCAGCTGATCAGTGCGCATGCGCGTGTTGCATTCGGTTCAAATTCGTCAATATACGGGACTGCAATGTAGAAAAATGCCCTCGCAGGCGCTCCGAATCTGCCCGCGCGAACTCTGCTGTATATGCGTGCAATGTTGGAAAATTCACCGCGAAACTGACTGACAAGGGTTTTTTTCGAGCCGTCTTGGCAGTTAGTGGCAAAAAGAACCGTCACGAATTTGGTATCAAATTAATCCTTACAATTTAAATTTTATAGTAGAATATGTACTTTTGATGTAATGTGTCTGATACTTAAATTATATTCACGAAATCGGACAAATTGAAGCAAAAGTGGTACTTATAGACATATTCAGACGCAATTTGCGTATGGATTATGATGTCGTCGTCGGCGAAAAATACTTGCATTGTAAAGCTGCAGTCGCAAGGAAAATGACGTCATATTTCTTTTAACCATTGATCTATATACTACCCCTAGAATGGGAACTTTGAAGGGGGTGTGCATGATAGCGAATGGACAGGTGACCGATCTAGCGTGTCGCAAGTTTTGTACAGCAGAAATGAACACGGAGAATGCGCCCTCTCGTGTTGGATGAGCGTACCTACATGTACATGTAGGCCTACATCTCACAATCCGGGTCAGGGTAGCCCCTTACCGCGGCAGCCCTTCGAAAGGTTGGGTGCCTCTTATTCTTAATTCCAAGCTCGTATGTCAAAATTATACCATGAAATATGACATAACTTCATTTAAGGCTACTTTAGGTACTTACACTACTTTCCGCATAACTGTCGTCTTTCTTTTCGATCAGGATGATATAAAAAAGGGTCTATTAATTTCCCGGCTCCTGTACTAAAAACTTTTGTAGGCCGGTGTATAGTTTGCAATACGCATGCGCGTCAGTATATGTTTTTACGTACGATCAAATTTTCGATCGCGCGAGACAAGATTGAGGATTACAACTTTTCACTCAGTTGTAATCCTCCCTCTCATCTCGCGAGAATTCGAATGTATGTAAAAACATACTGACGCGCATGCGTATTGCAAACTATACACCAACAAAAGTGTGTGTTGGTGTCCGGACAGGTTGGTTATCCTGACAGGTCACTTTTGAACAGGAAATAAAGCAACTTTCCATGTGCACTGTCATTAAGCTTTCACAAGATATGTTAACAATATTATGAATTGCAAAAATCAAAAGATTTCAATGTTGCCTCATGCTTATTTTTCGTAAAATCAAACAGCAAAATTGACATGTTCATTTTTGTTAAGTGTCTGGACACACAACACCCCCCCACCACCATCATACATGTAGTACATGTAGCATGTAATCCTATCTATTCATTTTATATAGTTATTGATTATTGTCAGATGGAGTTAAGAGATTATCACTTGATCCTCTTCTAATACAGTTATATCCAGGTGGTTATATCCCTAGCCGTGTGGGCGTAGGGGAAGGCATCACCTAGCCAGCACTAGGTCAATCCAAATTTCCTGTTTGAGATAACTAATCCCTGCGCTCAAATCTAAGGCTTCCTCCCATCTCTCCTAGCCTTCTCCCTCGTAGTAATGAGGTATCCATGTTAACCACCCATGTGTTCTCAGCATTTTTGATACGGTAATTAGGATTTGTTATTGTGCTCTCTCTTTCTCTCTCTCTCTCTCTCTCACCCTCTCTCTCACCCTCTCTCTCTCTCTCTCTCCCTCTCTCTCTCTCGCCCTCTCTCTCTCTCGCTCTCTCTCTCTCTCTCCCCCTCTCTCTCTCTCTCCCCCTCTCTCTCTCGCCCTCTCTCCCTCTCTCCCTCTCCCCCTCTCTCCCCTCTCCCTCTCTCTGCCCCTCTCTCCCTCTCTGCCCCTCTCCCCTATCTCTCCCCCCTCTCCCCCTCTCCCCCTATCTCTCCCCCTCTCCCCCTATCTCTCCCCCTCTCCCCCTATCTCTCCCCCCTCTCCCCCTATCTCCCCCCCTCTCCCCCTATCTCCCCCCCCCTCTCCCCCTATCTCCCCCCCTCTCCCCCTATCTCTCCCCCTCTCCCCCTATCTCTCCCCCCTCTCCCCCTATCTCTCCCCCCTCTCCCCCTATCTCTCCTTCCTTTTACCTCTTCCTCCTGACCTCTTTCCTTGTATTCATCTTTCTCTCTTCTCTCACTCACTCTTCCTCTATCCCCCACTCTTTTTCCCACTCTTTCATTTTTATTTTTTGTATGTCAAGTAAATTTAATTATGCTTTGAAATAAATTGAAGTGAATTGCAGCACTTGGAACCTGTGTTGATGTTGCAGATGAAAAATAAATGACTTTAGTATGTACAATGTATCATGTACAATGTATGTAAGAAATGCCATTGCAGAAATAGTGGAGTTTCAAGGTTGCAGTTCATTGTTTATTACATGTAGTT
This sequence comes from Heliocidaris erythrogramma, assembly GCA_025617745.1. Lineage (NCBI taxonomy): Eukaryota > Metazoa > Echinodermata > Echinoidea > Camarodonta > Echinometridae > Heliocidaris > Heliocidaris erythrogramma. Next base: position 24,519,741 of record CM046869.1, read on the forward strand.
TTGTTTGTATGGTTTCAATTATCTTTTGTACTGTATCATTATGATCACATTTTTTGCTGTTTATGTCTAGCATGTATTTTCATCTACTTGCAGATAAATAGTTTGGACTAAGACCAAGGTTCCATATTTTCCAGACGGATGCTTGCAATACTGCTATTTCCCTCTTCCTGGGTTCCATAAACAGACAAATAATTCTGCCCAACTGTGTAGCAATCACACTCTCGAGATTCAGTCAAGGGAATGCTCTGGGAGAAACAGTGTGCAAAACATTGGATTTTTATATCACACATGTGATATGAATTTTTCGCCAAGATTGGATTACTCTATAAGATTTACGTGAAGGATCATCGCCTGAGTTCAACGTTAAAACAATGTTTGCCAAATTGAAGAAGAAGATTGCCGAGGAGGAAGGGGTGCCGGAAGGAGAGCTGAAACGTAGTACCAGTCAACCCGGTGGAGGAACAGCAGGGAGGAGAGAGAGTCTGAGGAGGGCAGGTGAATCTTCTTCCAGCCTCAACTCCTGGGGGAGTACGTCCAGCCTGAGTGGGGCATCTGCTGCTGCTCCTCCCAAACAGGTATGGAACTTGGAAGATTGTCTTAAGCTAGAAATAATCTCATTTTCTGGTCATGCCTTGAAACTTGGAGATCATAATTTTGTTTTGCACATGTTCATTGAAGAAAGCCGACAAGCAAATTTGCTTTTGTTATCCCCCTCCACGTACTAGATTATTAATTACTTTTTCCGTTTTATCAATGCTTGTATATTTGTTTCTCATTGTATTTGTTTGTCTTTTTATACTCAATTTAAATTGTGATTTGTATTTTGTATATTTTGTATGTCTTTTTACTAGACTAGAACTGGAAAAATCAATCAAGAAATTTAAAAAAAAAAAGTTTTTTGGAACATTTTTCCATTGTATTTAAATTTGTGTACGATATGCAGAGAGGCTTTATTAAAGCCGTATCGTTCAACAAAGAGTTAACACCCTTCTGGCTCTCAACAGATGATGTGTAAGATAAAAGAAATGGTAACAACCTCATGGAACGACATAAGAAAAATTATCTCCACCAGTTAGAATGATTATTTAAATATCCCCCCCCCCATTTTTCAGTGACTTTTTGACATTGATTTCTTTGATGTTTTTCTTCACATTCTATGAACAAATGATCCAGCTCAACTATTTTCACAACCATAGCAGAATATTCAATAGTTTCTGGACCTTTTCTATGAGCCATTATTTTTATTCCTTCTGAGTTCTGACATTGAATTAACTCGCACTGTGCCAAGGGGTTTAGCTGAGCTCTCTTCAAAATTTTACCAAAATGTGATCAATGCTTACTTTTCAGATGTCTGCACTTCATTAACCATATATACATGTATTATTTCATAAAATATTCTGTACAAAACTTATAGGAAATTTATTACCATTTCTTATGATACCAAACATTATTACTCTACCCAACTTTATGCACAAGAATTATGGATAATTACATTTGAGTTTCTTTTTTGTCCATTATTTTTTGGTTTCTCATTTGTTTACTTATGTTTAATATTGAAATAACGTATCTTTTAAAAAATCTGCAATTTCTCTGAAAATTTCTATGGTAGCATATAATTATAATCATAAATTTAGAATGCTTGATTTATGCTTAAAATTTTGATATATATTGACCACCATATACCTTTCCGGTGGTTGAGCAATTGGTGAATGAAAATGACAAGTCTATCTGTCACTAAAATGTGACATCGGCACTGAAAGAGTTAATGATTATCCCTTTCTTGTAAGCAGAATGATGTCAGTGCCAAAGTTGAGAAACTACAGACAGAGCTCACCAAAAAAGATGAGACGATACGAAAGCTGGAATCTAAGCTGGATGAATACTCCTTACTCTTGAAAGAAGCCGTCCGAGATAAAGAAAAATCTCAGCTCCTTCTGGACAAACACCAAGAAGGTACAGAAGTATATCCTGTGTTGTACTATAAACTTTCATCTAGATTTTTATGCGACTTTTAAAAAAATGTCATATGTTGTAAATTACAATATATATGTTCAGATACTAATGCTCTCAATCGGATGCCGGAAGGAAGACCTATGGGTCGTGGTCATTTAGTTGACCTATTCCATATTTTCTAAGTTATGCAAAATTATACAAAAGTGAACATTCAAGAGTTAAAGCTTTAGTGTTCATGCATTTTTGTACCATTGCTAAACTTTTCATAAGATATTATACATGGATACAAAATTCACAACACAAGTTCTTGTTTCAGGAAGGAACACTGGTTATTGTAGTCCAAACATTCTTTCCTATTGTGATTGAACATTTCCTTAAGAGAACATTTCCTCAAGAGAACATTTCCTCAAGAGAATGTTTGCTTAAAAATGGAACTACCACTGGATTCTTGAGTTGGGGAGGGGGGGGGGGTGTGACCATTTTTCAAAATAGTAAGTAACTAAATTACTTTATTGTACTAACCTGACTGTATGCTAAGAGGATCATCTGATTGGTAAATATCAATTAGAAATCCTTTTCTGATTACACCATCACTGTTACATGTATGCCTGCCCTGTGAGATGTTTTCCTTCTTCTGTCGGCTTCAGCAGACAAGCGATGATGCCTGACGAAACTATCTTCTGTGACTGTATGACTTACACTGTCTCCAGGTAGTAAAGTCAGTCTTCATTGCCCATCTGAAAAAGCCTACAGCAAGTATCATAGTAAATCCATTCCATCTTATTAGGTACTCAATTTTCTTCCTCCATTCCAGATGCCTCAAGGAGAGTCCAGGAGATTAACGAGGAGTTCCAAGCGAGGAGAGCAAAGATGGCCGACAAACTGAGCCTGGCGATCAAAAAGAAGGAAAATGAACTCCATGATAAGATGGTGGCTCTAGAGAGTGTAAGTGTTTTAGTCTCTAAAGCATTTATAACTCGTCATTTGCTCTGTATGATTTATAGCAGACTTGGAGAATGCAGCGTGTTAGGCATTTTCTTGTTAAAGTCAATCTTTTTTTTTGTCTTTCACCGCACTACTACAAGGATTTTGTTGGTTGTACGACACATGCTGTGGTGACAATTCTCCACTGTCAAAATCCTATGCTAACTTAATTCTAAACTTTAACCCTGGAGCAAACACCAAACCTAATTGTAAAATCTAACCTAAAACCATATTGCAACTCTAACCTTCAACGAAATAAAACCTGGAGAAATCGTCACCGCAGCATGTGTCAGAGGACCACTTTGTTACATTGAGTTTTCTTATTCCAGTGAAACTGGAAATATTCTCATTCTCACATATTTTCTGTCATTTCAATGTGATTACAATCAGTGTGCCATAATTCGGTGTTTATATTGGTACCCGTTGAGGTGCCTGGGATACAGGAAGTTGATCAATAGACCAAATCAATGTCCTTATGTGGGTAGGCATGGTATATTTGAGTTCAGTCATGTTGTGTCAAATATTCCCACTTTTGTATCGTGCAGGAAAACGCAGATCTTCAGGAGAAACTCAAGAAGGCAGAGATGCAGAAATTTCTGAAAAGAGAAGATAACGATGAACTACAAGGCTTCCAAATACAAGAACTTGCCAAAGTCAAACACATGGTGATTCATCTTCCTTAGATTTATATTCCTAATTATCAGTGTTGTAAATAGTAAATTAAATCTCGGCTAATTGCTATTCTGTCATGATGTTAAAGAAATTGTTTTGGCCAGCTTAATTTATAATAACTGATTGCAACTCTCTGTTGCAAAACATTTGATTGCATATTTTGTTGTCCATCAGAGTTTTTTTCCCCCAGTAGTAATGTTTTCTTGTCTTGTTGGTATTGTTTCCTGTTTCCAATTCACAGTCTACTTCATAAATGCAAGGCAACATTTGATAACTTATTTGTAGAGGTGTCGTGGTCTAGTGGATGTGTCACCAGACTGTGGATCACATGGTTCGCGGTTCGAGTCCCGCCGCGGCACTAATGTCCTTTGGCAAGACATTAATCTGCATTTGCCACTCTCCACCCATGGGTACCCGGTAGGATGCGAATGTCACTGTGACTGAAATAGTATATGTGCGCCTGTAAAATGGCAGCCAGACTGGAATGCTCCCTTGTGGAGTGGAAAATGTGCATTATAAGTGCAGAATCATAATAGGATCCAATAACCGGGGTTATAATACACTGTAAAGCGCTTTGAGCCGTTACATGTACTAACTGGAAAGGCGTCATATAAATGCAGATGATTATTATTATTATTCATTGTCATATCTTTTCCTTCAGTATGATCCTTTCTTGATTTAATTTGTTTGTGTGATTTAATTTTACAGTTTGTTAACAGTCAAGAAGAACTTCATAAATGCAAAGCTGACCTAGACCACACAACAGAAAAGCTTACAGAGAAGACCAGACAATTATCAGCCATTGAGATGGACCTCCAAAGCACCCAGACCAGCCTGGCCTCTGTGACCAAAGAAAGGTATGGCCAAGAAATAGTAAAGGTATTCTGAAAGCCTACTTATAGTAGTGGCAACCACCTCCTTCCATAAAAAAATTAATTGCACTGTCAGTTTTCTTGGATTTTACTTGATGAATACTAGTAGCAAGATGCTCACAAATTTAAGCTCCTGCAAAGCAGTGGTATAATAATGTTAAATCACAAACTTTCACGATTCGTTAAAGCTAATATGCAGTTTTGGTAGCTAAAAGAAAATTGAAAAGAAATTTGTTAAATGTAGTCTCATGTTGTTCTCCTTGTATCAGAAGATGTTTGTAAGAGATCATTTGGTATTCCATCTATAATTTCCAGTGAATTTCTGTGAAAATATCTGTCAGGAACGCTAGATCACTGCCCTGTGCTAGGACCTTTCCATCCTGACAGCTCCACGCAAACACCCTTGGAGCTTCGCATGGATATAGCATGTGTGTCACTGTGTGTAGTATACACAGAATCCTCATTGGTTTTACACATGTGTGCATAGTGTATCGTGCGTTGCTACTGTTGTTGGGAGTTTACATGCCTGGCCCAGCATATAAATTATTTTTTGCCTCTCATTTGTTTAATATCAAACTTTAAGAGACAAAATCTTCACAGAATCTTAGTATTGCTAGTATCTTGCTAATTATCAACAAAAACCCAAGAAATATGACAAAACGTTTTGAGGGCTTACCAAAACTGTCCATTACCTTTAACAATTGTCATTTTCATGGCCAGAAAAGACGAGGCAGGAGATTGTTATTACCAGGATCACAAACTTGGCTTTTAATCATTCTTTATCTTTTTCCACATTACTCAGGGATGATTTCTTGAAGGAGAAGACGGAACAATCCAATCTGATCCGTAAGCTTGGCAAGGAGAAGATGGCTCTAGAGGAGGCCATGAACAGTATATCCAAAGAAAACCAAGAGGTAAGGACTATGTACAATCATATCATATAATGGTACTGGTAAACTTTAGATGTTCCAATTTCGTAGCAAAGCAGTTAGTTAAATTAAACTGTAGAATGCTATGCCAGAAATAACTTAGAAGGTAACCCATTGGAAGTGCATGTTATATCATAACATGTAGATGATTTACCTGTCTTTGATAGGCTCATAGATACTTGTAGGTCATAGATAGTAAGATATCCATACAATAGACAGCATTAAAATTTGTGTCTTTTGTAATTGTAAAAAAATGAGCTCCTGTCTGATGAGCAAGCATTGCATGTGAAATACACCACTTTGGATTTCCTCATTACTGTGCCATGTATAATTATTACAGTTAGCCTTTCACGTTGGTGGGGAAGCCCTTAAAACTGAAAATTATTGGAGTTTCATATTCATAAGTTGCAGTATGTTGCTGTTTAATTACATTTACATAAATTTTCATTAATTGAAGAATCAGATTGTAGCATCATTATGATTGCTACATGTATGTTTAAAGGGTCTGTTGTGAATATTTAAAAGAAATATACAAATTTCCCCTCAATATCCCATATTTTATGTCATTTATAAAAAGAATATTAATTGATCAAAACATGTTGTTAAGTGTATTTTTCAAGAATTTCTCAAGTGCATGGTGATCATTTAGATTTTTCATCACATGCTGTTAATGACTTTTGTAGCAATACTAGTAAAATTTCACAGGTAAAATTTGTTTTATTGTTAGGTTTTGTAATATGAATATTTCTAATTGATTTACTGTTCTTGGAAAGTTGAATTTTACTTTGATGAGAAACTTGCATGACAATTTTATGTTTTTTTGTTCCATTATCATTTATTCTGCATTTTCTGCATGCTTTAACGAGAGTCATCTATATTTCTACAACAGTAATCTGCAAATGTCCTCAAGCAAACTTTGTAAACCTGAATAGTTCTATGTATTAACATTATATTGCATGTATAAAATGCTTCAGATATCATTCATGCATCAGAAAACTGACATCAGGGCCCTGTTTCAGAAAAAACTTGTTATGAATAACAACTACCCTATTTCTATGACAAATTTGCTCTCAGCCAATCAGATTCAAGGATTTCAGTAGCTTATAACAATGATTGTAACTTGTTATTGATAACACGTTTTATGAAACAGGGCCCAGATACATGTACATGTATTAAGTTAACATGTTCATTTTCAAGCTCACAGTCCGGAGGACGTTATGGCCATTTACAATACATGGTCATAATGCCCTTTTGGAACTGAACTGAACTGACATTTTGTTATATGAATGTTCATGTTCATATAACCCTATCATGTGGGGAAAATCAGTGGTGAAATATTGTGTTGAACTTTAAAAAGTGAATCAGTGTTTCTCATATTCAATGTCATTGTGAAATTATACGTACATGTTGAGGTGGGGAAGGGTCTTTACCATCATCATCCAAACAAACTTTATCATATATGCTGCTTGAAAATGCAGGTATTTCAGAATAAAACCTGTGGGATATCGTGGGTTAGGCATATCCGTGTTTATATATTGACCATGACTTCTAAGTACCATTTCATCTCTAACATTTATACTCTTTCATGGTGCAATGTTCCGCTTGTTCTTATCATATATATCTCATTGGTATTAGAGCCTGATCGGTTAAGAGTATTCACTTTGTCCGTTAGTGACATGGAATATTTTATAGATTATAATTTTAGCAGGCGACCATGGGAACCAAATTTTTTCAAATTTCAACTCCTTCAGTGATGCCCTTCGCAATGAAACATAAATAGCTCTCTTCAATTAAATGCTTATTTTCTACAGGCCTTCAAATTTTCAAAATTTGTCAAATGTCTGTCCTTGACTAACTGATCAGGCTCATTACACTTTCCTTTTAATGTATAGTTCATTAAAAATATTATGGGTTTACATTTTGTTTTGTTATGATACTTGCATTTTGCTCAATCTGTATGCTAATGCATCTGACCCACCCACCATCTCTCATCCTTTCAGAGATTTCAAATACAAATTTTACATTTTTTAAAAATTAAAATCAGGTATCTGTACATGTATGTCTGCTTCTACTTACAAAAGATACATAAGGATAACCTACATGCATCTACAGATACATTGCACATTATGAATATTATGAAGTGAAAGAAGTAGTTGCTTCTTTAGTCACTTCTTGTGTGTACACTGTATATGTTGGGGAGGGGGTGTACTTGTGTGTTTGAACCTGCAAATTATGGAGTCTTTCCCTCACTTGCAAAGTCTACATAGTTTGTTTTTTTTACATTTCATTCTTTCTCTTAATAATTTCTTTCTTGTGTGTGTTTTTGTGTGTGTGTCTCTCTCTCTTTTTCTTCTCTCTCGTATCTATCTTTATCTCTCTTTGCTCTCTGCCAGTTGGGTTTTTTTATATCATCAAATTGAGATGTTAACCATTTTGAAATCCGTCGTTCAGATTATTGATAAACTGTCAGAATTAACAATATTGTGTGTACATACACAATTGCCAGGAATAAACTGTTTTAGAATGGGGATTTTACTTTCAAAGAAGCCTTTTGACTTCTCACTAGATCTTTTGGTTGCCTGTTAGTGTCACTTTTTAATTTGTTTATTCTATTATACATCTTTCTATTAAATCCAGAACTCTGCATCATCCTGTAAAAATCAATTTACTTACAATCATTAAATTCATTCAACTCTGGACACTGGATTGATTTGCAATTATGCAGACATCTTTTGCATTAAACAAAAAGCTTAAGCAGAACATTTCATAATTGATCATATATTCAAAACATACTAAAAAATATTAAAAACCATTTTATTACAGTAAAAAAATATAAGAAGTAACTGTGAATTTGTCAACAAGTTTTAGAATCTTCATATATTATCATGTTGTTTGAATCAGTAGAATGAACATCATAGAAACTTATTTGTAAAAACACATGCTTTAAACCACAAAGGTTCTCTATTGAAAAGGCAGCGACGTGGATATACACATATGGGACAACATACTGAAGTTGGCTTGTCATGATAAGATTTTTTTCATGACTACATGTACTTAAATATATTTATTTGCTTCTTTAGTACTCAGCATGTTAACACTTTATATGAATAATGTGCTGTGAAAATTTGTTTGATTTTGTTGGAATTTATTTTCATTATTAAAAAAACAAAAAAGACACCATTCTTCAATTGTCAATATGCTCAATGACAAGTCATAATCTCACCATGTTCTTGGAATAATAATACAATATCTTTAGTACATTCGTTTGCTCATTCCATCTCTGCTTCGATATTGTATTAATCGTAAAGTCATCTTCAATATCATTATCTTTTCAACTACATTTAATACATGTTTTTAAATTTATCATATTTTTGTCATTGTTGCCTTTTGTTACATTTTTGCTCAAGATTCTAATCAGAAATTGTCATAATTCTGTGTAATCTTTTTTGTCTCTTGGCTTTTTTAATATTTGGTTCGAAACCTTATTTTAATCAATCATCATACCATTTTGGCTTCTATAATCCACCTGTCTAACCAGCTTTTTGCTTGTGAAAGCATTTAATTTAAGTTATTATTCCCCTTCTTTAATCATTTATTCCATTTTGGCTTCCATAATTAATCTTTCTAAAATTCACGATTTTCGTGTCTTCATGCATTGCCTGGGTTTTAGTTTATTTTGCCATCTCTAACCTGCTAAAAATTTTGTCAGAATAATGAAAAGAAAATCTAAAAATAATTTCTACTGCTTTCTGAAGACATCAGCCCAGGTTGTGGTACTGCAAGAGAAATTAGATCACCAAGAAGACGCCTTCAACCTGCTCAAACACAACAGTGAAATTCTTAGAAATCAGGTAGAATTTAGTGTCACTGTACGTTTCACAATATACATATAAATGTATATTGGTAACAAGAATAACTAATATGAATATTGACTAACAGAAGTACATGTATGAAAACTATATACTTGTACCACAACAAGAAAAATAATGTAGTTTCCATTTGTGATAATGTACAGTAGCATCCCTTTATCCTGTTTTACTGGTATTTGGGAGCAACTAATATGATCTAACAAAGAGTATATACATGTAAAGCATATTATTGATTTTTAAAATCAAACCAGGTAGTATGCACATATATTGTCCCTTCATTTATTCATTTATTTTAAATCAGTAATTCAGAAACAGCTATCAACATAGGATATATGTGGAAATAATAATTTTTTTTGTACTTTAAAATTCAGGTAGAAGATATCCTCTGTGTATATATTTTTATAGCAGTATCAGGAACACCTTAAAAACATTAAGAGATACATCTAAATATAGAATTTTCATCCCAAACAAAAGTGGAAATTAGGAAAAATGTAGTACCCAGTCCTTTTATGGTCCTATATTGGCGTAATGAACAACCAATATAATCTTACACATGTTACCGGATGTTACTTTTATGCCTCCGCGCACCGAAGGTGGTGCCGGAGGCATTATGTTTTTTTACCTTTGTTATCACCATATCTCAACAATTTTGTGTTAATGACTAGGAGGTGATAAAGTGATCAGACTTTTTGGTTATAAGGTGTAAGGTCAAATGTCAAAGAGGTCAATTAACATGTAATTAGAGGCTTTTTATTCTGGTTATCACAATATTTCAAGAACATTTGAGCCATCAACTTAATTTAGGTGGAGGCATATAAGAGACGCAGTCGCATTAATCTTGTTAAACAATGACTAACATTGAATGTATTTTTTCCTGCAAAATGAACCATTCTGTTTAACCTGCAATGAATACTTCATTAAAGTCGTTTTTGTAAGTGTAGTATGGGATTTTTCTTTTTAATATTTCCAACTATATCATTCAAAAAACATATATTTCAATGTAGGACTGCTCGTTTGAATAGCAGTTTGGAAATATAGAGAAGATCTGGTTTAATGGCAACATTAATATCTAAACAATAAAATAAAGTACAACAAACAGCCATGTTCTTCACATGTATTTTTTCATCTCGACTACTATAGATTTGACTCCCTGTAGATGCATGTTCTTAAATGTAAATGTAAATATAACTTATATAGCGCCAAATCCACTCTGTGGAGTGCTCAGGGCGCATGTAGAAATTAGTTAAGAATTGAACAGAAATGTTTTTACATGATTTTTAAAAGAATCAGATGTTATGCACTTTTTGATGTCGTCAGGAAGGCTATTCCATAATTTAGGACACGCATGGGCAAATGATCTTTCCCCCCCAGATTTTGCGACTTTAGGGTTCACAAGATAGATTTCACAAATTAATTTGCCTGTAAATTAGATCATAGAGAGCATGTGATGCTAACACAAATACTGTATGTACATCTTGCCAAGAAAAATACTTAGAGTAACTGAATAAAGAAAGGCATAATACGGTATACGGTAAGCAAAGTTATTTTTCACTAGTACATGTAGTTCAGTGGCTTTTATAGAACGGGTTCAAGAATGTAGCCATCCTGATTGGTCAAATAACACCATGTGACCGTGCAAAAAAAAGTGATAGCACACGGCAAAAAGGCTCTAAACCACGGCTGAGCTGCGCGTGCGCGTACCTCTGGTGTGTGCAAACTTAAAACGCAATGAACTCGCGTAGTTTAATTGTCATTTTAGCGCAGGGATTACATGCGTGCACTGAAACGCGCATGACTTTTGTTGGCTGCGCTTCTGTGATGTCGTCCAGGAAAGCAAATGGCAGCCTCCATGACTGTGCGACTCTTGGCTTTTCTATGGGGTTTGTTACCATTTTTATAAACTTCATAATCATGTTGCCGACCCGTTTTGTAAAACTATTAATACATGGGTGTGAGTTCGTGCATTAGTGCGATCTGGAAACACGCAGGTTTTTATCGTGGTGTCAAACACACTTGGCTTGCACCTCGTGCATATAGAACACCACAATAAAAACCCTTGTGTTGCCAGATCGCACCAACGCACTCCCAACCATGTATTAATAGTACATGCAGTCGCTATGCAGTCGCTTATGCAGTACATGTATGCAGGGGTCACTATTACATGAAAAACATGTATATTGGGTTGCTAAGATTGGATCCTCAACATGCAAATTATTTTGTGTGACAAATTCGGACAACCGACACGTCCATTTCTACTTACTTTACTGCTTGACACTCATTCTTGTTGCCTTAGGATCAAAGGCAACTGACAGTGTTGAATCCTGAGTATAGCCTGGGTCATTGTCGATATCCAAAGAAAAAACAAGATAAGGTAGCCACAGTATCGCTGCAGATTCATGCATGTAATAGTGCAGTAGACAGTGCAGTGAAAATTACATGACATGGCATTATTGAGACTATCAGTATTGTAACCCTTCCTTTACTAGGCTCCGTAGAGTACCCCCCCCCCCCCCCACCCCTATTGTTGTATGATGTCACAGTTTGTGTAACTGTATTTATGTTCAGGCTGTTTTGCAGGATTGTGGTATATTCACCTACATATAATCACAGAGAAGGACTTTGGGAAAAGATTTGGAGAGCCAATACATGAGTTAACACTTTTGCCACTTGCCCACTTTTGCAATGTTACTGGCCATATGTCATGATCTCTAATGCTCAAGACTTATGGATTGGGTTTTCTGTGCTCTCATTGAGTAGGAAAATCCCCACTATTCCTGTTTTACGAGGGATTTAGATTACCGACTCAGATTATTAACAACACCGCAAACCCATTTTACCTGGAGACAGAGGACAGCTCAAGTGTTTCATAGATTGCTTTGCAAGATAACAAAAGTGGGCAAGTGGCATATTTGAAAATGATGTACAGTCTTCAGAAAAGATACCGTACCTACAAGAAATACAACTCCTGGAAGTGAGTAAGCCCTCTTTGCTCATCAGTTCCTATGCTTAAACCTTCATCTTGCAGGCCAAGAAGGACATCGCTGACAAGGAGACCGAGCTTAGTCATCTGAGAGAGAAAGTAGTGACTCTAGAACAAAGAGTACTGGACAATGGTCTGTCACAGGATGACCATGTCAAGGCCATCCAATCAGAGGTAAGTAGCTCATCGATCTTTATACAGTCAAACCTGTATATATAGCCATGGAAAAAATTATTAGACCAAGAATGGTTACTGATAGTGTTAATTTTGTGGTAATAGGGAAATAAAAACAGGGTATAATTGCTGGGATTTGGTATTCATTCAATGAAATACAAAGACAAATAATTATATATAATTTTTATAATTTTGTATGCATATTATAGTACCCTTATTACAGATGCTTGGTCTAATAATTTTTTCCAGGGCTGTATAGACCGCTCAAGGGATTAAGAAAAGCAGAGGTTCTTTTTCTGTGCTATCTGTAATGTCTTTTGTCTAGTCATTAATCTACATTGGGGTAATTGGGGTAATGATAATACTTGTATTCTACTAGTGTCCTAAGGAAAAATCGCTATATAAATCCAAGATATATATAAATCCAAGATAAATATAAATCCAACTACACTAAAGGAAAAAAGAAACTTATAAAAGTTCAAGAGATCACCAAATTAAATTCTCTGCATGGAAATGTACCAAATTTGGATATAATGTTGATTCAATGCATGGCTTTAAATGACAGTCAATAACAAAAAGTTTTCTTCAATGCCACAAAAGAAATGTGCACTGAAGCAAAGGACTCTCTAATCCCCAAGTCACAAAGACAAACTGCAGCCTTGTACACCATATGCATGTCAATGAATGAAACAAAAGAATTTCAAAAGGGATTTGCAAGTTCATATCCAAACAGATTAATAGCCAGTATGTCCACCTCTAGCTTGCTGGCAAGCTGTACACCGTCTTCGCATGCTTCCGATCAGATTCGCGATGGTAGCCTGGGGAACATTGTTCCATTCCTCTTGCAGTGCTGCAATGAGCGTCTCCCTATTGATGGGTTGATTGTCACGCCTTGACACACGTCGACCAAGCTCTTCCCAGAGATGTTCAATTGGGGAAAGGTCTGGTGAATGGGCGAACCATGGCAGAACATCAATATCCTCTTGCTCGAGGGGTGCAAATCCCTTTTGAAATTCTTTTGTTTCATTCATTGACATGCATATGGTGTACAAGACTGCAGTTTATCTTTGTGACTTTGGGATTAGAGAGTCCTTTGTTTCAGTGCACATTTCTTTTGTGGCATTGAAGAAAACTTTTTGTTATTGACTGTCATTTAAAGCCATGCATTGAATCAACATTATATCCAAATTTGGTACATTTCCATGCAGAGAATTTAATTTGGTGATCTCTTGAACTTTTATAAGTTTCTTTTTTCCTTTAGTGTATTTTTTCTTTTCTCCCCGTCTCTTTTGTTTCTAATTTTGTTTTTGTTCAAAGATTTTTCTTGTGACGATCATTTCTTCTGACTGTCAAAGTAAATCTACTTAATCAAAAGCACCATTAATTATGTTGGAAGCCAAATGTGCCTAGAGACAAAGTTTGGTTCTATCCTCTTCCCTGTATTCGCACTGGATATGCACATGACATTAATTTCTATTAAAGGAAAGGTTGAGTTCTGAGAAAGGTAAAAAATAATGTGTGAGCTTTCTCATTTCTATTATGTAAGTTTGGAAGAACATCATAGTAGAAATGTCCCCGAAAAAGGATTACTCTTCCAATGCCCTTATATTTGAAATATGATGAGAAAAAGCTGAAATGTTCGGGCCGAACATGTGTATGTAGTCCCACATACACATTTCTGTGTGCAGTGCATGTGACTCTTAGCAGGATTGAGTCAATTTCTTCTCGGTTTTTGGTGATTCCAAAACCTTACAGCATACACCAATTCTTATGTACTATATAATCCCAATTGATTTGAGATAGTTTCTTCGCAGTGTTATCGCATGACCAGAACTCGACTTTATCTTTAATACTAATTGTTACACCTTTGGAATAATACTGTAAATGTGGAAATATTTGCGGTAGATTTCATGCTATTTTCGGCGGGCACGAATTCTAGAACACGCAAAAATATTAGCACAATTTCATATGCTGGTTTTTAATGGACGCTGCAGTGCGCGCTTCATTTGATTGATACGTGTTTGAATCCAATTCATTTTAGAGTGTGTGTGTGTACTTGTGTCTGTAGTATGCATTTGAATGGACCGCATGTGTGTGAAACAAATGGAGCCGCACTTTTGCTAGTGAGTAATTGTGCAGCACGAATTCAAGCACCCGCAAATATGTTTCGCGAATAGGTCGCTCAGCGCGGAAATTTAATCACGCGAAAGTAACAGCGTTTACAATAACATGTATTATTTTCTCTTCAGAGGGACAGTCTTGAACAGAAACTAGAAGAAACCAGAAAAGAACTGACTACCGACCGAACCGAATCCAGTGAAAAAATCACCAGCCTTGAAAAACAGGTGAGCTTATGATGTAAAATGACTGTATATATAATAAATCCCTTAAAAAATCATACTTCGGTGTTGTCAAATAATTGAATGATATATCTTGAAGAGTATAGAAGTAATAGTCGCATGGCTTGAGCATTTGACAGGTGATGCAAATGTTGAAGGTTCAAGCCCCGACGTGGCATTTATGTCTTTAGACAAGGTGGCAGAATATAAGAGCAGCTTAAATAGAGCAAAATTCACCTGAAATGCAATCTTACTGCTGTGAAACCTGTATATAAAGACCGCTCAAGGGAGACAAGAAAAGCTGTCTTTAAGAGCAGGTGGTCTTTATGTACAGGTTCTTTTCATACTCGTTTCAATGAGAAACAAATTTCAAGGGAAACAAAAATTGTGGTCTTTATAGACAGGTGGTCTTTCTATACAGGGGGTCGCTACGGCAGGTTTGACTGTACTATGTTCACCATCACCCTTGATTTAGAACTATAACATAGTCCCACATATACGTGTAGTAAGTAATGTTTCGTTTTCTCACACTAGATCGAACACCTCAACACAAAGATCTCTGAAGACACAGAGGAACACAAGAGCAGCTTAAGCAGAGCAGAATCCGCCCAGAATCAACTCAGAAGTGAAATATCTGACTTGAAGAGTAGGTTAGAGTCTGCTCAGAAAGAAACCAGCACACTTCAGCGTGAAGCAATGGTGAAGGAAGCCCAGCTTAAAGCACAGGTATGAATCAGGCATTGAATGCCTGGCATCCACTTTCTTGATGTTACAACTAAGATTGATGCGTCACATTCAGATTTGTCAGACTTGTCTGAATCTTCTCTGAATGTATTTGCAAGAAGCAGGCCATTACAGGTCTGCCATTTTGTATTTGACATCTGAAGATGATGTAATTGTGCCCATAGTCTCCATGAATACTTCCTGTGCACAGCCCGCAGGCCTTTGCAGGCTTTGCATACAACATAAAATATTTGCATATCAGCATCAAACATATATGCAGCTGGAAACACCAAATGACATGACTTTGATTTTCTTTGTGTATTTGTCAAATATCTAATCAAAGTAAGGAGTTATGCCTGATACTCTTTATGGAATGAGAAGTGGCTTAAAGTACTAATGATATTGACCGCTATCCCTATGATACCAGGTTCTTTTGAAAAATATGAAATGTCTCCAAAGTAGTCTTTTTCAAATTGAATAAG
Organism: Heliocidaris erythrogramma; assembly: GCA_025617745.1. NCBI lineage: Eukaryota > Metazoa > Echinodermata > Echinoidea > Camarodonta > Echinometridae > Heliocidaris > Heliocidaris erythrogramma. Next base: position 24,535,718 of record CM046869.1, read on the forward strand.
GGTATGTGCATGCCCACCTGTCTTGTATTTTAATTTTGTGCGTGCCGAAAGATATATTTGCAAATATTTGATTCTCTGTTTTACTCTTTGCAGAAAGAAGTAAATGAAGCAGAACTGACCATGGCCCATCAGCAGCTGACCGAAGTCAAGAGACAATTCATGGAATCCAAGAAACAACTTCAGGACAAGGTTGCAGCCTTGGAGGCAAAGGTCATTGCCGTGGAGACAGCTCGAGATTTTGACAAAAGTGCCACGGAACACAAATTGGTAAGTTTGGACAAGATGATGATGATACTTGTTTTTCTGTATTAAGTTTCATATAGATGTTACTAGTGAAGGTAAGAGGGAAAATAGAAGATTAATTGTTTGTTCGTGGATTATTTTCACAATTTGTTAGAACTGGTTATTTAAACTGAAAATTATGCTGAGATAAGATTTTAGATGAACAAACCCAATTTTTCTCTCCATCTCTTGCTCTCTCTCTCTCTTTCTCTCTCTCTCTCTCTCTGAGAATATGTCACTCTTATATCTTCTTCATTTTCCTTATATAGTTATCGTTCTTTGTTGTAAATAACAATTAAAATCTGAAAATCTTCCTGTTTTTGTTTCCCAAATGCAGGCCAGATTAGATTCCGTAAATGAGGAGTTTCTGGAGAAAGAGATTGAGCATGAAAAGCAGGTGTCCTGTTTAGAAGAGGAACTGGACAGATTAAAGGTAACACTTCATCATTCATGCATAAGTGTATATTTCGAAACTGCACAAATAATGCACTTTGGGTGTGCATTTTCAGTGAGAAAAATCAGCATAAAGTTATGTTGCAATAGACCTGTTCACAAAGTTATTCAAATGTATGGATGTTTCTTTCCTGGGGACCTAGTAACGAGGTATTCCATTAACGAATGAACTACAATACTTGGAATCCAGTTTGCATACATTACATGCTGCTAAGCCTCTGACAAGCTTTCAGGTTGTCAAGAACAACCTTTATTTTAAAAGTATGGATAAAATTTGAATATATTTGTGAACAGGTCTATTGTGAAATGAATGAAGATTTTCTTTATGTTCATTGTGACTTTACCAAGTGCTGTGTATTCTTCTAATGTTCGAATTACAAAGTGTGTATAAATTGTTTTCTGAAATGTTTGTACAGATACATGTACATGTATGTTCCCAAAACTCAGGATTTCTTTTTGTTCCCAATTGTACTACTAAGTGGGGGAAAGAGCTTTTGTTCATGCTGGGCCCTTACTGTGGAACTCTCTCCCCCGAGAGATCCGCGAAACCAATTCTGTTGAAGTATTTAAAACCAAACTTAAGACATACTTGTATAATTCTGTATATGCATAATTTGTTGTTTTGTCTCTTCATTTTCTCTCCTTTCACCTGTGCGCCTTGAGCATTTAAGTTTAAATGGATTGGCGCCTTATAAATCACATGTATTTTATTATTATTATATAGATCTACAAGTTCTGATAAACTAATGAATACATAAATTTTGTAAGTGGTCTGTTTCATTCTTAGATTCATTATCCCGTATGACCTAAAAGGTTTTACAAGAATGAAGCAGCACCTCAAATCCATGGGAAAATGTCATGTATGTTTATGGATTTATTTTTCACCTTTATTCAGGTTTTGTGTAGATGCCACTCTTATATTTACTCTTTTTTTTTGCAGTTGTGGGACTCTCATCTTAGATTTTCGTGTATGTGAGATTAATGTTAGATGCTTGAATTGATTGTATTTGATGTGAATCTTACACAGAAATCCATGTCATCAGCCGACTCTAAGATGAAACAGCTCCAGACTGAGTTAGAGGGTGCTAATGCAAGGGCTGCAGAAGCACAGTCAAATGTGAGTGTTGCTATCTTCCATTGTTTGGGCAGTTCAGTTTGTGATTGCAAATATTAGCAGGAAATGCAATTCCTCTATCTTTCTCTTTCTCTTTCTCTTTCTCTCTCTTTCTCTCTCTTTCTCTTTCTCTTTCTTGTTTCCTTTCTCAGTCCGTCTTTCTCTCATTCTCTCATTCTGTCTGTCTTCCATTTTCTTACTCTCTTTCTTTTTATCTCCATGTCTCTTTGTTTCTCTTCTCCCCCCTCTCCCACTCTATCTCTCCCTCTCTCTTTCTCCCTCCCCTCTCCCTCTCCCCCTCCCTCTCCCTCTCCCTCTCTCCCTCATGCATGCATATGAACACTGCACATATGATAGAAAAATAGAAAGTACTCCTCGGGAGTGGAGATAGTGCACACAGTGGAGTGTAGCATAGAACTTAATGACTTAAGCATAACATGAAATCCACTGACCAGGAAATTACATGTACTTACATTTACAACATCTTGCCTTAGGATGCATGTATGTTATTCTTTTTTTGATATCTTACTGCTTCTGGATTCTTAATTCATTCAAAATGCAGGAAACCTGTATATGCAGGAAACTTGTATATGTGCAATCTGTTCAGTATATGAATCAAAGTTTCTGGTCCTGCCCATACCTTTATTGTTCAGAGTCAAGACACAGAGAGTCTAATATCAAGGCAGAAGGAGCAGCTGTCAATACTTCACGCGTCGGTCAAAGAAAAGGAACAGCTCATCAAGAAACATGAATCAGGTATGTCCTAGTTTTGTTTTTAGCAAGGGCATAAAAATCACTTCATGTATACATGTAGTGCACCTGATAGTAATACGAAATGAATGGTGTTTGACTGAAATGCTTAGCCAATAGTTTCCAACTCTGCCTGTATTGCATGGTTCAATCAAAAACACCATTGAAAGGAAAAAAAGATGTCTTTATATATAAAATGTTATTGTGTCTGTAATCATTTGGTCACTTTGTTTGACTTTATGAGCCAAAATAGATATAAAGCATGCCTTGAGTAATCCAGTAATCATTTTTTTTGTGTGTGTGTGATTTAGTGACCTTCTTCATTTTTCTCTGTTTTCATGGATATTTGTGTGAAGCACTTTTCAGTGATTTTGCTTCATATTTGTAATGCTTGCCTCATTAATATATTGGAGTAGGATGCGACTCACAAGAAAAAGAAATATGATCAAATAATTACCACAATATTTTTTGAACACAGAGCACCAGTCGTTACAGCAGACTAATGAAAGTCTGAGTCAAAGATTAGAAGAGCTGGAGAACTCTCAGCAGGTTTCACACGAGGAGGCACAGAAACTCATCTTTGAGAAAACGGAAAACATCAGTGTCTTACAACAATCATTGAATGAGAAGGGAGAGGAATTAGCTCTCATAACACAGAAGGTATGACCAAACATATATTGCTTTAATTTCCGACATTTAATCATTCTTTAAAAGTGTGTTGGTATTTACAGGATATTGATACTTTTAAATGTAAAATACCTGTCTGGCACATATGACATTGGATTTGTTTTATTAACTCTTTCAGGACAGGAATTATTTAAGAGTTAAATTGATCACATTTTGTTCTTCAAATTGGCAACAGTAATACTTTTCTTTTAGTGCTACATGATTTTAATAAGGTGTAATATCTTTGAAAACAATGTACAAGGTGGGGTTTTTTCTCGAAAAGTTGAAAAAATGCAAATTTTGATAAAAAACAACGATTTTTAACCTCTCAATGTGTTGCCAATTTAAGCATTTTAAAGCTTATTCTCATTTTTTAAATTCCTGGCATCAAACGCAATATGGTCATGCAACAAAAATGGACATAGTATGTGCAGAAATTTTTGCTCATTCTACTCATGCATCTGGTATAGTTTTTAGAGCTCTGAATCAAAAGTTATTGAACTAAACCATAAAATGTGGTCATTTGTCTCAAAAAGGGTTAAAGACTTTCACAGTTTGGTTGTTTTCCATTAGTACCCTATGTTATGCAGATTTGCACAAAAAGTAGGCCAGTGTTAACAATAGCATTTTATTGCGAATACTGCTTATAACAACCAATTTCCAGTATCTGATGACATTAAAACCAACAACAAAAATGATAATGTGGATTCAGTTATTTACTTTCTCCAGGAATTTCATTTTCATTGCACATTTTTTTTTCTGCTGTAGCTACAAGAATTAGAGGCAAAGCTGACAAGGGTTGAATCTGAGACTCAGGCCAGGATTGAAGAGACTGAGATGAACGGACATATGGAGATGCAGGTAATCGTTCACTTCAGCTTCATTTCAATAAATTTTTAGAACTGCATGTTTTCATTTGTACTATTTACAAAATAAAACATTTTAGAAATAAAATCAAGTGGAATGCAATGTGATGAGAATAGATTGAGATGAATGGTCATATAAAGCTCCAGGTAATTTTTTCACATCAACTTCATTTCTGTTTTTCTCCAAACATTATTTTTTTCACAATTGTGCCCAAGATGTATCACTGGAAACATGTTCTTACAGACCCTTCCGTGTGAATAGACGACCCATTCATTTACCAGTAATCCAAAACAGGGATAGCTTTGTGAACAGAACAAACACATGATTGGAAGCAAATGAAGTCGTGGAGTTGCCAATTTACGTTTGATGTTCACAACTTTAAGAATTCATTGCTTCTGAAAATTTGTAATTGCTTTCTCCACTATTAACCACATTTTTATGGTTCACCTCCGCCCACCGAAGGTGGGTGCCGGAGGCATTATGTTTTCGGGTTGTCCGTCCGTCCGTCCGTGCGTCCGTCCGTGCGTCCGTCCGTGCGTCCGTCCGTCCCACTTCTCGTTACCGCGATATCTGAAGAATCATTTGAGGTAGGAACCTCAAACTTGGTACTAGTATGTATCCCCATACGAAGATGAACTGATTAGATTTTGGGGTAAGTAGGTCAAAGGTCAGAGGTCACAGAGGTCAATTTACATGAAATTACATAAGAATTCTTGGTTTTTAGCACCGTTACCACGATATCTCAAGAACTATCTGAGGTGAGAACTTCAAACTTGGTACCAGTATGTATCCCCATAGAAAGATGAACTGATTAGATTTTGGGGTAAGTAGGTCAAAGGTCAGAGGTCACAGAGGTCAATTTACCTGAAATTACATAAAAATTCTTGGTTTTTAGCACCGTTACCACGGTATCTCAAGAACTGTTTGAGGTAAGAACTTCAAACTTGGTACTAGTATGTATCCCCATAGAAAGAGGAAGTGATTAGATTTTGGGGTAGGTAGGTCAAAGTTCAAAGGTCACAGAGGTCAATTTACATGAAATTACATGGAATTAGTGGTTTTTACCACCGTTACCGCGATATCTCAAGAACTATCTGAGGTGAGAACTTCAAACTTGGTACCAGTATGCATACCCATAGAAAGATGAACTGATTAGATTTTGGGTTAAGTAGGTCAAAGGTCAGAGGTCACAGAGGTCAATTTACATGAAATTACATAAGAATTCTTGGTTTTTAGCACCGTTACCACGATATCTCAAGAACTATCTGAGGTGAGAACTTCAAACTTGGTACCAGTATGTATCCCCATAGAAAGATGAACTGATTAGATTTTGGGGTAAGTAGGTCAAAGGTCAGAGGTCACAGAGGTCAATTTACATGAAATTACATAAACATTATGTGGTTTTTAGCACCGTTACCACGGTATCTCAAGAACTGTTTGAGGTAAGAACTTCAAACTTGGTACTAGTATGTATCCCCATAGAAAGAGGAAGTGATTAGATTTTGGGGTAGGTAGGTCAAAGTTCAAAGGTCACAGAGGTCAATTTACATGAAATTACATGGAATTAGTGGTTTTTACCACCGTTACCGCGATATCTCAAGAACTATCTGAGGTGAGAACTTCAAACTTGGTACCAGTATGCATACTCATAGAAAGATGAACTGATTAGATTTTGGGTTAAGTAGGTCAAAGGTCAGAGGTCACAGAGGTCAATTTACATAAAATTACATGAAATTGCTGGTTTTTAGCCTTGTTATCAAATATTTCTAGTTTTATATGAAAATGAAATGAAATGAATTTTTCTGTCTCCTGTGCATTTTAAGTGAAAAGATTTGTCATTTTGTTGGACCAATCCTTTTTAGAGTGTACATGTATGCCATACATTTCCAATCTGGTGATGGCGGAGGCATAAATTCCGACCGCGCGCGGTCGAATATTCATCTAGTTTCAGGGATTAACTTTTCCTGATCCGTTCTCCTATTTTTTTGTGATTTTTTTAAAAACCAACTTTATGATAGGATGGACTTCTCCTTTAATAGAGCTCAAATTAATGATGCTAACTCACCTTTGAATGTTGTGGTACTCTTTTTAAACTTTAGAACCAGGAGAGACTAAAGCAAACGGTGGAGAGTTTGGAGCAGCAGCTGATAGATAAGAATAAGACCGTCAAGATGCAACAACAGAGATTGTCAGACCTCAAGAAAACACTGCAGAGAGAACTGGTAGGTATCAGCGACAGTGTTGAAAGTGTTGTGTTACAAAGTTATGTGCTCAATACTACATCTCTGTGTAAAATGAAATACAGTGGAAACTCACTATAACGAGGACCTTGCAACCATGAAATTACCTTGTTTTACAGTAAAACCCGCTTTAGCGACCACCTGTATAGAAAGACCACCTGTCTATAAAGCCCACAATTTTCGTTTCCCTTGAAAAATGTTTCTCATTGAAACATGTACTATTAAAAGGAACCTGTACATAATGACCACCTGCTCATAAAGACTGCTTTTCTTGTCTCCCTTTAGCGGTCTTTATATACAGGTTTCACTCGGGAATCTCCTTATATCAGGGTAAAAATCAAGAACATAAAAGACCTGGGACCGGCAAAATTACCTTGTTATATCAGGAATCTTGTTATATCAGAGCTCTTTATATCGAGCTTCAACTGTACTGGAACAGATGACATTGATGATGGTGATGGTGCTGATGATGGTGATGATATGTGGTAGTGATGGCAATGTGGTAGTGACAGTTATGATGATGATGATGATGATGATGATGATGATGATGGTGATGATGGTGATTAAGCCTGAGTCATATCGAATATTTCATAATCCGGGATTCGACGGCTTTGATTCAATCAAATACCGGTGCATCGATAAATGATGGGCGGTGAAAACATAGTTGCACACAGTACAGTTGCACGCAGTGCATGCACCATGCACCGGTGACCGGTCCGCTGGCATCGCGGGCATATGTATGGGCTCTCGCTGCTCGACACCGATAGCCCGCTAGCCAATGGCTAGTAAAAATCACAGCGGACGAGCCAAAATCTTAAGTTTCTAGTCCGTATGGCTAGCCAAAATATCACTCTAGTGTCGCACGAAGCGATGCTCATTGTCGACACACCCGACAATGATTCAAATTCAAAGAATTAATAATCTTACTTTGTCTTTGGAGAGCTGAATGGAACCCATTTGTTCGATGCAAAAAAAAAAAACAATACGAAATAAACTTTTCGTCGCTCATGACTCGACTTCATTCAGCTTCAAATATAGATCATTCAGAAGTAATTGCCAATTTGATGAGAGTGTGATATTAGTTATTGCGAATTAAGTAGGAACACTCGTACTCATGCCCGTATTTATCATGTTCAATTATACAATTGTCAAATTGACAATGCAGAGAGAGTCAAGAATATTATCGTAAACTTCAGTTCGTAACGACAAAATTTTTCCATAGAGAAAGCACAGGTAAAGCGCGACGTCCTCCGCGAGCGAATTAGCGAAAGTTAGCCAACAGTTTGAACTTTGAAGTCGCCTTCACGTTCTCTGCTAGTATATATGCTGTACGTTACGGAGTTTCTTTTTTTATTTGCTTTTTTCATGGTGGCTACGGTAGTCAAAAATCTGGCGGACTACAAATCGATGCACCGAATTTGCCAAAACGTATTCGGGATTCGATGTCTTCGATCGAACACCGGCTAACCAATCGATTCGACTCAGGCTTAATGGTGATGGTTATGATGGTTGTGATGATGATAATGCTTCTGATGATGAATTATGGTGCTTATCTGATGGTGAGGGCAATGATGATGATATGTATAAGCAAAGATTGAAGTGATGATGATGAATTTGATGATGATTATGATAATGATTATGATAATAAGGATGATGACGATGAAAATGACTGCTGCAAAATCACAATTTCCCTTGCGTTGTGGATTTGTCTCATTTCCATCGTCAATGTCGAGATGCCTGTATTTCATTTGTGTTACCCACTTGTTTTACTCATCCTGTTAACAGAAAGTGCAAACCATCGCTGGCTACGAGTCCCCCGAGGAAGCTCTCCGAGGCATTGACACTCAGCCAGACAAGACAAAGCTCTCCATTCCTGAAAACAACTTCCATGGTAGCAACAACAGCCTGACACAATCTCCAGTATTACCTGACCAAGATGGAGGCCTGTCACGATCAGACTATCGAGAAATCAACTTCCAATACCTCAGACATGTCGTCTTCACATTCATGAGCTCCACTGATTATGAGGTGAGCTATTAAACTCTTTGGAGAATAAAATGAGTTTCATTACATTTGCTCTAGGGTAACAAAAATAGCTGTCTTTACAGAAAGTTTCTCATTATACAAGTTTAGATAATGGTTTCAATAATTATCACTGAACACAGAGAAGCAATAAAGTATATGGCCAGAATTTCACGATGGAGGTTTATTTTTAAACCACGGTCTAAACCATGGTTTTAACATACACTCAACCAAAAAAGTAAGTGCCCCCCTAGCATTTTTGGATATATCTCAAAAAGTATTTTACCGATTTTCATAATTCAAACGGGAATGGATAGGAAATTTTATTACTCATAACATGAATGGCATATCATTGCCACCAAGTATCATTATTGGTGTGAAAAAATGCATTTTATGTCAAAATGCATGGGGAAAAAAGTTGCACTTAAGGTTATATGAAGCATATTGTGTACATTTCCTATGCAAGTTAGCAAATGACCTTTTTAAATTATGTAATTCTCAGGAATTTCTTCAGGTACAATATGCTTCCCTATTAAACTGTATGCTCATGAAAAGAAAGAGATAAGAGAAATATGCAATAAACCATGCTTAAAAGTTCAGAATCATGAGTGATTGTTTGATTATTTGTGTAAAAGTCAATGCAAATCACTAAAGTGCAACTTTTTTTTCCATGCATTTTGACATAAAATGCATTTTTTTCGCACCAATAATGATATCTGGTGGCAATGATATGCCATTCATGTTATGAGTAATAAAATTCCCTATCCATTCCTGTTTGAATTATGAAAATCGGTAAAATACTTTTTGAGATATATCCAAAAATGCTAGGGGGAACTTACTTTTTTGGTTGAGTGTATATAAGCATACATACTTGTAAGCGCATTACATGCACGTACTACGTTTATGGAGGTTTAAAACGATGGTTTAGAATAAACCTCTCTCATGAATTTGGGCCTACATGTATGTGTACAAATGATTTGAAATATGTTTCTTTATAAATTGGATAGTATATTTATGCTCTAAGGAAGGAAAGTAATAGCATTTCCATATTCAGAATAATATCAATGTTGGTCCCCCTCATGACAAGGTCATTTTGATATATTAAAAAGAAAAATTATTAAAAAATTAATCACGTAATAATTTATATTACAAGCAAAATAGGTAAGGCCATGTAAACTTGATATTCTAGGGTATGCTTGTGATTCATGGTTTCTCTCTCTCTCTCTCTCTCTTTCTCTCTCTCTCTCTATCTCTTTCTCTCTCTTTCTCTCTCTCTTTCTCTCTCTTTCTCTCTCATTGTGGACTGCAATTTGTTATTGCAGGCCAAACAGTTGTTGAAAGCAGTTTCTACCGTCTTAGAGCTAACCCCAAAGGAAGAGAGTATGATCAGAAAAACATTAGACTGGAAGGTAAGAGGCTGATTTTAATGCCTGGGAATGTGGCACAAGTAAATATAGGAATAAATGAATATTCAAGTCATATATTGTTTTGTTCTGTTGGGTTTGGTTTTTTTTCATTTTGAAATTGGAGCTGAAATGTATTTGATGGATACAAACTTTAAAGTGAACTCCCTCTTTCTGTGTTAGGAAGAAGATAAAGATGCCGTACATTAATTTGTCCAAGTACATGACCATTAAACAAAAAAACCCACATGAAGCCTTGGGCAAGATTTGCCCCAGCATTGCTGAAAAAGTGCATCAAGTTCATATGATTGAAATCTGTTACCCCATGCTCTGTTTGCTTAATCAAGACAGGATGGTCAAAGTAAGTCTATATGTTTATTTACATGTGAAACAAATATTTCTTATGTATGATGTCATTTACGTATTTAATTTACTAAAGGACAGTGAAAATATAGCTGTAAATTTGGGATTATCACATGACTCAGGTGGGGTTTAGAATATATATATGGAATGAGCTATTACTGATGTGTTTCCTCCCCTATCATCTTATCAACAGACATCATGGTTCGGGCAGAAACCAGCCATGAAGAAGCTGGTCCAAATCGGATCACCTGGATCAGGGATGCGATGATGATAGAACAAGTCCAGGGCCTCCGTGGCCTTCATCCACTTCTTGCCTTAGAATGTTCACCAAGGTGCAGTTCTTCAGTGTAGTCTAGACGATGTAGACCTGGTCCATCTGATCAAAGGATCCAAAGATGGATGGACTCCAATAGAGATTATCTCTTGCTGTTTGGGTGTTTCAGCCTATGAGTGGTGGAATGAATGAACGAACAGCAAGTTTCAGTTCTCTTGTAAGACCTACAGTCCGCATTTGTTGCAGTTTGCCTTTCAAAGTTCTCAAACTAAAAAGAAACGTAGCCAGTAGTGAGATGATGCTTTTAACAATATGCAGTTCAGATATACACCTCAGCCATCTGATCAAGGAATAAAATGATTGTTGGACCCGTTTAGAGATCCACTCTTGCTGTACTGGGTGTTTCACCCCATGTGTAGTGAAGTGAGCGAATGAATGAGCAGCAATTTTAGTTCTGTTGTAATACCATCAGTTTTAAACAATCAAACTAGTGAAGAACACAGTCTGTAAGTATACGATATTGCTTTCAGCAAGATGTCCTTAGGTGTAACCTTCATGAATAAACTATCCAATGCAAGAGACTTCTTGTTATATGTGTTTAGTACAGTTTCTGAACTGTGGAAACCATCCAAAGCTGAGCTGTTGACCTTCAACTTCGTGCAAGCCTGTTGTAATGTGCAGATGCTAAATTGGGAAGGTTGAGTTCTGGGAAAGGTAAAAAATAATTTGTGAGCTTTCTCATTCTTATTATGTTACTTTGGAAGATTATCATAATAGAAATGTCCCCTGAAAAGGATTGCTCTTCAAATGCTCTCACATTCAAAATGTGACAAACAGCTGAAATGTTTGGGCCGAACATTTGTGTGTGGTCTCATATACACATTTCTGTGTACAGGGCATGTAACTCGCCGCAGGATTGAGCCAATTTATTATCATTTTGGTGATTCCCAAACCTTACAGCATACACCAATTCTTATGTGCTATATAATCAACCTTGCCCAATTGCTTTGAGATAGTTTCTTTTAGTCTCATGACCAGAACTCAACTTTATCTTTAAGATTTCATCCAAAGAAATTGTCAACTGTTCCACATGTTATAGCAAAGTTGGAGCAACATTCCAAAGAGGAAACTGCCAGTATTTGAATACTCTACAGATCCATCACAATGACATTCATGTATCCTTGAAGATGACCTTTAGAGTCATTGTAGTGTGCATAATTGTAAATCAAATGCCCAATAAATAGACCGCTTCTGTAATGTATACAAATTTATGCACATATATTCTCTGAGCACCTAGTGACGAGCTATTCCAGGAACCTGCTTTTTATAAATGAGCCTCAATGCTTGGAATCCAGTTTGAATACATTATTTGTTGCTATGTCCGGCAAGCTCTCAGGTTGTCAAGTACAACCTTTGTTTCAAAGGTATGCATAAAATTTGCATACATTACCGAAGCGGCCTATTAAGACCAACCTTAGCCTGTAATGCATCTAGGTTGTTAAGATTGTTTAAAAGAATCTGTGTTTTGGGTTCTTTTTTCTCTCTCTCTTCTTTTTTTTTCTCAAGACATTGACACAATGCCATAATTTATCACTATGCTTCCAAGTTACTTTAAGAGAAAGATATGTATGGTATGTTGATGATTGATTCGGTCAATCAAAGAATTATATCACTTGATGCTTGCCAAATATATTTTTATACATGTACTCATGTACCCAAGCTGAATATATGTTTGATTATCAACAATTTATAAAAAAACATATTCATTTACTTCGTAGGCAAATTACAACTTTTTCCTTTTTTCACCGGGGGGTCGGGTGGGGGAGGGGGTTCGCAATATACAAGCCATGCTTTTTAGCGAATCCCCCTATTTCCACAGGTAGTTTCCAGTCACTATTTTTTAAGAGTACCTTTGCTAATTACTATTGAAAATAATAATCTATATTTGTTCACTTTATTTTTTATATACATATACATATATATAATACTGAATGTAAACTATGTCATATCTATTGTCTGTTGGAAATGAATAAACAAGAATTTGAATTTGAATTTGAACTAATTAGAGGGTACCATGGGAATTTAACTGTTATTTTAAAGGTACTATTAACGTTTTTGAAACTATTTTTTGGTCGATATGGCATACCCAGGTATATTTTTGTCAACATGGGGAAAATACATGGGAAGTTGCAAACAAAATGTCTTTTTTATTGTGTTGAATACTTTGGTTTACTGTAGAAATGTGTCATGCATGTACACACCGAACCTGGGAAATTTCGCATAAAAATTACATTGATCATCCATATATCTCATTTCAGATTTTGTTTGGATATTAGTAATTTGCATTAGAAATAAGACATCGAGGCATAGACAAATTATATGCTGATTAGTGGCAACATTACTGACCAGTATAAAAGGGCACCAATCTCCAAAAATATAATTAGTACATTGGAATTTGAAAGAAGACGTACTGTTTAATCACCCTCAATAATCATTTGAGACAATGAGTTAAAACTTATATTTCGAAAAAGGGGAAAATGAGTTTATAAAGGCCTGCACGTGTGAGCACAAATATTTTTTTGCAAATTATTCAGTTATTACATGTCGTCTGTCTACAAGTCACTTTTACCGAAGTTATTTACAGTGCAATTTCGGTATTCTAACTTGCAATGGCTCTGTGCAAAGGCAATATTCAAATCTGTTACTTTGAATATTGGAATACCAGCATCCAACCCATACATGTATACATGACAAAAAAGTTGTGGTTGTTGGTCTTCTTTAATCAATAAAAATAGAAAATGTAAGGCTACCGGAGTCGTGAGTTCAGGTAATAAAGCATTTTATGTACATTTTTGCAAACATATTATATTTTGAATTGCAATGATCAGTATTGAACTATGTCTATCACAAGTTGACAATAATGTTCTGCCAGTAGCGATTAATACTATTTCAGTTCGGATTTATATGTAGGATATGGTTTGTGCTTTAATAGGAAGAAGAATTTTTTTTTTGTTCAGGGCAGTGAAAATATCACATTTTTCATTATGTTCATTGTCGTAATGTACTTTGACAAATTTCTCTTTCTCTCTCCATATCTCTCTCTCTATCTCTCTCTCTCACTCACTCTCTGTATGTCTGCCTGTCTCTCTCTCTCGTACTGCTTATGTCTTGTTCTACTGGGGCCATAAGGCTTTTCTAAAAATCAAGCTAAATTGGTCGACCCTCAATATTCAAAGAGTTTGCTTGAGTCCCAACTGTGATATTCAATATGGTTTAGTTATATTTCATCCTTTGTACTATAAGAAAGATTCAATATTGCTGTTCCAAATTCACCCGTATCATCCCCATTTTGAGAAATCTGCATTGGCTACCTGTTCGCCAAAGAATAACTTTCAAAATCTTGCTTATTGTATATAAGGCGCTTCATGGTCAAGCTCCTATGTACATCAGAGAATTGCTGAATCTCAGAGTCAATCAACATAGTCGAAACCTGCGCAGTTCCCAAGATACTCTGCTTCTCCAAATTCCATTCGTAAAAACAAAAGTAACACTGGGTGATCGTTCATTTGCTTGTGCAGCCCCTAAACTCTGGAATAACTTGCCATTGGAAGTCAGGAAATCCCCATCTGTGAATATGTTTAAATCAAAACTCGAAGCATATCTATTCAATTAATAACAAGCATATCAGGAGCTCATGCAGCGCAGTAGAATATATACAAATTGTTGGATAGTTACTGCGCTTTATAAATGTATTATTACTATTATTATTATTAATATGATTTTGTTGATATTAAATATCATTTTTTTTTTTTTTGGTGGGGGGGGGGCTGTTTCTCATAGAAGGTATTATCAAAATAAGTCTACATTTCTAGGACTGATGCGTAGCAAAATATCGTGCTGTAAATCATCCTGTCATGTTTTATTTTCAAATTCAATAGACCTCTTCACTAATGTATTTCAATTTATGCATGTTTCTCTCCAGAATCCTTAGTTACCAACTATATAGTGCATCTACTATGCATGATAGCATCTCTATGGATGGAATCCACTTTGCATACATTAGTTGTTGCTATGTTAGGCAAGCCTCTGCCAAGCTTTTGAGTCGTCAAGAGAAACTTTTTTTCAAGAAGTATGCATAAAATGAGTAAACAGGTCTATTAACTGTCACATATTTAATGAAGCTGTCATGGACATTACACATAAAATTAAACTTTATCTTTCTATATTTCTTATTCAGTTGTTGGAGTTTGGAATATGTATGATTTCATGGGATAAGTGCAAATATGACTTATCAAACAACTACATTAATAGAGATATAGTCTCTAAAATTTTAGAATTTGAAGTATATTGAAACAGGCTAATGTATTCAAGCTTATTTAATAAGTGAAATGATATTGGGATTTAGTATGTGATTTGGATGTCAAACTGTAGAATGTTGAATATTTAAGAACTAATGATAATTTGTGAGTGCAAGTTTAGGAGGGAAACAGACTCATTGGGCCGACACTCTGACATGTGTCGGGGAGACTGGGTCGTCTTAATGAAATAAACCCGAAATCTTTCAATATCTTATTGCAGCCCTTTCATTCAGAAATGCTAATTTCACAATATGTTTTCTATTCAGATATAAAGAATAGAGTTGGTAAAAATTATGGGGGCATGAAAATTGATTTAATTTTTTGTTTCTTTTAGACACACCTATTAGTGTACAAGCATATTAAAGACAACTCCATAAAACTTTACTTTTGAATGTTTGCATTTTCAAAAAACCACATATCATCTGTTGAGAGCCAGAAGGACGTTAGCTCTGTGTTAAAGTGTATGTCTTAACGCCCTTCTGGCTCCAAACAGACGATATTTAGTGTTTAATTTTAGATTCGCCCGGTACTAGATAAAAAATATTGTTCAGTAGCTAGCATGGTAATTATTGATTCACCATGAAAACACATTTTCAGTGAATCCATTGCCAGGACTTACACCGTGTATCAGCTTTAGTGAAATGATAGTGAGTGATACCAGCTCTCTTAATTCAAAAGGCCAGTACAGTATGTTACTTAACTAGATAACTATTCAACAATTAACTCTTGTATAGTAGTGCCTTGTGTTGATCTACTAGAGTAAACAATTTCTCTTGCAATTCTTGTATTTTTCATTGCAATAGTGGTCAGGGGATGGGGGGGGGGGGGGGATCCAGTAATTAAAGAGGGGATCCAGTAATTAAAGAGGGGCACAATATCGGAGAATTCCTGAAAGCAAAACTTGTGCCCCCCCCCCTATATCTGCCACTGATAGTGGTGAATGTTTGTATCAAGAATGATGAATGATGTTCACTATTCTGTAGAGGTTTACAAATAACAAAATCAAAGGATATTTATATTCTTGCATGTTTACATGTTAGTGAATGGAATGGGAGGGGCAAAATGTGAATTCAAATATCAAAATATCAATATACAGTGCAAAAAAGCAATGTTTAAAGTATTGTAGTATGCATACATTTTTTGCAGTCACAGTTTCATTAAATGTTATCAATTTACTGTTTTCTGTAATGAGATGTTCACTAATGTACTTTTTAAAAGCATAAACTTCAGATACGCTACCCTTTTTGTAAGTCAGTTATAATATAAAGCTATATGTGCTGCCTGATGAAAAGAATCAATGTGGAATTATTTTATTACAGGATATATTTCATGAGTTCCATTTTTTCACCTCAAAGCATAATTTCCTTAAAAGTATTTATGAACTGAATCTGAACAGAAATGTTGGTATTGCTCTTTTGTTTCATCATTTTTCTTGTAACATTCTTTATTTTGTTAGCACCTGTGAAATACTACAAAGAAAGACAATTAGGGGTAACTTCGCTAGCCATAAGGACTGCTGTTCATAAGGACCGCTATCCATAACGCGTGACTGAATGAATAGCGGTTTGGTATGAATAGTGGTCCTTCTAAATAGCAAGCAAATCATAGACAAATTACCTCCATTCATAAGGACCACTATTCATAAGGACTGCTATTCATAACACGTTTAAATGAATAGCGGTTTTCTATGAATAGCGTTCCTTATGAATAGCAAGTGGACCCCGACAATTTAGCATCCTACATTGTAGGTTTTCTTTGGTTATGTGCATGCCATTTGGGATAATCATATTTTATTATATTTATCATTCTTTACAGCATATGCATACAAACTAGTGTTTCTTTATATTCTCACTATTAATTGACAATATTTGTATATTTGAACTCTTTGCAAATATAGAACAAGCTTATATTTTATTGGTACAAAAAAGCAAACATTATATTGCATTTGATAGTTTTTATCAGCAAGCAGTAAACCGCGCCGTAAATTGAATCGTATTATGTTCTTGTAAATATATAAATTATTTTTTTTTGTCATTTGAGTATAGTATGAATATGGCTATTCAGTTAGCAGGGATGTAATTGAAAATACATTTTGTAGAAACTGAAAATGGCTCTGAGTTCTTTTGTTGATTTTTGCATGACAGGAAATTATAGTTTTCTTAAAAATCATATGAAAACTGAAATACAGTGAAACCTGTATATAAAGACCACTCAAAATAGAAAAACAGGCTCTTTACAGACAGGTGGTCTTTATATACAGGTTCAGTTAACGTTTCCAAAGGAAAAGCTCCTCAGTGAAAACAACAAATGTGGTCTTTATAGACAGGTTGTCTTTTTATACAGGTGGTTGCTAAAGGGAGGTTTGATTGTCAACTTTTGAGAGGTCTTGGGTCTTGGGTCTTGGGTTATATTCCTCCTGTTCTCATTTCTATAACTTACAGATTGTAGACTTTTGTATTGGGAAAATATGTTTTCTGTTTAAAGACATGATCATCATAATGTAATTATTAATATTTTTTACTACATTTTTTGTCAAAATTCTATGCACATTGGTGAATTAGATATAAGCCATTCCCATTATAGGTTTTATTTCAAGTTCTTTGGTTCCTGAAAATATATCTTACATTATTTGTAGTGCCCAGAATGGGCTGGGGAAAGGGTGTTCTGATGGTTAATTAAAACCAGACTTTTGATAAATAAATAGGTTGATATGTGAGGATTAACAACAAATGATTAACTTTGGAAGTAATCAACTCTTCTAGCGAAGAAGTTAGGCAAAAATTAAATTGAGTCACATTGTTGACATTCTTGTCAAGCTGACAAGGTTTGTAAAATTGAAATCCCAAAGCAAAGCCAAAGAATAAGATCAATATAACATGAAGAAATTCAAAGCAATCTTGGGAAACTTTCAACGAAATTTCTAAACCAATCATTTGTCATAAAAGGGAATTCTGAAGGGCAAAAATACAATTTTCATATATCGCGCTGCGCTGGAAAAAAATAATGATTACACAGCTTAATTGCTCACAAAAATCGATGCGATGAGCTAGCTTGCCACAGAACTCCTAAGACGGAGTTCTGTGAGCTAGCCCAGCTGACTGCTGGCCGCGCCGCATAGACTGAGATGGCGCTATACTTAGCAACCTAACTTGACGACAGCTTGCGTGAGTGGGTCATTGCTATTTTGTCGGACGGGAAATACTCAAATAAATGCTAAGAACTAGAAAGTTTATAGCGTAAAATGACTTGAACCGTAAGTTTATGAATTTTGAAATATTCCTATGTCTATCTCTTCTGTTCAATACATGCAGAAATTGTCTTCATTTGAATTGCTTATCAAATTGATCGAGGTCTAAACTAACATGACGTTAATTTAGGCATGTGGGACTAAGTTAGAGTTTAAGAATGACGGCCCAAGCAAATTGTTTTGTTCTTGTAAAATAATGATTACTGTATAATTCTATGCGTGTAATACTGGACTCTTGGTCGTAATACGGCATAATCGTGATATAGTCCCCACCATACCCTAACCCTAACCCTAACCCTAACCCTAATCCTACCCTACCCTAACCCTAATCCTAATCCTAAACCCTAACCCTAACCCTAAAACCTAACCCTAATCCTAAACCCTAACCCTAATCCTAATCCTAAAAAAAACTTAGATTTTTTTGAAGCAGGGACTATTTCACGATAATGCCCGTAATACTAATAGATAGATTAGAGTGCCAATTTTATCACATTAAATTTGTGCCTAAAGTAGGTCTACTAAAAGTAAAAAACAATCGACAAGCCAAGCCCAAGGGCAAGGCCCAACAGCCCAAGCCAACCCCAGGTCAGGAGAATGTCATTTTTTATTTTCATCTTGTCTTTAATTTAGAATTTAGTTTGACTTTGACTTAGGCCTAGTGACATTTTCTTTGAGTATTACTTTGTGAGTGACTCATTGTCGTAGATCCAACAGTTAGTTAATCGTGTTCATTAAAGGGCCGGGCTAGGGGTCCTATTATAATAAGGCTTGTATTTTGTAACATTAGGTATGGTGGTGTGACCATATTTCGCGCATGACCTAAGTTCGCGCACAGGGCAATATCTAAAAAACTACAAAAGATTTCGAAAATCTGATAGCGCTATTAGATAGAGGAAACTAAAATTACATATGGACTATATTTTCTTTTAAGTTGGGTGAGAAATTATGAAGATATTGACAAAATATCGGCAATTTTGCTACTTTTTGCGTCAGTTTCCGAAAATTATGAAGTTACCGACAACGGTCCAAAAATCCTCATTTTGATAGAAGATGTCATCAAAGTTGTAGGTAAAACATGATACCAAATGATTGTATGATATTTTGTCTTACAAATGATGCAATTATCTTCCCTTTGCTGGACCGCTACGTTGGATAACTTAGATGTTAATTTACGTGCGCGACCTTAGGTCTCGTGGTTTTTATGCCCTTTTTTTTTTTTCAGTGTGTTGCGAGAGTTTTGAGATCGCGATATTTCCGAAATTCTTCGTCGATTAATGTTCTTGTTGAATCACGTTTTAGTCCAGAATTTTGCTAGAATTTTGCTTTCCGTTTGGTATAAATCTTTATAAATTATTGTAGAATATGAGAAATCAAGTATCGAATATCACATTTCTGATAGAAATTTGAATGTGCGCGAAATATGGTCACCCCATCATACGCGGTCTAACGTTAAAGCTACTCACCCCGCAAATAAATTTGAAATAGTTCTCTAGGCCTAGGCCTATGCGATATGCAACACGTTCAAATTTCTGCGATTGAGGTTTGCCAAAAGCAAAAAGAATTGGAACTTGGTCTAAGACTAAGTTCGAATCTAGCCTAGAAAGTAACAAGTTAGATCTAAGTTAGACCTAATTTTCCTTTGTATTTGTGATATTATGAAAAGAAGGGCAAATCAAGATTTGCATTCATTTATTACATGTCATGCATGTGCGTATAGGCTAGCTTTAGGACCCTTTCATTTTGTCAAACAAAATTTGACGCGGCATCAATATTGACTTGAAGAGAATTGTTATTGACGTTCGTTCACCACAATTTTCTCAACAATTCAATTATGGCATTTCTAGCAATAAAGTAGGATTTTAAATGAAAGTGCTGAAAATGAAATGACTTTTTAATATTTATCAACATTTTCTTTTCATTATATTTCCATCTATAATACCTCAAAGTCAAAGACTGAGATCGACCTCTACTCAGTAGAAGTGTTTCACTTTTACACTCAGAAAGTGTATGAACCCAACAGTGACTGGGATGAAATTTATATTTGAATGCAAAAATGCAATGCAAAAATGTTATGTTATTAAAGGGGAAGTCCACCTTGATTACAAGTTGGTTATTAAAGTGGCAGAAAATTAAAGAAATAGATCAGTGAAGGTTTGAGCAAAATATGCTAAGAAATTAGAAAGTTATGAATTTTTGAAGTTGTAATCAATCAAACACAAATTGCAAGCTCCTCTCCCATTTCCCCTGTACCCAATATATAATTAATTTTACATTTTCTCTGAAGAAAATACTCCATCATAATGCACCTCAGATGTAATCATTGCTTACATGTTTTTACACAACACCTGTAACAAATTTCTCCCTTCATCAAAAACTAAGAGAATGAAATTATATGAAATTTTCTGTACTGAGCAAATGGGAGAAGAGTTCACAAGATACGTCATGGATGCCAATTTGTGTTTGATTAATTACAACTCAAAAATTCATAACTTTCTTATTTCTTATCGGATTTTGCTCAAACATTCACTGATTTGTTTGTCGCATTTTTCTTGTTTTATATGACTTTAAAATGTGAATGAGAATGAATATCTATATGATAATGATCTATGATGTAGATCTGTGCATGAGTTGCAAAAGAAGTTTAGACAAGTTTTACCACTCATAAGTGTGTTTTCTCTCTCCCTCTCCTTTTTCCATAGATTGAACATGTGACTGTTAACTAAAAACAGCACTGTCTGGGGTTGATACTGCAATGCGAGGAAGGTCCCTCTCTTGCCAACACATCACAGCAACTCAAAACAAACGATGTAGCTGTCCAGCAAAACTAGGATCAACATCAAACTAAGACAAGTAGCATTTCAGAGAAAATTCTAAAGAAATAGAAGAAAGTACAACACAACAAAAAGCTTTAATTGTCAAGTTCGAAAACCAAGGAAAAATCCAGCACCATGCCTCCAAAGAAGAAGGGAGGAAAGAAGAAAGGGAAGAAGAGTGGGAAAAAGAGTGGGAAGAAATCAGCAAGGGCGTCCTCTGCACCCGATGGAGGGAACTTGAGCGAGGTTGGAAAAGAGTTCTTTCTGATTCAGATCCGAGATTTGGAAAGGAGGCTTACAAGGTGAGTTATTTCATTCGCTGTCATGATTTTAATCTGATATAAATATTTTGCTGTCATGATTTTAAACTTTTCTCAAAGTTCCTTTTTTCTGTTCTGCTAGTTAATTATTATGTAGTCGTGAAATGTGAAAAGATTACTTGTAGATGTTGCTTTGAATTGAATGGAATTGAATTTGATTGAATCAAATCAAATAATACAGCTATATCATGTTTTCATTTTGATTTCCTTGATGTCTTGTGTGATGCTCATAGTGATTCTGCTAGATTTTGCAGTAAAATTCACTTGCAAATATAGAAAAAAATCATATCTGGTTGTTAAAAACTGTGAATAATTTCAAGCACAAATGAAAAATGTACAGAAGAGCTCAGGAAGAAAAAAAGTGATAAATAGCATCCCTTAGATGTAGGAAAGCTCACCTAGCTGTTGGGAACAAAATTCTAGTGTTAACACTGATCTGCACAAAAGTCCTGGAAGGCCCTTTTTAAATGTAAAGATTGTAAATCCCTAGTTCTGTCATATTGTTGTCAATGCTTTTAATATTGGAACAGGTTTTTGAATAAGACATTTAGCTGCACTCCCTTTCGAAATCAACTGCATAATAACTTTCATACTCATTGGCCCAAATTCTCACAAGGTTTATCTAACCCATGGTTTAAACCTCCATAAGCGTAGTACGCGCATGTCCTCATGTCCAATGGGCGTACAGTAATGCGCTTATTTACACTTATTTTAGTCCACGGCAAAGGTTTAAACTAAACCATGGTTTAGACCATGGGTTAAGATACAACCTCTTTCGTGAATTTGGGTCATTACATATCATCTATTCCTATTTAAGGTACCAGCAAAAATGTGACGAGCTGGAGGTGGCCAATGGCGAATTCAAAGCTCGCTATGACCAGATGGGAACGGACAAGAAGGAGATAGTGGCCTTCCTGAAGAAGCAGCTGGAGCAGCGCCAGGACGAGATAGCAGACCTCAACGATCGGCTGGTGGGACTCCAGCAGGCCAAGGATACAGAGAAGGATGCCTACGAAGCCCAGCTGGCTCAGCTACGCAATGAGTTCCAGGAGACCAAGGATCAGCTGACCTCCGAGAACATGATCCTCAGTAAGTGCCTTTTGCCGCAGATAAGTAGTATAAGTACATATTCAGTTAATTGCTTGTAATGGATATCATTTGAACACATTTAGCCCAGTGCACCCTTGTAAAAAAGTACCATAGTACCCATGGTAATTTGACAGTAATTTGACCAAATTAACATCAAATCATGCATAGTACTATCAAATTACCATGATGTGATGGTAATTTGGTCAAATTACTGTCAAATTACCATGGGTACTATGGTACTTTTTTAAAAGGGCAGTTTTGCAAAGGTAGCATGTTCAAGTAAATTTTCATTTTTTAATTTGTCTGAACTCTCTTGCAAAGGATGGTTGTTACACATCTATAACTAATTCTGTAAAATGTTTTCCCTATGACAAGGGTCTAAAAATGAAACATCTCTTTAAGTGACCAGTTACTAATGGTTATTTCTGGTGTCACTGTATAATGACCAAAGAAGAATTTCACTGTAAGAGGTTTGAAAAGGAAATAAGAACTATAAATGGACACATTCATGTATTGGAATATATTAACGTGAGGTTCCTTCGCCATTTTTGTGCAAAATGCATTCTTTATTGCTCGTTGACAAAGCATGGCGACGTAACAATTGGCTCTTTTGTTGACGGATGGATTTGATGTATATTGATAATAGTAATTGACTGATCATCTTGATTTCAGGTGGGAAACTGGCTGCACTTGAAGAGTTCAAGGTACAGAAGGAAGACTTGAACAAAAAGTTTGAGCAGATGGAAGAAGATTTGAAATCCCAAGCTGATGGTCACAAAGATGAAATCTACAATCTAGAGAAGAAACAAGTGGTAGACAAAGACAGGTATGTATGTCAAGAGCAAATTTCATTGATGAAAGTGAAAAAAAGAAATTGGGAGTGCTACATGTTGGCACACCCCTCATGATCATGCAATTGTGATGTATCAAAATTGTAACAAACATCAATTTCCAATCTGCAAGTCACAGCTGAGTTCCATAATGTTTCCAGCAAAGTGATAGCTTTCACCACTAAAATAGCTAAACTACATATGGAGTGTTGTCTTTTTGAAGATTTGAATTCAATATTAACTGGTATTTCATGTGAACAAATTAGCAGCTGAGTTCCGTAAAGTTTCTGTCAATTAGAGAGCAGGAAATACCAAAATATTTGTACCATATAGATGTTTTCCTTTTTGAGGTATTGTATCATTTTCTCATTCAGATTAAAACGTGAGATGGTACTTCGCGTCAACCAAGTCGCGGCAGAGTTCCGCAAAGTCTCCAACAAGCAGATGGCAGACACCACCAAGCGCACCATCCGAGAAAACGTGAGCATCCACGCCCAGCTGGCTAAGATGTCCGATAAGACCATGGAGTTGATCGAGGAGAACGAGGAGCTGAGAGCCAAGGAGAAGAAACAGAGGCAGCAGATAGAGATGTTGGAAACCAACGAGAAGGAACTAGCCAAAAAGAACCATAGCAATCAAAAGGTCAGTCACATTGGTGATTCAACACGAGCTCCTGCGACAATCGCTTCACTGTCAATTCTTTTACACTAACCAAATCCCTAACTACAACCCTGGACCCAACACTACATCCAAATACTAACCCTAACTCTAAACCTAACCTTAAGTTCAGTAAAGCACCTCAAAGGACTTGGGCCTCTTGGGCTCTCTTGCTGAACCAAAATATGAGTCCATACAGGGCAGTGGATGAAAGAATTAGTATCCTAATTGATAATTAGACTAAATATTGCACCAGTTTGATAGTAAACAAATTTGATGTGGACAAACTTGGACTAGAGGAGATGGATGTTGGGCAATTTGAAAATTTGTATGTATATTTGTATCCATGAAAAACAGAGATGAGCCATTCTCTTTCTGTATCATGCCTACTTTAGTTGGCTGTGCAGTTACGATAATGCCGAAATGTTTTGAGCATTGTGATATTGAAGATTTTTCGATTACGAGAACTCACGATCACCTTCATCATGTAACAGATTTCTTTGTGCCTTTGCCTCGCAGGTCATCAGAATGCTGACAGAGAAAGTCAAACAGCAGGAGGACCTCATCGCCGACCTGGAGGAGAGGGAGAAAGAGTACCAGGACCTGGAGGCGGAGATGGGTCTCCTCCGTCGACAGGCCGACTCCTCTCGGGAGGAGCTCCAGGACATGGGCAGGGAGTCGGAGCAGTTGATGGAGAGGATAGAGCTCCTGGAGAGAGAGGCCGCTCAGATGGCCGACATTAAGATCAAGCTGGAGAGGATTCTAGCAGAGGCCGCATACTCCCTTCACAGGATACTCATGGTAAGAATGATTTGTGAGATGTTAAAATAATAGTTGGGATTTCTATAATATTCAAGTACATTGTGATCGTTCCCTCTGCTTCATGAAGACAACTTTTAAAAAATGTGTTACTTTGAGGAGATGGAATAGATAACATGCTTGAACATAAAGTTTGACAGTAAATTCATTGACAAAAGGAAATATAGATTACTACCAAGGATATGCATGTTTTTCACCTTCCATTTTATTCATCATTGCACTTTTAGGGGGGGAATTATAGCAGTTAAGAATTTGTAGAATCTTGCTTGTCTATTTGCTAGAATTCAAGTAAGCTGACAATTTTTTTTTGATGTTAACCAAATTCATCCCTATATATGTATGTGCTTTGAAAGTCAACATGCTAAGTTGTTCTCCTCCAATTTTGTTTCCTGCTTTTAGCGTAACCCTGACAAGGAGAGCACTAGTGGTCCAATGAGTCTGGAGGAGGTTGAACAGAGAGACAACATGCTGGAACATCTGTTGGTGATCCTGAACAGTGCTGCAGCCATCGGTTTAGGCCCAGCCCCAGAGTCCTTCATGCCTCAGGAAGAAACAGTCTACAGGACCAAGAGCAGGGAGGCCATGTACCCTGGCTCAGGCAAGGGACTTAAACGAGGGTAGGTATCATCTGGATACTATTGATGATAATGATTATAATCTGTTTCGCTATAGGGCATATCTCACATAAAAACTGTATCTCTATTTGCAGTGCACCACTCTACTTTTTGCATTGGGATCCGAATTTAAATGTTGTGAATCGGATCCCTGTTAAGAGAAGCAGCTAGCTTTAGATAAAACACCTTGTCCCTGGTAGTACATATGAACTCCTCAAAATGCCGAAGTGTGGAGGTTTCTGTTGCAAATGGAGTCCCATTTTTGCTCTAGACCTTTGAGACCTACAAGAAAAAACTGTTGAGTCCTACCTTCAAGGATTTACACACTGAGCAAGGATTTAAACCCTCAACCTCTCCACTGAAATTTGGTGAATTAACTCATTATGCCATTGATTCTTGAGGAGTGTCCTAAAGATTGGGAAATTGAGACAAATTTTGTCATGATTCATTCAAAATATGCCCAACCTGCTTGCTCCATCTCATGACCAGCACTATCATGTTATCTATCAGGCTGGCCCCACTCTCCCCCATTGCCAAGGGAGTATCTACCCTACACCACTACAAGATGGGTGACCTTGGTCTCGTACCCCGCCCCAAACCCTCCTCGTTCCCCTCGGACAAGACCAGACAGCTCTCGGCCACCAGTCGTCTCAACAGACTCCAAGGGGTCAAGTCAAGATCTGTGGGCATTCAGACTACTAGCTCAGCAAAGGTATGTATCAACTCCTATCATTCATTTTCTCATTTCAGTGAAGTTTTGACTGTGCTCAGCCTAACAAAATCAGGACTACATTTCATTAAGTATATAAATTCTCGTCACTAATTTTGTCAGGGATGTTTTCAAGGTATTGGCATCTCCCTATTTTGGGCTTCTTTTTCAGGCTTTGGATTGTATAGCATGTATGGAGTTTCAACATTTAATTCTTTTCTGGCTCATGTGGTAAAACCAACTGGTATTCCTGGTATTCTCATTCTTGTAAGGTTTTTGTTCGTAGGATGTTCTTAGTTTCACAAAATCAGGACCACAATTCCATACTCCATAGCACTTTGGAGCCAAATTTATTATTGTTTAACATGCTCAACAAACTTAACTGTATCAATGCTCTATTTTCTTGTCATTCTTGTGAAATAGTTGTTGATGTGCTCAGCTTCATGAAACCCAGACTATATCTCCTTAACCCATTGAAGACAATTTAGTTTTCATTAACATGCATTTTCAATAGGTCTCATCCCACGTTTTCTCACACTTGATATTCTAATGATTAGAATCCAAGTATAGTCATTTGTTAGAACCTTTTTTGTTCTTCAAATGGTTATAAATTCAGTGTTATTCTTCCGACTTTCAGCCTGTCTATAGACCAGACCAACTCCTGGGAACAGACGCATCTTTCGCTAAATCAGCGCTGGTACAAGAATTGGCAATCACACACAAACAACGCCCTCTGGCTCCCGTCATGATGCCCGGGAAGGTAGCGCGATGATCGTCGTCTTGTTTTCGCCTACTGATGAAGCAGCTATGTGAAAGCACATTTTATCTAAGACACTCTGTGAAAGGAAAATATTTGTCGTGCATCCTGTAGGAAAAACAGCATAAATTTTTATAATGTTACATGGATATCACTGCAGATATAATGGACTTCACCTCACTATTTTATGACACATCACACACTTGGCAGGTGTCTAGAGATGGATCAAGCACTACGATTGGTGAAAAATATACATGTACTTTGGTGGTTATCTACCGGTAAATATTATTCTCACAAACACACGTTTACACACCCACTCTGTATAACATTTTATCACAAAGTGCATTTCCTTCACATCATGATCTGTGCATAAGATAATATCAACAAAAAAATAATATTTTTACAGCATCATATCTTGTAGTACATCTCCTTGAAATTATGATTTCTTGCAATTTAGTATTATTACTTATTACTACATTGTCTGTGAGATAACTAGTATTATTATAAACACAACATAGCATAGTCAATGAAGATTTTTTTTCTTTATTAAGAATATTGAAAATAAGTGATGCCACATTAACCAAAAAAAATGTATTATTTGATACCGTCCTAACTAAGAATGGTTCACTGCCTTATAATTACCCAAAGTATATGACTGCTCATTATTATTCAACAAATATTTCAGAATTATGTTTTCCATGAATTTGCTGTATATTTCTATATTATGCCTTCTAATTTTGTTATGTAAGTATGTAAATATATAAATATATACTCTTGTTATTGTATGTTAGATAGTAATTATTGTACATAGCACGAAAGTGTATAACAATGAAATTTTGATATCTAAACCAAAATCAATTCTTCTTTATCTTCCAAGTGGTTAGATTGTTGTGCAAAATAATTTTATCAGAAGCTATATTTTGATATTAGACTCATCAATAAATACAGAAAGAATTATGAAAGAAAGAATTTTCCAGAGCTCTCAAGTAGAAGGAAATTACTTCAATATGTAAGTTCTTATAAATTAATGACATTTTGTTTGTTTTTAAATGGAAGGCTGGGATTATAGTGGATTATATTGGACTCAGAAGCACCCAGCGCCATCTCTTCATAAATAATGACATATTCGTCTATCCAGTCTACTCATTAAATTTCTTTTTTAAATACTCACTTGTCACTTCGGAAAATCAGAAAGAATTTTGCAGGGTTATATTTTGTTGTTGATATTTTTAAAAACTAAGTATAATTTGAAATGTGGGTAGATCATGCAATCATAATTGATTAATTTCCTAGGGCATATTAGCATAATAATGAACATATTGCGTAGGTTAATATGAAATGTTTGATGTCCAGTATGATTGAATGAATAAGTCAAAATACTCCTTCAATTGAACCAACATTAGATATAAATACAGTTATAAGATTAGCCTTACATGTGTAGTGGAACACCCTTGCACATCACTTCACAATATTTCACAAACGTATAAAATAAACATGCAGCAAAATGTCAAATTGTTCTGTCGCACACTACACAGCTATACATGATTTTCACACATTGCATTTTGCAGAAAATATAAAATATTATATGCATGTATGACTTTTATCTTAAGTTGTGAAGTATAACTTGTGAGAACATATGATAATCTTAATATTTGCAACAAGCCAGGTAATTACAATTTGCACTTGTACAGATGAAGGTCATTTGTGCACACACGAATAGGGGTCATTTCAGGATCATTTCAGGGTCATATATATACCATGTATTATTTACAAAATGGCTTATTGAATGCATTCACATGAAATTCTCGTCAGGTTAACACTCTTAAATATCATATTCATATTTCGTATTCATGGATTTAGCAATAGGAACGGTCAAGTGTAATATATCTGGCTGGTTCCAGGAACACTCCATGGACTTGTGCACTTTTCTCACTGCCTGTACCCACACCACATGATGCTGTCATTTGGTAGTCTACAGAGGGAGACATTTGTTGTTTCAAGGGAAGTGTGTGTAAAGTCTTAAATTTCTTTGAAACTTGTGAAAAAAACCTGCAGAAGCAACTCTCATTTACCTCATATTGGAGCCATATACTTTTCAGAAATACCAAACCAGAATGAAAAGGAATATTTTCAAATATCATCCATAAAAATGTATGAGAGGTGTCCTTTTTAATAGTCTAATGAAAGTGAGCAAAGAAACTGAGTGTAGGGCAATGCTTGCAAAATAGACTCATTTTTAGGAGTAGGTATATGGGCATTGCTCTTTTTCTTCATCACTTACACATGTATGAGTGAAAGAAGTATAAAATATGATAGTAACTTTGAAGGAAACTTAATGTATTCATCACAATATGGTGGAAAGTAATTTGATCCTCGTTTTTTTATGCATTTTCTTCTTTCCGTCCAATCAAACCCGATTCCAGAATATAAAGGTTTAGATTTCACCAAATAAAAATCCGTCCGGGATACTGCCTTTGCAGATTTTGCATATCTTACAATAAAACTGCACAGTCTTGTGTCAGATATATATTTGTGTTTGTTGCGGTTATTTGTTATTGAAATGTTTGTTAGCTAGGTCCTCATGCGTGAAAATTTATGATTTAATGCAAGAGCAAAATTCAGAGGCGACTCGATACACTTACAGCCAATCAGAATCGCATGGTAGGGCCTATGTCATAGCACTTCCATAATTTCATTTGTGGAGAACTAATACATGTACCTTCTTATGCAAAAGGCCTTTGTTTTTATGCTTTAATTCTTTGAACCTTGCATAACTCAAAGTTGCATAGGTCCAACTTTACCTAAGTCAAATCAATTTTTTGAACAAACCATGCAAAACATGTGCTATTTACATTTCTTAGGTCGAATTTTGCATAAGTTGAACTATTTTTTGTGCTCCCAACAGATTTGACCTATGCAAAGTTAACTGTATATCTCATAAATAATAGTACAAGATCATTTGGTCTGTATATAGACCTCTATTCTCTCTCTTCTCAGTCTCCCCTCCCCTCTCCTGTTTAGTTTACATGTACTATCTCTCCTTCATTTTCTTCTCTCTCTCTCCATCCCTCTGTGGTGTTACTTTTTCTCTTTTCCTCCCTTCCTCTCCCCCTCTCCCCCCCCCCCCCCACAACTATCAGTCTATCTGTCTCCCTTGGCCTTCTCTCCTCTTCAATTCGTCTCCATTTTCCCCATCTCCCCTCCCCCTTCCTCTCCTCCCCCCTCCCTCCCCCCCCCCCCTTCCCCCCCCCCCCCCCTCCCCCCCCCCCTCTCTCTCTCTCTCCTTTCCTCTTCATCTCTTTGTTTATTCCTCTACCTTCCTTTCCCTCTTCTCTCCTCTTCTTTCCCTACTCTCTCACCTCTATTCAATCACTTTTATGATGGTGGCAATTATATGTACCCTATGCAAAGCAATTCAAATTGAGACACGATCAGACAAGTACAATTTTTGTTTTAATGGTTTAATAACAACCATTGCCTTGTCTTAAAAATATTTGTATAAAATATGCTTCATATAATAGGAAGTTAAATCCTAATGACTTACTTTATAAAATTTCAAACCTTTGGTGATTAGCTCATTGTATTCTCATAAAAATTCCTTAATAAATGTCATAGAATAAACACAGATACAAACTTTGGATTCAAGAGGAGGCATGATGGTTAATAAAGTCACTGCCCCGTATTCTTAACTCTGGCTTAACTTAAACCGCGGTCTAAGTGCGGTTTAAACCCAGTCTTAACCGGCCCTTTAAACCTTTAGAAAAATCACATTCAGAACTCTGGCTTAACTGAACTCCAGTCTAAGCAGTATAAGTGTGGTTTATCTTTGTACAAAAATTTAGACTGGACTTGCGATCTAATGGGGTGTTGCAAGAAAGTTGCGATTGATTGCAAGTTGCAACTGATCGGTACTGACCAATCAAAATCGTTGTTGCAAGCGCATCTTCTTGAATGGGCAGACCCTGAACCATTCTGAATGGTTGTTCTAATTTGCTTTACAATTTGCAATTGATTGCAACTTTCTTGCAACACCCCATAACCATAAGCCAGTTTAAGTTAAACCGGAGTTCAGAATACGGGCCAATAGGTTTTACGAAACCAAAAGATTCTAGTTTAAACCAAACCTGTGCACTAGTGTCCTTGGGTAAGGCTTAAAAGGGGGGGGGGGACTTCGGACAGGCTGTTCGCCGCACAACATGCATGCTCTGCTAAGCTCGAGCTCTCGTGCGAGATTCAGTCGGCTTTGTGCAGTCCGAAATATAATCCCCAGTAGTCCAACGGACGCGTTCGACGCACAAACTTTGTGTACGAGTGAATCGGGCTTACGCAATCCTGACTTTCCCCACGGCTGCCTGGTGGCGTATCCCTTTAAAGTCATAGATTGCCTAGATATACATGCATTATTTAATAGCAGGTGCATCAAGATAAACATAATTTTAGATTCAATGAAAACTGGTTTTGTTTCAAAATGTGCTTGCTTTTCAAACATTGCATTGATCCTCATATCTACAATATAAATCACATCTATGCTAGTTGATCACTGCAATACATTAAAAAAATAAATTATAAAAAATGGCATAATAAATGACTTGAAGGCTGGAAGATCCAGATATCTTATTTGAATTAAGTACAATTATGTGCAATTTCTATTAACTTTCAACACCAACAATAAAATGGACAAATTTAAAATGGAACATCTGACTACATATCGTCTTTTGAGAGCCAGAAGGGCATTAAGTATTGCAAACGCCTTTCTGGCTCTCCGTAGATAATTTTCTTTGTGTAGAAAGGTTTATCTCCCGAAACACATCCACTCTGACAGTTCATACAGACTGTCTATCTGTATTATACGTTGCTGAAGAAGTTATAAGTGCATTTACTATAAAGAATATGATTCAATCTTCAGTTGTGCATGATTGTCTACAGAGAGAACTTCTCCGCAAATTTCAGACAAAATAAATACAGTGAAACCTGTCTATAAAGACCGCTCAAGGGAGACAAGAAAAGTGGTCTTTATGTACAGGTTCCTTTAATACACGTTTCACTGAGAAACACTTTTCAAGGGAAATGAAAATTGTGGTCTTTATAGACAGGTGGTCTTTCTATACAGGTGGTCGCTAATGCAGGTTTGACTGTACTACTACAGTGCCTATGAAATCAATGGACTGTGCGGCAATTCAGACCAGTATAGGTCTTCAGAAAGATATTCATTTGAATAAAGTGAATAATTGTATTTTATCATACAGTTTTAAAACACTACACAGAATGAGATAGTGACATCATTTAAACAAATTTAAAGTTAAGAATACTCCAAATAATATTTATAAAATCATGGACGGCTTAGGAAGATGTTTCAATTGCAACAGTCATATTAATTCTATTTTGCAAAATGATACATGTATATATTCCACAAATTACACAGAGTGAAACATTTATGTACATTTCAGTCACATAGTCTGCATCTATAATTATATACCATATACTTAACCAGTTCAAACCCATCAATGACTATGCTTATTTGATTGTAAACTGGCATTTTCTGTAAATAGCACACAATGAGCTTATCGCAGTTCTGTTCAATACAAGTTTTAACAAGAAACACTGTTTGATTGAGTTAAATAATGTGGTCTTTATATAGCAAGCTGGTCACTTTTTTCAGCTCATCATTAAGGAAGTTTTAACTGTATATACAGTAGAACTTTGTTACAACAAACTCTTTGGGATAAAAGTAATTATACCATAGTATTTCAGTGTTTAAAAACAATGGAATACAGAAAAAATTACTTTGTTATAATAATAAGTTGTCATAGTAAGTTCAACTGTATGCAAGGTGGAGAGATCTTTGCTATCAAAGAGGTGTCGTAGTCGAGTGGTTTGAACACTTGACTGGAGATGGGAAGGTCGTGGGTTCGAATCCCGGTGCGGCACTAATGTTCTTTGGCAAGACATTAATCTACATTTGCCACTCTCCACTAGTGCTGGGACTAAAAACCGGGTACCCGGGTCCCGCCCGAGAGCATCGGGTCCCGGGTCAAAATATTACATGCCCGTTTCCCGAAAATAAGTATTTAATGATTACTCATGTATGTAACATGACAAGGCGGTAGCCATTCAATATCTACATGTAAATATCCATGTAGCGCCCCACTGCAGTGATGTGCTTTCGAGTTTTTCACAGTGTTAATACCTTCTTAAGGGTAAATATAAGCTTGTAATTTGTTTTATATGATTTTCGGGTAACCGGGAACCCGCCCGAAAAATCGTCGGGTTCCCGAATTGAAAAAATACCCGAAACTCCCACCCCTACTCTCCACCCAGGTGTTAAATGGGTACCGGCAGGAATTAATTCCTTGAATGCTGTGAGCACCGAAATCGGTAGCCTAGCTATAGAGCCGGGGTAATATTGGAGCGCCTTGAGCACCATACATGGTGGATATGAGCGCTATATAAATATCCAATATTATTATTATTATTATTATTATTATTATTATTATCAGCCATCTATGCCTTGTTCACCTATGATGCAATAAACCACCTCAAGAAACAAATTCTGCAGCAAAATAAACACCATATGGCAAGTGGGGAGAAAAGCCTCTGACCATACTCACTTATCTGTGTGTATTAAGATGCAGAAATGTGAAGCACATTAAGTTCATGCCATTTTATTTTGCCACAGAAGACTTCCTCGGGCAGTTTACCATGTCATACGTAAAAGAAACTTTTTATCCACCTTATCAGTTCAGCATCGCATAGAGTGATGTTTTATTTTCCACCACCCATTGTTCAAAGTTCTTCACGTTCGGGAGCATCTTCTTTGTCGTCTCCATATTGAAACGAAGATCATGCCTGGCGAAGAACTCAAACATGTTTCCGAGATCCTCAACGCCATCACCAGGAAGCCGCCGGAACTCCTCCACTTGCATCTGCATTAATTAACACATGTGGCCAGTGAACAAGAAATTCATTTATATATCTCTGTTAAAGGCCAAGTCCACCCTAACAAAAAGTTGATTTGAATAAATAGAGAAAAATCCAACAAGCATAATTTCATCAAAATACGAAATATTTTAATTTTTCCTTGTTATAATGTGAAACAAGGTTTGATTCCTCGCTGAACATGTGTAATTGCCATTGTTGCAACCTATACGCAATTCAATGAGAGCTTCCTAATTGTGAAATCTGCAGAAAATAAAATATTCTATATTTCACATAATAAAATACAAAAGAAATAGTGAGTGGAGGACGTCACTGGTTCCCTCATTTGCATACTGAGCAGGATGTGCATATAACTGTTTTGCGAAACTTTAAAATACCATAACTTTCTTATTTTACATCTTATTTTGATGAAATTTTCAGTGTTATGCTTGTTGGATTTTTCTCTATTTATTCAAATTAACTTTTTTTAGGGTGGACTTGGCCTTTAAGTGGTGATTTTCAAAATATGAAAGAAGCCATAATTAGCAATGAATTTGATTGGCATATCAATACAAAACTTTGGTAACATGGGGATTAATTCAACTGGTGGAACAAAATAATTATTATTGTTGTTGTTATTCTTATTATTCTTATTGTAATTCTTAATATTATCAATATATTCATCTAATATCAAGATCACTAGATTAGTATATTAGCTACTTACCTTCATATCCTTAAATTCATTGGGTTTCAGAACCTTGGTGAATATCTGAGCAATCTCATCGATTCGTAGTTTGTCGCCAACCACATTAAACGTCTTGTTCATTGACTGGGCGGGGTTATCAAAGATATAGTGAAGAAGGGGCCCAGCCTGGTTGATATCAAACATGTTGACGGGTGTGTTCAACATTGGGATCTCTGTCATATGAGAATAAAAGTAATTATGTCACTGTTGGATATAGTTCAAGTCATTTAGAGAAGTGCATCTTCAAGTGGATCATTCCCTGCAGGGGCAGCTTCAGGATTTTGTAAAAGAGGGGCACAAATTTCAGAAAACTTTCTAGCAAAAAAAAAAGAAGAGTTATCACCCTTTTGGGACCTAGTTTTCCTCCAAATTTCTCTGACAAGCAAAAAAAAAAAAAAAAAAAAAAGGTCATCAGTTCTAAAGGGGGGGGGGGGGCACAATGTACAATATATTTTCAAAATGGAGGGGGCATGGGCCTGAAGTGCCCCCCCCCCCCAATCCACCACTGATCCCCTGCAGGAGTAGGAAGCAATGTACAGCTTCTATTTTGCCAACCTTTGGGAAGTGACAAAAGCCTTGATCAGCCAGGGGTTCTGTTTACAAAGGTCCTCCATGAGAAGAAGAGAGTTTAATATGAAAAGGCAGTAAACAGGATTACAGTAACAAAAGTTTCATACTTTCTAGTATGCCTGTCAGGTTAAGTCTGTCCATACACTATGGAAGGGAGATAAAATAAGTGTTAAATCTCCTTCAAATATCCATCCAGAGCTACAAATACAACTTCAGAAAACAGTTCAAGAGGATACTGGAAATTTGACCATTGTTCAATAAATGAAGACTTATATCTTCCAAAGTTCTGACATAAAGAAGTGTATAAACTATGTAGCCTGGTACTGCATGAATACTTCATTCAAATATGGAACCACAGCTCCTAATGCACCTTAATTGGTGTCCATGGTGTGCAATACAATCAATAAAATTCCTTTTTTTATGTGTGTGTATGTGGTCAAGAGAAACACAGACTTAACCAAATAAGAAAGAGAGAAAATTCTACAAACTCAAACAAATCCAGACCATATGAAAGTAAACAAGACTGTCCTAGTACAAGAGAAAAGAGACTTCACACAGAACTACATGTACATCAAAGAAGAACAAAAAAATATGGGAACAAAACCATCAAAGATA
Source organism: Heliocidaris erythrogramma (assembly GCA_025617745.1). Classification (NCBI taxonomy): domain Eukaryota; kingdom Metazoa; phylum Echinodermata; class Echinoidea; order Camarodonta; family Echinometridae; genus Heliocidaris; species Heliocidaris erythrogramma. The sequence goes on from CM046869.1 coordinate 24,571,210, forward strand.
TTGTTTAATCTTACAACAAATGGAAGGCTGCATAAACAAAGTAGAGTACCCCCTCCCATAGCATGAATTATCAACAAGAAAACATTGGGGTGGTAATACACAGAAGTCATTCAAGTCACTGATGTAATTCAACATGATAGAGGAGAGAGGGGTAAAGGTAAATTTGCACAATCCCATGATTCCACAAACTAAAAAAGAGCTTCACCATGTTGCAATTTGAAGTGATATATTACTCACAGACTGTATTTGCTGAGCCAATTGACTGACACATTTCAGTATGTGCTACAACCAATCATGGTATCACTTCAAGAACCAATGCAAATACTTGTATTAGCCAACCATTATGGTTCATCATTATAGTCTTCCCTCCTGAGTTGCTAGTATACTAACCCACTGTATAAAGCTGATTGATACAGATATCATAAACAAAATATATACAATCAGGAAAACTACAGGCATCACTGCAAGAAAACAATTTCTGTTATCCTACATTTGCAATATTTTGAATCTTGAAAGGGAGTAGATATTTATGGGTTTGATTACATTACTTTTATATCCCATTTTCACTTCGTAATGGTTTATATAAAAATGTTAGCCGGAACATTTCTGAAGCAAATGAACAAGATTTACTAAATGCACCAGATGACATGGTAAGTTTTTATGCTTACCTAATCCATAGATATACTGTTGTAATTTCTTTGGCTTAAAAACTGTTGAGAGATTCTGATATGAGAAGGGAAAGATGACGCTTGTCCTGGGCAGTTCACGTTCATTGATGTAATCGTTGATGCGGGCTTTGGCGTCACAGTTTGCTGCTGAAATCCCAATGGTCTGTCGGACGGAGGGGAGGGTACTGAACACAATGTGCTGGACTTTTTTCACCATGGCAACGTCCACTACATTTTCCCCTTGCTGATACTCCAGCTCTTCTGGATTGGACGCACTGAAATCAGTGTCTGTAACGAGGAAACATCCGTAAGCTCCTTCAAGCGCAGTGGCTATGCTCTGCCGATTGTCCAGATTCGTTTCAAAGATTTGGACCCCGAGGTCTCGTAGCTTACTTGCTGCATCTGATGAGGCTGCTTTCCGTGAGAGGACAGCTCGGATGGTGTATTTAGGGTCTTTCAGAAGGGAGTGGATCAGGGAGTTTCCTTGTGGCTCTGTGGAACCAAAGACGGTGATGATCTTTGACATTTTGTAAGATGGATGTACAGTATTCTACAAGTAGTAGGTTACAAACCTGGTGAAAAAATGAATAACAATGAAGAAACAAGCTACGTGTACTCATAAAACTGTGAAAATTCATTCCAACATGCAAATGAACTACTATGTAACAATTGATTATCAAGCAATGGGTCCTTTATGATAATCGCAGTAGAGTATATGTGTATAGTTATTGCGCTATATAAATGTACGTTATTATTATTATTATTATTAAATTACTTCTAATGAAGTTTTAAATGACTGAGAAAAAAAATCAACTTCTAACATGATTATTACATAAATCCATGATCTCAAGCTAGTCAGCTATTGTAGAATTGCATTACAAGTCACAGTAGACTATGACCATCATTATACTACTACTAGCATCATCATCATCATCATCATCATCATCATCGCCATCATCATCATCATCGCCATCATCATTACCATCACTATAATCATTGATCATAAACATCACAAGCACCACCACCACCACCACCATCACCATCACCATCACCACCACCACCACCACCATCACCATCACCACCACCACCACCACCACCACCACCATCACCATCATAATGACCCTATGAATTCCTAAAGAAATCAAGTGAAAAAGCACCGAGCTGTGGGTGACATGCATCAACATCATTTATAATATATTTACATGTACTTGACACCTGACAGCTATAACCACAAACAAGAAAATACATGTATATATCTAATTCTAAATAAATAACTATCCCCACTATACAAGAGGCTTTTCTAATTTATACTACAAAATATTTACTGACAAGATTATATCAGCAAATGAAAGGTCCTTGTTCTGGGAATCTGTAGCTGGGCGGCGAGCAATGAAATAACTATATTGTCCATTGTTGTTGTTGTTGTTGTTGTTGAAGTAAAAGGAATGGCACTTTTGACCACTAGAGTCCTGTGTGCCAGTAGCTATATATATAAATAGTCAGTCGGTCCGTCAGTCATAGAATAAATCATTAGCATAAAACTTTATCAATCATTTCTACTAGTACAATTTTCATAATATATCTTCCAAAACATGCCTTTAAGAATCAATCGTAATTCAAATATGTTTATAGAATATTTTCCACATGAGCATATAATGTTGAAAAGGAATATACATTGTAATACTTCTGCAACATCTGTTTGGTGTTCTATTTTAACAAACCAAGTAGAGAATATTTAAAGCCCAACATCACTTCATTAAAATAACTTATTCAATGGATAACAAAGCTTTTAGTATGTAAAGCTATTGATGCAGCTAAATGCCTGCTCTTATATTGTCCGTCGACCACACAAACCCTTTTATTGACTGGCGGACCCCCGGTGAATAGGGGAGGCGGTGTGCGTTCGTTACCCCTGTAAATGGTCTCGTAACTCTTCAACAACTTTCATGTATGGTGTATAAGGCATTGAAGAGAACAACAGATCGAATTCAAGAAACAGCAAACGGCCAGTAAACTGTTTTCAAACTTACAACATCTATACAACACCTTGAATATAATAAAATTAAAGATGAAATGGCAGTTTTAGAACTTTTACTAACCTGCACAAAACCTCAATATGCCTACTGCGACAGAACTCAGAAGCTAGCGAAAAGACTTGATATAACAGCTGGTTTAAAACAAAGGTTGTTCTTGACAACCTGCACGTTGCCAGGTACCGCGTAACCGCAAGGGCAGGCGGCGAAATAGAATGATCAAAGGAATAACGGGGTTCCGTTGTTTCGAATTAGATTAGCTGAGGCAATAGGCCCAATACCGGACTAAATCCCATGTAATAAGGGCAATTTTACAATGTATAGGTGATTCAGCTTCCATTCGTTCAGTTTTGAGTGTACATGCGTTCCCGGCAGTGTTGTACACTATAATATTGATTATCTTTTCTTTTTATTACATGTACTTTATTGCGCGGGTCAACCTCCTTTGTCGTAATCGGATTAAAGTTGTTGTGGAGCATTTGCTGTGAATAGCTTCAAAGAGGGGATCAATCAATTTGCATCAATAAGTGTACATTTCATCAGATGTCTATACAGGCCGTATGCAATAGACCTGTTCACAAATATATTCAAATTGTATGCATACCTTTAAAACAAAGGTTGTTCTTGACAACCTGAAAGCTTGTCAGAGGCTTATCAGATATAGCAACAAGTAATGTATGCGAACTGGATTCCAAGTAAACAGGTTAATGGCCGGAATACCTCGTTACTAGACACGTTACAGACACGTAGCCCCAGTATCACGTAGGGCCTACAATGAAACGCAAAGCAATGCTTTGGGGGAAACATAATCAAGAGAAGAGAGAGAAAGAGAGAGAGAGCTAGAGAAACAGATCAAGATAAAGTGATAAAGAGGAGAAATATGAAATAAAAAGATGAAAAACATGCCTAAGATTCAGCCTCTTCAAAAACACGGTCTCCGACACTTATATTCTAAGCTAAATTATATTTTGAATCACTGCTCATCCTAAAAACAGGCTCTTTCTGGTGATAGTGGGGAAGGGGCGGTCGTAGGGTTAAAAAAAAGTGTCTCCCGAAAATTATAGGCCTACTTTGTTCGGAAATTCTGCTAGCCCTCCCAAAAGTCCGAAGTTTTTTTTTTTTTTTTTTTTTTTTTTTTGTTGTTGTCGTTGTTGCTGTTGTTTGTTTGTTTGTTTGTTTTAGTTTTCTGTTGTTTTTTGGGGGGAGGGCTTTTTTTCTTCCTCAAAAGCCCATTTTCATGTTATTATTTTTCCATATAGGTGTGGCCCCGGTTTCAGCCCATCACCTCAGAAAGAGTCTCTTCAAGTCGAGGAAACTAGATCAAGAGCTCACTAAGATTCACCCTGATGTCACAAGTGTTGTCACCACAGATGACGCCCAAAACGTGCAAGGTGCAGGGTAGCAGGGCGGATACGGGATTTTCAGAAAGGGGGGCGCACACTGAGGAACCCTCCGTTTGACGAAGCCAAACGGCCATCTAGGGGGTCCGGGGGAATACTTTGTCAGACAAAACGGGGGGGGGGCGCACGAACCTTGCGCCCCCCCTCCCCCCTCTGGATCCGCGCATGAGGTGTCTGCAATGATGATCTATGTTATTTACATGATATGTGTTTATACTTTAGCAATGTGGTAGCAGCTATAATGCTTGAACTTTCAATCGTGAATTTTCGTTTCACGAGTCTCTCATGCATATTTTGCAAACAGACAATCGTAAACTCATATTCGGGGCAGTGAGGTGGTGATGATATTGGAATCTTTATCTTAATTACCGTGTTCTTTTTGTGAATGTAATTTGTATTTGATTATGCAGATCATTTGCCTCCATATGAAATGTCAAATTGGAGTAACAGCTGTTTTACTTCAGGAATTACGTTCCACCTTTCCCTAAATGTCTGTTTGGGTCCCTTTAGATGATGCAAACTCCCCGATCTGCTGCATAATTATGGCGGGGGGGGGGGGGGGGGGGGGGGGGGGGGCTTTGACCACATGTGCCTTTGACATGAAGAGCTGGAAACCCTCCACCCCTCCCTTCTCACAAACACAATTAAACTATTGTATTGGAAACTGGCATACAGGCCTGCATAAAACGATGGGGGGGGGGGGGGGGGGGGTGGCTGCACACAATGCATCATTGGATCGACGCCCCATGTAGTTGTGTACGGGCCCCTATACGTGGTGGCCCACAAAGAATGCAACACCTGGGATCTGCAAGTCAATGATATAATCATTAGTTTTTGTTTTATATATCGGTAGAATAAATTTTTCCGATTAAAAGAACACCGTAAGATCATCAATATGTTTGGTAAATCGTGTTGATTCTACAGCTACTTATATATGAGGCACTGTCATTTCCCACTACTTTTGGAGCAGTATAGTTATGCTTGAAGCAGCGAGAAATATCATGTATGATGGCTTGCCATAGAGATACCTTTCTCAACAAACGCATGACTACTCTCGCTTCGAAAACGAAGACAGCTTGAATGAAAAGGGAATTCTCCGGGGAATTCTATGGGAAGCCGTCATGTATGCACTTCTCGTTGCTTCAAGCATGAACCCTACAGTTGCAAAAGTAGCCGAATTTTAAAGATACTAGCCGATTACCCGGGGATCGCGGTTCTCGGACTTTGCAAATAAACAAATCTCATCCTTGGTCCCCATAGGACATTGGATGACCTTGTAATCGGCGCCAAAATTTTCGCTAACCTAACTTCACCCCACATGCCAACTTTGGTCCCCATAGCACTTTCGGTTAAGATTTGACCCTATTTGACCCCTAGATGACCTTTGACCTCTCGGATCAACACGAAAAGTGGGCCACAAACCTCGTGGACCCAACACCTATCCCTATACCAACTTTCAACTCCATAGCACTTTCGGTTAAGATTTGACCCTATTTGACCCCTAGATTACCTTTGACCTCTCGGATCAACACGAAAAGTGCGCCACAAACCTCGTGGACCCAACACCTATCCCTATACCAACTTTCAACTCCATAGCACTTTCGGTTAAGATTTGACCCTATTTGACCCCTAGATGACCTTTGACCTCTCGGATCAACACGAAAAGTGCGCCACAAACCTCGTGGACCCAACACCTATCCCTATACCAACTTTCAACTCAATGCGTCAACAGATGGCGAAACGCATAGCCGGACAGACAGACAGAATCCATTTTTTTAGTAATATAGATAGATAGATAGATAGATAGATAGATATAGATAGATAGATAGATAGATAGATAGATATAGATTGCCTCACAAAAATAGCCGTAGAATCAAAACACCTTACCCATTGGTGATCTTGGTGTAATTTTACTCGGAAAAAGAATTATCTACCCAATAAAATAAATATTAATGATATTGTATCAATGATGTCTTTGAATTTGCAGATTTCACATGTTGCATTCTTCCAGGGGCACCCTGTATATTACAGTTTGAGATGATTTAGATCAGCATGGCTAAGGCTTATAAGTTCTGCAATGAAATTGTGTTATTTGCCAAATGACAAGAAGGCGTGAAAAAGGTCGACCGCTCCTCTCCATCCCCCCCCCCCCCCCCCCCCCCCCCCCCACTCGGAGGTCGAAGGGACCGCATGCGTGTTCCCAAAACCTCCGGTAAAAGGGTATTTTTGGGGCGACACAATCCGGGACGTGAATTGTAAAAAAAGGGGGTGTTTTTTATCTTTCACCCGGAGATTTCATTAAAAAAGGGGGTATTTTTCTTTCTCTCTCTCTCTCTCTCTCTTCGACACCTTAGAAATTAAAAAAGGGGGGTTATGAAATATCTTTTATGTCATGAGATTTTCATTTTTGTTTGGTTTCTTATGACTGCATTGAGTTCTGAGATATACCATTTTGAACATAAAAAATATCTCTTTCAAGGTATTGTAATGACAGCTTACTTGGGAGGGGGGTTGGTGTCTGTCCTGAGATATGGGGTTGGAATGAGAGCTCACATGAGATAGGGGGTACATTGAGCAGTGTTCTGCCAAGTATAATAGATCTCCTAGCGTATTAAAAAAAAAAAAAAAAAATAATAATAATAATTAAAAAAAAAAAAAGAAAAATAAAATAAAAGTATATACCATTGGATAGAATATCGGAATTTAATATGGCAAAAATAGTCAAATCTGACTGGTTGCCAGACAAAAAACAATCACCCCCCCCCCCCCCCCCCCCTCTTCTGAATTTAGGGGGGTCTCCAAGGCAGGAAAAGCCCGCGATAGGGGGGTTCAGAAATTTTGGCAGCCCTGAGATAGGGGGTGCTTTCAAAGGGAGGGAACAAGCATACGCGTACCCTAAATAATACTGAGTGGGGGGGTGGGGGGTGGGGGCGGGCTCCATCCCTATTTATCTCTATATTTATCCCCCCCCCCCCCCCCCCCCCCCCCCGCCGCACGTACCGTAGCCCTCCCTTCCTGCCCGATCGATATCGCACGATCGCTGACCTTTGTATCGATAACGTGAGAATACACCCCTTATCTTTTGCTGTTGACATCTGGAACGAATATTTTTAATTAATTTACAGTTTTGTATGCTTAAGGTGAGCAAAGCCAATGGTTGATCACTTATGATATTTGGTTTGTGAAGTTTTAATTCATGATTTCGGATGTTTCTTGGTGTGGAATATGCTATTTTATTATGTGTTTATTTGCTGATGAATGTCAAAATGTGCGAGAGACATGAGAGATTGTATGGCATAGCGTAACGCCGGGGAACGCCGCCGCTCCGGGGGCGGTGGTCAATGGAGTTTAATAGGCATAGCGCTGAGGCAGCGCTGTATGCTACTGGGCCGTGCCCGTGCAGTTAGACTTGGACTCTTGGAGCATCACATCAGCACCCTGGCTTAGCTTCGCGCATGGATCAAGTGCGGGTGCATTATGATGTATTACTTTGAGTCTTTGTATACAATGGCTAAAAAACCCATTTAATTCAGTGGTTTATGCGAATTTTCTTTAATCTACCATACCTTGGTTCTACATGTTCTGAAGGTGAATCGTTGAAAAAAATTGGAGAATATGATTGTAAATTGAATAACTTACCAATATTTTTTCAAGTCGATATCGATGGCCAGGTCAAATTTTGTTCCAAAAAATGAAAGGGTCCTAAAAGGCTATTAAAAGCTACACACACATAATAAATCAATGCAAATGTTGATTTTGAAGCTGCTGATGTGAATTTCACGATGATTTCCAAGTAGCCTAGATGTAGATCTCATGGTTATATCACAGAAATAAAGGAAAATTAGATTTAACAGTTATACCCAGATGTTGTAATTCGGGACAGGTTAATCTGGACAGGTTATTTTTAAGTTAGTGGCTATTCTTATGACGAGTCGTAAGAATAATTTTCCGGCTATTCTTACGACACGCGCACACGATCCATTTTCGTACTCTGCGCCGTCGTAAGAATAGGGTTAGGGCATTTATATGTTTTGAACACCTTCGATGTCAACTCGTTCTCACAGGTACATCGTTAAGTCAGAGGACTGGCAATATCGAGGACCCAGGTTCGATTCCCAGCTTTGTCATTTGTTGTTTTTTTCATTTGTTACTAACCGATGTTTTCTCTCTACAGAATTACAGATATAATATGAAAAAGGCTGAGGAGACAGAGAAAACAGAGACAGAGAGATTTTTACTCAACGAGTGTAGTGTGCGCAGAGTACAAAAATGGAGCGTATGCGCATGTCGTAAGAATAGCTGGAAAATTATTCTTACGACTCGTCGTAAGAATAGCCACTGCCTATTTTTAAACAGTAAATCAAACATCTTTTCATGCAAATTGTCACAAATCTTCCACAGGATAGGTCGAAAATCATGTGAATTGCAAATATTCACTGGTTTTAGTGTTACTTGATGCATGTTTTTCGTTAAAATCTGACGGCAAAATTGACAGTGTCGGGAAATGCAACCCCCCCATCCTACATGTAGATATACTGTTAGTCCTACATGCAATTCTTTTTTGCAAACAGCCTCAATTATATTCTTATTGCTCAGTCAAGGGATATGGTCTGCTGAGACTATGTCTGGCTTCACGGAATCTCTCCCCTTAATCTTGAGGAGAGCTTCAAAAGAGTGTGTTATAAAACTCCTCGAAATGGACAGATTTGTCTGTCTAGGGCCTTGTTGTTTGCTTTGACATTATCTCAAAGTTACAGTAGTCTGGTAAACTTAATAAATGTAAAATCAAAACGTAGAACCCGATTATGATGACTTGAGTCAATAAAGTTTCAAGTAAAAGTTAGATCTATGGGCAACATTGTATCCCTCGAACTAGTGTTCGGGGATACTATGGATTTGGCATTATCGCGCCGCAGAGATTTTCTTGTGAGCGCTCTACTGGCTGCAGTTTTTGTCAGATCACCTTAAAATTTCGCAAGGAGGTGCATTATGGTAAGATGAAGACGCCAATTGTTTCTGGTGTGGGCGGAGTCATGGTTGCCATGGTAACCATATTTGTTAAAGAAATGGTAAAGATTTTCTTTTGAGCGCTCTACCGGCTGCAGTTCTTGTCGGATCACTTTCATATTTCGCATGGAGGTGCATTATGGTAAGATGAAGACGCCTATGGTTTTTGGTGTGGCCGGAGTCATTGTTGCCATGGTAACCATATTTTTAAAAGAAATAGTAAAGACTTTCTTGTAAGCGCTCTACCGGCTGCAGTTTTTGTCGGATCACCTTCATATTTCGCAGATGTCTGCTAATGACCTTTAGTGGCATGACGTACACTTCCACACTTGGTAAATACGTCAAAACAACTAAAAAATGACAAAAGAATAAAAAAAGGTAAAATTTGTCAGCATTGATACCCAAGGTCCCAAATTTTCACTTTATCCATTTCAGTCACAACATTGATTCAAATGGGGGAAGGATGACGGGTTCGGGGATATGTACTCGGACTGGTCCCCCCTCCGAGTGCTCTAGTTATAATATATTGATTTTTTTTGACAGTTTATATTTTGCCTGTGCCCTTTAGCAAACTTGGAAAAGCTACAATTTTTTTTAAACAGAATTCATCATGGCAATGCTTTTCGACATTAATGGTATGTTTTACTGGTATGAGGGTTGTGGTGGTTATGGTTGTGCAAAATTGTGGATTCTAACTTTATATTTTGAGATCTGAATTGTCATCATTTATGATGCCACAAATGCTGACAATATAAAGAAGTTCCGGAATCTTGAATTGCAATTTGATCGCTTGAGAACTTTCTTCTGAATAAGATAGATTAAGCAAATTTCCAAAATTGAAAAAGAAAAAAAAAAAGACAGATAAAAAAGTTCTAAAAGAAAAGGGGGGGGGGGGGGTAAATGTATACTCTCCTTTCAAAATCTTTTTTGTTTTGGTCAAAAGTTGTCAGGGGGCAGTCTGTCCCTTTGCCCTCCCCCCCCCCCCCCCTTGGGTATGCTAGTGTATCTCATTTTTAAATTGGCTCTTGTCAAAATTCCAATTTAAAGTAGACATTCAAAGAAAATCACAAATATGGCAATTAATGTATCACTAGAAACTGGGAAGCTTACAGATGGCAATCCTATAAGTTTTATGTCAACTGCGTATCTGATGATTATAAAAACAGCACAAATAAAAGCTCTTCTCAGCATCTGGAATATCCGAGGGTTCGCCAGAAATATAGCGATGTTTTGATGTCGTCACACTCGGGATCGATCCTGCTTAAGCAGACGACGTCCTATAATGAATGAACGTAATTGCAATGCAATTATTTATCAAATTATAAAGAGTTTGGTGTATTTAAACATGACCTTATTTCACACCATTATAAAGGGAAAGTGAAACTGATTCTGATAGCTAAAACCGTTTGATTGTAAATACACAGGAGAAGGGTCAATGATCAATGAAATGGTATTCGTTCCCTCTTGAAACGCCGAACATGCCCCGGTGCAAGCAGCTGAAAATACAATGGCGTCTTATTTTGTTTACAAGTGACTGATTCCTTTATTTTTTTAACGCTGCATTTTTCATCAAAATAATACCATACACGAAGTTAAGAGTGAGGCAACAGACAAACATTAAGACTGACGCTAGTGAAGGAAGAGAAATAAGTGAAGAGGAGATGACAAAATAGGCTCTGAAAAATGTGTAAGATGTTATGGGACATCGTCTGCTTAGACAGGACTGGTCCATGGTGTGTCGTCACATATCTCAGCAGCGTTCGAGGAGCTCTTCAGCTGCTATATCGGGGGCTGTATTTTACCGTTTTATAATTGATAATAATCATTACTTCAAATGTTTCCAAGCGTTGAATTTGGATAACCTTGTTTAATTTATGCCATCTATGCAATAATAAGTATTAAGCCAATATTTAAAATCATTAAAGTTCTACTTTAAACAGAAAGGTTCTAATATCACACTTTTTGTGATGACTGTTTACACACATTTAACAGCATCATTACAGTGTTGAAAGGTCATGTACAGTATATATGCAGACTAATGACAAGTGTTTTATTGTGCAATCGTAAAGCCAGGGTAGTATAATTTTTTTTTTTTTGTCAGAAACTATGTATGAGTGACATGTACATGTTTTGACAAACAAGATTATTTCCTTGAAGTACACCATATTTAACAGCCTTTAAAGTGCTGATAGAGGCCACAATTTCAAAGAAAATATAGAAAAGTATTTTAGTATATTGTAAATTAGTTTTATTGACGGAGTTGTAAAATGATTTTCATTATACAGAATTTGAACTCCATTGAATGGGAAGTATCAAGCATGTATTTTTTGTACCTTTTAATTATAGACAACAAAAATAATTAAGTTGTGCAGCATTCTATACATGTGGAATGACCACCAGGGATCTTTTGATAAACTCATATATGAATTTCAGATTCCATGTACATGTACGTATGACAATACAGGGAAATATTAATAGTGTGTAATAACCTACTGTAAATGCAGAAATAATCGTGGTACGTTAATTTTCGCGCTATTCTTGGCGGGCGCGAATTTTGAACATGCGAAAATATTAGCACGATTTCTTATGCTGGTTTTGAATGGACGCTGCAGTGCGCGCTTCGTTTGATTAATACGTGCTTGAATCCAATTCATTTTAGAGTGCGTGTGTGTACTTGTGTCTGTATCTGCATTTGAATGGATGGCATGTGTGGGAAACAAATGGAGCCGCATTTTGGCGAGTGAGTAATTGTGCAGCGCGAATTCAAGAACTCGCGTATATGTTTTTAGGTCGCTCAGCTCAAAAATGTAATCGTTACAGTATTGCATTTTCTGCTTATCCAGCAAAATACCAATTTTTGTATTAAAATTTACATGATGCATATGTTAGTCCTGCATTTCATTTACTGTACATGCAGGGTAAATTTCTTGATACACATTTCATAATCATAACAATGATCAATTTGAATGGCTTGTCTTTTTCTTCTCACAAAAAGACAAATAATGATCGTAGTGCTGGGGATTGGGGAATTTTTTTTTTTTTACAGTATAAATTACTTTTATTTTATTGGTTCTTTCATTACATGTATGTGGCTTTTTGATCAATACAAAATGTAAAATTGAGCTTACTGTAATACAGGCATAAGTACATGTATTCATGTTTAAAGAAGTATAAATGGTGCAATTTTGTCTGAAATTTGATAAAGCTAGCTTCAAACATTTAGACAGACATGTAGTGTAAAATGAAATATTGCGTGAATTGTATGCAGTTACAATTCTTTATGTAATTATTACATTGTTATTTCATGTGCATGCACATTTAATAACAGTGGCCCATGTACATGTAGGTCTATATGAAGATTTACCTAACTGTCATATGATCTAGCTCGATGCTAATATTACATTGTCCATTGACCTGCTGTCAACCAGCACAATACACACCCAAAATATGTATGCAGAGGAGCCCTACACAAGCATTGGTACCTGCATTATTTCTACTCACTCACACACACACACACACTCCCGAGCACAGACACACTCCCGAACGCAGACACACTATATGTACAGCCTGTGTATGAGATGGATGCTGCAGGGAACATCTAATTACAATTTAGATGCGCATTTGTCTCTGAGGCTCAGTCTCTGAATCCACTTAAATGCCACCGATCCATACCAGCAAGTGTTTTCCTTGGCTTGCCTGCTGTGCAAGCATATTGCTCATGTGCAGACATTATGATTTGGAAGGTTGTCAATCTGTAGTTGGTTATCAAACAAGCATCATAATTTCAATTTGTGATAGGAACGGAAGTAATAAGGCAATTTGGCAAAGAAACAGTTTGGCAAAGAGAGAATTATATTGAAATGTAGTTTTGTGGAATTAAAAAAACAAAAAGAACAGTGATTCCTGAATAATGTTCACATGTGCATGTATTATCTACCGGTAGATGTGCAGTTAAAACAATTGCCACTGTAGGTATCAACAAATAACTGTTGACAGCTGGGCAAGCCAGCAGTCCCCACCAAGGAGACTCCTGGATAGGCCAATCAAATTGGTTTGCTGCTGCTCAGATAATGTTACACCTTTACACCATTCAAAAACAAAAGTAACAAAGCACCTCTATAACAAAAAAAAAAGATATTCATGGAGCATATTGTATATGAATAATTCAATGGAAATCTTATGTCGGAAAAGGATGGTGGTGCATAGCATAGAAAGCAACTACGGTAGATCTAAGAGCCTATAAACCCTACCATAAAAAGAGAGAAAACAAAAATTGCACCAGGTATCACTGCATTGTTCTCTGGCAGTTTAAGGATCAAGTCTACTTGTACGGCTCTGTGTTGTCGTACAATCCCTGTCCTAATACTGTCCTAATACTGTCTTTTATTTACAATGTATCTCAGGCCTGTTTGCCTATTAATTATTCATAGTACGCCATGCATGCATAACTACATGTAGATCTTAATGACTGTGTTTTGTAAATGAGTATCACTCTTTACTCTCAATGGTGCAGTTCCAATGTTTTATGCAGGGTAACCAGATCAAGCAATGATCACACAGTGATTATAGCCTGTATGAAGAAAGAAAAGAGAACAAACAACACTAATGGGGTGTTGCAAGAAAGTTGCGATTGATTGCAAGTTGCAACTGATCGGTACTGACCAATCAAAATCATTGTTTCAAGCGCATCTTCTTGAATGGGCAGACCCTGAACCATTCAGAATGGTTGTTCTAATTTTATTCCGGCGTAAAATTTGCAATTGATTGCAACTTTCTTGCAACACCCCATAAGTAAAGATCTATTTTGAGCTTCAGATTCATTGAGGCATGCACATACATGTAACATGTTGTGATTTAGGGGATATACCCTGTCAGAGAGCGGTAAGTGGGATTATTTGTCATAACATTAAAATGCGGATCTTGTACTGTGTACATAGGTACAGATTACATGTGATAGATGTACATTGTACATGTATATGACAAAGGATTATTTTGTTTGATGTTGACAGTACATGTATACACATGTACATATATTCTTTCCAATTTAATTCATCATTTTGGGTTTCCATTACATGTATGTAAAGATTTGTATTGATTCAAGGGCACTCTAAGGCCAAAAAAAAAAAATTGTTGTATTGGCGTAACCCGCCCGACCCTAAAAATGTCGCCGACCCTAGGGGTTTTTTTTTGGGGGGGGGCTATCGATATCGCGTATCGTGCTGCCTTTGCGATCGCGATCGCGATCGAAAAACCCGGAAGTGTTGCGGACAGAACTAGCTGCGTGTATTTAATCGGTAGAGTTGGCAAGTATGCATTCACAATTGTCAACATTTTTACAAGTTGTCATTGGCTACTCTTTTCAACCCCCACTCCTCAAAATTGTACAAAATTGAATATTCACCTTGAAATATTTTTCTAAAAATAAAAAGTGTACGTCACTATTTGCTTGTGAAAATGTTGGTGTATTTGTGAACAGCACCTAAAAGCTATATTTAACTGGCATCTTGTGTATTCTCCTGGAGATGGTGCCTGAGATATCTCAGGCTGGGGTCTACAGGAAACCCGTTAAATATAGCAAAATGAACCGTCTTCAGAGGGTTCTATGTTTGAATGTATGTGTGTACACGTATGGGTGTGTGTATTGGCGCTTGTATGAATAGTGGTATGTATGCAGATTGGGGGGGGGGGGGAATCCCTACCTACCTACCCTATTTTTCAGTGACCCGTTACGCCAATACAACAATTTTTTTTTTCTGGCCTAACTGTGGTAATAAAATGATTTGTGTGAAAGCAGAAAAAATAAGAGAAACAGGATGGTGAAAGTTTGAAAGAAATCGGACAAGGAATAAAAAAGTTGGATGTTTGAAAAATGAGATCACTACATCTGTGCGAATCTCAAATTGGCAATTTAGTGCATCGATTTTGACATACAACTCTCCTGTTTGTAGTTGTAGAAAATATCATTAATTTGCAGTTTTCTCCGAAGTACCCTTCGGGCAGTATTTAACATAAGTAAAATATGTAAATTTGTGTACATGAACATACATTGTATAAGGTCGACTCGGGTAACTGGTCCCTCTTCATATTTTCTATTGTTGAAATAGATTAGTTGGGAGGTTAATTATTTCATACCAGTACTGTAAGTGCTGGAAGTATAAACAATGTGCACAGCTTTCTGTCCCACTACAAAAATATTCTTTTACGTGTTCATTCAACTCTGTTTTTGTACAGTATGTAATCAACATACACGTACATGTACTTGTCAATGACATATTACATGTATCATGATAAATCAATAGAAGTTGTTGGTCTTTTACAGTCTTTTGTCCTCTATACATTACATGTACCTAGCACTAGCAGTTGAGCCAAAAAGGAGATCATGCTATTGTAACAAGAAAAATGAGTCACATTATCTATTGTCTACTCCACATACAAGTTCATGTACTGGTACAGTAATTTTGCTGGAGTTCTTTTAATCAATACAAAGTAAGAAGGGATTATAAAAAAAAGAGCCTAAAAAGTTTTTTGACTATTGTACAATATACAGAAAGCTCTGCTGGTACCTTTGTTATTATGTATGGATGATATACAAAATGAAAGCATTTCGCCCACGTTGCAGACAAATGAAGATTTCTTCTATTCTGTCTTCACTTCTTTGTACATTACATAGGAAATTAACTCACATGACTGGATATAGTGTTAGAACTTAGAACTATCCAAGACATGTGGGTTCTCAAAAACTCACATGACTGGATAAAGTGTAAAACCTATTTAAGACATGTGAAGTGCAATTGAAATCTGAAGTCTTGTGCAAAGTTCTCACTTTTTTTTCTGGAGCACTTTTACAACATGATTATGTATTCATGCATTTAAATTGATGTACACTTACATGTAAGCCTGAGATAACTGGAATCTATAGAAAATGTGTATCATTTACCAAAATCAAATTGTGTCCACCATGATGATGTTAAACTTGAAATATCTCTAGCCAATTCTGTATTGCATTACCATTTTCATTTTCCTCCTGTATATCTCTATCTCTTTCTCTCTCTCTCTCTGTGCTACAGGACTCCAGTCTCATTGGGGATGAATGCTCAGATGTTTTAGTTGGATATTATTGTGAACTTTGAAGACTGAGACCACTTCCGGAGAGAAGGAACAAGTGATCCACGATGGGTTCCTTGTACCGTAGCGAGGAGATGTGCCTGGCCCAGCTGTTCTTGCAGTCTGAGGCGGCCTATTCATGTGTAGCAGAGCTGGGAGAACTAGGCCTGGTCCAGTTTAGAGATGTAAGTATTCAAACTAAATATCCACCCCTTCCATGCCATGGTTTGAGAAGACATGTATTGATCAATGATGTGTTGTTTGTTTGGGTGAGGAATACATGTATCTACCTGTAGGTTTTTTTGTTGTTTTAAGCAGAAACAATCAAATGTTTGGAATTTTATTCCCAAGGAATATATTTGGGCCTCACTGCCGCGATTCTGAATTTGCCCTTCAAATTTAGTTAAATCAAATGTTTTTAAACTGAGTTACCGTGAACTGGTTAAAATGAAATTATAATAGAAAATAAACATTTATGGTAATTTTTTTTCAATACTTTTTAACAGCTGAATCCGGATGTAAATGCATTCCAACGCAAGTTTGTAAGTGAAGTCCGCAGATGTGACGAAATGGAAAGGAGGCTACGTAAGTCTAATTTTCCTGTGATTTATAATTCCATGTAACACTTTAATTTTTAAATAGAAATATAGGCCTAAATATGTACCAGTAGTCATTCTATTTTATTATTTAGAAGAAATAATTTTGCATTTGTCCTACTACATGTACATTTAAAGAGAGAGAGAGAGAAAGAGAGCAAAAAGAATTTAATTCCTAATTAGATACTTCATTCTATGACAGGGTGTGGATAAAAGATTAGTTGATTAATATACACTGAGCAAATAGTCTTGAGTATGATGAGTTTGTCTTTCGTTACGTTCTATTTTATCTCTATTGATGAGGTCAAGTGTGCATACATGTATATGTACTTGATAATTGCATCACAGTCCAGAATAGGATATGATGCTTGATAAATATACTTCAAGAAATCCAAATATTTTGAGTATGAAATTCTTTGTGATCTGTTACACATACATTTTTGGGCCTGAAAACTCACATGACCACTTTCTTTATAGCTCTAGGCAACCAAAATAAACTTATTTGCAAGCAGATGAAATTTTTAATTGCATAGAAATGATTTGAGTATTTAATTACTGTGTCTATAATATATAAAGAGAGGAGTATTTTGTCTGTAACATGTTTTACGTCAAAGGTGGTATTTATTTCTAAATGAGCAAGTTGAAATTTGTACTCGTGATATACATGTAGAGGCATACAAACTTGTCTGTCATGCTATATGTTCACCTTGTTGTCTTTAGTAGATTAAATAAACAAGAGACCCATCCTTCAAAACAGTGTGCAATATGACAGCTGATTGGGGTTTATTGCAACTAAAGTATGGCTTAAATATGGCAAAGGACAAAATGCAATAATCTTGTATTTTATTTGGTTAACCCAGTTTTGCCATTACCGGTACTGGGTTTGTGAGTCATCATTTTGACTGAATAGGCAGATATACTGTATTTTACTCAAGTGAATAGCATTTTGATCATGTGGTGAAAGGTTTGAACAGTACCAAGCCTTCAAATATTCTTCGTGAACATGATGACAGTAGTGTTGAAACAAGAAAAGGGTAATTGTATTTCTTGAAATATATCTACAATGAACTCTTCCTGACTGATGCAAATTATAAAGTCAATACACTTGACCATATTATATCTAATCAGTAGAGATTAAACTAGACAAACAAGACAAACAAATTAATGATGCTCATAAGACTATTTGCTTTATACTGTAGTGTATGCAATAGCCTTTTACATTTCTTAAAATGTATTCATTATATTCTATTCCTGACTGTGATGCAATTATAAAATAAGCATACACACTTGATCACATTGTATCTAATCAATACAGATTAAAAGGACGGACAAACAAAACAAAAATAAGTCATGTTCAGAAAACTATTTTCTTAGTGTATCTAAGCCTGTCACAATGTACATGTACTGTGTCCGGGATGGTCCTTGGATGACCAACATAGCTGGTAGGCCAGTTTGAAAGCCTTTGACCTCTTCAACATAATACTTAAAGATTAAAATTCAACCTATTCAATAATTTATTCTCAAAAATATAGTTTGTTTAAAAAGAAAAGAAAAAAAAATAATAAAGAAAAGGCGTAAATATTCACTCTTGAATGATAAGCGCCAATAAACCAAAACAACAACAACAGCTAGTAGCTCTTTACATTTCTTGAAATGTATTCATTATATCCTATTCCTGACTGTGATGCAATTGTAAAGTAAACATACACACTTGACCATATTGTATCTAATCAGTAGAGATTAGACTAGACAAACAAGACAATTAAATTAATCATGCTCAAAAGACTATTTGCTTAGTGTATCACTTTTAAATGATGTTGAAACAAGTAAAGGACAAATCATAACCTATTCCTGACTCTGATGCAGTTATTAAGTAAACATACACACTTGACCACATTATATAATCGGGAGAGATTATACACCAACATGATACGTAAATTAGTCATGCTAACAAGAATATTTTCTCAGTTTATCTAAAAGCCCTGAGAGGGAACAGTTGATAAAGAAATGTATAAAATATTTTTCAAATATGTATTTTCTACCTAAATCATACTAGGTTAATTTGCATTATTTGTTTATCTATTTATTATTTATTTATTGGTATATAAAGACTGACTAGCTGGAGAGGCTGGAATGGTCATTTTACTAGAAAATCACAATAAGGTATCTACAAAGCCACTTTAATTTGATTTTGACAGGTTTCTTTGAGAAGGAGGTTACATCAAGTGGTATCTCCATCTTGAATACTGGAGAGAACCCTAATGCTCCCGCACCAAGAGAGATGATTGATCTAGAGGTAGGCAGGCTCCTCATTCTGATAGCTAATCACATGATATTCTTATGATGCATTCAATCATATGAATTACTGCTGAATAGAAACTTTCACAAGTGACAAATGAAGGTTACTTGTAAATTTAGGCAGTTAGTCATACATATACTGTAGTTGCATGTAAAACAATGGCTTTTTATTAAAGTACCACATCAGACCAATTAATTTTCATCCTCCACCTATCTGGGATCTAGCTAGCCATAGAGGTAGTTATATGGATATATGCCAGCCCCAGTAAGAGAGATATCACATAAGGGTGGGGGGGGGGGGGGGGGGGGATAATGTTTATTTGACCTGATGTGTATGTTCCAAACCATGGTTTTCTGTCCCGCAATATTTCGCTATGCTGTACCTTGGCTCCTATCTTGAAATTTCATGTTTGTTTGTTTTTTGTTTGAAAGATGGTTAAACGATTTATCTTTGTTGTTAGTGTAACGTAACATTTATTTATAGTCAATATTTTCATTGACTCAGTTAGAACGCCTCTTTGCATATAGCTAGAATTACAACACAGTAGAATATATCTCCATTGTGTGCACCCTGTACTCATACCAGTATTTCTTCAAACGCTATGAGGCTGCGTTGGCAACTGCTCCACAATAATTTCAGACCACATGACCATCAGGTTAAAGTCATGTGAATGTATTCTATTTTTGTTGTATCATATCATAATGTATGATGCAATATTTAAATACACATAAGAAAGTAGGAGTATAGTGAAATCTTGTTATAAAGAACAGTGTTTTGTTGGTCCAACTTCCTTATATTCTGTTGTTGTTTTTTTGCTGTTAACAAGGTTTCAGTATAAAAAGGTAATTTCCTTGTCCCGAGGATTTTGTTATAATGATGTTCCACTCTATTATCATAATCACATCATATGCAAAATGGTTGTATTAGAATGAATTCATACACTGTATCAAATAATGAAATACCCTTGTATTCAAAATGGTATGGAATTGATGACGAAGATAAGAATGGTGGACCTTCACATGTATGTCTGTGTGAGAGGCAGAGTCCAGTTACTTTCCCCAAAATATAAAATATAACACTTCCCTGTCATCTATTGTTGAAAACAGTGATTAGAGTGTACATATACATGCTTTAATACATGCATATAGTAGAGAATCCACAAGGCAGGTTTGAAAATGGATGAAGACTGCAGATTACTACTCATTAGGCCTACATGTCCAGTCAAACCTGCTATAGCGACCACCTGTATAGAAAGACCACCCGTCTATAAAGACCAAATTTCCATTTCCCTGAAAAGTGTATCTCATTGAAACATGTGTTAAAGGAACCTGGACATAAGGACCACCTGCTCATAAAGACCATTTTTCTTGTCTCCCTTGAGTGGTCTTTTATAGACAGGTTTCACTTTACATGTTTTTTTTCCCTTTCTTCTTTAGGCTTGTTTTGAAAAATTGGAGAATGAACTGAAGGAAGTGAATACCAACCAAGAAGCTCTGATGAGGAACTTCTTGGAGCTGACTGAACTCAAGCACATCCTGCAGAACACGCAGACTTTCTTCCAAGAGGTTAGGATGTTCTTCTCTTGTCGGATATGAAATGAAATGAAATGGAAATCATCAGATTGAATTAAAACTTTCCCAACAGAGTAACCACAACATCACATCATTTATGTTTTAATAATACCTACATGTAGATTATTTGAAGGTAATTTATTTATTGTTCATTGTTCGTTTGTATATTACACTTTGGAACCTTGATAGTCTCCCAACTATTGTCATACAGTTTATTGCTCTATAATTTATTTGAATCAGAAATTCAAGAGCATGAAAAATTGTCTTTTCTCTCTCTCTCTCTTCTCACAGGGTAACAGGCCTGATGAAGCATTTGGGTTTTCTGACATGCAGCTAGGGTAAGTTGCATTTGCTTTTATTTGTCAATATTATTCCTCATATCATATTGGATATTTCAAGGTAATTGTGTACCTTATCAACCTTCTTGCATAAATTTATTGCTTGTGTTGAATTTTTCACTAATTGTTAATTGTAAAGTAGTAAGAAGCATTACAGGTAAGCAGGGGAGCGTTTCATCAAGCGTTTTGTCAGTGATATTTACTGACAAATTTGCTCTCAGCCAATCAGAGGCAAGGATTTCAGTAGCTTATAACAGTTGTCGGTAAAAATCACTGACAAAACACTTGATGAAACACTCTCCTGCTGTTGCCATATTTTCATGTTGAACTTCCATACTAAAATTTGAAAGTGTAGAACTATTGCTTTGACTGAACTTAACAACATTTTCCATTGCAATTCTACATATAGATTTGTGACTGGTGTGATTCGTCGTGAACGCATCCCTGCGTTTGAGCAGATGTTGTGGCGAGTTTGCAGAGGCAATGTGTTCCTGCGTCAGGCTGAGATTGAGGAACCTCTCAAGGATCCCAGCACGGTAAGGAGATAATACATGAACATGCCCCACCCTACCATCCATTGTAATAATAACAGTGACTATGTTGTGTAACATGTTTGGTTTCATTTGGAGAAGAACATACATGTATACACTCACCCCACCCAACCTCTTCATTAAATTCTAGTGTGAGCAATTGTGTGACATATGTTTTCATGTGGTTTTGCACCAACGATAAAAAATAACATTGCTGCCCCGCCCACCCCAACCTCACCCAACCCAACCTCACCCAACCCAACCTCACCCAACCCCACCCATCCATCCATTGTTTCTATAATATGAACATTAAATACGTTGGGTGCTGTATGGTTTCAACTAGAATTTGATCACATTCTAGAAGAATTTGACATTATATACCGTATTTGTGAAGATTATGAGAAATTCTCTCTCTTTACAAGATTTTTATTGGTTACTTTAATGGGGTGGGGTGGGGTGCAGTCATGGCAATTGTGTCGTTAAATAATCACATCTGCCAACAGAACATGGTTATGAGAATCCACCCAATGCCAGATATTATGACACAAAGTAACCTTGAGAAACTGTGTGAAATGTGGAGATAATGGAGTTCAAACATTAGGTGGTTTACAAATATAAAAGCAATAAGATAACATTACATTTTAGTGTGCATGAAGCCAGGTACAAAGGTTAATGATAATAGTGAGCACCGCTTCTGCACATACAACTCCATATATTGTTGCAAGTGTAAGCTGTTGACCCTTTCAGGACAGGAATTATTTAAGGGCAAAATTGATCACATTTTGTTCTTCAAATTGGCAACAATAATATTTTTCTGTTAGTGCTACATTGTTTCAATAATATGTAATGTCTTTGAAAACAAATATAAATGGTTAGGAACTTTGTCGAAAAGTTGAAAAAATGGAAAATTTCGATCAAAAAACAATGATTTTGAACCTCTCAATGTGTTGCCGATTTAAGGATTTTAAAGCTTATTCTCCTTTTTGAAATTCCTGGCATCAAATGCAATATGGTCATGCAACAAAAATAGATACAGTGTGTGCAGAAATGCTCTTTCTACTCATGCATCTGGTATATTTTTTAGAGCTCTGAATAAAAAGTTATTGAGCCAAACCACAAAATGTGGTCAATTGTCTTGAAGTGTTTAAGACTGTGTTTAAGTGTTTAAATCTGCGGTTGAGTATCCCTTTAAAACACAGTGGAGATGCATATTATATACGAACTCGGTGGACTTTGATGGGCTCAGATGTATACCTTTTTTGTGAAGGAGATATCAAACAAAATATATTTTACACGTTCACATTTTATTTTATTACTTCTCTCACTGACACATTATTTCACTTCATTTCCAGATACCCCGTTATGTTTAGTCAATCATTTATTTTGATCATTATAGTGTACAGCCATTGGCATGTTTATATTACCTATTTACATTTTGATTTTTTGTGGAATTTAGATGAGTACAACATTCCATTGAAGTTCACTTCTCCTATCTATGTTATGTTTGATTATGAGTGATAGGGTATCCTCATTCCCATAGATACAGCTGTTTTCATTCGAGATTGAAAATCAACAAATGGTAATGCTTATTATTTGTTTATGTAATACATGTTATCTGCCTAAGTTGTTTTGTCACAGATAGCTAATACAATAGCTATGTTCATACGCGACTTGTGGTTTCGAAACTTTAAGTTAACGAAACAATGACTCACTAACCACGGCGAGGGTTCACATGGGCCCGAAACAACAATGTTCGTTGTTCTGAAACTGGTACAAGCCGAATGATCGTCGTTAACACCGGAAGTAGATACCAATTGTGTGTACAGTACACATACAGTTCCTGTGTTCATAATTCTTGTGAAGGGTATGACCCGGAAGTTCAACATGAACAGCGAGGTCATCAATTAACCACAAGCTTGCGAAACTTAAAGTTTATTCCATTCACATGGTCTGAAACTGCGACGGAGGACCACCTACTGCTCATGGTTTCTGCGTTAACCATGAGCTCACTTGTTTATCTACAACTACAAGTACACTTAAAGTTTCAAAACTGCGAGTCCATTCATGCAGTCTGAAACTACAAGATAACTACCGTTTAAATTAAAGTTTTGAAACTACAAGCGAAACTTAAGTTTAGCTCCCATCATGTGAACTTGACTAATGTGATATCATTCAATAGTAGTGTTTGATTTTTTTTTAAATCTTGCTGCCCCTGCTTCAAATGTGAATATGTTACTCATTTTTTTGCTAATGTTGCTATAGAATTTTTCCCACATAACGTGTAGATAAATACCTGAAATGAAAAATAATGTGATATCATTATTTTCCCTTACATATGCCTGAATATGCATGTATTTTCATATTTCCATTGGTGGAAGAATGTATTAGCAAGAGAATATCAGTTGAAAGAGAAAACATGATAAATCCCTCTTCATCAAGTTTGTCTGTGAGTTAATTAATATGCTATTTGAAGGGTCTGGTCCAGAAGAGAATTCATTAATTATGTAATGAATGAATTACTTTATACTGCTTTGTAATTCTTGTAAATTTGGAGTAAATTAATCCTTGAATATCAAAATTAGCCTAAACTCTCACTTTCATATTGTAGTCATAATTACAGATGTAGTACAATTAATATTTAATATTTATTTCCTTGTTACCGATAATACATTTAATGACCAAAATAGAGCATTGTTTCCTGACTCAAGTATTGTTTCCTGACTTGAAGATACTATTTTGGTAAATCTGTATATTGTTTATGAAGATAAATACCGGTATTCTTATTTATAGAAAAACAAAATGACATCACTTGGTATTGAGAAAGATCAAGGTGTGAAACATAGCAAATGAAAACTAAATATAAATCAAATAATCAATGTGTATATTAAAGTTGAATATCTTTGTGCCGCAAGCTTTCATGACTCTTTCGCCTAGTCTTTCACATCGTTCGATACCAACTTGATCAAACTTCGACCAACGGGGACCGCGCAGTGGCCAAAATGGACATTTCTCTGTATGTATTGTACACAATGCAGAATTGTCAGTTTGCGAATATGTGAAAAATAATTAATGGGAGATAATAGATATGAAACTTTACAGGCTTCTTCTTATTCTTTATAGGATACTCTATCTGTGTGCTAAGATGCAGACATTTTCATCACTCCATGGACGAGATCCAGGGGGGGGGGGGGGGTGTGGGGAGTCAACAACACATTTTGGAAAGCCATTTCTTTCTTTCTAAATCTATTTCAGGGAGAAGAGGTTTGGAAGTCTGTCTTCATCATCTTCTTCCAAGGAGACCAACTCAAGATTAGGGTCAAGAAGATCTGTGAAGGGTATGTTTAGTCTTTGATGCGAAACAATGACACTCCCTCTATCTAAAGAACATACAGGCATGTTGGTTGATTACATGTAGGTCTGTTAGTGGCTATGGGTTCCACAGAGAAAGTCTACATGTATTTTCTTTCACTTTTATTGCATCTACATTGAAACCTGTCTATAAAGACCACTCAAGAAAGACGAGAAAAGCGGTCTTTATAGACAGGTTCCTTTAATACACATCTCAATGAGAAACATTCAATGGAAACAAAAATTGTGGTCTAGCTGTACAGGTGGTCGCTGAAGCAAGCCTGACTGTATTTATTTTGCGACGAAGACCTTGTTTTATTTTATGCAATTTTTTTTCACTTTAATAGCAGCTATTAATTTTGCAATGAAGAACTTTTTCTACATTTTATTAATTTCTTTCTATTAGTTTTTTTCTACTGAGAACTTATTTTATTTGATGCAATTTCTTTCTCTTCCTTTAGCAGTTATTGCTTTTTCTACCAAGACTTCTTCCTTTTTTTCCATAGATTTCGAGCCACCCTGTACCCATGCAATGAGACTGCGGCTGAGAGAACTGAGACTTCTATGGCTGTACTTACCAGGCTGGAAGATTTGCAGAAGGTTTGAAGCAAATTGTCTTTTATGTCTTTAATAGTTTTGTGTGTATGTTTGGTTGTTTGTGTACATGTCGAATGGACTATTTTGTGATTGAAGCGGTGCATGAGGTTCACCGTGAAATCATTCAAGCAACGGGCTGGGGCAGGGCAATTTCAGTGTTTGGGGCTGGTGTGATCACCACACCATTGTTTAGCACAAAATTGTTTGGAACTAGCAACCTTGACAGCTTGGCTGGTATGACGTCACACTTTGATACTCTATTGGCAGTGGAGCAGTTGTCCCCGGGACCTAATATAAACGTTGCATTTATGGAATAATGGAATATATCTGCCACCCCAGGTTCTTAGCCAGACTGAAGAGCATCGTCAGCGCCTGCTCTCCCTGGCCTCCAAGAGTCTCAGGGTGTGGTTCATCAAGGTACGCAAGCTCAAAGCCATCTATCACACCCTCAACCTCTTCAATTTGGATGTCACACAGAAGTGTCTCATTGCTGAATGCTGGTGCCCTGTGTCTGATCTGGATCAGATTAATCTAGCTCTGCGCAGAGGAACGGTAAGTCATTGTCTGCTTCGGCAATTCGTCTCATGACATAGTAGCTGCTTTTCTTAACTTGAGCTCCTAGTGACATGATTGTAATTGAATTGCTTATAAATTTTGAAAAAAGTATATCTTCTTAGTAAACGAAGAAACTTGATGGGAGGAATTTTAATTTGTAAACAAATTTTTAGACATTTTACTCTATATTTTCTTGTTATGAATCAGAATTTTTAGCTTGGAGAATGTAGGGGATCTGGTAGTATGTTGCATTTCCTTTTATTAAATAGGATTATCCTTTATGTTTTCATTGTTGAAATTAATGAATATATTTTAGCAGTTTGTGACCAGAGATTAGTTATGCAGGAGTCTATGTTCAATCAAATCATATTCAACAATTTTGGGTAGGACCGTGCTCTGGTACTTCTATCGAATCAATCCAAGTATAATTTCTCTTGTGGGATTGGTGCTTTATTGCGATGTACACACTCTGATAGAGCTTGTGTGCAGATGCATTTAGTAATTAATAATAATTAAACTTCTAATTTTGTTTTTCTTTTATTTAAGGAGGCGAGTGGGTCATCAGTCCCTTCTATCTTGAACCGCATCACAACCGACGAGGAGCCGCCCACCTACAACAAGACCAATAAGTTTACCAGGGTGTACCAGAGTCTTGTGGATGCCTACGGTGTCGCAAACTACCGAGAGGTCAATCCAGGTACAGATTAAACTTAAAGGAGAATGAAACCCCACACTTGTATGCACTTTAACAGAAGCAGAAAAATCTTAGAAGCATATCACTGAAAGTTTGAGGAAAAACGGATAAAGAATAAAAAAGTTGTGGAGATTTTAATAACCTAAAATCGCTAAATGAAATTGGCAACATACTCATTATGCTAATGAGATGCTACGACGTTTTTGTGCTCTCTCTTTATAGGTAATAAATAAGAAAATTATCAGATTTCTGCTTTTAAACAAAGAAAATTGAATTATCAACATTGTGCTTGAAATATATTGTGAGAAATAAATTTATGAACACCACCTATGATACAGAAATCCAATTTTGTAAGATATATTCAAGGAAAGTGGATTTTTACAACATCATTTATATAAACGAAGAAGCTTGACTGGGGAGGAATTTTTAATTTGTAAAAAAATCTTTCGGCATATTACTCCCAGTGTTAAAGATCGTATGCTCGATCTGTAATGAAAAACACAAGTCAGAAAAAATTGGAACCAGCGGGATTCGAACCTGTCATCTACTGCTTGCCGGGCAGCAACTTAACCACCAGGCTATTCTGGTTCACGGCCAAGTCACGATGAACTAGAATCAAATACCCAAGATGACGAGAGATTATATATGCAGGAGTCTATGTACAATCAAATCATATTCAACAATTTTGGGTAGGACCGTGCTCTGGTACTTCTAATATGCCGAAAGATTTGTTTACAAATTAAAAATTCCTCCCCAGTCAAGCTTCTTCGTTTACTAACCATTGTCTACGGCGGACCGTTTGAATATTAATGAGACAGAAAGAAGAGGATCTTGGGTATTTGATTCTAGTTCATCGTGACTTGGCCGTGAACCAGAATAGCCTGGTGGTTAAGTTGCTGCCCGGCAAGCAGTAGATGACAGGTTCGAATCCCGCTGGTTCCAATTTTTTCTGACTTGTGTTTTTCATTACAGATCGAGCATACGATCTTTAACACTGGGAGTAATATGCCGAAAGATTTGTTTACAAATTAATTATTTATATAAGGTTTTTTGGTTTCTATTTGCGTTGATTATTCCATGATACAGTCTTATGAATAATTCAAAACTTGAATAAATACTCTTTTTATGGTGCACTCTTCTTATCTCTTTTAAACCCAAGCGCCGTTCACTATCATCACCTATCCATTCCTCTTCTCTGTGATGTACGGTGATCTTGGTCACGGCTTCATCATGTTCCTCTTTGGACTCTGGCTGGTGGTGAGAGAGAAACAACTCTACGCTTCTCTAGCCAATCATGAGGTAGGTGTGACCTTTGGGGTGATGTCTTCAAGTTCCTCATCCCACAATTAGGGTTGGCAATGGGGTTAGAATTGAGGTTAGTGTTTTTATTAGGGTGAGGTCTGATTGGACCAAAGGGAACTAGGACTAATGGGTTGAAGGACTATAGAGACCAGTTGGAACTAGGACTGAAAGTTCTTTTAATTCACTTTAGATGATTCATGAGTAAATATTTCAAGTCAAAGTATGGCGTGTAAGGCATTTTGTCAGTGTTTAGGTGGGTACCTTCCAGGATTTATTCCTTGATGGGCACTGCACACCAATAACAACTGCCAAAGCTGTTGCTAGGATAATAATTTCCAAAGCTATGTGAAAGCACATCAGAACTTTTTATCATAATGTAAATGTATATGGGCTTTACAGAAATGCATTGTTGTTGATGTAATGTGTTGTTGGTGTTATAATAATTATTATTATTATTGTTATCACGTGTTTTGTGAAATTTGCTATCTTTGTATAGATGTTTGGGATGGTGTATGGTGGTCGCTACGTCATCATGTTGATGGGTCTCTTCTCAGTCTACTCCGGTTTCCTCTACAATGACTGCCTCTCCAATTCATTCAATATCTTTGGCTCAACCTGGAATGCTACTAACATGAATTACACGTAAGTCGCATTCCAACTAACGATACGTGATATCAATGGTATCCAGTGATTTTTAGCTCACCTGAGCCTAAGGCTCGAGTGAGCTATTGCGATGGAAATTTGTCCGTCGTCCGTCGTCCGTTAACTTTTTACATTTTCATCTTCTTCTCCAAAACCCATGATCGGAATTCAACCAAACTTGGTAGGAATCATCCTTAGGGGTAGGGGACCCAAAGTTGCTAAAATGGTACATGTGGCCCCCAGGGGGGCCCAGGGGGGCCCAGGGGGAGGGCCCCCAATTGTAAGAGCTATGTAAATTTCAAACATCTTCTTCTCCAGAACCAGGTATAGCTCAGACTTGGTATTGTGTATGGAGATACCTCTATAGATGAAGAATGAATGTTGTTCATGGGGGGGGGGGGCGCTGCCAGGCAAAATGTACATTCTGATCTTCTTCTCCAAAACACATGATCGGAATTCAATCAAACTTGGTAGGAATCATCCTTAGGGGTAGGGGATCCAAAGTTGCTAAAATGGTACATGTGGCCCCCAGGGGGGCCCAGGGGGAGGGCCCCCAAGTGTAAAAGCTATGTAAATTTCAAACATCTTCTTCTCCAGAACCAGGAATAGCTCAGACTTGGTATTGTGTATGGAGATACCTCTATAGACGAAAAATGAAAGTTGTTCATGAATTTTTTCTGGGTGGCCCTATAGGGGGTCTGTGGGGGTAACATACTAGAGGGGGGGGGGGGGGGGGGAGTGGGGCAAGTTGTCCGCCATCCATAAACTTTTTACATTTTCAGCTTCTTCTCCAAAACACATGATTGGAATTTAACCGAACTTGGTAGGAAGCTCAGACTTGGTATTGTGTATAGAGATACCTCTATAGATGAAGAATGAAAGTTGTTCATGAAATTTTTCTGGGTGGCTTTATAGGGGCCCCTGCACCAGATGTGAATTGATCCACTTCAGGTGAGCGTCGTGCCCCCTGGGGCTCTTGTTAGGTAGTACAGCCTATTGACAAAAATTCTCATGATTGTTCTCTTTTATCTATGTTGGTATTATCTTGAAAAATCGCCCTCAGCTCTTGCCTTTTTGTGTTTAAAACTGGGCAGTAGGAGTAGTAGTGTCGTCAACACTGGCAGTAGTAGCAGTGGTACCAGAATTAGTCTTGAAAGTAGTTGTTGCAATGGTTTCTTTTAAAGCACTTCCACAATTTGTCTTATTTTTTTCTCATCATTTGCTTCTTCTGTCTTTAATCTTACCCGTCTCTCTCTTTTTGTACATGTACTAGCGATGAGTTACTCAGCCAAGACATCACCTTAGGTTTGGATCCCAAGTACTCAGCTACAGGGGCCATCTATCCTATAGGAATTGATCCTGTAAGTATAATGGGTGATTTCACGCTCGGTGTTGGTGTTTGGTGTTAGTGTCTATTTTGCCCCGAAATCGTGATCTAACACCGACTATGAAATGAAAAAAAATCAGTCGGTGTTAGGTGTTGACCTCTGATTTTTTTGACGTAGTTCCGGTTGTTAATAATCGTCTACTGAACCGAGCCCGGCCGTCGGTGTTTAATTTCATGTACAAATTCCCATTCACTAACACTATACCCCTAGGGATTAAGAAATACCGATTTCACGGTCGGTGTTGGTGTTGGTGTTTCTAGCTATGGGAAATTTTGCTGATTAGTCATGAGAAATAAAGACAGTAGGCGCTATTCGAAGTGTAATTTCATAGGCGTTAAGAGGTATTATGTTCATATAGGCCTGATATTAGATCTAGGCCAGCATTTGGTCTAACGTTCGATATAGAGCACACGGAAAGGAACTACTTTTGCTTTTTAATGGGTTTGAAGGAGTGAAGAAAAATTCCGACCTAATTTTCTTTTTATGATAGATTTAATAAAAATGACGTTAGATATTCCGTAGTTAAAGACCCAGAGAATCCACATCATTTATCAGGATGAGATCTAAATCAACATTTACAATACAAAAGCCATGAATCTTCACGGCTAATCTGTGCCAAGGCCTGAAATTTGGCTGTTTGCCCTGTACGCGCTACGCCGTCCGATCCGGCGTCTAGCTGCATTAGCTACCGCAGCATTTTCTGCTGCAAGTGAGAAATTCGAGAGAAATCATATTTAAACTTACTGTTCCTGTCAAGACCATCCATTTCTGTGAAGTTTCTTACCACACTCTAGATCAAATAATTATTTATTTTAGAATTGCCGGACTACTCGACGTGTAATTTAAGGATATTCTAGACTAATAATTAAATAGTTTTAAACAATTTTCTTTCCCTTCGTTAAAAACGGTGCTGACGCCATGACCAGTGTTAAGTTATCGATGCGCTTTGTTGGGATATCGGTATCGGCTCCTTAATCTGAATAGCGGTGTTTGAGCTCGATTTTAGGAGAATTTTCGCTCTAAACACCAACACCGAGCGTGAAATCACCCATTGTCTCCTTCAGTGTTGTCCATGATACCCTTCCCCTCCCCTCCCATTCCCCTTTGCAAATTTTTTTGGTTATTTCATACCACAACCTCCCCCCCCCCCGATGGAAAATGTTTTGTTTGTAAATCATTTCCCAATTCATGGTCAACTTTTAACTTTTTTATCTGAATATAGATGCGAATGAACCATAAAATTGTAAAACTCATAACTTAAAACCAATAGAATACATGAGAAATTAATATAGGTATGAAATACATGAGGACTGATATGGAGTTGTGCACAGAAAGCTGCTCTCAATAAGCTTTCTAATCTTTGTTATGAACAAAACTGTGTGGATATGAATATAATTTGCATAAATCAGAATATTTAACAAAAGTCTTAAATTTTCAACAAAATTTACAATGTGGTCTTCTTCTTCATGTGAGTTAGGAAGATGTTTGTAAATTTTTAGTGCTAAAGTCACCAATACATATTATGTACTCACAATTTTTAAACTATGAAGCATGATTAGTTGTACTTACCTGCACGTCTGTTGTCATATTATGAAAATGAAATGAAATTAATTTGAATGAATTAATATTTTACCTGTCATTCCTTCGAAATATAGATGTGGCAGCTGGCTACCAACAAGATCAACTTCCTCAACTCATACAAGATGAAACTGTCTGTGATCTTGGGAATCAGCCAGATGACATTTGGTGTCTTCCTCAGCTTCTGCAACCACAGGTATCACAGTGATCTTTCTTTGAACCCTTTTAAGACACTTGACCGCATTTTGTGGACTGAGTTCAGAGCTTTCAAAAATATTCCAGATGTACGAGTAGAAAGAGCATAAATTTTCTGTACACATTGTGTCCATTTTCGTTGCAATGACCATATTGTGTTTGATGCAAGGAATCTTAAAGAGTAGAATAAGCTTCAAACCCCTTAAATTGGCAACACATTGAGAGGTTCAAAATCACTATTTTATGATCAAAATCACCATTTTATGATCAAAATTTGCAATTTTTTTCAACTTTTCAACAAAGTTTCTAACTATGTCTATTGTTTTCAAAGACATTGCATTTTATTAGACCCATGTAGCTGAAAGAAAAATATCATTGCCAATTTGAAGAACAAAATGTGATCAATTTAGCCTTTGAATAATTCCTGTCCTGAAAGGGTTAACCCATTGGTTAAGAGAACTGCATTGTTCCTGCATTGATCCTAGGGAAATTAGAGAATTCGGGATCAATGGATTAAATTTAGTTTAAAGTTTGTTTCTCTCGTGACACAGGGTCTGTATTACATAAAAATGTAACTCATTATGGGTGACAAAGCCTTTTATTTCTCTTGACCTAAGCTTTGGAATAGCCTGCCCTAGTCTATCAGGAAGGCTGAGTCCCTTTCAAATTTGAAGATGACTCTGAAAACATATACAGTGAAACCTGTCTATAAAGACCACTCCAGGGAGACAAGAAAAGCGGTTTTTTATGAGCAGGTGGTCTTTATGTACAGGATCCTTTCATACACGTTTCAATAAGAAACACTTTTTAAGGCTAACAAATATTATGCTCTTTATAGACAGGTGGTCTTTCTATACAGGTGGTCACTAAAGCAGGTTTCACTGCACATGTATAATGTTCCCTTCTGTGACATCATCACTAGAATCAAAATTTTATTTCATGTTCGGTCATTGAACTTTCTGGATTTACCCTAGCAATAGATACTATATGAAACTCCAGAAGTATATTACATTTGAATACTTCTCCATGTCTTTCACACGATCTAGGTCGGGATGATTACACAACATATTGCTATTGTCACTCAGTAAGTGATTATTTTTGTTTTTCTCGCTGTCTAGATACTTCAAGAAGCCCCTGAATATCTGGTGCGAATTTGTCCCCCAACTCATCTTCATGGTAAGCATCTTTGGCTACCTGATCGTTCTCATTTTCATCAAATGGCTCAAGTTCGACGTCTGGAACGAGAACAAAGCCCCTAGTCTGATCCTTACCCTCATCAACATGGGTCTCTTCACCCCTCCAGACCCTCCCATGTTCCAAGGACAGGTAAGAATATTTGTTAAATAATATTTTTAATGAATTGATGGCTCCAGTTTAATGTCTAGAGGGAGAATGATGAAGGGCATTAGCTGAATTAATTGAGTTAACACCCTTCTGGCTTTTAAGGAATAGTGTTTCTTAAGTTCAGTTCTGGAAAGGTAAAATAATGCACCTGTGCCCTTCTGGTCCTAAACAGGCAGTGGGAATCTTTCTTATATCTGTCATGGCTGCATGATGCAGGAATAAATACATGTAGACAGTGTTTATGTTTTTATGCCTCCGCCCACCGAAGGTGGGTGCCGGAGGCATTATGTTTTCGGGTTGTCCGTCCGTCCGTCCGTCCGTGCGTCCGTCCGTCCCACTTCTCGTTACCGCGATATCTGAAGAATCATTTGAGGTAGGAACCTCAAACTTGGTACTAGTATGTATCCCCATACGAAGATGAACTGATTAGATTTTGGGGTAAGTAGGTCAAAGGTCAGAGGTCACAGAGGTCAATTTACATGAAATTACATAAAAATTCTTGGTTTTTAGCACTGTTACCACGATACCTCAAGAACTGTTTGAGGTAAGAACTTCAAACTTGGTACTAGTATGTTTCCCTATATGAAGATGAAATGATTAGATTTTGGGGTAAGGAGGTCAAAGGTCAGAGGTCACAGAGGTCAATTTACATGAAATTACATAAAAATTCTTGGTTTTTAGCACCGTTACCACGATATCTCAAGAACTGTTTGAGGTAAGAACTTCAAACTTGGTACTAGTATGTTTCCCTATATGAAGATGAACTGATTAGATTTTGGGGTAAGGAGGTCAAAGGTCAGAGGTCACAGAGGTCAATTTACATGAAATTACATGGAATTGCTGGTTTTTAGCACCGTTACCGCGATATCTCAAGAACAGTCTGAGGTGAGAACTTCAAACTTGGTACCAGTATGTATCCCCATAGAAAGATGAACTGATTAGATTTTGGGGTAAGTAGGTCAAAGGTCAGAGGTCACAGAGGTCAATTTACATGAAATTACATGAAATTCTTGGTTTTTAGCACCGTTACCGCGATATCTCAAGAACTATCTGAGGTGAGAACTTCAAACTTTTTACCAGTATGTATCCCCATAGAAAGAGGAACTGATTAGATTTCGGGGTAGGTAGGTCAAAGTTCAGAGGTCACAGAGGTCAATTTACATGAAATTACATGGAATTAGTGGTTTTTAGCACTGTTACCGCGATATCTCGAACTATCTGAGGTGAGAACTTCAAACTTGGTACCAGTATGTATACCCATAGAAAGATGAACTGATTAGATTTTGGGGTAAGTAGGTCAAAGGTCAGAGGTCACAGAGGTCAATTTACATAAAATTACATGAAATTACTGGTTTTTAGCCTCGTTATCAAATATTTCTAGAAGAGTTTGAGCCATCAACTGAATTTAGGCGGAGGCATATAGGAGACGCAGTCGCATTCATCTTGTTTGGTACATACATCCTTCTGTTTCTCAACAGCCAGCATAAAGCTTTTGTTTATTTTGGATGATTGCATACAGACACGCACCATGTTTGTAGACTTTTTTACATAAACATGTATGCCCTTCTGCATGTAAAGAGACAAATTCCACTGGCTTGATGGTGGCTTCAATGAGAAAATTGCAGTGTGTATGGACTTCATATGTCCTTTTGGTTCTAAACTGCCAGTTTGTGATTGACGCAGCTGCAGTAAAAGCGTATGTGAACTTAACAAAGGTACTGCTTACAAGCACCCAATCTAACTCTTTGTGTATTTGCATGTATGTGAGTGCTTTACTCGAAATATCCTGGCTGTTTTCATGAAATTAATTTGTTACCTCTTTCTGTCCTTTGGTATCTCTATTGCAGCCGCAACTTCAAGTGTTTCTGGTTTTGGTAGCTGTAGCCTGTATACCATGGATGTTTATGGTTAAACCAGTTATACTTTATCTACGGCACCAGAACAGACCTCTAAGTGTGAGTATCTTCCCCCATGGTGTGTGTGTTTAACATAGCCTTTGGCCTGTCTCACTCTGTTATACAGTAAACGCTGTTATTTTCATGTGATTAAATTTTCGCGCTGAGCGACCCAAAGACATATTCGCGGGTTCTTAAATTCGCACTGCACAATTACTCACTCGCAAAAATGCGGCTCCATTTATTGTTTCACACACATGTGGTCCATTCAAATGCATACTACAGACACAACTACACACACACTCTAAAATGAATTGGATTCAAACACGTATTAATCAGATGTAGCGTGCAATGCAGCATCCATTCAAAACAAGCATAAGATATGGTGCTAATAATTTTGCGTGTTCTAGACTTCGCACCCGCCCAAAATAGCGCGAAATCCGTGAAAATTAATGTACTGCAAATATTTCTGCAATTTCAGTACCCCTTTCACAAACTCATGCGCCTACTACCAGGGCCCTGTTTCATAAAGCTTGTCATCAATGACAAGTTGCAATAACTGTTATAAGCTACTGAAATCCTTGCATCTGATTTGGCTGAGAGCAAATTTGTCCGTAAAAATTACTGCCAAGACACTTGATGAAATGCCCCCCGGGCCCTGTTTCATAAAACTTGTCATCAATGACAAGTTGCAATAACTTATATAAGCTACTGTAATCCTTGCATCTGATTGGCTGAGAGCAAATTTGTTGGTAAAAATCTCTGACAAGACACTTGGTGAAATGCCCCCCCCGGACTATTATAATTTGCATTAAACAGTAACAAATTATTAAAGTTCACAAACTAAGATGAAAGAGGGGGGTCATTGTCATGGTAGCTTTGTCATGGTAACTTCACACGGCCATTGATTGACATAGCCTTTCCAGGGCCTACATACAAATCCTTGATAACGATGCCCGTACATTAAGTGACCTTTGACCACACTAAATGAGTTCATAGAACTCCATATCTGTCCCTGATCCTTCTATTATGCGCATAATAGCAGCACTATGATCTGCATTATTTTCCTCAGGTTGTGTCCATAGGCTCATTTTCTTTTCCCTATTATGTGCACTTGAGGGTTTATGAGAAGGGTATTGGTTGGTTATTAGGTTGTTAGACACTTTACTTATTTAATCTCTATCCCTCTTTTGAAAGACTTGTATAATCTGACAAAGTCAAAGGGCAGGCGATGCTAGTGGACTAACTGTCTTCTGACACCCTGGCCGTCATAATATAGGAAGAGCTATAATAGTAATATATTCACTGCTCTTCATTTCTCTCTCTCTCTCTCTCTTGTGACCGACCTATCTATTCTGGTGTAGTCGAGGAGCGGCAGATGCCAGTGCACTTCTGGCCTCTGACACCAAGTAGTAGTAGTAGTAGTAGTAGTAGTAGACTTTCTTGGATTTTTTTAGCACAAGGCTAATATGCTGTCATCAAATGGGATGAGCTATAATAGCATCTATATATCCTATAATAGTATCTGTAGATCTCATGGTATTCTTTGCTCTCTTTTGGACAGACCTATCTGTTCTGGCGTAAACGAGGAGCAGCCGATGCCAGCGGACTACTGTCCTCCGACACCCAAGCAGTCATTGGTCAGGATGAACTAGCCCTCAACGCCAGTGATGGAGAAGACCCAGAGACCAGTAATCACATGGAGCAACAAATGCCACAGGTTCCTAAAGAGGTAGAGAAGGCTCAACTCTCCTGTTGCCTTATAACCAAACAGCAATTGACTAAAAATCTGCACAAAATAAAATTTGTACAAAATTGATTAAAGAGGTAGAGTCCTGGTAAAGGTGAAAATTGCTTTGTGAGCTTTCTCATTCATTTTATGTCATTGTGGAAGCATGTCATAGTAGAAGTGACCTTTGAAAAGGACTGCACTTCAAAAGCCCTGATGTTTGAAATATGATGAGAATTAGCTTCTCAGTTTGGACAAACTTTCATGCCACCTGTGTGTGTGTTTATAGTCCCACATACCCATTTCTGTGTGCAGTGCTGTTTACTATATGTTTGTTTCAGCAAGATTTTGTCAACTTCTTATCGTTTTGACAATTTCACAACCTCAAAATACACAATTATTTTTATGTTGTACAAAGATATAGTCTAGATTCTCAATTGTTTCTTTTGCATTGCCGAACTTCATCTTTAAATTTAATATATGTAAATCATAATTTGTGCATGTGTGCAACAAGTGACCTACATGTAATTATAAAGAGCAGAACACCATCTTTCAATAATTTGGAAATAATATTTTAAATACAGAAGAATGTTGGTTTCAAATTGAAACACATGATGCCCTTTTCTCTGGATACATTGTAATTCTGTTTCCCACATCTTTTTGATGTTTGTGCCTTATATCTACTAGAAATGGAGAATTCTTAGATTGTTTTGATGATAAAAGTGCACCACGTGACCCTACAACGTTTATTTCAATCAGGAGGAACAAGTAATCTGTGCCTTGCATAAGTGTAGCCCCCAAAATGGGGGGTGGGGGTGATGTTGTGGCAGGATTGTGATGGACCATGCTTATCAATGATTTCTCTTTGATTCTGCCCTAGTTTGATTTTGGTGAGACCATAGTCTACCAAGCTATCCACACGATTGAGTACTGTCTTGGATGCATCTCGCACACAGCATCTTACCTACGACTCTGGGCTCTCAGCTTGGCTCATGCGGGTAAGACCAAGATTATGGTGGTGTTTGCCATGTTGATGATGATGATGATGATGATGGTGACGGTGACGATGACGATGGTTATAATGTTTATGATGAGGATGATGGTAATGATGATAATTGTGCAGATGGGGGTTGTGGACGGTGGTAGAGATTATGATGACAATAGTAATATTTATGATGGAGATGGTGGCGTTTGTGATGATGGTGGTAGTAGAGATGATGGTGGTGGTGGTGGTAGTAAGGATGATGTTGGTGGTGGTGATAATGGTGGTTATGGTGGTGATGTTGATATAAATGTTGTTTGTGATGATGATGATAGCTTTGGAGATGACAATGATGATGATGGTGGTGGTGATGATGATACTAGTGACAGCGATAAATGGCCATGATGTTTGTGTAAATGATGCTTGGTTGTTGCATGGTGATGGTGACATTAATTTCCAAGATCCTTTCTTGACTCTTTGCATCCTCTGTCTCTCTCTGTCTCTCTCTGTCTCTCTCTGTCTCTCTCTCTGTCTCTCTCTGTCTGTCTCTCTGTCTGTCTGTCTCTCTCTCTGTCTCTCTGTGTCTCTCTCTCTGTGTCTCTCTCTCTCTGTCTCTCTCTCTCTGTCTCTCTCTCTCTGTCTCTCTCTCTCTGTCTCTCTCTCTCTGTCTCTCTCTCTCTGTCTCTCTCTCTCTGTCTCTCTCTCTCTGTCTCTCTCTCTCTGTCTCTCTCTCTCTGTCTCTCTCTGTCTCTCTCTCTCTGTCTCTCTCTCTCTGTCTCTCTCTCTGTCTCTCTGTCTCTCTCTCTGTCTCTCTCTCTGTCTCTCTCTCTGTCTCTCTCTCTGTCTCTCTCTCTGTCTCTCTCTCTGTCTCTCTCTCTGTCTCTCTGTCTCTCTCTCTGTCTCTCTCTCTGTCTCTCTCTCTCTCTTTCTGCTATCTGCTATCCAGAGCTAGCAGAAGTCTTATGGAACATGCTCCTTGCCCTTGGGCTGAGGATGAAGGGTTTTGTTGGGTCTATTGCCACGTTTGGATGTTTTGGTGCCTGGGCCATCCTGACTATCGGCATCTTACTCTTCATGGAGGGTTTGTCTGCTTTCCTTCATACCCTGCGTCTCCACTGGTAAGCCTTGCAATCATTTGTATTTTTATTACCAAAGAAGGTTTACATATTCAGTCAGTAATGGAATCAT
This sequence comes from Heliocidaris erythrogramma, assembly GCA_025617745.1. Taxonomy (NCBI): domain Eukaryota; kingdom Metazoa; phylum Echinodermata; class Echinoidea; order Camarodonta; family Echinometridae; genus Heliocidaris; species Heliocidaris erythrogramma. Next base: position 24,610,193 of record CM046869.1, read on the forward strand.
TACCAGAGTATCTGTTTTCCCTCAAACGCTGCCTCCTACACAATCTCAGAAAGGACTGGTAAGCCTGAAATCAGTAATGAAACCATTGCCAGGACATCTAGGGAGCGTTTCACCAAGTGTTTTGCCAGCGATTTTTACTGACAAATTTGCTCTCAGCCAATCAGATGCAAGCATTTCAGTAGCTTATAACATTTGTTGGTAAAAATCACTGACAAAGCGCTTGATGAAACGCTCCCGTATTCACAATAGTTGAAAGACAAATATGTGGTCATTCCGACTCACCATTTTGCTTCACTCATAGCTTCATACGCATGAATGTGTACATCTGCCATTCAAAAGAATTGCTAGTTAAAAGGAACATTAAATGGAGCTTTGATTCCCGAAGCGCATGTTTATAAACTTATGTTATAGAAATGGTTATACTACGTTTTCCGAGATTAAATATTTGACGCTGCCCTTTAAATGGTTAACAATCTCCCTTCCATCTTTCTTCAGGATTGAATTCCAGAGCAAGTTCTACAAAGGAGAGGGCCACCCATTCTTGCCATTCACATTTAATGCCATCTTGGAAGGGAAGGAGGAGTGAAGAATGAAGATGGTGTGTTCATCCCCCCACCATTCCGAAAGAAAAGAGACTAAAAAAAGAATGCAAATCTTGACCATCTTCTTTTGAAGTTTGTGATCTTTCAATATATTCATCTTTCAATGTATTCTTCTTTCCAAATCGCTATATAATCACCCCAGGTCTTTTAGCTTTGTCTATATTACATGCGTATGTATGAATGTTGTGGTTTGTGGAATATGTATAAATGTCTGTCTTGGATCTATTCAAAGTACGATTAGGAAGAATCTACAGTGACGTAGAATTTATCTAGTGGATCACGGTGGAAATTCTACACCATGACGTCTGTGCAATGTACACGGTAATCATCATTATGTAAGATAAAGATCAATATAAAGTTATATCAAATTCTATCACACTATTTACTTGTAATACATGTGGACGATTCCAAAGAACAGTAAAAGAGTAAAAGCGTTTTTAGTAAAGTACTTTGTGTATACAGCTTTGATTGTCAAACTGTTCCTAGGAATGCTTGTATTCATGTATCGTGTTACACAGACTTTAAAGTGATTTGGTAACTTTGTCACATCTGAGCTGCCTGGCGTTATATGCTATCAGTGTATGTAATATGTTGTAAAAATGAAGCCCAGGGGGAAAAAAAGCACTTCAAAATCATCATATCCTTCACAAAAGTAAACATATGTAAGTGACCGGAAATGCCAGACTCATTTCCCCCATAGACTCAGTGTTAGACTAAAGCGTATAGCCATACGCTATCGTAAATGGGAGTATTCAGTCATAGATATCTTAATAACAGCATTATATATTTGAAAACCTGTCTATGCCTGGCTATTTATTTATCCTTCTGGGATGGTATTCTGAGATTTATTTTATCTTGATTTTAGTGAAATATAATTGTCATAACAAAATGTACGCTTATGGCGCATCATATAATGACTGCGCAAAAGTGGCTGTGTACGCGGAATTCATCTGTGCAAACACCAATGAAATGTCGCAATTTAAAAGCTGTTATGACAATTAAAATTTTTTCACTAAAATCAAGATAAAATAAATCTCGGAATACCACGCCTGAACATCGTAATGCAAGACAGATATCAAAATTCAACAATATATTAAATCAAGCCTTCACAAAGTTACTGAATCCCTTTAAATGTTGATTCGCTCTGGAGCGAAACCTTGAACGAAACCTTCAACTGCCACATTGTTTGGGAGTATATGGTACACATATACTGTATATGTGCCAGAAGACGACTGTGGAAGTAGACCAAAGCCTGTATTAAAAGACTGTTAGAAACAACCAATAATCTTTATGAGCATTAATGCAATCATAATTTCATATTCAAACACTTTGGCGTTTCTTTCACAACTTTTTTTTATCCTGAAAGAAAAAAAAATCAGGAACTTTTGACCAAAATCTATTTCCTTTTTTTTTCTTTGAAGGACAAAAGCTGTAACAACCATTCAAAGTACTAGCAACATTTACATTTTTTTTTCCCTACTTGAACATGTAGCTTATGCAATTTTTTTAAAGGATGGAACAAAAAAATTTATATTGTTTTATAACGAAGAATAAAAAGCACTTGCCATCAATATATGCTGGTCATTACTAACTTCTCTATTATTTTAATTTCTTGTAATGAAAACTGTATTTATTGTGACATAAGTAAATACATATTTCAACCATAGCATCTAACCTATGCATTTATTTAACTTTTCTGCTCCCACATTCAGTGTTATTGGTTTTTATCATATTATATAGTATACCGCAAATAGTACAGGCTTTATGCTTTTTCAATGAAATTTAAAGTTTTTGCAATTGCAGTGTCACTTAGAGGCTTGCTTTTCACCCTGCGTAATGTTGTATTCATATTTATTTCATTATTTTTCCATTATTTACTGAGGTACATTAATACTGAAGTAAAACTGCAAACACGTTGTATATGTCCCTTGTAGAAATATATTTATTCGTGGTTTGTTTTCATTATAAAAGAAGCTATCCCCTGCTCTGCTTATGTTTTGTAATATTCAAACTTCTTTTATCTGTATTCCTTTCCTTTGTCACCTTGTGGTTTTAAGTGATATATATATATATATTAACTGATGCTCTTACATTAAGATTAATACATTGTTAGTATACTCGCTACTGTCGTAAGCTGTTATTTTTGTGAGGGTTATATATTTTCATGAATTTCATGAATCGCTGTTTGGTCATGAAATTACACTATAAGAATATCAGAAAATACAGAAACTATATTGCATGCAAGTGTTTTGCAAGCTACATGTAAATGGGTCTAAGTATATATACATGTACATGGTGGTATTGCTGTAGGTGGTGCATGCTCGTCTTCGTTGTTTGCAAGGATTATCTCGAATTAGCTATTAAAAAATTGTACACATCCTCTTTATACCAAACACTGAGAATAAATATATGCTGTGCCAAATACCCATAAAGTACCAAAAAGGACTTTTGTAGAAATTTTTCAGATTTTTTGTTGATTTTGATAATCATTGGTAGGGTGTTATCTATATAAAGATGGTACTGCTTCCTCTGGTTTCTCATAAAATGTACCGTTTCCTGTTTCATTTCTGTGAAATATCGACCACATTTTGTGGTTGGGCTCAATAACTTTTGATTCAAAGCTCTAAGAAATATACCAGATGCATAAGTAGAAAAAAGAGCAAAATATTCTGCACATACTATGTCCATTTTTTGCTGCTTGGCCATATTGCGTTTGATGCCAGGAATTTAAAAAATGAGAGTAAGCTTTGAAATCCTTAAATTGGCAACACATTGAAAGGTTCAAAATCATTGTTTTTTTCAACTTTTCCACAGAGTTCCTAACCAGGTATATTGTTTTCAAAGACATTGCATTATTAGAACCATGTAGCACTAAAAGGAAAATATTAATGTTTGCTGATTTGCAGAATAAAATGATCAATTTAGCCCTTAAATAATTCCTGTCCTGAAAGGGTTAATGATCAATTCTCTTCTAATATCAAAGTACACAATGTTAAATGCACTTTAGATTAAAAATGGGCTATTACTAGCTAATGATATTCTCTTTTTCAAAGCACCATTAATGGAAAATTTAGAACTCTTTGTTTACCTAGTAAATTTTAAGTGAAGTGTAATATACATGTACATCTATTTATAAATTAAAAACATAAGCACAATACATACATGTACCAAACCACTTGATTTTGAAATCACTATTACCTCAATCGTGCTCAACTATGGCATTGACATGAATTAACATTGCTGCATTGTTTATTCTGATCCTATTTGTCATCAATCTGTGTACATTGATTTTGAGTTTGTGTGTTACTACAGAATTGCTGAAGAGCAAGAGTATAGGGCTAAATATACATGACACTATCATGGAACCGTTTCTAACTTTTAATTTCTGGTATGAGAGCAATTGTATTATTAAATATATCTAAATATACTGTTTTCATACAGACTTTGATGTATGTACACTTTTTCTTCATTCCAAAGATGGCATTATAATTTGAAAGGAATAATATCAACAGCATTTGAGATACATTCTGAATTTACTCTGATGCGAGTAATATATATGTAATACATCTAGCATTAGAGTACAAGAAAAGGTCGAGTTCTGTTAAAGATGGCAAATAATTTGTGTGCTTTCTCAATCCTTCTTTGTTAGTTCGGAATAATATCATAGTAGAAATGTCCCCTGAAACAGATTGCTCTTCAAATGACCCAACATTCAAAATATGACAAGAAACGGCTGAAGTGTTCAGCCCGAGCATTCATGCTACATGTGTGTGTGTGTGCAGTCCCACATACCCATTTCTGTGTACTTTTTAGCAAGACTGGGTCAATTGCTACTGAATCCTTACAATTCTTAAGTAGACATGACCAACCTTCCCTATTATTTTGAGACCATTTCTGACACAATGTAATCACATGACCAGAACTCGACTTTATCTTGAATATTACTTTGCAGTTGGGGAATGATCTCGGTTTAACCCTCTTCTCCGCCAAAATTTTTATAATCTATTATGAACACTTGACTGACAGATTCCGTCTTCAAAAGCTTTGTTTCACTGTCAAATTGATCATGAAATACCAGCACAAATGTACAAACGCACTCTAGAATTAGGGTGTCTATTTTTATTCATCTTTATTGAAAAATGTTTCAAGGGAACAAACTGCAAACAACGTAAGTCACCTTTACATGGTCTCAAGGGGCAACATTTTAAAAAAATGTGACACTTGTAAGTCTCATGCTTGAATCAAGCTGACAGCAATATGAAATGTTATATAAAGTTCATAATTCATTTCTTGCAATGGTATGCCAAGAATGTGTTATTAGCAAGCGATATACGTGTACGTGTATATTAAAATAGCATTATTTTGTGTAAAGATAGTCATATATATGAATTAACCTCGCTGTTTTGACAATGTGAAATTGTTGGCTGTATTAATATTTAGATATTAAATATGGAGTCTATATTATTACCCCAAATCATTTTGAATCTGAGTTCCATCTTTTCTTTCAAATTTCTTTTGTAATCTATATTGTTATGCTGTACACTCCTTCAGCAATATCTATATGAAAATGTGACAAAGAGAATTCTGCTGTACAGGGTGGCCCAGAAAAAATGTGACACCTGAGATTATTGACTCGATATCATTTAGTTTTGGTTTTATGATGTAGAATATTCTCTTTCAAGTAAAATGACACCAAGATCATTAATTTTGGTTGAGGCGTTTCGATTCTACGGCTATATTTGTGATGTCATTTTCAAAATTCCCTACCTTTCCTTTTAGTCATGCTTGAAGCAGAAATTTGTGAATGACAGCTTTTCATATTAATTTCATTCATGTCTTAGTATTCAAAGCGAGAGCAGTCATGCGTTTGTCAACAAAGCTGACTGTATGGTAAGCCGTCGTACCCCAGAATCTTGCTGCTTCAAGCATCGTTAGGGTTGCAAAAGTAACAAATTTTGAAAATGACATTGCCTCACAAAAATAGCTGTAGAATCAAAACGCTTTACCCCAAATTGGTGATCTTGGTGTCATTTTACTCGGAAAAAGAATTTTCTACCCAATAAAATACAAACTAATGATATTGTGTCAATGATGTCGTTGAAATTGCAGATCTCAGGTGTTGCATTCGTTCTGGGCCACGCTGTATGAGATATACTGTGGGAGAAGGGAGAAGAAACACTAACAAAGATAGAAACTATGTAGATGGGTAAAACCATGACTTAATACAAATCAACTTGGGGAAATATATTCCCTTAGTACATGTATTAACTTTAATACTGGTAAAGCCATTCAAATCTGGTCTACCATTCCAAAAGATAATTTAAAAAATTTGATGACATAATTGATTGATCAAAGGTTAGTTTCCAAAAAAGAATAACTTGAATACATCTACATCACTCACACTGACAAGATTGACACCTGACCGATAGAGCTCAAAAAGAACAAAATTTTGCATTACCATAAATCGCCAAGAATCGGCATTACCATAAATCGCCAAGAATCGGTTGGTTGGAGTCGCTTGGCGTTTTGACAAAGTATACTGGCTTTAGATACCGGTAGAATAATTATGAAAATCTTATTTCTTCTGCCTCTTATTTCTATACTGAAAAATATGCAACAGGTATCCTCATTACTTTGTTTTAAAAAATACACTTGATACAGTGTCAAATTTTCAAAAATAGAAAAATGAATAAAGCACAGGGGCAATCTTTTTGTAACATAAGTGAAAGTTATACTTGATAAAACAAATCATTTCTAATTATGAAGCCCCTGATTAAGGACATTAGTAATTAAACTAGACTTGATTTCAAAAGCTCAAATATCAATCAACTCATGCATTCAGAACAGCATAATTCATTATTATTTGTATAGAGGGTTTTCAGGCAATCAGAAAAATTGGCGTATCTCATGGTTTGCACAAAAGTTCCTGGATGACCGTGCACTTTTAAAATAATATCTCATTGTTTGTGTAAAAGTACCCGGATGACCGTGCAATATATCTCCATGTCTCACGGTTTGAGGTACGTATGACGCGTAAAAAAGTTAATACGCATTTAAATACGCAAAGGTTAAAACAATGGAATCCGCTCAGCCCTTGCAAGATGCTTGGGTGAGGACAAAATAATGTTTTTTCTAACTGTGTTTTATGCCAAAGTCAATACAAAAACATAAGGACATGAAATGGGGAAAATTGAGGAACTCGGTTTCATTCAATTAATAATAATAATATTGAATGACTTTTCTTTTGTGGGACACAAGGGTATAACGCACTCACTTTGTAAATATTTCACTCGTCGTGCCAACTCTTAAAATATGCTCATAGCTCGTCCGTTATTATACTATTAATACATGTTTGGGAGTGCGTTGATGCGATCTGGCAACACAAAGGTTTTCATCGTGGTGTACTATACGCATGAGGCGCAAGCCGAGTGTGTTTGACACCACGATAAAAACCTGCGTCACAACCATGTATTAATAGTTTTATAAAACGGGTCGGCAATATGATTATGAAGTCTATAAAAATGGTTACGAACCCCATAGAAACACCAAGAGTCGCACAGTCATGGAGGCTGCCATTTCCTTTCCTGGATGACATCACAGAAGCGCAGCGCAGCCAACACAAGTCATGCGCGTTTCTAACTCACGTTGGGTGATGGTGGATAGGTCCGTGCGACTGAGTTTAGCGAAACTTTCAAGCTTTGAAAATCCAAATTTCAGTGCTCTTTTCGTACTGTTGGAATCCTTCCCATTCAGTAGATCATCAAGTTCTTCCTCCGTGAGAAGTGCAAAACTGAGATTCGAAGATACAGCCATTTTTTACACGCTGCTATCGTCAAAAATTAAACTTAAACTTTCATTTACGGTACTGCACTGCACCGATCCGATCGCGGTAGCGCTACAGCTGTAATTTTGTTTTTTTTGTTGATTTGTTGACATTAGCGCGACGATCGATATCGCGATATCGATAGCGTATACGGTATAGCGTGTAAAAGCATATAGCAAAATCGAGTCGTATCGTCTTCGCTACATAAATGTTTACATGTTTATGTTTACATGTTTTACCCCTTTGCCGTATGTTATCACTTTTTTTTTGCACGGTCACGTGGTCTTATTTGACCAATCAGGATGGCTACATTCTTGAACCCGTTTCATAAACCCTTGTATCCCACTCAAAGCCATTCAATATTATATAAATATCTTGCTAAACAATTTATCCATCTTATTGGCTTCTGAATAATATTTCTGGAATGTTTGATATATTCTTGATCTTCTCATTCTTCCTGAGCTACTCTTCATTTTCTTCAACCTCATCATCATCATCATCATCTTCTAAAACTTTGGCAGCGATGGTCTGTAAATCCTTTAATACAGCATGAAGGGGTTCTAGAAAGAAGGTCAAGAAGAAAGAAAAAGTGATAAAGTTATTTTGGTCTAATTAGCATTGCATGAACATATCAAATACATCCCAAAATAATACAAATGGGGAGAAATTCAGAGGTCGTTTTTCATTTGTACATCTCTGACTACATGAGAATTGGTCCATTCATCTATATTTCATATAAATCATCAAATTCTGTAGCAAAATCACTGATTAAATTTTTGTTGAATTGATTATCTGCGATCACTTAAAGCTGATCACAAAAGATACGACCTACATGTAACAGCGATCTTAATTTGGTAGAAATTTAAAATAGATCCAGACACAAAATGTTACATGAAAATTTTCCCTGAGGTTCAAGATCAATGTTAACAGTAAAGTTGAAATTACAGACTTTTTAAGAATCTTCAGTCGGAGAAAAGGCCAGATAAGCTTCAAAACAGGGACAGCCTTGCAAACAGTGCAATGCCACTTTGAAATGAAGCAAATCAGGCCTTTTCTCCAAATGGAAGACCAACACAGAATAGTCTTTCATATCGAACAACAATATTACAATATCTTCAAATATTAGAAAGTTACATGTGCATGCAGGTGGATGATATACAGTGGAACCTTGTTGTTAAGAACACTGATTTTAACAAACTCTCACAATAACAAGGTAACTTTGCCAATCCCACTTCTTTGTACATGCTATTGTATTTTAGCCCTGATATAACAAGCTTTCAATATAAAGAGGTAATTTCCTTGGTCCCAAGGAGCTTGTTATATCCAGGTTCCACTGTAGTGTGCGGGTGATCTGATACATACTCAAGTGAGATTTGCTCCATGCTATATTTCATCAAAGAGACTGAGTTAGGGTTGCAATTATGTTTTAGGTTAGATTTACGATTAAGATTAGGTTTGGTGTTTGGTCAAGGATTGACCTTAACGAATTTGGTTAGCGTAGTACATTGACTGCGGACATTGTCACTCAAGCATGTATCGTACAACCTGTGTGTCGACGGCTTTAACGCATACCTCGTTTAATGTCAGGCGGATGTCTGTCATGGTTTGTAGGCGATATGGAGTGGTTATCACATCTTTCTCTATCACCGCTAGCACCACTGCCATTCTCGTTCCCTAGTAGAGAAGGCATGTCACCAGTCTGCTTAGCCCTGTAAGTTGCTAGCAGGCCTTCTTGTCTCAGTGTCACCTACATCAGGAAAGAGATGGTGTGAGTGAGTTACTGACTTGGAAAGCTTTTGAAACTGACAAAATATAAATTTCTTTAAAAGTCAAACAAATTGTATACAAACATTAAAGACAAAGAGCACAAGTATATGACATCTACCAAATGAATTTGACCTTCAAAGTTAAAGTGTACGAATCACTTGAAAAAAATAATTTGTGTAATGCTAGAAAGTATAAAATCAACCCCAAAGAACTTCATCTGGCATTCTATTCGTCAACAGTTTAGGAGCATTAAGGAAATAAAGGATAACATGAAGGTGCACACGCAGAACCGAACTCCAAGTTGGGTTCCGTGTGAGCTCTTATCTTTGGGAGCATGTACGGGTGCCTTGAGTAGTCTACTCATGAGTCGTTTTCATGCCTATAGAGAGTGTAATTAAACTTGCAATATGTCTTTATAGAAGTCATATTTGAAGCTCATATTTTGAATATAGTATGACGACATGGAACCTCGAACATACAGAGCAAATTTTTTTGGGGGGAGGGGTGATTGGTACCCTTTAAAAACGTCTAGGAGCTGAAAAAGTATTATGAAGATGATGAAATCAGATTGTTTGAGCAGTCCACAGAATCCATTCCTAAAACATGAATGCCGATGCTGTTGGTGCTTTTAGGTCAGGGTGCTAATGCACTCAGGTAAGGCATTCATCCTCAAAAATCTCACCCCATGGATAGAGCTTGAAGCTGTAGCTTCGCAGGAGCTTGCCTAAGCCTAAGAACTTGCTTTCTTAGCACTCAAGTACATCATGTAGTTAAACAATAAAACACATACCCATCATACACTACCAAAAATGAAATTTTGCACCTAGCAGAAAAATGTTACTATAGGATTTCCTATACGCATCCATATTAGGGATTCCCCACCTACTGTCTTTCTAAAGGGCATATGAAAAAACAGTGACTCAGGAAAGGTTGAAGAAAATGTCTCACCATGAGCAAGTTTCTATCAGCTTCAACTTCAGTGAGTCTGGCCTTGAGCTTTGATATCTCCCTGGTGAGGTACTCTTCCTGAGATGCTAAGGCTTCCGATGATCGCTCCTTCTCACGGGTATGTCGTCTCTCAAGTTGCCTCAGTGACACAACTGTACAGGGATCCAAGAGTAAAGGAAAGTACAGATAGTCATCATTGTAGGCAATAGATATTAAAATACATTTCTAAATAATCATTAGAAGTGGGTTAATTGAGCACATTATAGTATATTATCATGATAACAAAGGGTGCTCCGGCAACAAGTGCTCCAGGCTATTTTTCGTTTAGAGTTAGGTATAGTGTTTGGTCAAGGGTTCAAGCTTTGAATTCAGAAAAAATACTGTGGAGCAATTTTTGTCGGAGCATGGGTCGTACAACCTATAAAGAAAGTGCATGAAAAATGAGCCAAAATGCTAATGTAAGGATCATCTTTTGCTACGAGCCGGAAGGCTGTAACTTCTATAACTTAACATAGGATTAACCCTCTTCTGGTTGTCAACAGAAAATATGAAAAATATCTACTACGGAGGGGGGCATCTTATAAAATGAATTATTCTCTAGGGCATCTCTTACATTCACACATCCATGGGAAAATGACAGATCTCTAGAAGCCTGGGCAGCATTTCATCAAACCGTCATAAGTATAAGTTCGCCGACATCCCATACGTGTGTATTAAAATTAACATGCGTTTTAATGCGATGTCGGAGAACTTGTACTTATGACGGTTTGATGAAACGATGCCCTGGTGTGACCAGCAGAGAAAAACCACAGAAATTCTGAAGATCCAGGATTCTTGGACCAAGAGGCAGGGGTCACAAATAGGTCTTATAAGCAACCAACAAAATAGTGGGAATGTCATCACAATTTTCAGGGCCATAATTTTAGGTCTAAGGAATCTCATATAATCTCATCTTCAAAGTGTCTGATCATCATCACGTACAGAAACACTTTTAGCCCCCCACCCCCATGGATCCACTACTGGAAATAGATTGAAAGAAGATTAACCTCTGACCTGCTTTGGCATGCTCTCTCCTTGCCTCATTCAGTCTCTTCTCCATCTCTGCCAGTCTCTCTGTGTGCTGGGATTCAAGCAACTTGCACTTCTCATCTGAAGCTGAAAACAATCCAAAAAAAAATATTTATTATGCAGTGCAGGGCCCTGTTGCATAAAACTTTTAGTGAATCGTGACATAAATCTCCGCATAATTGACATTTATGTTTATGTCGTGATTCAGGGATTTACATGTATGTCATGAATAATAACATAAATCATGACATAAAAGTTTTATGCAACAGAACTGATAGCTCAGTGGTAGAGCACGGAAAGGTTCCAGGCTTAAAACCGAGTGGATGTGCCATGCCCATTCATCAGGTATTAATTTTTATTACAAAGTCCTTACAATGGGACTTCAAGCCATAGGTCCCGCTGTCAAAATAATAGGGAGACAATTAACTCTGAACTACAGACACGTTGGCAACCTATTGTCCTGCAAGTACTGTACCAATCGAGACACTTTCGCAAATTGTTAATGACCGCCATTATTGCAGCAAGAAACTTTCGGGAATTGCAATAATTTTGCAATTTGTTTCAATTGTGATTTGATTATTTTGCGGCATGAAACTTTCGCGAATCTCGACCACTCGCGAAAGTTTCATGCACGCAAAAATTTCTGGCTAAACAATAGTCTAGAAAATATGTCTTCAACTAATTTTGTTTCAACATATTTCCCAACCACATTGCAGGATAAAACTTACAATGGAATACATATATTTCTCTAAATCCATCTACATAACACTACAAATTTCAGAAAATAACACATACAATAAGCAGAAGTCAGTCACACAACTTTTGACCCTCAAAGCCAAATTGCATGTAAGGCACCCTTCCCTTGCTAGATATGGACATACCTCCTTCTGCTACTAGCTGTGAGCGTGCAAGGTCTGTCCTTAGCCTGACTGTCTCTTCTCTTGCTTCAGTCACGGATCTGTCACTGGTAGCTAGTTTCTCCTCTAGACTCTCCACCTCCTACATCATAACAACACACTTTATATGTAATAATCATATTAACATACACCATACAGCATACAACTATTATCTCGTAATCTTTTATAAATAACTGACAAATGAAAACTTGTAATTTCCAAATCCAGTTAATCCTCAACTGAAAAAAAAAAAGTAGCTGAACAAATCCCACTTTGTATCAGTGAAATAACTTGTTCTGCCACCTTCATAGGATCCCAAAATACCAAGTCCTGTAGTGATTCAATGTGACCTAACTCATTTCATATTTTGTTTTCTTTTCCCAGTTATGAAAGCACTGTGGAACTGTTGGATTTTTAGCATCCATAAATATCATCCAATATTAATATCATCACCATCATTGGTAACATTCATCAGAACATGGTGAGAAAACACTGTTAAACATTGATAACTCACCTTTCCTCTATCTATTATTCTGGCTCTCAGTTGATTGTTTTCTTTTTCATACTCCTCTGTCTTGTGCGTCACTGGAAAATACAAAGAAATAACTTCCCCTTCACCATGCCATTCTTTCCGAGGTGTGCAAAATCAGTACTTTAGTTGCTTTTGTTTGTTTTAATAACACTTTTAATACAATCACGTTACTGCTTTCAAACCATTCTGATTTCTCGAATTTTTCTTGGTGCCTTTCCCCAAAACAAAATGTTGTTTAAACTTAATAATGAGATTTAACAGGTACATATAAAGGTTCATTAAATGAGATGATGAAATGGCTACAGAATATGCTTAGCTTACTCTCTTTCCTGATGTCATCAATCTTCTGTTGGACAACCGATGAATCCTCCTTGAGCTTGGAAGCAAGACTATCTCTCTCCTTCTGAAGACGTTCAATCTCTGCTCCGAGTTCAACAGCAACGGCGCTGGTTTGAAATATTGTGAATTTTTCAAAGTAATGACTTTAGGAAAGAGTAAGATTTAGACCAAGTAGTGAATATCCTACATGCAACATTGTCTTTTTGTACGCATCCATTCATAACAATCAAATCAATTTATTTTTACCTGTAGGACACTTCTACAGCAGATGCAGAAAGAAAGTAAATTCTACTATTACCAAACAAAAAAAGAATAGATACAGGATTGTGATTTTTCTTTCAAAGACAATTAGATTAAACAAATAAACTAATGTAAATTACATATTTGCATACTTATGATGCAAACTGACAATTGAACAAAAAGAGGAAGGGAATTTTCCCACACAGAAAGTTCTCACCTGTCCCCACTGGAGCCGCGATCTTCTGTTTGTGTTGAAAGGTCAGAGTATCCTTGTAGGCTTGAATCTCCGACCTTTAGCTTCAACATGGAGTCTCTGCGGGCCAGGAGATCTATGGGGTGAAACCACAGACATATATTAAAATTGTTAGAGCAGCTATCCTATACATTTCATCCTGGAATGTGTTTCTGTATTTCATGATAAATCGTGAATATCCAGTGATTTTTTTTTTTTTTACTAGGACAGGACCCCCCAAAAAATTAAAGGTGTTTCCATCATTTCTGATTTGGCTTCAGTGTCTGCATCTGCAATCTCTTTGGGTATAACATAAGCTTAAATATATTTTCCAACTTCAGTCCAGGCTGCTTTAGCAACCACCTGTATAGAAAGACCATCTGTCTATAAAGACCACAATTTTTGTTTCCCTTGAAAAGTGTTTCACATTGAAACATGTATCAATGGAGCCTGTACGTAAAGACCACTGGCTCATCAAAACCGCTTTTCTTGGCTCCCTTGAGTGGTCTTTATAGACAGGTTTCACTATAAATGTAATTTCACAGGAAGCTATAACTTCTCTCTTTGCCGTTCTATAGTGCATTGTAAATCACTACTCTGGCTTAAGCTCTAGCCAATGCTTCCATCAACTACACCCGGGTGAAGAGCGACAACTCTTGATAGCCAGTTTAAAGGACACACACACACACTCACACACACACATACAGGGCAGACTGGGGAGTGTTTCATCAAGTCTTTTGTCAGTGATTTTTACCGACAAATTTGCTCTCAGCCAATCAGATGCAATATTTCAGTAGCTTATAACAGTTGTCGGTAAAAATCACTGACAAAACGCTTGATGAAACGCTCCCCAGATGTGAGAATGAATCCTGTACCAGTACGACCCAAATCTTTTGTGACTCAAAACTCTTGCTGTTCACATCAGCTATTTTTGTGGAAAGAAATCTTTGCAAAGCTGTAATCAAAGCACTTTGTGGCATGTAACATTTGCAAACTGGGACCATTTGGGAAACTGGTGTGGGTTTCCGGTTTTAGAGTAACATGATTTCTAACCTTGCAGTAGTTCAACTCTGCTGATAGCAAAAGTCAGTCGTTGTTGCTGAGAGTTTAACCTGGACACCATCTCTTTGCTCTGCATATCCAGTCCATTAGAATACTTGTGACACCTGTCATACGTGAAGAACAAAAAGAAATACTAAGAATTGATTTTCACCAGTTAAAGGGGCATCAATCTGGTAGAACTTGAATAGTGCCATCTTACAGTGATTACTAAATCAAGATTATTATTTGAAAATTAATTGCATTTTATTTTGAATTTTGACAAACAGGTTGTCTGGATAATAGGCAAATTTTATATTTCGAACTATTATTTTTGACTTGGCATTGTGGAAAATTGCCTGCAGGTACATTCTAAGCTTTACAAACTAGAATGGGGCATGATGGGAAAATGAGAGGCATAGACACTTGTCATATCCTGTTGAAAGATGGCGCTATTTAGGAGCTGCAGTTTACTGTCACTTTAACCCATTACCTATATTCTCCCATTCCCATAAGCTCACTCTATCTTAATTTTTCTTCAAAGTGTGAAAATCTTCTAGACATTTAATGAATCAAATACAGAAATATTAAACATAAAATCGTTAATGAAGTCATTGAAGTGATTACATTTTTTTTTACGATACATTGAAGAATAAAACACTTCAATTTTTTTTGGGTACATAGTCAAAGGGCAAGGTTAATAAACAAACACACTTTCAAATTAAAGGTGACAGTTTGGCTGAAATGGGCTGAAGAGAAGTTGGTCAAAACTCAACAGTGATATGACATATTAAAGATGCTGTAATATTTGCTCCAGCCCTTATTTCATCAATGATCTAGGGTGAGGGTTAGGGTTGCGATTGGGTCTTAAAGATTCCGTTTAGGATTAGGTTAAGGGTAAGGTTAAGTGCTGGGTCTAGAGTTGTACAGTGAAACCCTGTCTATAAAGACCACTCAAGGGAGACAACAAAAGCGGTCTCTTTGAGCAGGTGGTCTTTATATATGTACAGGTTCCCTTAATACACGTTTCAATGCGAGAAAAAAATTTCAAGGGAAACAAACATTGTGGTCTTTATAGACAGGTTGTCTTTCCATACAGGTGGTCGCTAAAGCAGGTTTGACTGTATTAGAAAATAACCATGGAGCGATTGTTGCCAGATAATGTGTCGTACAGTTAAATCAACAGTAACTGATTGACCTCCTGTCACAATCCAAAAGATATAGTTACTTACCTGATGACCATATCCCTCATTCTACACAAACATGTCTCACTCTCCTGTAGTCTCCTGTCAAGCATCCCAGCTACTTCTTGGACTGAGACTAGCTCCTGCTCCACTTTCTACATCCATACAGACAAAAGGGAAATTTTATTTACACAAAGCAAAAAGAGGGAATGGATTCCACATGAGATGTAGAAATTCTTTCCATTATTAAAGTTTATTATACAGTTGCTTTGACAGAGAGCAGTTGGAGTTTTGTTTGAAATAGTGCATCAAAGTCGCATCTTCAAAGACACCAAAAAAATAATAAATACTGCTTAGAAGTAAAATAGCATTCTGGCAAGCTTTATAGAAATGAATATATGTGACCACATAAGCATTCCCATGAACTGAACTACTAACAACCACCTATTTGCATGAAACTGACCCCCAAAAAAATCTTAAACTCTACAGGAGCGACATGTATCACAATTACACAACTTCCTGAAACGTCATTAGACTAATATCAATTTTAGGCACTAATTTACTTTCGCACCGTCTACCCAAAATTTGAATTAATGACATAGATCTAGGTTAGGGTTAGGCTTAGGCTTAGGGTATTCCAAACTATGTGATTAAATCAAATTTGTGGTACCCGGTGTGAAAGTTAATAAGTGCCCAACTTTATACCTCAAAGTGGTTCTAAAAATATTGCTTCTAAAGATACTTCATCCCTTTTGCAGACTTACACAAAATTCTGTGAACGTTTGCACAGGTTTAGTAGACATCCTGTAGATACTGCCTATGAAATTTCAAGGTCACAAGTTCTATGACTCCCTTGTAAGAAATGAAAATCTTGCTTTTGTCGCAGAGGGAGCTATTCAGAAATCAACCCAAGTACATGTACAGGTAATGGTCAAAAATAATTTTAAAAAGTAAGTGTCACCAAATTGTTGTTGTAATTTACTTAAAAGCAAATTACAGTCAACCTCGCTAAGTCGACGTCGCATGTGTCAAAGTCGCTCAAGTCGATGAAAATAAAAAGTCCCAATTTATCCTCATAGACTTACGTGTGTTAATCCTTTGTTCAAGTCGAATTTTGTAGGTTGAATACTCAGTCCCGTCATGATCGACTTAGGCGAGGTTGCTGTATAATCCTTTTCACATCCGCACAAGTTTTCCAATAATTTTTTGTCATTTATCACATATTCACACAACTTCAAAATTTAGGGCTGCAAAAGGGATGAAGTACCTTTAAGAAGAGAACTAAAATCAAAACTTTTATAAAATATAAGAGATGGCCATTACTGTGATATTCCTTTTCTCCAGCTGGAACTGAGCCTCTGTCTGCTAAAGCATGCTCCAGGATCCTCTTGACAAACAGCCGACATTCAACACAGTGGTACATTATACTGATGCAAACTTATAAGGAGCTTACCGTGACATTCTTCTTCTCCAACTGGAGCTGAGCCTCCTTGTCTGCTAAGGCATGCTCCAGGATCCGCACCTTGTTGAGGGCTCCATCTAATTGATTCTGAACAGCGTTGAGCTAGAGAGAGGAGAGGCCGGAAGATTTGTATCATACAGGTTTTGTGTAAAAGCATAAGTGAAATGATTATATCTAATGTTAGGGTGCATGCATGATGAAATATTTTATTGTGAGAAAATGGAAATTTATCATTTTCGCAAGATACGTCACAGAGTTTCCAATTTTTGTTTGATTTATTGCAACCTTCTTATTTTTTATTGTATATGGCTCACAAACCTTCACTGATCTGTTTCTTTTAATTAATAATTTTTCTGCTTCTTTTATCCCTTTCGAGACAATTGACCACATTTTGTGGGTTGGCTCAATGACTTTTGATTCAGAGCCCTAAAAAAGATACCAGATACACAAGTAGGAAAAGCAAAAAATTCTGCACACGCTGTGTCCATTTTCATTGCATGACCAAATTGCATTTGATGCCAGAAATTTCAAAAAGGAGCATAAGCTTTAAAATCCTTAAATTGGCAACACATTGAGTGGTTCAAAATCATTGTTTTTCATAAAAATTGGCAATTTTTCCAACTTTTCGACAAAGTTCCTAACCATGTATGTTGCTTTCAAAGAGATTACAATTTATTAGAACCATGTAGCGTTAAATGAGAAATATTATTATTGCCAATTTGAAGAACAAAATGTGATCAATTTAATCCTTAAATAATTCCTGACAAGAAAGGGTTAAAACCAAGTTGATATCAGGGTGGACGTTCACTTTGATAAAAATAGTGGTATAAGAAAAGAAAATGCTCAAACCCTTTTCCATGTGTAGCTTTAATAATGTGATGACAAACATTTAACATTTAAAGAAATTTCTCACACCCATGTAGCTGTACCTGTGTTTAAGAGAAATTTTGAATTCAAATCCACAACTTTAGAGATTCAAAACACTTTTTCAGTGCCTTTCCTTTCTCCTCCCTCAATCATAGTATGAATGTTATTTTTGTCAGACAAAAATAATGCCATTACGAAGACAAACAAATAAGTCAGACTAATAGCCTGTATTCTACTCAGCAAATTGAATACACCCAGAGCTTTCAGTTCTGTTTATAGTTAAGAATAAGGAGCATTAGACCACCTTTTGAGTCAGGCGCAGCGGAACTGCAGGCTCTGTTTTGAGTTGCTTTAACTTTCAGACCATCAGGTTTAAATTTCAGGAGAACACACGTGTCAGGACCCAAATAGAAAGGCTGATCTTACCTTTTCCTGGTAAGTCGATGCATCCTTCTTCATAACTATCTCCAAAGACTTCCTCTGGACCAGAAGAGCAAACACCTTCTCTCTCCATCTAATTGAAATACCATAGACAACAGCAGCTTTGATAATAAATATTGTATGCTCCAGGGTTCACCATAATGCTTATAAATCTAGAGTTTCAAAGTGATATTACATGTATATTTTTAATACTGAACATTCAGGCTGAGAATGAAATATAATTGCAGACCTGCCAACCCTGAAACCCAAGAAACAGGGACAAATGGCAAGGCAGAGGCTGAAAATGGGGACATTTCTGAGTTTCCTATACATTACTACAGACAGATTTTTGCAAAAATAGGGACACAGTGGTAGAAGTGGCTCTTTCTTTTACCAGAAATCGGGATTGTCCCTGTTAAATAGGGACAGTTGGCAGGTATGTAACTGCCTTAGGGTTAAGCTAACCCACTTGATATTCAATTCATTTTATGATAACATGTGACAGAAAATCAATTGCAGATTTGAATTTTGTAATACACTCACTTGGTTAAAAGGATTTCCCCTGTATGCTTGGCAGTCATGTCATGCTGTGATTCCTTTGTTTGAAGTAACAGATGGCATTTGAAAAGGAAGACAGTATTATTAAACAAATAATTACCGTTGGTGAAGGTGATGGGACAAACTATCACTTCCGAGGCGATCTGGATGTAGCTATCTTTCCGAGGCGAAGCTAAGGAAAGATAGCGTTATACATTCAGATCGCCGAGGAAGTGATAGTACGTCTCATCGCCTGAAATCAAAAGGTGATTATTTGCTTTATATTCCACATCTGAAACATTTAACTGGTACGAGAAAGACAATTATTATTTACTTCTCGAAAAAGGCATTTATGATTTAGGCCCGAATAAATTCACAAAAGATGTTAAAACCACCATAAATCCCCGTAAACCGTACCCCTACCTGGGTGCGCACAATTGTTTTATCATTTTAAGCGCGCGATTGCATGGGCAATGCGCGCTTATTTTAGTACGCCTATGGAGCTATTAGTAAAGGTCACGCACTTTTCATTTTGACTATTCGTAGAGGTCATGCACTTTCATTTCGTGCGTACCCAAAATACTGATAACGCATTGTGACTCTGTAATGGAATGAAGAGTTCAGCGAAACACATAAGTACTATTCCGTCAAGGTCACAAACTTTTCTCCTCGGGTCGATTGGTATGGGGAAAACTACGTTTTATCACATGATTCCCTATTGACCAATCTAACAGCAAGATTCTTTAATATAAACTCAGATAAACCTAACTAACATTCTGAATACTACACTGTAAGCCTGACATCAAACCGGCAAATTCCAACAGTAGCCAATTCTATTGGTTATAGTCATGGCAATCCGTCAATCCGGACTCTACTGCTCCCTTTACATTTCAATGTAGACGGCTCAAAGGCATTGTAAAGTCTTAAATTATGTATGATGTTAATTCAGCCTATATCAACAATTTTCCACAATATATCAAACAAAGAGTGAGGCATAATAAAAGGCCCGAATACACGAAAGAGGTTTATTTTAAACCATGGTTTAAACTGTAGACTAAATTAAGCGTAATTAAGCGTAAATAAGCGTATATTATCGCATTACTGTCTGCCCATTGCACAAGAAAGAGGACATGCACATACTACGCTTATGGAGTTTTAAACATTGGTTGCAAAAAAACTCTTTTGTGAATTTGGGCCAAAGATACTATTTAGAGAAAAAAAGTAAAATGGTGAAAGGAAAGGAGTAGCTGACCCTTCCACGGGTGGTAAATTAAATCTTGCCCAAAGAAATGCTGAATTTTATGTTTGGACTAAGAATTTTACTTTTGAAAGTTCATTTATGACATTTATTAAAACATTCGTGGCACAGGAGAGGGGTAAAAATATTATGAATAATAAATGCAAGAACAGTATTTGAAAGATGAAAAGAAAATATTGAAGTATGAATACACCATATACATGAAGACCTTAATATTCTGGTCCAAATACCTGGGTCATTTCTTTCTCTTGAATGGCCATAATCTCATTCATTGAGGATAATCTTACATTCAGCATGTCAGCAGTTGTTTGTATGTTTTCTTTTTCTTCTTCCAAATGCTGTAAATACAAGAAGGGGAGGGAGAAAGAATGACAAAAGTGAATATCTTCTAAACTCAATGCTCTATTTTGCAAAAATATTATTTTCACAATCTAAAATGTATGCTCTTTACCAAACCCCACTTTATTTCATGTAAGCTGTATTTTCTAGAATAAGGAATGTTGGGAATAAAAATTGTGAAAATATTTAAAAACTTATTATTGTTACTCAATTCCCCTACACCCGACCCCACAAATAAGCAAATGCAATAGGTGGTAATTACCAGGGCCAACCCATATTCATGAAACCTTACTAGGCCTTACTGGCAACTAACCATGTACTGTAGCCTGTGCAATAAGTTGACAACTAGCTTAGTAAGATTTCATGAATATGGGCCCAGAAAGTGTGTGTGTAAGCTTATTTAGGCACACAGCTTGGCATACACATGTAGCTTGCTGAAGTTTAGTACTGGTAGACTTTGCACTCATAACTTAATACCACAAATGATATCAAAATAAAAGCATATTTCAAATTTCGTGGATTAAAACAGTGTTATTTTATCAGATAAAGCAGAAAGTCATTTTTGCCTTTACCTTAATCTTCTTATCGTAGTTCTGTTTCTCGATGCTCCACTGGGCTGACGTCTTGCTGCTGGGGAGTGCATCACCTATGTAAGTCTTCAGCTGAGCAACTTGGGTTGTAAGACTGCAGACTTCTTCCTGCTTCTGCCTGTCATTGACAAAGGCGAAACAGTTTAAAGGCATTCAGTAACTTTGTGGAGGCTTGCTTTAATAAATTGTTGAAATTTGGTATCTGTCTTGTATAATAATGTTCAGAAGGATAAATAAATAGCCAGGCATATAAAGGTTTTCAATATATAATGCTATTATTAAGATATCTATGACTGAATATTCCCATTTACGAAAGCGTATGGCCATACGCTTTTAACACTGAGTCTATGGAGGGAAAATGAGTCTGGCATTTCCGGTCACTTGCATGTTTACTTTTGTGAATCACATGATGATTTTGAAGTGCTTTTTTTTTTTCCTTGGCTTCATTTTTACACCATATTACACTGATAGCATGTAAGGCCAGGCAGCTCAGATTTTATCAAGCCTCTACAAAGTTACCAAATCACTTTAAACAAAACAAATTATCAAAATTGACAATTCATCAAAGATTACAGTGTATTTTGCTCTGAATGCAAGTATAATATGAAATACAGTGGAAACTGGCTATAAAGAGCTCCGATATAATGCCATTCCTGATATAACAATGTAATTTAGCTGGTCCCAGGTCTTTATGTTCTTTTGTTTTTTTACCCTGATATAAGGAGATTCCTGATATAACAAGGTAATTTCCAAGGTCCCAAGGTCCTCATTATAGTGAGTTTCTACTGTAATAGCTTCGAATGATACTGCTGCAAAGAGAAACTGCAATTTAAATACTCCCTAAAAGAAGGTGAAAGTGATTCGGTAGACTACTCCAATCTCCCGTACATGCATCCCAAGTCCTACTTGACTTCAGTGAATGAGATTTTTATGTTATCTTTTTATTTTCTTCATACTCCCAGAATGTTCACCCATAGAACGCTGGGTAAAGTTTTGAAGTCCGACTTGACTTCAGGTGGCACGATGGCTCAGTGGTAGAGCAATGGTCTCGTAACTGGGAGGACCCGGGTTCAAAACCAAGTGGATGCGCTAGTGCCCTTTGGTAAGGCATTAATCCTCATTACCAAGTCCCTCGAAGAGGACTTAAAGCCGTCAGTCCACAGGTTGCTACTTTCAAGAGAAGCATACACATGC
Organism: Heliocidaris erythrogramma; assembly: GCA_025617745.1. Classification (NCBI taxonomy): domain Eukaryota; kingdom Metazoa; phylum Echinodermata; class Echinoidea; order Camarodonta; family Echinometridae; genus Heliocidaris; species Heliocidaris erythrogramma. Next base: position 24,632,529 of record CM046869.1, read on the forward strand.
TTTCTTAGCAGTTGGGTAAAATAAACGAGACCATCAACCATCAAACCATCAGCTTCAGTAAAGGAGGTTTCAATGTAATCTTCTATTTTCATCATACTTCTAGAATGTGCACCCCTAGATAGTCGGAAGGTTGTCTCAATAAATACTAGCTGTATACAAATTAATGCCAACATATAATGTGACTGGTTTACACATGCAATTTCTAAATGAGTGTGGATAAGATGTCCCTGTGGATGAAACATTATGTCAAGATAATAATGATAATAATATATTACATTTATATAGCGCATGATTATGTGAATACTTCAATGCAATTTACAATGTTATTTATGCTACATAACTTTCTATAAAAGACTTAAAATGTTGCAGGTTACTAATTTACAAGAGATTGTTCAAACACTGGATCAAACTGAATTAAATTTTCAGATCATGTTGATGATTGAACCTCGTGTAAATCATTCTGTTGTGCAGAATTTACTATTTTCTGATCAAAATTATTTGAAAAATATACAATTATCACTTTCATTTAGATCAGAGTCATTTTAAATCAATAGCATTATCCTACCTGATATCATTTTGAAGTTGATCCTGACGCTCACTGCTCAATTTCTGCTCAGCAGCTAGACGACTTGTCAAATTGGCAATCCTTCCATTTGATTCTTCTCTCTGTCTGTGGACATCTTCTGTCAGTTTTCTCATCTTTTCTGTCTGTAGCATGGTTTCCCTTTGATGTTTCTCGACCATACTATGAACCTGTGCCAAATTTCAAAGTGGGTTAGAAAAAAAATTATCTTCAGGGTTGTTATTTCCTTTGAATATCACAAAAATTTAATAAGATAATTAATAAAAAGGAAAAAAAATATGATGTAACTCAACCATACTATGAACCTGTGCCAAATTTCAAAGTGGGTACGAAAAAAATTGTCTTCAGGGTTGTTATTTCCTTTGAATATCACAAAAATTTAATAAGATAATTGATAAAAAGGAAAAAAAATATGATGTAACTCAACCATACTATGAACCTGTGTCAAATTTCAAAGTGGGTTAGAAAAAAATTGTCTTCAGGGTTGTAATTTCATTTGAAAATCACACAAATTTAATAGGATTATTGATTAAAAGGAATAAAAATGATGTTGCTTTACCATACTATTAACCTGAGCCAAATTTCAAAGCGGGTTCGAAAAAAATTGTCTTCAGGGTTGTTATTTCCTTTGAATATCACAAAAATTTAATAGGATTATTGATTAAAAGAAAAAAAATGATGTTGCTCTACCATACTATTAACCTGAGCCAAATGTCAAAGCGGGTTCGAAAAAAATTGTCTTCAGGGTTGTAATTTCATTTGAAAATCACACATATTTAATAAGATCATTGATTGAAAGAAAAAAATATACAAATGATAAAACTTTAAATGCTCATACAGTGTCAACAGCATTAACTAACATGGCTCCTGTATGATAACCCAAGAAATTCAGCATCTGGGATAGAGTTTTGAAATAATACAACTTTCTTGATAATGACCTACAAACATGTATCATTTTAAAGTAAATGGTAATTCTGCTGTAGAGATAAATTGGCAATGTATGAATTTGTATCGGGCAGAAATTCAAAAACATAACTTATTTTTGTGCTTTAATAAAATGGCAATTGGAAATTATTTACAAAACAATGACAATAGCACGCTTAATAAAAAAGTTTCATTGAATTATATTGTGAAAGTCACAAGCAAATATGTTCTCAGAAACTGGGCACTCACCTGCTGGGTTTCACACCCTGGGTGTACGAAACCATGTCCAACATTATTGCATTCATACTGACCTGCTGTTTGTGGCTGGCATCACTTTTCTTCAGCACTTCCTTTAGTCTCAGTATCTCCTCCTCTAGCCCCACTCTGGACTCCCTGCTCCCGGCCTTGCTCCTGGCCAGCTCTGCTGAGTGCTGGGCCTCCTGGGTGGACAGCTCCGTCTTGAGACGAGCGATGTCTGCTGCCTGGCGGCTGACGATCATCTCTGTCTGGTGCTGGAGCTCCAGGAGGTGGTGGGGGTCTGGTCCAGGGTGGCGGGGTGGAGGTGGAGGGGTGTGGAAGGATTGAGAGGGGTGTGCCTGAGGGGGTGGCTGGTGGTGGGTGTGGTGGCGGTATGGTGGGTAGCCATGGGACAGGTGGGATGTGCCGATAGCTCCTTGAGGTATTATGACAGGGGCTGCTGGTTGCAATGTGACTTGTGTCTCTTTCTCCTGCACCTTGAGAGAGAAATGAAGAGTGTTTTTATATCTGCCTCATGCCTGTCGAGATCTGCTATTTAGGCTTGGTCTTTTACCTCTAGGGTGTCACCATACTTATGAAAGTTATCAAAATAGAATTTTTAATGTACAATTTCAAAATTCACTTCTTTGTTCAATTCTTACAACTTGCACAATGTATCATTAATGGGAACACACTCGACAATGCACGCACTATTTCTGTTTTAGAGTACTCTAGCTATTCTCAGTCCAGAAGTACAAAACAACAGATAAATTCTTGGGCAAGATTTGTCATGAATGGCACTGAAGGAGTTAGAGAAATATTTGGTCTCTATCAAAATTGTGGAAAAGAAGATGGATTACATTATGATATTAAATAGTGGCAGAATCCTCTTTACTCTCAGTCAGATCTGATCTGGATCAAGCACATTAGGGCCCAATGCTCACAAAATAATGAGAAATCAGATTTCATCAAAAGGTAGCTATTCTGGATCAAATTATCAGTTTTCACCCTTAACTTGATAGTTGAATACAATATGATTTTTGTATGATAAGTACTGCTATTTTTCATACATTTTATTTAAAAAAAAACCAACTTGAGCTTAGTATTCAATGGGTTAATATGTGTCCAAAGTGAGTGGTTGCAAATTTATACTGCTTATAATTCTTAAATATATATTCTATAACTATATTAAATGTTACTATTGAGTAAAGTATGACTGACTTCTATTCTTTTCAATAACTGATTTTTACTACCTCTTTGTTAAGCAATCTTACTTTTAACTGCTTTAGACGATAATACATATAAGATTGATGACCGAGTTTTACGGCTTTCAAATTATTAAAGCTGGATAACAAAAAGTCGAAGAAATATCTCACATGCTGTGTGCTGCTGGCCGACGATGTCTGTTGAGCAGATTTTCTACAAGGTAAATAAAGACAATAATGTACAGAACAACATTATATTTGTGTTACAATCAGACCTGTAAATGTTAGCACCATATAGAATGACATGTTCATTTTGAATTTACTATTTTTCCTATATAACTAATTTAAGTGCATGATATGATTACTAGTAAGCTCTGATGAAAAGAAGTTAGAATAACAACGTATGCTTGATTTCATAACCAGATAAATCTAAATCATTTCCTATTAGCAAGAAAACTGGTAAAGATTAAAATACATTCAGTTTGAACATTTCTAGAATTAACACTTACTGCTGCAGTACTGGGTATATTAAGAAGTTACAGCCTTGAGGAATTATAAACAAAAGGTTATAATTATTTTCCCTTTCTCCTAAAACCCCCCCAACTCACGGAGAGGACTGTTTGTCATCTTCCTTGGGGGCTGTTGACTCTCCAGAGACCCCTGCAGCCTTGGGCGCCACTTTGGCTGGAACTGTGAGGGCAGACGGAGGCAGCAATTTGTAAGGTGGTGTACCTGCAAGAGTATATCATATATGATACATTTCAATTATAGAAGAAAAAAGAAACAGAGATTCTACAGAATTGATACCAGCTGACCCATCTGCAATAACCTCACATATGTTTGAGTGCAGCTGACCAGGGCCTGTATTCTGAAAATGATGTTAAATGCCGTAACAAACTGAAATTGCATGGAATAAACACTACTGGTGCTTACTAACTGTGCTAACATCTCGCACGCATATACTGCCATCTATGCGTGCTACGGTGAGATATTAGCACAACTAAATTTAGCATGCCGAGTCAGAAATGCACAGCGTTGCACTGGCTAATTGTACTCCATTCCGATCTATCTTTGTAATGTTATTTACACAGCAAAAGCTACGCGTGAACGTCAACCGTAAGTAAATCCACATCGATGTTGCCATAAATTGTAATTTTTTAATGTTTCTCATGAGCCGATCGTTGAAGTGGTCGGACATGCATGTCGGATAGGCAGGAAGAGGGGAAACCCGGAGAATAAGGGACCAGATGCTTGTGCTTTAGTCAATACTGTGTGTGACAATACGGTTTATTCCGTCAAGACAAGCGTGTCTGGTGTATTGTCACACACAGTATTGAATACAGCAAGCGCGTCTGGTCCCCTATTCTCCAGGTTTGCCAGAAGAGGAAGAGTTTACCAAATCCGAAGGCAGAGACCAAAGACCAGCAATGCATGAGATTTTCCGTGCATCAGCGCCAGGTAGGTGAGGAACCGTGCGCTCGCCGCGTGGTATATATAATATATATGGAGATAGGCTGTGAGGCCAGGCGTGAGAATGAGATTTTTGGGCGTAAGAGCCCTGATGCGTGACTGTCACGCCTAACGTGTGAGACTTGGTACATGTACAGTAGAGGCGCACGACCGATCGATATCGGAGACTCTCTCCCATTGGGAAGATTGTCTCTGATATCAGAGACTTTTGGGAGGTCAATTTGCTTTGTTTACATTTGCGGCAAAGGGATTACCTCTGCGCAAAATGAAAATATGTTAAGTAGATTTCTCATGAGAAATTACCCCTGTAGTCTTGACCGTCTACTTCAAAGATTCACCGTCTACTTTTGTTTTCATAACAGTTTTTGTTATGACCCACACACAAAACAAACGGGTTTCTGACCTCGATGAGGCAAAAATTTGGCTGGGATAAATTGCCTCGTTGTTAATGTTGGTGTTGTTTCTTTTATCCTTTAGTTTTGTAAGCTAAGTCTCCAATGGGAGAGAGTCTCCAATATCAGCCGTGCACCTGCTACTGATCGTCTGCGATTCTTTTTTTTGCGAAGGTGGTTTGCAAGGTTCATGGTCTGATGGTACGTAGAAATGGATGAATCTTGCCCACTGTTTTTTTTGTTTACTTGTCTCTCTGCACGGGAGACTGCTTCCCCTGTCATGACTCATGCCTGTGTGGCTTGAAGTTGATGTTCAATGTCAAATTTTATAAAAAAACATCAAGCCCGTGTGGCTAGAAATAGAAGTAGAACCATAGTCTAGGCTAGCATAGGCATCAACATGATCAAGCCAGGCATAATAATTACAATTAGCCTAGGCCTACCATTTGATTTGGCATTTAAAATTAATAACATCTTTTTTTTTTTACTTTTACGTTTAGTTTTTAGTGACTTTAGTTTTACTACTTAGCAGTGGCCATGACCAGTCATTCCATTTCCAGTGGCACTTTATTTTGTCTCTTTCTCACACAGAATAACCAAACACACAACTTGAACTCTCACAACAAAAAATCAATGCATGAACAACCGTTTAATCAATTCATGAAAATACTTACCAACACCATGGCTTGAAAGGGGTTTCATGAAATGTGCAGGATTTTTTAAGGAGCCCGCCATTCTTTCTCTTCTGAATTTCCAATCTAATGTAGATTTAGTCTTGTCACAAGTCGCTGTGAGTGTGTGTATTGATTATGTGACCTGTGACATGAGAATAAGAATTAACGATTAATTGCTAGGTAGGTAATTATTTTCATTAATTGTGTTTATATTATAGATATTGAAACAATTTTGAATGTATCGACCTGGGTGTGTGCTTGTAAATCAAGGTAGTGCGATAATTGGAGGATAATTGTGAGATCAACATTTTACATGTGTCCCATGTGTTTGAATTCGTGTGGTCAATGTCGCCTGATAATTTGGGTGTGTGGGTGGGTGGGTTCGTGAACATGAACACTGACTTTGTTCAGTTCAGTTCAGTTCTTACGATAACCTCGTATACATGTGTATGAGTGAGTTACTTTGCACTATGACTGTTTATTTGTGGATGGCATGATATGGAGTCTTGTCATTTATATTGTGTCTATTGCCATGTTGAATTATATAAATTAAATCTTAATTTGTCATGTTTGTAATTGTAATTAGACTTAATAAAAATAATAGAGCCTTTAGAGGTCTATATTTAATAATTCATTTTTAAAAGGCAGTGGCTATTGTTAATCATACAACTAGTCGTAAGAATAATTTTCCGGCTATTCTTACGACATGCGCATAGGGTTAGGGTTAGGGTTAGGGTTACAATAGGGTCCGAAAATGCGCGTGTCGTAAGAATAGCCGGAAAATTATTTTTACGACTCGTCGTAAGAATAGCCACTGCCTTTTTAAAAATCAAATCAAGAAAAAAAAGTTTTGCTTTTGTGAGGGGTATTGAAACATTTTTTGCTCCATTTCTGATGATGGGATATAGGAAATTTAAAATAAAGGGTGGCGGGTGGAGAGAGGGGCTACCGGGGGGGGGGGGGGGGGGGGGGGGGGAGTGGATTTTCTCACATGTGAAACTCATTAGATTTAGATCATTAGAATGAATATGAGGTTGGTGATTTTCCATCAACTTCATCCTTAAAGGGTACCAATCACCATGACATATTTTGCTCTGTATATTAGAAGTTCCATGTCTTTATACTATATTCAAAATGTGGGCTTTAAATATTTCTTCCATAAAGAGATATTGCAAGTTTAATTGCACTCTATATTTAAGCGTAAAAGCGACTTATGAAACTACTTGACGCACCCGTACGCGCTCGCCAAGATAAGGGCTCACAGGTAACCTAAATAGGAGTTCAATTCCACACACACACCTTCATGTTATCCTTTATTTCCTTCTTACTCATTAACTGTTGACCTATAGAATGCAAGATAAAGTTCTTTGAGCTCGATTTTATACTTCCGGCTAACTGTACACAAATTATTTTTTTCAGGTGATTGGTACGCTTCAACCTGAGAAATGAGTCCAATTAACTTGCACAAAAAGACTAGAAGTCATCAGCGTCATTAGTTTCACTTTTGTCAGAAAAATTCTTTTATTTTAATTTAGGTCTATTTCCTTTTTCATGCATATTAAATGTTGCTATTTTTACACTTTAAATATTGATTTTTTATTTTTGCCTTAAAAAGAATCATACAGTCTTAAAAAGTTTCAAAAAGTTTATTTCATTTCAAGCTCCTTTAATTCTGCTTTGATATGTGCCCAGACAAAGTCAAATAGCTATAAATCTGTTGTTGCTCAAAACAGGATTCGAGTGCTCATGTCCTTCAATTCTTGACTTATAAGCTGGATATTTCATACTGTCAATTTTTACCCGTTGACTACTAAATTCTCCCATTCCCATAGGCTTAGTACAGGAACCACTTGATTCCAGTAGCCAGTGGGTTAACTAGAGCTTGGACTTTAACCGCTAATTGAAATTTTTCTTTTATTTTTAGGAAAACTAGATTGTACCGATTGGAACTGCTCGCTCTTCTGGAATTAATATGGCCTTGATTAAGTGGAATTTACTTTTACCAAAGAGATTCGGTGACAAGATTCCAGTTCTTTTTATTCTTGTGGAGCTGATTATTCAGATTTTCTTTGAGCTTTACGTCGTATTCCCGACCCTCTTTGAGCCTTTCTCTCAGAGCTACAACATCCATCTAGCCATCGGCCTCTTCCTGTTCTTCAACTTCTTTGGCAACTTCTACCTGAGTATTGTCACGGACTTGACATCGGGACCAAATGTTCTTCCATCTGTCCTAAAGCCTGACTGGAGCTACTGCCCAACATGCACCATCAACACCCCTCCTAGATCTTCCCATTGTTTCATCTGCAACATATGCGTCTTAAAGCGCGACCACCACTGTGTGTATACTGGAAAGTGCGTGGGACACAACAATCAGCGATACTACATGATGATGCTGGTGTACTTCTCGCTCGGCGCCCTCTATGCCAACTACTTGAACATTGAATTTACGTATGAGATGCTCAACAGCCTCAACTGGAAAGTCATTGTCTCCTTCTTTGTGCCTGTCATAGGTTGGATCTTCGGGTTCACCCAGTCGCTGTCCTTCCTAATTTGCCTGCAGTGTAGCACCTGTGTCATATGCCTCATGTTATCCTTAGGGTTGATTTATTACCATGTAGCACTGATTCTACGGGGGCAGACCACCCGAGAATGGAGGAAAGGAATTCGTCAGTACAACCGCGGCTGGCGTCAGAACATGCTGGATGTCTTTGGGACCAGGTGGTACCTGATCTGGTTATCTCCATGGATGGCGTCCCCACTGCCAGGAGATGGCATCCATTTCGTGAAGAGAGATAGGAGTTTGGAGAATGTAAAAGACATATGATCTACCCGAGACATCAAAGAAGGAGCAGCTGTGTGAATCAATTTTAAATTCAATGTAGAATGGATGAACTTTGTCAGCTACAATTCTGGCAGCATAAATGCAAAAGCATGTTTTCATATTTTGGGTATTATAGTATTGAACAAGAATTATCTCATGAGTGGTTTAAATTTATGTTTCATTATTAAGACTTAAAGTACTTACAGTTATTTAATAATGTCACATTCAAGACAATATTTGAGTATGCAATTACCTTTTAAGGTGTTCTTTTAAAAGATAAAATCTGGATTTTAAGTACATACATATGCATTTTCAAGTGAAAAATCGTATACAACTCAGAGTATTTGCATCAATTGCTATTAAAGATGCAGCTGTTTCCTGCTCATTTTTTTTTTAAAGTACAGTATTATCTAGAATCATAGAGTGAGCTGTAACATTGCCAATTATACTGCTTTTTATTTTCACATGTTGGATCAAATTATTGTAAACTTATCATCTAGTAGAAGATGTGATATTGCTTCAGTTATCAATTGTATAAAAACTGATGATACTGGTACAAGCATAAAATCTATTATTTGTCACATCTATTTTATACTTTGTTGGTCTATCCTGTTGATTATTTCTTTACTGTTTCTTAATTTCATTTTGATCTTTACACTTTATCTTTATCCCTTCTCTGTTTGTCATTTCCTTCAATATATGTTTTATTTATATATGGTTGGAAATAGATGGGTACATCATGAATATATGTGAAAACAGTATCTCAACACAATTTATTGCCTTGATTAGAGTGTGTTCATGTAACACTGCTAAAGAGGAAAGTTGTGTTCATTTTATCTATAGAGTAGCTGAACAGTAGCTCTTCAAACACATTATGCAGAATTGCAATTTAAGCAAATAGATAATGTATCAAAACAGTTTCAGTGTTTCACTATTTAACCAGATTACATGTATAATTATGACAGGCCAGTTGGTCAGTGGAAGATATGCTGGTTTTGAAAATAAGATACAATGTCGATCTCATTGATTGATGTAGATTTGAAATAAATGTACATGTACATGTATGCAAACAGTATTCAAGCTTGTTAATGCATACACTTATATTCTTGACATTACAGGCCAGTGAGGATAAATGATCAATCGTTTTAAATCATGTACCATTTAGATTTTCAAACAGGTAATGTAGATTTAAAATCTATATGTAGATATGGAGATAATATGTAAACACAGTATTTAAGCAAAGAATAGAGTGCTAATGTAAATTTTGCAAAGTAGAAATTATTCACAATTTTTTCATTCATGGTGTAGATTTTTGATAGATGATGTGTGAAAACAGTATGCAAGTATGTGAATGCAGTTGCCTGCCAATAGAAGATAAACAAAGCTCAAGCTTTAGCATTTAGAATGTATACAGTCAAACCTGCTTTAGCGATCACCTGTATAGAAAGACCACCTGTCTATAAAGACCACAATTTTTGTTTCCCTTGAAAAGTGTTTCTCATTGAAACATGTATTAAAGGAACCTGTACATAAAGACCACCTGCTCATAAAGACCGCTTTTCTTGTCTCCATTGAGCGGTCTTTATAGACAGGTTTTACTGTACATGTATATCTAGATGAGATGGGTTAAGAAATAGATAGCCTTCATGTGTATGTGTCATAAATTGTAAAATAATTTGCATTGTACTGTACACTGTACATATAGATTGTCACACCGATGATGTAGATTTGAAACAAACCCCTCAAAAAAAGTTCTGCAAGTCAAGTTTGAGCATTGATATCTTTTGTGTTACCATATTTTATCATATTTGAATTTGGTATCACTGAAAAGCTTGTTTATTCCCCTTTACAATGATGCCCCATTTGTACTGATTATGTCATCATGGGATGGGCACGATACCTGTGACAAAGTTAAATGTAAAATGTTGTAAAATGTATGGTTATGGGGAACAGTGAATTTTCCTTCATTTGGATGATGGATTGTGTTTTTAGTGATATTCAGGTGGTCATTCGTAAATGCAGTAATGTTTTCCTTTGTTGCTTGAAAGATGAAATGTGTTTTAATCAACTGATTAAAAACACGAGTCAAAAGCTTAATGTTGCAAAATGGATTGTCATTGTCAAAAGTGAATTCTTCATTTGTTGGACGATAAATTATGCTTTGGATGATGTTGAGGTGGTCGTTCATGAAGTACAATGATGTTTTCACATTTTGTTTGGAAGATGAATGGTGTTTTAACTGACTGATAAATCATCATTGTGTGTCAGGTCCATACAGAATCAAAACACGTTTTTCATCTTCCAAACGAAAGAAGAAATCACCTTGCATTCATGAATGACCACATCAACATCACTCAAAACACAATACATCCTCCATACAAAGGAGCCTTCGCTTTTGACAATAACAATTGGTGCATTTTGCAACATTTTCACTTCTGACTTATCCCCATATTCAGGCGTACTGTACATTCCAGGATTCCATAATTAGTATGAATGGGACACCATTGCAAAGGGGAATGAATAGGCTTTTGAGTGATATCAAATTTAAATATGATAATATAGTTACAAGAGAGATATCAATGCTCAAACTTGAATTGCAGAACTTTTTGAGGGGTTTAGATGAGTCTGATACGTGAGAATTGTATTTTAATAGGTTGTGAGCCTCCATGTGTACATACTTTAAATGTATTTCTGCAATTACAGGCCAATAGTAAGTATATTTGCTATTCTTTAGCAATGAAGATCATGAGGAGTTAGTTTTAGAAATATATAATGTTTTAATCATGCAAATACAAAAGTTGTGCTATGTTTAATATGCTAATATTGGAGGAAGTAATCATTGTCTTGCCTCATTATATATTATATAAAATTATTGACAATAACAGTACATGTGTTGTAGAAAGTAATATATTCAGTACCCAATAGATGGACATTCATTTTTGTATTTCTATTGACCATGCAATATTCTTATTTATACAATTCTTGTCTGCAACAAATGCCTCTAAACTTTATCAATGATGCTGTTTTTTCTGATTACCGGTACATTATTTATTTGGTATCTCATGTTCTTGGGCCAATTTGAATTACATGTACCATTGTATTTATAGTAAGTTTCATGTTACATTACTTTGAAAAATGGCTAAATGTATGCATAATTGTTACCTTGTACTGTGTTCATGAAGTAATTTTAACATTGGGTAAAATGCAAATGTTATTAATTCATGAAGCATGATTTTGTGGGTAATTTATTGGCTGGACAAGTTATTAGGAATAACAATCTGATCAGACACTTGAAGATGAGCAAGGTGAACTTACATGTATAGTACAGTTTATGTCTACTTTAATCATTTCTTGTTCTACTGTGTGGTCGATCATAGCAGGCTAGTTGCTTGTGTGATTTGATACATGTAGTTGTTTCATACATTTTATAGTATGATTGATTAAACATCAAACATATCATAATGGTTATAATTTAAATTTGTATCTGTCTCTGGCATAACTCAGCTCTTTTTTCTTCTTTTTTTACATGTACTTTGATTAATTTTGTAACCTTTTAAACATTGTAAGGTGTAGCTTACAGCAAAACTTTTTTTGTTAATTTCCATGCAACAACTAGGTCACAGTGTCTGCAAATGATCAAATAAAAGACTTCCATTATTCAAAAGATTTCAAATTTGAACAGTTTTTATTGCAGAGTGATGTTACCCAAAAGTTTTGGCATACTGTATGTTCATTCAACATAATTATTAAGACATATCAGTGTTGGAATGAACGATTTAGGATCTATTTCAGTCTTCTCTCTCTTCCCCCCCCCCCCCCCCCCTCTCTCTCTCTCTCTCTCTCTCTCTTTCTCCCCCTTCTCTTTCTCTCTCTCTCGCTCTCTCTCTCTCTTTGCCCAATCTTTCTCTCTTTTCAGAGTTCTCAATCTGTGTAAAGGAGAGTTGATATAACGTTCAGGTTAAAGAAAGAGAAAGAGAAAGAGAGAGAGAGAGAGAGATAAAAGAAGTGGGAGAGATAGAGTAGGGCTGATGGGAGAAGGGAACAAGAGTAAGAGAAATAGAGAGAGAGGTCTAGGAAAAGAAAATCATATTTTGGAGCTTGTTAAAATAATCAATTTTGCCTAATTCTCAGAATCCCTTTTGCGACGCCCCTGTTATTTGTGATGTGGAACAGAATAAACAAACGAAATGCAACTTTTTTTTTTTAATCGAGCAAAGTCTGCAATACGAAACTAGTAGACCTATCGTAATTAGATGCAGATAATTGTTTGATCATTGTCATAGCGGGAGATGTGTGAGTATATGCTTTCGATTCTTCAAGGGAAATTTACTCGGCCATTTTTGCAGCAATATTTATCCGTTACCATGGCACCGGGAAGCTCCGCTATACGAACATAATTGTATGCGATGCCTCCGTGCAGCGCATGGCTTTTGTTCCCAAATAAGATGTGCGCATGTAGATTAAAGTTCAGACAGTTGGCATTAAATCGATTGATCAATATCATCTGAAATGCATGTCAGAATATTTGATATCAAACGCTTCATTAGAACGGAAAAGGATACTGTTTAAATGTGATGAACGATAAGAAGATCAAAGATTCTTACTTTATTTTCTATACGATTTGTCTATTTTGTTTAGGAGGGTGGATCTCTATAAAAGTTGTCCTAATTCCATACATATATCCTATATCCTTCTATTATGTATTTCTCTACACTAATTGAATGTTTTGCACTGTTATCATATCGATCACTGCACTACTGCACTATATAATTTTTTATTATAAGAAGGGATATTTAAATTATGGATAAATAAGTCACAATTGGAGCATTGCTACTCAGTGGTATTTTTAGCTTCTTAAATGGGGGGGGGGGGGGGCATATCTGAAGAAAAATAGCTCGACAGAATGGTTAATGTATTAACAATTAGTTCTAAGAAGACAGAGCAATTGCCCAACCCTTTCGGCAATGGGCTGCAGCCCCCTTCTCCCGAGGATTTTCAAAGTTCCGATGTTCATATTGGGGCACATGGGTGTCAAACCCGGGGGATGGGGGTATATATCCCAAAAAAAAATTGAGGTGGGGGATGGCCTGTATTATCATTCCCCAATATTTTTGGATAAAAAAAATAAGAACTATGATACATTAACTTAAAACTAATAATTATTCAAACTCATTATGTTTGATCTTGAAATACCATGACATTTTTTAATGATTAGAAGTAAGGGAATAAGAAATGCCATAATTTCAATGCGAAAATATCGAAGAAAAAGGAGAAGTGTATAATAGCATGAGTAATTTGACAGGGTGATGGTTCATGGTTTACTGATTGATGTTTAACTCTTTGAAATGAAAAGTTTGAATACCTATATTAAGTTTTCTTATTATTATGACCTAAACTACATGTACATGGACTTTCAGAGATTATCAAAAAAATTTTTTAAAGGATATTTATAAAAACAACAACAGAAAATGCCATAATTTCAATACGAAAATATCGAAGAAAATTCGTTCGCTCGCATTATTCTCCATTAAGTGGTTCCGTCCGTTGTCATAGATCCGAGCATCCCTTCTTATAGACAGATTTTTTTTAAAGTCCCTGGTGTGGGAGAGGGATACCTCCCCCTCCCACACCCTTTCCCTCGGTTGCTTCGCTCAGTGGCGTATCCAGGGGGCAGGGGCACGTGCCCCGGGCGGCACTTGGAGGGGCGCAAAAACGCGAAGGAGAGAAAGAAAAAAAATTGGGAAAATAAGAAAAATCATAATCCTGCAGGGTAAATGCACTAGAAATCTAGTTTTTGAAGGTTTGAAATGCGAAAATTTCCAAAGCTCGGTCGCTTTGCTCCCTCGTATAATTATTTTCTTTCAGGATATAAATTTGGGTGTCACACCCCCCCCCCTTCAAAATATTCTATCATCGCCCCTGGCCCCTGCCCTCCCCCCCCCCCCCCCCCCTCAACCCCCAGATACGCCTCTGGCTATTATCATACGATTCGCTAGCACTATGAACATGGCGAACAAAGAAGCGGACAAAATATACAGCTCCTTATTGTACCTTCTACAATTGCTCTGGTAGACAATATAACATCCCTTCATTGCTATTATGTAAAAGTATGTAGAACAGGTGTCACGTGCATATTCACCTGTTCTACTTATTTTACATAATAGCAATGAAGGGATGTTCTTTTGTCTACCAGAGCAATTGTGGAGGGTACAATGCGGAGCTGTATATTTTGTCCGCTCTCTTTGTCATCGTGTTCATAGTGTAGGTTGGGGCACAAAAATACAAACTAATCAGTTTGGTCATCAGAGCGATAAGTCTAGGAAGTACAAAGGTCAAGTTTGATCTCCATGGCTGTGTGAAAAACCTGATGGCTAAAGTAATGAGAATATCAATATTGCCTCGTTTCTGTTCCTTCATTCGTGGCGGCGATATCATTTTGATTCATTTTATTATGCATATCACTGTATCACTGCATGTATGCTTACAAAGTATAATTATTGGGCAAAAAACCAGCCCTTTCCAAAGACTCTTTCGTTTCCGCCAGAAGCAGCATAAAAATTATTCCGAATTGATTAAAGAACGGTTGGAATACTTCGACGCCGACTGGCGTATCTTGGACACGGCAAATAACAGTGTATACCGAAAGCATATCAATTAACAACGGATGCAACCATAAACCACTGACCAATGCATGCAACTCGATGGGAGATAGAATATGTGTATATGAACCAATACATGTGCCCTTGGACTGATCAGCGGCTTTGGTGAACTGTCAATTCGCTTCATTGCAAAGGCAAGAAGTATCCCATCACTCGTGGAGACATACCTTGCGTCAAAAGGATTATTGTCTTAAATGCGGTAAGTATATTGTGTTTGTATATAGGCCGTATACTTTTCATGAATGGTTTTTACTACATTTAAGTGACATAATGTGTTTGTATGTTCACTCATAAACTGAAGTGGCTATACCATAAGAAGGTTTGTTCTGAATTCACGCAAGCTATTGACTGTTTGGCAGTAATAGCAGGTACGGTATGTAGGAATATATAACATAAAAATTATTTTATTTTATCCATTCTCAATAATTTTGCAAGATGCGTTTATTTTGACTCCAACACTTTTGGGTTTGTGACCGAGCTAGTTCTCAACTAATTCCCCTTAGCTGCAACAAAGAAACATGTATAGTTACCGGGATCTCTCTAACCTATAATTATGCGTTTTATATTTTTCAAGATGCCAGGCCAATTGCAATTTGCACAACTTGGGCATTATTGTGTATCAATGAACCCCCCCCCCCCCCCCCCCCCCCCCCCCCCCCCGATGCAGAAAGGCTCCAGACTTGCTTTGCGGAAATTCTGAATTCACACCTATTCTGGAAAATTAAGGAAATACCTCGAAAATCAGCCGTTACGTTATTTCCAACCAGGATTATGTATATGACATGCTTTTTTTCATAAAGCCCCATTATGGTGTGATGGCTTCCGTCTCTTGAGTATACCGATTAAACTTAAAAGAAATATTTTCTTCCATCTTTATGAGGCATATAAATTGATATTTTCCCCGGGTAGGACTCTATGATGATCTGAGACAGTGAGAATAATCCTAAAATACAATTTATCATCGATTTTTTTTTGTAATTAATTTAACACACATAAATTATAGTCATCAAGATGATAGTGATCTTTTCATTTTGTATTACTCATAAAGAACCCCACGTTACATTCAAGTAACCGTAGCGATTACAATTTTGAAAAATGGAAAAATGGATTGCTCTATGTATGAACGGAAAGTGTCTATATGTACACTTCCAGGTGGTTGGTCATGCTGATATACAGTACATGGTGGCACTATAGGAAAAATTGTGCAGTACACAATGCACTATAGGAAACACAGTAGGCTCAAAGCATTAGAACATTATACTGCATAAGACTTCAGTTACCTACTTGTTTGCTGTATTCATCACCGTCTCTCCACCATTATTCTATAGCACACCCTCTTTCTCCTCACCCCACCCCCTTCTCTTTCTCTCTCTCTCTCTCTCTTAATATTTCTTTATCTCTCACTCTTCAGTTTGTTCTTTCTATCTCTTTCTTTTCCTCTCTTCCTTCTCCCTTCCTCGCCATCTTTTTCTTCCTCTTCCTCAGTTTCAATTTTTTCTTTCTCTCTCTCTCTCTCTCTCTCTCCCTTTAGATGATCAAATGATGGAGTTGACTGTATTCAAATGATTACATATTTTATATTAAAAAAAACAATAATACATTAGGCCCACCATGAGAGGAAATCTTTTGTCTTTAAAGAATCATTTTCCCCCGTTATAGTTCACGTTCAAACAGCGTCGCATCTCTATAGCAACGCATGACACGATGGCATCATACTGAACACGATATTGATTCAAGCATGATTGTGATATATATAACGGAGCGGTGTATGAAGTCGTGAGCAAATACATCCTTTATGCAGTAGTACTCCTGGGTATACGTCCAGTACTGTCCTGTGCAAACACAGTTAAAAAAAAAAGATGAGTCTGGATGTTGGCTTGATGGCTACACTGGACATACAAGTGTCATTTTATCCATTTATCTTATATGCATCCGATACAACATTTCCATAAAATTCAACGTGTTCTTGTTCAGATGTCTGTTGCCTTAAATTACAACCTTCTACTAGCCAGCCTCAATTCAACCATATAATTATACTCATACCCATAGTGCATGTGATGTCAAGATACTATATTAAACACTAGATCCACAGTCAACAGTGATTAAATATTAATGACTATGAAAACGGGCCAATGAAGAGAATAACAAATCAAAATAAAATAAATAACATCATAATAATATTCATTTTCATACTTGATTATGCCAAGTAAGTATAGTCAATGGCGTAGATAGGGTAGGGGTAAGGGCACGTGACCCCCAAATTGAATGACAAATATGAGTAGGAGAAAGACGAGAGGGAAGGGATGTGAGAAAAAGATGCATAAGCCTCCTCCCTCCCCCCCCCCCCCCCCCCCCCCCCAATTTAACAGTGCCATCAATGGCTGGACAGCGCGGCTTCACTCTTACTAGTATATTTAGATGGAAATAACTCCAGTTGACCTTGTCACATCATGCAGCTTGCTGTGCCCTTGACATTATAGCTTCATTGTGTGTATTAATTTCTTCACCACATCCGTATTGTCAGGAAGGAAGAAGGACAGTAATGACTGATCATTTTGCTGATCCTTAAATCCAACACCACATGCAGCGCCATACTGCTCCTGCAACAATATCGATGGGTTGCCAAAATTAACCATGATATCTAATATATGAGAATTGTGATTTAACATCACATGGGGCTGCCACATGTAAAATACTGGTACTCTAAACCCTAATACTGATACAATCCAGCTTTTAGCATCCGAAAAGCAAAATAATTTATGTGTGTTTAGTCAAAATATATAACAGATGTAAAGAGCCTGTTTATCAGGGTTGTATTCATTGGAATAAATACTATAACACTGCTATTTTTTTTCCAAACTGCGACCAAAGTAATGTTATGTAACAGACAGGAATAACGAAGTTGCTCGGAAGACAATATTATGTTCCTTTGCTTTTAGGTACTTTTTATTTTCTATTTTTTTAAAACCCTGCCATTTACATTATTGGTGGCTTTGTTATCAGATTAAAAAAAATCACCCCGTCTCTTTTTGTTTCTTATGATATAAAACAAGTTTGACCTTTTTATTTTTTTTTCTTTCAAATTACACTCATGCTTCTATCTATATGCTTTATATTAATACAGAGAAGTACTGGAAGCCATTATTTGTAATGTCAACAAAAACGTCAAGTATCTCACTAAACAAGGTTACATGAACAAAATGGTGTTGAAAGACCATGCATGGTCTGTTAAAAAAAACTAAAAAGAAACTTGCATGTGCAGAGTACACTAGTATAAAGGCTGACGTTCAGAGTATTCTCTACTGTTTGATTTCAATTAGGTTTTCACAATGAAATCTGACCTTGTTCCTGTTGGCGAAGTTTACGTGGATTTGATTTCCTCAAATTCTTGTATCCACTGTCCACTGCGGTATGGTAAGATAGAGTACATGAACATTATATAGGTTGATCAAATATCCGGGTTATATTACTTTCTCTTTGAGGCATTGTTACATAAAACTCTGTGTTTTCAAGCTTCTGTATATGTGTTTTGCTGACCAGTGAACTGCATGATCCATTATAATGCTAGAGCGTAACAGGTATACAGGAATAATTTTGTTCATAATTACTGATAGGCAAAGCGGTCGGTATATATATATTCATCCAGTCTGCCATTAATGCGAAGAACGTAAGTACATTTTTTCAACAATCATTTTGCTATTAACACCCATCAATATTTATTCAGGAGAAATCTATAATAGCATGAGTAATTTGACAGGGTGATGGTTCATGGTTTGCTGAATGATGTTTGACTCTTTGAAATGAGAAGTTTGAATACCTATATAAAGTTTTCTACTTATTATGACCCAATCTACATGTACATGGACTTTCAGAGAATATCATTCTTTAAAATGTTTTTAAGGACAATTATAAAAACAACAACAACGACGAAGACGACGGCGAACAACATTACTTATCGGAATGAGTCAATCGTAAAACTTCTTCTTGAACTTTTTAAACGTGCAAACTTCATATTGCTTTTGTCTGCAAGATCGAATTTAATCTCCTTTATCAATTTT
The DNA here is from genome assembly GCA_025617745.1 of Heliocidaris erythrogramma. Taxonomy (NCBI): domain Eukaryota; kingdom Metazoa; phylum Echinodermata; class Echinoidea; order Camarodonta; family Echinometridae; genus Heliocidaris; species Heliocidaris erythrogramma. The sequence continues at coordinate 24,651,552 of CM046869.1, forward strand.
TTTTTGTTCCTTTGTGTTGATATCGTGTCCTTTGAGATTTGAGAAAATACAAGTATATTAGCAATGGTAGTGAAAAAACCAGCAGAACATTTTCGGGCGCAAAGTTGCACCGTTCATAATGTAAAGATTATACTCTATATGTTTGGTTGCACAACACCACCCCTAAGTATAGAGGTGCTAAAAAAACGGTTCGATCTCAGAAGAAGGAACGATAATCTGTGAAATGGGTTATCCTGGATTAGAGACAAAGTCAACGTGCCAGTGCCCTTGGACTTGTGTATTAGTCATTGGTTCTCAACAAGCCGTGTCCCTCGGAAAAGGACCTTAAGTTGTAGTTCCGCAAATAAGTAGACCGGTGCCTTACGATTCATCAAACAACGAAAAGTTACCAATTTTTAACATGAATATTTTACTGTGGATGTACATGTATCTTCTTCTTCTTCTTCTTTTTCTTCTTCTTCTTCACTATTGAGTACAGGCCACCGTCTGGTGTATTCTCGTACTGTTGAAGGTGCTGTGCAGGCACCACTTTGACAATTTATATCTTATTGTTTGTAGAGTGAGACATGGCTAAAAAATATGAAGAGCTGAAGGCACAGATGCAGGACAAGTCAGTGGACCCTGCGAAGTATCTACCTCAAGTCCTGGAGGAGATCAAGAAGGATGACAGCAGGGAATTCATCAAGGCCTGCGAGTATGAACTCAAGAGAAAGATGTTGGATATAGTCAAGGACGCGTAAGTCAATGTTTAGTTCTTTGAATAAACAAACAAGCAAGAAAAACAAACAATGTGATTTGCCGACAGGCTATAAAAATCTTGAATCGGCTTGGTGACAGAAACACACACACACACACCCTCACACACCCACATTCACATACATGGACTTGTGGGGAACTCTATTCATTTCTCCTATTGTGTTTTGTACCCCACAAGCACTTCTCCTTTTGTAATTTGTACCCCACAAGCATGACGGAATAAAGGGCATCATTGTGCTCTTTTGTTCTCTGTACCCCACAAGACTATCTATGTAAGGTCACACCCACCCACCACCACACACAATGATTTGTGGGGAACTTTATTGTTTTCTCCTATTGTATTTTGTACCCCACACCCACACACACACAAATACACACAACGCACACCCTCACACACCAACCTCTCAAAAAGAGCAGCTATGATATATTTGAACACCCGATGACAGCCGGGCTAAAGAGGGGGTACTTACTGTGTGGTGACGAACATGAGCGTCATACAAAAGCTACTTTCAACATTTTAACAAAATTAAATAGAAGTACAATAGATAGAACTTGTTACCGGAAACTAATAATACTATTTCCACTTTTCCACAGGAAAAACAAACATGAGAAAATGATGGTTGAAATATGCACTGAATGCATGAAGAGAAAGACACGAAAATACTACGAATTTGCCAAGGAGATATTTAATGAGAAAACGGTGGTTCGATGGAAGGTAAGTTGATGATTACCTCATTGTTCCATCACCTAATTTTTCATACGGTCATTAATTTCTGTGTAAATGGCTACCAACAAGTTTTGCTGATTATCGATTCCACTTTAGAGTTTAGACTGAAATGAAGATGCACTGCATGTGGAATAAAATGTCCAAATTGATAACTAGAACAAATTTTTATTTGTGTGCAGATCGACGTACATAATAATTGAATAACTGAATTACGAACGCCATTTTGAATATAATGTGTAATGAACCGAGTCCAAGAAGTCATTATCATGTTTATATTACATAAGAATATACGACAGGAAGTATTATTTTCAAGAAAGAATCACCTAGTTGTGGAGCATCTCCATCACTTTATCAGGCGTATAGTTGTAATTCTTAAAATGTCGGTCCTTTCCAGTGGCTAATGGTGCAAATGATTATACAGGGTGGCCCAGGAAGAACACCTGAGATCTGCAATTTCAAAGACATACATGTATATTTATTTCTGTTTAATTGGGTATAAAATTCTTTTCCGATTAGAATGGGACCAGGATAATCACTTTTGGGTAAGGCGTTTTGATCTCCGTTTCATTCATGTTGTCTTCGTTTTCAAAGCAAGAGCAGCCATGATTGCGGTTGAAAAGTAGCAAATTTTGAAAGTGACATTGCCTCACAAAATAGACGTAGAATCAAAACACCTTACCCAAAATTTATGACCTTGGTGTCATTTTAGTAGGAAAATATTTTTTTACCGATTAAAAAACAACAACAATTAATGATAGATACCATGTCAACGATGTCAACAATTGAAATTGCAGATCTCATGTTTTGCGTTTTTCTGGGCCACCCTGTATAATAAAATGTAGTCTCATTTACCCAGAGAGTAGCCCCATCAGCATTAATCATGTTCTTCCTGAGGGATACTGCAATTACTACCTAAACATTGCCAAGTACCCATTTAATACACCTGGGTCGAGAGGGACATGACGGGGGTAAAACACCTTGTCCAAGCCTAAGCTCTGAGCAAGGATCGAACCCAGGACCTCTCGTATGAGAGTCAAGGGCCTTTACCAATATTCCACAGTGCTCCCTCTCATATTATAAGAGCCTATATAGAGCCTTCATCAATATACCAATATACCACCTTCCTATGTAAAGGGGCTGAAAGTGCCGTTGACTCATTGCAGTTTTATTTTTAAAAATTCTATAGGAACGAGATTATGTTGGGGCGCCTTGAGCACCTCAGTATTATAAAAATATAATTACTGGGTTTATTTATGGGGATTTCAAACGGACGGGAAGGGGGAGGGGGTTAGGGTACTCTGAATCTGCCCTATTCCAATACGCCAACGCCCTTAATGGTTTAATCAACGGCCATGTAAGAATGTACTAACTATAGGAACTGGGCCCCGTTACAAGAAGGTTTGCAATCAATCGCAAAATGGCAATGGCCAATCATAATCATCGTTGCATGCACAGATTATTCAAAAGGCTGACCATTAACCCAATCAGAATCGTATTTTCAAATTTGCAATTGATTGCAAACCTTTGAGTTACGAGGGCCTGTCTATATAATTTTCTTTGTAAGGGCCACGAGCAAGCAATCGAGCAGATGACCCGAATTCTAGAAGAACCCATAGAATGGGAACCAACTGATAGGGAGAAGGAAGATAAAGAAAAGCACGTTTCTTGGCGTGAATCGGGTTGTGCACTTAAGGATGCAGTCGAGAAGATGATCCAAGCATGCAGGTGAATTATAAAAAACAATCTTTTGCAATAGAAAACCATATATGTCAAAAAATATATATAAATTGAGCGTTCTTACTGACTTTGTTGCACTTGTGCAATATGTACAATTTTGATATAATTCATTGATTCATAGCATGATATTGGATATTGTTGTATTTCTTTCATTACTTCATACTTTCAATTTTGATGTCGAATATTTGTGATTATTCATTTTATCCTTTGTATATTGTAGACATTTCATGGTTAGTGTCGATACGATAACGCCTTGTACTATATTTTCAATTTTAAAAATTGGATTGAACTGAAGATCAGGAAATGGAAATTTTCACGTCAGAAGGGGAACTTTTTACACCGCTAGAGGGGCATATTTTAATTTCCGCTCATATTTTAAGATAATTATGTTCACGACAAAAAGAAACAGAAAAAACATCGCCTAGACTATTTCACCATTATTTTCCACATTATTCTTTCGAATCTATACTGTACTGTTGTCATGGCTGTACTACCATCTTATTTCTACCTCAAAATATGATCTGTCTATCAATCATGTGGATCTCTAACCGAAACTTTCATAAACCACTACTTTAATTAATTTATATTCCTATTCTATAGCACTACGATTTCATCCTTATTTAAATCACATTTCTCTACCCGTCTCTATCCTCTGATTCACTTCTCGCATTCTCTTCATTCTAATCGCCTTCTCTTTCTTCTTTACGTCCTCATGTTGCAGTCGTGACAAGATCATCAAGAAAGTTGCTCCGTCTTTCGCCCGTCTTCTTTCTTCAGCCCTTGAGAGCGGTTCAGATATGCACGTTGTGGTTGCCCTGGCCATAGTCGAAACCAGCGAGATGACATGGGAAGTAAGTAATAAAATATGGATCTAAATTCGATTTACAAGATTAATAATGTCAGTATGATAAAAAAATATTTAACGATTTTGCAATGTCTTTCTTATATCCTGTTTGTATCTTAGCAATACCTGATGTCCTCTTTATTCTTTTGTTTATTTTGTTTAAACCAGAGTTGTGAAAAAGCGATCCCCGACGTGCTGGAAAAATTCAACAAATGGTTTCGTCGAGACGACATCAACTTGGAAGAAAACCGCGACCACAGGTCATTACCGGGGTCCATTACGAGTTACGGTATCCTAGAAAATGCTGGGTAAGACTCAAATTCTCATGTCTTTTTCATTTTCATTTGCTTTGCGTTTATTAATTGGAATAGAGATTATGAGATATGTGTGGAAGAGATAAAGGAGAGAAACACTGCTCCTATACGGTGACATTATAAACTCAAATTTCATGCTCTTAGTAAGATCGGTGCCCCCTCCCATGATGCAAGTGCCCCCTCAATGTCTACAATCACGGTATGCCGCTGTTTGTATTTACACCTTCGGAGGGACAGTCACTTCTTTATCACAATCATTATCTCATTTGTCCGGGTTGTAATCCAGGGGCTAGATGTTTGTATCTTATTATTTATCTTAGGACAATATCTTATTTCATCTCAGAAAATCCATCACACCTCACCTGAAGAGTATCATGGAATACTGTTTGGAACAAGAGCTTGAAGGCGATCAACTCCCTCTCTCACCGCATGGAGATGTTCTTCGTAACATCATTAGTAATTTCATTATGAGAGTAAGTTCTGCAAGTTGATATTGAATGTCCCATAATGCATATAGCGTGTCCACAGAATGAGTGTTCCACATGCATTCTTTTATTTGGTCACATTGTAAAAATAGTACATACACTGTGAAACTGTGATTCTGTAGCCACAGTGTCGCATAGCATGTCACCGAATGAGCTATAGGGTCATCACAGTGTGTGTGTTGACATTGCATGCACGGCATACACACACTGTGATTCATCAGTGTGCAACACTGTATCACAGTGAAAATAGTATAAACATAGTGTGTTCGATCCATTTCCCACACTAAACACATTCTCAGCTCGCTCTGTGTTCACACTACATTGCGCGCACTCTGTGATTCTATCTACGGCCAAGTGTGCAAACTATGTCTCTGTGAATCTGATGTTACGCCTGTGTGTTCACATTTTGACACCAGAGATGTGTTCCCATTACTCTTTGTGGTTATTGCCAATACTGTGGGTCTATCTAGACCACAGTGTGCCACACTGTGAAACTACACTAACTCACGTGTGTTCACATTCCTGACATTGCGGAACGTGTGGACGTGTTCCTCATTCTCTCATCGTTTATGCTATGATGCCTGTTCACACTGCACCATGTAGTGTCACTGTGAAAATGTGAACACAGTATGTTCGCCTTTTCAAGAAAAAAAAAAGAGTTCTGAATTCTAAACTCAGCCGAATCACACTGTGCATGACATTAGGCTATGAATCATCTGATGCTGAATGAAATGCCAGTCATTTTACATTGATACGTGGGTAGTCAGAAAAGAGACATTCGAACCTCGTATCGTATATAGCGGCTCCTGCGTTTAAGGAGATGGTTGAGTTCTGGTGAAGGTTAAAAAAATAATTCGTGAGTTTTCTCATTCTTTTCATGTAAGTTTCGAAGAATATCATAGAAGAAATATCCCATGGAAAGAACAGCTCTGAATGCCCTCTTTTTTTTAATATGACGAGAAAAAGAACTCAATTTTATCTATAAATCACTATTACGCAATGCACGTTGTAGATCATGTTTTACTCCATATTCCGCGCATGACTCTATCCATCTTTTTATTGATGTCTTTTCAGAATTATGAAAAAGTAAAGAACTTTAAGGATTTAATGCCCTACGTGGTGAAGCTGCTCTCTTGTGACGTCACAGACCTAGAGAGCATGGCCGGGTACGCCATAGGGACTGTCTACCAGAATGGTGAACTTCTAGCTCCCTACGGTGACGACATAGCTGATGCCTATCTGGACAACAAGTGCGAAGGCACAACCGTTGGCAGTGAGTATCATTCGTGCGTGGGTATGTGTGGGTGTGTGCGCGTACATATATTTTTGTGTGTGTTCGTATGTCGATCGCTAGATATTTTTATTTCTTTTTCAAGTAGAACTATTAGAATTTCTGGTAGCTTTTTGTATCTATGTAGAGTAATTATAATAAATAATGATCTTAACGTTATACAACAAATGAATTCATTAACCAACGTAGTAAGTCATAAACAACGTTTCATTCTCTCGCATTTTTTTTTGCTATTGACGAAGCCATATGTAGTGAATAACAAATCTTTTGTTTTTTCATGTCTTACAGTGGCTTTGAAGAGTATATTCCAGTATAAACCAGAAGTAGTCCTGTCACGAATGGACCGTATCGCCGAAAAGATGGAAGATATGGGAAGCAATGACAAGACGTATCTCTACATGCTGCTTGATGACATCGGTAAAAAGAATTCCGAGGTGCGGATTTACGTTGAGATTCTCATATTTTAATCAACACATGCACTGCATCAAAACAAATCATGCTATCTTGATACTATATTCCACCTTCAACATTCAATGGTCATAGGTTAAATTTAAGACTTCAAACCTGCTTCAAATTGACTACTTCTCCTCGTCCCGCAGACTTTAATAGGTTCCTTTATAATTTTCAAAGTCCTGATTGCAATCTCCATAGAGATTTAAAAAAAAAATTTATACATTGTTTCTCTCTAGGTTTTGGTACCTCATATTGACATGATGTTTGAGGACGTCTGTGATGCCTCTCTGGCGGCCTTGTGTTTCATGACTTTGGCTAACATCTCCATCGACCATGCAAAACATTTTGTGAAGCATATAGACAGATGTCTCAAAGCCTGGGAACAGGTTCCTTACACCGTGGCTTCCGCCTGCAAGACAATCGCCAGTATTGGCCGCCTTAACAAGGTACCAACAGGAGCATTATTTCAGAGGACCAATAATTTCAACCCCTCCCCCACAAAAAATAAATAAAATAAATAAAAAGAAATAATAATAATGATATCGCTCGAAGACATAAAATTATTCCTGAAAAATTATATGAGATATGTAAATGGTCAAAAGTTATGAGCATTTAAACGAAAATATTTATAATATAATATAATATAAGATAATATAAGATAATTATTTGAAGCTCAAATGAAGCGAAATTGAAACATGCTAATCATAAAGTCCATTATGTTATGCAAGAAAATAAAAGCCTTTGCTCCATCAAAGAACTAACATTTATTTATTGGGGTCATTTTTGCCTTTTCAGAAAGAGGCAGAAAGGTGTTTAAAGATCTTGTTCGGTAAATTGGACAGCATCGATCCTATGTGGATCAGCGTCATCCTAATGGAGGTGAAGAGGATAGGTCAGGCACACAAGGAATGTCTAGCCGTGTACCGACCAAAGATTGAGAAACTGAAGACATGTCAACAGATGGGAGTACCAGACCTGGTTCAGTCCATGATTGATTTCTTGGACGACAGAAGGTAAATATCAAGATGATCCTTGATGAGTGGAGACTGCTGTAAATTGTATCAAAGTCATGGCCTTGCGCTTCGGAACATCCAGGTAAACGGACACAGTGGCAGATCCAGGATTTTTGTGAGGAGGGGGCTCAACATTCACATAATTTTCTGACAAGCAAAAAAAAAAATGATCATCAGCATTTTGGGGGTCCTTTTCTCGGACAGACAACGAGACTGACAGCCCATGATACCGACAATCAGTCTCTTGAACCTTCAGAAAAAGATTGTCAGAACAACCGCGAAATTGACATGTCGGTCTCATATGGGCGGTAAATCTCATGGGCTGTCGGTCTCTTGAATTCTCAGGTAACTTTTCAGAAGGGCCGTGAGAACGACTTTGTCAGTTTCGTGGGCTGTCTGCCTCGCTTGCGGGCAGTAGTCTTGCACTTATGTTGTTATCCGCCAATACAACTACCGTCGTATATTTTGATCAGTAACTAGTTACCAGAAAGACAGTTAAATTCAGTTCTGTCTTCCATACTAATACAAATTAACTACCTTCTTAAATTCTTGGAAAACTCATTAAATTTTGTTATATACGTTTAAAACCATTTTCAGTCTCCAAGGCCTCAGTGAAGAAGTAGCAGAGCAACGAGAAGATATTGACAACTTGGACTCTCGGGTTACGAACACAGAAAACGACATCACGAGAATCGACGAGACTGTTGCACAGCAAGGTGACGAGATCCAGAATGTAAAGAACGAGGTCAACGAGCAAGGCGAAAGGCTTGATGAGCTGAAAGAAGTCGTGGATGAGACGGTGGAGAAGGTTGAGGAGATCGACCACAAGGTAATCAAAGATGTCTTATGGAAATTTCTAGATCCTTTAACTTATGTCAAATGCTTTCATACTTATATCAAAGGCAAACAATGGACATTCTTTTTGATACTCGTGCCACAAAATATCATAGGCCCCAGACAGTACACGACATTTTAATTTCATTCGGATTGCAGACGATTACCAACGCACCGAAATGGTCACGAGACGTCTCGAAGCTATTAAACCCAGAGCATGAGCACGACTGGAGATTCCTTGCCGTTCGTCTTGGCTACTCGGGTGAAGATATCCGCAACTGGGCCCTGTCACCTGATCCTACAATGGCCATTCTGGCTGAGTGGTACACGACTCACAAGAGCAGCGACGCCACATATGCTATACTCAGTGCGCTGGAAGACATGGGCAGAACTGATGCATCGGAAATCATCACACAGTCTTTGGAAGAAGCAGGTATGAATGTGTTGTCCTTGTTTAAGCTGGTCATGTGTGATGTGGGAATCGGACTGAAAGATGTATGACTCCAAAAAGGATTAGAAGTCTTAATGAACCCATCCGAATTGCCATGGTCGGACACTTTCTTTGAACGTCCTGGCAGCGTAGTTCATATACATGTACCAAACCGATACGCATTTCTAGGTACTACTCATATAGATTTGAAATGGGCGTCGCCCCAAATATACCCAATACCACCCCACTGAATATACCAGTCATTGTCTGTAGCAGTTTGCCAATATGCAGCTTTATCAGAACATAGTTTCCCTTTATACTGAAGCCCTTTTATTACTAGCACGAATAAAGATCAGAACGCACATCAACGACTTCAAACTATTAAGCTATCAATTAGAAATATTTTCTGACACTACAAAGCACTTTTCCGTATAATCCATGTCAGAGAAATTGTTAAAAAGTATTACTAATGTGGCAGTTTAGGTTAACATCATAACACCAAACCAACGAATAGCAATTGAATTTAATATTTCACAGGATGAATAGATTGCTGGTTGATAAACGTAACATTCATTTCAGGTATTGGTCAGCATTCAAGTATGTCGTCCAAATCGGATAGTATGGTCAACTTAAGATTTGAAACGTTTGTACGAGAAAGCCTCAGGGCCATACAAGATGAGCAACGAATGATGCGCCAAAGAACTGCTCAACTGGAACAGAAACTGATCGAAGCAGACGAAAGACTTAACGTTAGATTAGATAATATTGTCCAGAAACTTGATCTGGTTCAATGTCTGATTACAGATCTGGGCTCTACCTCAACGCCAAGAAATTAAATCCCACATTCTTACTCGAATTTTATCTCGGGGTCATGCTACAAGGACAGAGACGGTATAATCTTCAAGAGCAATGAAGGGAGAGTCTTGACACGCTGTCTTTCACATGCATGACTTGTCAACATTTAATTTTATTTTGGTGCTAATTTGTTGAGAGGGAGCTAAGAGGGATACAACCCAAACATCTGCCAGCCGAATGGGATTATTTTTTAGTTTTCCAGACCTTATGCAGTTTCACAGAGTGAACCATTTATTGTTACGGGAAACAGCAAACATGTGTATTTCCTGTAACAAGACGATCGATTAAATGGTCTGAAAAAATACTTTGCAGCACGTGTGATATCCTTATTAAAACATCAATTAACTTTCTACTGACCAGAACTGCTAGTTCCGCAGGCGCCCCCGGACCCGTCGGAGAAGCCCCCGACAGTATTCCTGAGCTACCAGTGGGACCACCAGCCCGAAGTGAAAGCCATCAAGAAGCATCTCGAGATGGCAGGGTTTCCTTGCTGGATGGACATTGGTCAGATGGGTGGAGGAGACCAGTTGTTCGCTAAGATCAGCCAGGGAATGAGGTCATCCAAGATGGTACTCTGTATGGTGACAGAGAAATACTCAAACTCAGAGAACTGCAACAAGGAGGTAAGAAAATTAATCGTTGAAATATTTGTCATGCGGGATCAAATTTTGCTGGGTTTTCAATCCAAGAGTTTTTTGAAATACAATGACATCAGAAAAGTCATCAGAATTTGATCATACCTGCGGAAATCTGATATCAGAATACTACAAATAATAACGTTTAGTCTGCCTACAGAAATTGCCATCCAGTCTCAAGGAATATAAACGTTTACTCTAAGTACTTAACATCGATGAAATTCAGTTTACATAGAATAATTTAAAACGTTGTTAGCAATGTGACTAAATCAATGGTCTCATATTTACTACAGGCACTACCCCTATATCCCACCGCTGCCGCCATTTTAACATTTGCTTGAAATTACAGGAACAAACTCACACGACAGACGTGATAGAATTCCTGTAGTCGGCCGCAGGTCAGGGGTCATAAACACAAAACGTTTTTTTATAAACATGAGTCACGGTTGTAACCCATAATGCAAGCGAGGCCTATATAGAACACATTAAAGTAATGTTTCTCCGATATCTCGTTTGCTTTGATGTATTTTTTTTTCGTTACAAAGGTAAACCTTGCCAACCTGCTGAACAAACCAATCATTCCGATCCTCATAGACCATACCCAATGGCCTCCTCAAGGCGCCATGAGCATGTTGTTTGCACAGCTTCTCTACATCCAGTTCTTTAACGACAAAGAATACGTGAGAGGAGACAAATTCTGGGAGGACGCCAAGTTCTCAGAACTTTTGGGACAGATTTCATATCATGCAAACCCAGATGAAAGCATGATATCCGATGGTACGACAACACAGAATTCTTTCAGTTGGTCGAAAAGGCTTAAATATCTTAAATTGTTTAAGATATTTTTACTTTACACGTATGATAACGTAATGAGACAAGAATATGACTTGCCTGTATGGATCTTAGAATCTAAGATGAATTAAAGCTCTCAGTTTGCAAGTTCTAAGACTGTTTAAAAGAAACGATGAATTGAAAATTCCAATAACTTTCGGTAGGGTGACTGAGCAGTATAAAGACAAGTCACCTTTCTTTAGACCACTTGACATCTCATGACTCATCAGCAGTCCCATTTCCATATTCAGATATGAGATTTTAACTTTTTTTTGCAGAGTATCGTGACTGGATTCCTCAGGTGGACGATAAACCGGTCACGGTCAAGAAGGTATCTGAAGAAGCTAAGGGCTCACCTGCGCAGCAGAGCCAAGCTGTGGTAAGAACCTCCATTCTAAAAGGAGAATTCGTTTGATGGTATAAAAATCTTGAGTGTTAAGAGTTGTGGCTAGATATGAGTGTCGAACATATCCAAATACTGGCAAGTCTGTACTGGTGGGATGGGTCAGGGCGACACCTTCTTTCATTTTTTGTTTGCTGTTGGTATACGTCCGGAGTAGTAGTCCGCAATCTTAGCACTCTTTAAAAATACTTTATTTTACGATGGTAAATTTAGGGCCATCCGTATATTTTATGAACGTCATAATTACCGATAAGGCTGCAAATGCCCTGGCCTTGCAGTGAACAAACTAATATTATTTATATACATGTATATCCTTCAAGTACAAGTACATCGATTAGTTCTCTTGTCTTTTTATTACTTTTCCTCTTGGATTTTCTTCTTCGGTTTGATTGTTCTTCCTTTACCTCATGTGTATTGCCCAAGCCTTTTGTTCCTTTTGTGTTTTCTTTCAGGAGTCGACGGAAGCTCCGTCTGTATTCATCTCTTACCAATGGGGCAAGCAGCCTGAGATTAAGAGACTGTTCTCACGTCTCACTGGTTTGGGATACCACTGCTGGTTGGATATCAATCAAATGGGTGGTGGGGATCCACTCTATTCCAAGATTGATAAGGGAGTTAGAAATGCCAAGGTATGATATCATTGCTGATCTGCCTGGTAAAGAAATCCTAATCCTTCATCTACTCCTCCTTGAACAATGAATGATTATAGCAAGTATTGCCATCTTTTTGCACTACCATGTGTGTTGGAAAAGAATAGAGCGGAAGAGAGCAGAGCAAAATTACGGTGGTATGAGCTTGCATTGGTTCTCACATTCTAAAGATCAAATGATCAATGTATAAATACATTTGAATTGAGAACTGTTAGGTTGATTTGTTCTTATTTCTAGAAACTTGTAAACACATGAATACCTCCTACAATACGAGATAATAAAACGTGTAGGCGTTGTCAAAACATTAGCTTCTCAATCCAGTTCAAAGCATTCCATGCTTGTAGATAAATACTTCTCTGTTCTAAGATAATTCTAGTGTAGAAAACATAGTGTGATGCATAATAGAATATCTTCTCAAAATGTGAAACGATGACGGAAAAAATATTATTTTTTTAACAGGTCGTTGTTTCCTGCGTCACTCCCAAGTACTCTCTCTCCGCCAACTGCAGGCGAGAGGTCAGTCTCTCTGACGCACTCCGCAAACCCATCATTCCTCTGCTGCTCGAAGAGATGACATGGCCACCGGAAGGACCAATGAGCATGACCTTCACACAGCTTCTCTACATCGACTTCACTAAGGAGACCACTCAGGCAAGCTTTGATGATGAAAAGTTTGATGAACTGATTGAGAAGATCAAGGAACATGCGCAGCCGACGCTTGAGATTGTGCCTCCTGGGGAACAGGATGCAATGAAGGCAACGAGCCAAGAATTACGATCTCCAACACCTACGCCCAAAGTTGAAGAAACCGCTGAGACAAAGGAGACGAAAGACATACCGTCGTCTGGTAATACAAGTGAAGGTGACATCAAACCTCTCAAGGAACCTCCTGTAGCCGTTGAGAGAAAAGTTACTCCAAATGAACAGGCAGTTCCTATACAAGACGCGGTACCGAAGCAGCAGAATGCGCCTGCTATAGAACAACCACCTCCTAAACAGGCTGATAAATCCCCGGAGAAGTCGTCCTCGCGCCCTCCGTCAGGCAAGAAGAACAAGAAATCGTCTACCTGTTTGCTCCTTTAACGATGCAGCGTTCTGCTTAAGAATTCTTACGCGCCAGTATATGAACGTGTTCTTTCAATTATCCGTGTTTGATGACAGCTGGTCTTACATTGCCGAACTGTTGCAATCTCTTCCGCCTTTTCTTTATAACATTTTACCCGTTTACAATTATATAAATTTTGTTTTATTGCAGTAACAACATACATCCGCCAATGGCGCTAAGGCATACTAAATCTGTATATAAAATTTTTAATTCATATTTTATCATTCGATATCATTAACTTATTTAGACGTAGTACATAAACATTATGCATTTTTTAAAGAACATTATAGATCTTGAAAAAGTCACTTTTATCTTTAAAGATCACATTACAAGAAAATTCCATCAAAGTAAATATTGGCTTAATACTTATTATTGCATAGATGGCATAAATTAAACATGGTTATCCAAATTCAACGCTTGGAAACATTTGAGGTAATGATTATTATCAATTATAAAACGGTAAAATACAGCCCCCGATATAGCAGCTGAAGAGCTCCTCGAACGCTGCTGAGATGTGTGACGACACACCAGGGACCAGTCCTGTCTAAGCAGACAATGTCCCATAACATCTTACACATTTTTCAGTGCCTGTTTTGTCTTCTCCTCTTCACTTATTTCACTTACTTGACTAGCGTCAGTCTTAATGTTCATCTGTTGCCTCACTCTTAACTTCGTGTATGGTATTATTTTGATGAAAATGCAGCGTTAAAAAAATCAAGGAATCAGTCACTTGTAAACAAAATAAGACGCCATTGTATTTTCAGCTGCTTGCACCGGGGCATGTTCGGCGTTTCAAGAGGGAACGAATACCATCCGTGCTATTATTCGGAGGGCTTTTCAATTTGAAAGTGGGGTTTATTTCATTGATCATTGACCCTTCTCCTGTGTATTTACAATCAAACGGTTTTAGTTATCAGAATCAGTTTCACTTTCCCTTTTAGAATGGTGTGAAATAAGGTCATGTTTAAATATAGAAAACTCTTTATAATTTGATAAATAATTGCATTGCAATTACGTTCATTCATTATAGGACGTCGTCTGCTTAAGCAGGATTGGTCCCTAGTGTGACGACATCAAAACATCGCTATAATTCTGGCGAATCCTCGGATAATCCAGATGCTGAGAAGAGCTTTTATTTATGTTGTTTTTTATAATCATCAGATACGCAGTTGACATAAAACTTATACGATTGCCATCTGTAAGGTTCCCAGTTTCTAGTGATACATTAATTGCCATATTTGTGATTTTCTTTGGATAGCTACTTTAAACAGTAAGTCAGTGCTTTTTCTCCCCATTGCACTTTAGGTAAAGTTGTCACCATTTACATCGAGTCTTTATAGTAGGCCTATTCCCAATAATTTCTAACAAAATTATATAAATTAATGTATATATATGATGGGTTGAAATATGCTGTTTTTATTATTCCTTTTTGATGATGGTGATTATCATAGCACATTAATATTCCGCGTATATTTCTATGCGTTAGACCGCTTCGGTAATGTATGCAAATTTTATACATACCTTTCAAAGGTTGTTCTTGACAACCTGAAAGCTTGCCGGACATAGCAACAAATAATGTATGCAAACTGGATTCCAAGCATTCAGGCTCATTTGTAAAAAAGCAGGTTAATGGATAGCTCGTCACTAGGCGCTCAGAGAATATATGTGCATAAATTTGTGTGCATAAATTTTGTGTGCATAAATTTTGTGTGCATAAATTTGTATACATTACAGAAGCGGTCTATGAAGCTGCATCTGAATTAGAAAGTTCACCCAAGTTGAAGAGTAACGATGTACATCAGAAACTCTGAAGTACTGTCTTTTCTCCTTAAGTGGGTTTCACCGCTGTCAGTGAAATCAATACCAAGTACAATAATAGCCAATGAAATTAAGTTAATTTAGACCATGTGGACGAATCGCTGGCTGGAAAGACAGGATAGGCGGAAAATTATTGTATCAACTCCTGAAACAAATTAAAATGTTTTCATTGAGATCAGTCCTTGGGAGTACGGCCCCGGCATAGTTTCATTGAAATCAGGAAATACCCACTTCATCTTCATTTTCAGCCTCAGAACTGGTGCACTTTAGATGTCTAGTGGACAAGTCTCCGGACTGTGAAAAACAAGGTATGGGGTTTGTATCCCTGCCGCAGCTTTAATGTTGTTTGGCAAGACATGAATTTACATTTGCCACACTCGACCCAGGGGAGGTAAATGGATACCATGCATGCAGTGGTAGGGATTTTTCCTTGCATGTGCGCTACGGTTACCGGAGCTAAAGCCGGGGTATTTCTTTTATTTATTTAACTTCCAGGCAAACATATAAAACGTCTAGAAACGAAGAAAGTAGGAAATACCACCGACTCGTGCCCGAAGATAACCCAAAGGAAACTACATGTAGTTTCTGTTATAAAGGTTCTCCTCACTAGTCAGTGGTAAAATATCCGAAGTTCTTTGCAAATGCATAGAGACGTTATATCATAATTTGATGTGCGCTATGCAAGAGCGGAATATATGTACATATTATTATTTTATTATTATTACTTATTTATCATCTTTTAACGTCTCGAAAATTATTGAATGGGATCAAGGTTCAAATACCACAGTCTTTCTATGTGATATAATTTATCATAGACTATAATATATAAATACATGTATAAGTTTAAGTATATAAGTTATCTTTGTATGACACGGTTGATGACTTAGGTGTATCAGTAATAAGAAATAAAGTATGAATTTGTATTTGGTATTGAGTAGGTTGTAGACACCATATTTTTTGAATAATCGTATAAATGTTTATGCATTGTGGTGTTTTCTGTAAAATATAAGATGATTATTCTTACAACTTATTTTATTGTGCAATGCTTTACAACCGTAGTCCATTTCTTATCGAATGCTCTGAGAACAAATGCACCAAAGATCAAAAGAATATTTTATGAATAATTTTATGACAATGCTTATGAATGTTTCGTTTAATGCCGTTTTATTTTTGGTTGTGATGTCGTATCAAAGTGTCTTGAATAATTATGAAATAGTAGAAATTCTGTGCTGCAGATGCTGAAATAGAATAAAAAATTCTAGTTTTAATAGTGACGCTCAGTTGCATTTAATTTGTTTATATTTTTTAGCATTTTGTATATTGTCATGTAGAATTTCCAATAAATAAATTTCTTTAAATTTCTCTGACCGATTTTTACAATTTCCCCCACTGTCCCCCTTAATCTCTCATTCTTCATGTCTATTTTTCTTGCTCTCTCTCCTCAATCTCATTCAGCTCCTCTCTCATGTCCGGCAAGCTTTCAGGTTGTCAAGAACAACCTTTGTTTGAAAGGTATGCATAAAATTTGCATACATAGATTACCGAAGCAGTCTATTGGGAGTATGTCTCTTTACCTTTCATTATATCTTTCTCTTTCTCATTCGCTCTTTCTATTTCACTCAGCTTTCTCTGTTTTCTCTTCCACCTCCCTGGTTTCAGTACACTGCAGTATATTTACTGCAATAAATCATATATACCTACCTATTATGCCAGTAGTCTTGACTACGGGACCCCTTCGAGAATTTAACACAAATGAGTCACAATATTGTGCGCACCCCCCGTAATCCTATTGTCCCCTTCGCCACTCACGCGCGTCAACACGCAACGGCCATCTTCCTCTTTCTTGCTCGCCCCCGACGAGTTAGGATGTCGAGTTACGGCGCTCCTGAAATCAGGTCTTTTTGTATCTTTTCAGCGCGCTTTTTCGCATCGTAAAAGCACTTTTCGGTACTTATATTTGTTTACATTATAGTACTCTTGTGTTTTTGATTCCTTTTCTTGGCAATTAGTTTTCATTTTCACGGTTAGCCCCACGTAGTTATATCTGTGTGTTTGAGGGTGTTTCCGTTTGGCACCGAGCCTTTGGGTTCGGTGTTTGTTCTTACGGTTTTTTGCTGTGAAAATTTGTTGTGCGTATCTCCCAAATTTTTGATATTTTTATCTGCACTCAGTTAAAGTATTTCATATTTTGGTTTACTTTATTGTCTGTTTTATTGCAGTGTTATGAATTCGGAAGAAGAAGCAGCTAGGTCGCGGAGACCTGCTTCTTCCGAAGAGTCGTCTAGCAAGACGACTCGGCCCTCCAGAACTCTTCCGAGTACTTCGGTACATGGGGAGGGAGGAGGGATGCAGGTAAGTTGCGTAGTGGTGTTTCCTTGCAGAGTTTGCCAGTCTCGGAGCTTGCGGCTTCGGGACGGGTGGCGTTAACTGAGTCTGGATTGTCAACTCCGAAGCCCGTGGTTTCGGGGTGGGTGGCGTCAGATTCTAGTGGTTTGGAATCCAATCCCCCGGTCGTCAAGACCAGAAGGGGGGGGGGGGGCGGTTGTTTCCCGTACGGTAGCGTTCACTCGCTCTGATCCGTTAGGGGAGACGCGCCCCACTACTGCAGGGCAACCCACGGGCTTAGTCCATGTTGGTCTGGGTTCTCAAACCCTAGCCCCCGGCTGACGCCATATGGGGGAACGAGTACTTCCTGGGCTGTCTACATTGCCAGCTAATGGGAATGCTCGAGCTAACAATTATGGACGCTCTTCGGAGCAACGGGTGTTTTCACCTGAGTGTGTGACTACTAGTGTTCCCCTATTGCCGCTCTCTAGCGGTCCAATAGTGGGTTCACACGCCTTTAGTAGTCATCGGGCACATACCGAGTCATCTCGGTCTGCCCCCGCACTGGGTGCTTTTAGCTCCCAACCCATGGCTATTGCATCTTCTTGCTTAGCCAATATGGGTGATTTGGGCGATTCTTTGGGCTTACGCCCTGAGCGCTCTAATCCCTTTAAGGGAGGTGAACGTCCCTCCGCGGAGGGTTCGGTTCGTGTTTCCGAAGCGGCTTCGGAGATCCGAACGAATCCGATTAAGCGTTCTAAGAAAAGGGTTTCGGCTACGACTCTTGTCGAGCCAGCCAAGAAAAAGGCCAAGAAGAAGGCAAAAAGTGGCAAGGCTTTGCCAACCTCTTGCCCGTCTGGCCTGGCTAACCCGGCTAGCTCCTCTCAAGCTGATATGTTCAGCATGATGCGGGCTTTTGCTCAGAATCAGGGTTGGTCCTTTTTACCGGCTACTTCAACCCTGACTTCTGTCCCTATTCAGGGGTCTGACTTTGAGACTAATCAGCCTTTTGTGATTGATTCGTCTTTGTCTGAGTCGGGTTCGCATGTGCCTCCTATTCCCGCGGCCCTTGGGGCGCCGCCGGGCGAGGAGACTTTTGTTGAACCATGCGGGGCTCTGCCTGCTGAGTCCTTTGTTTGCGGTCCTTTGTCTCATTCCACTCGGGTGGAACCAGACTTGGAGGCGGCCTCTCAAGCTTCGGTTTCTGAATCGCTTGGGCAGGCGGAGCCTCAATCGCTCGCCCTGTGTGGGATGGAAGCGATTGCTTTGTTGTCTAAATATCTCCCTGAATTTCAGTCAGCCCGCGCGCAGGTTTCGACTTCGCGTTGGTTTAAGCAGCAGGATTCCTCCGAGGGTATTGCTCTCGAGGAGGATTTCAAGCTGGTGTATGACCGCATTGGGGCTGCGCTGTTGGTTAAGCGCCCTACTGCGGTTAAGGGTAAGGCTTTCGCCTTCGGTTCTCAGGATCAAGACAGCTTTTTCAAAGCTAAGACTCTTTCTCCTGAGATTTTAGAAGTTGGTCGTCGCTTGCAGGCGACTAATCCGCTTACCTCCGCTGCGTTCAAGGCGGAGGATAAGCTTTGGTCTAATATTGAAAACCAGGTTAGGTCAGGTATGCGTTTGGCGGCTTTTCAAGGGTTTCTCTCCGACCTTAGGTCCAGGGCGGAGGAGTTGAATGTTACTGATGGTGACAAGCTGGTTATTGACGACTTGCTGCATACTCTTTTTTGTCTGCAGTGGTCGCAGCTTTCCACCGCAGCTGCTTCGGCTACGTTCCGTCGCAGGACCTTGGCTCTCTCGGCACTGGGTGTTAGAGAGTCGGGCATTGCTCAACTTCTCCGGGATGTTCCGTCTCGGGGTCCTTCGCTTTTTGGTGGTAAATTTGCTACGGTTTTTCAGAGAGAGATCGATGCGCGAAAACAGATCTCGGATATGACTAAGCAGTTTCACACTAGCTCTAAGTCAACGCGGGCCCCTGTCCGGCGTAGGCCTGTTGGTCCCGCTTCGGGTCAATGCAGTCGTGTGTCTAGGGTCCCGCCTTCTGAGCCGCAGCCTCCTCCTCCTCGCGGGAGAGGGAGTCGTGGCAGGGGCTTTTCGAGAGGTTCTCGTGGTAAGGCGACGGCTTCGCATAAGGCCAAGCCTGGGTTTTGATGTTTTTCCCCGAGCGTTTGTTCTTCCGAATTTGGTAGGTGGCCGACTTCATTCCTTTCTCCCCGCTTGGGAGGCCATCTCCGGGGACGCGTTTGTTCTCTCCGTCGTGCGAGACGGATTCTTCATAGATCTTTTCGCTTCGCTCCCCGGAGGGGCTATAAGAATTCGGTCACCTCCCATGTCTGCCCTGGCTCGATCTCATGCTTCAAAGGAGATCGAGTCTCTATTGGAAAAGAGGGCTATAGAAAAGGGTAAGAGACAGGCCGTCTCTTTCCCTTTCTCCAATTTTTGTTATTCCCAAGCGCTCGGGAAAACTCCGTTTGATACTGAACCTGAAAAGAATAAACAAATTCATTCCTCCGGTTCATTTTCGGATGGAGATTCTCGCCTCCATTCTTCCGTTGATCAAGAGGAAGGACTACGCGGTCTCGATAGATCTCAAGGACGCGTATTTTCACATTCCCATTCATCGCGCATCCCGCGATCTTCTGGGGTTCTCCTTCCTCTCAGAGACTTATCGTTTTCGGGCTCTTCCCTTCGGGCTGCGCCCGGCCCCTCGGGTTTTTACTCAAGTTGTAGCTGTGCTGGCGGCCTCTCTGAGACGACGCGGCCTTCGGTTGTTTTGTTACCTGGACGATTGGCTTCTCCTGGCGGAGTCGCGCGATCGTTTGTTGGACGAGACTCGTTTGCTCGTCTCTCTTACTCAAGACTTAGGTTTCCTAATAAATTGGGAAAAGTCAGAGTTAGTTCCTACTCGCAGCCCAGTTTTTCTGGGGGCGGTGTTAGACATACGGAATCAGTTGGCTCGGCCCAGTCGAGACAGGATTCTCACCATTGTCTCTGCGGCTCGCAAGCTCTTGCTGGCCAGAAGGGTCACGGCTAGACAGTGGCTTCAGTTTTTAGGTTTTCTAGCCAGTCTAGTCGACGTTCTAGAGGACTGCCGGCACCTCATGAGACCTTTTCAGAGACATCTCCTCAGGTTCTTCAAGCCGGGAAGAGACTCTCTTTTGGTCTGGATTCCAGTGCCAGTAAGGATCAAGTCTCTTCTCTCTTGTTGGACGAGCGAGGAGTTTCTCGCGCGAGGCAGGTCCTTCACTGCCCCTCTCCCGTCGATATCGGTTTCGACGGACGCCTCTCGGTTGGGGTGGGGAGGACACTGCAACGGCAGCACGGTTGCGGGGGATTGGTCTCATCTTGGGACTCTTCCCCATCAATGTCCTGGAGTTTATGGCAGTTCTGTTGACCTTGCTCCATTTCAGAAGTCGACTTCTCAGTCGTTCGGTTCTGATTCTCACGGACAATGTTACTGTGGCGGCATATATCAATCGGCAGGGAGGCACTCGTTCGGCTGCCCTGAATGCCCTAGCAGCTCAGCTGTGGAGGTGGTGTCGTCGCATGGCGATCACACCCGTGGCCTCTTTCATCCCCGGTCGGGAAAACCTCATTGCGGATTTTCTGTCTCGGGGCAGGTATCTTCCATCGGAATGGATGCTCCATCCGGAGGTCTTTTGCCGCATTCGCAGTTGCTTAGGTCCACTGGAAGTGGATCTATTTGCGTCGGTGCTAAATCACCAGCTGCCGAAGTATTGCTCCCGTGTTCGCGATCAGGGAGCATGGGCTCTCGATGCTTTCTCCCTCAGCTGGGAGAACCTTCAGGGATTCGCCTTTCCTCCCTTCCAACTGATTCCGCGTGTCTTGCGGAAAATCAGGGAAGATCGGGCGCGGGTGCTTGTAATAGCTCCCTTTTGGCCCAGGAGGAATTGGTTTCCAGAGCTTATGAGCCTCCTAAGGGCTCAACCGTTCGTTCTCCCGTTAAGAGCGGATCTGGTGTTGCAGCCCCTCTCGGGGATTCTTCACCACAGTCCGGAGTCCCTTCATTTGACTGCTTGGCCCCTGTCAGGGAATCTGCAAGACAGTCGGGTCTCTCTGATAGAGCCGCGGACTTTTTAATGTCCAGTCGTAGGGTTTCTACTAGGGAAATTTACAATTCCCGTCTCTCGGTCTTTTTCCTTTGGTGTAAAGAGAGAAATCAAACCCCTTCTAAGGCTCCTATTGGTTCAATTGCGGATTTCTTAATCTCGTTATTTGACAAAGGGAGATCTATCTCTACTATCCGAGGCTACCGTTCGGCGATCGGGGCCATTCATTCGGGTTTCTCAGATGGTTCGGGATTTCCAATTCCCCGCTACTAAGTGGTTTGATTCGCTCGTTCTTTCTGAAACGACCTTCTTTTTCTAAGTTAGTACCGTCTTGGAGTCTGCCTAAGGTCCTGGAGGCCTTGGCGAAACCTCCTTTCGAACCGTTAGGTGAAGCTTCGCTTCATCATCTTACGGTTAAGACGCTCTTTTTGGTAGCTATTGCCTCTGGGCAGAGGCGCAGTACTCTTCATGCCCTCTGTCTTACTCCTGGTCATGTTCGCTGGGAGAGAAAAGGCGTTAGATTGATTCCTAAGGCTTCTTTTATTGCCAAGAATCAGACAGCTGCCTCTGGCCCTGTTGAGATTTTTCTTTGTCCGCTTTCTGACTTTTCTTCTGTGCGCGAGGACAAAGTTTGGTGTCCTGTAAGGGCTCTCAAATGGTATATTGATAAGACTAAGTCTTATCGTAAGGATGATCAGTTGTTCCTGATCACTAGAGAGCCTTTTTCTCCTGCCTCTCTTGATTCCATCTCTAGGTGGATCGTCGAGGCTATTAGGGCTATTAAGTGGTTTGATTCGCTCGTTCTTTCTGAAACGACCTTCTTTTTCTAAGTTAGTACCGTCTTGGAGTCTGCCTAAGGTCCTGGAGGCCTTGGCGAAACCTCCTTTCGAACCGTTAGGTGAAGCTTCGCTTCATCATCTTACGGTTAAGACGCTCTTTTTGGTAGCTATTGCCTCTGGGCAGAGGCGCAGTACTCTTCATGCTCTCTGTCTTACTCCTGGTCATGTTCGCTGGGAGAGAAAAGGCGTTAGATTGATTCCTAAGGCTTCTTTTATTGCCAAGAATCAGGCAGCTGCCTCTGGCCCTGTTGAGATTTTTCTTTGTCCGCTTTCTGACTTTTCTTCTGTGCGCGAGGACAAAGTTTGGTGTCCTGTAAGGGCTCTCAAATGGTATATTGATAAGACTAATTAGTCTTATCGTAAGGATGATCAGTTGTTCCTGATCACTAGAGAGCCTTTTTCTCCTGCCTCTCTTGATTCCATCTCTAGGTGGATCGTCGAGGCTATTAGGGCTATTAAGTGGTTTGATTCGCTCGTTCTTTCTGAAACGACCTTCTTTTTCTAAGTTAGTACCGTCTTGGAGTCTGCCTAAGGTCCTGGAGGCCTTGGCGAAACCTCCTTTCGAACCGTTAGGTGAAGCTTCGCTTCATCATCTTACGGTTAAGACGCTCTTTTTGGTAGCTATTGCCTCTGGGCAGAGGCGCAGTACTCTTCATGCTCTCTGTCTTACTCCTGGTCATGTTCGCTGGGAGAGAAAAGGCGTTAGATTGATTCCTAAGGCTTCTTTTATTGCCAAGAATCAGGCAGCTGCCTCTGGCTGTCAGCTCTAGGTACTGTAGATTACCAGGCTAACGATAGGTTTGATTCTGGTGTTGTGTAATGTGTATAGCACAACAAAAAAATAAGGTGACTTCACACAAGATATAAGGTTTGATAAGCTTTTAATTAGAGCTTCAAACTTCAAAAATAAATTCAAGACATTACATTGATATATACTTCTTTACAACAAAAATAAATACAGTTGGATGCTTGCATACAATGCAGTGTATTAAATTATATTGCTTCTAGGTGACTTTTGTTAACAAATACTTGACTAAATACCTAAATGTTTTAAAGACCAAATGTTATTCCAAAACAGTATGACATCTTTGAACAAATGTCACAGATTAAACTGTAGTGTGGCAGAATAGGGGTCTCATCCTAACAAAAGATATGGTTGAATAGCACCTTATAAATGGGGTGTAAGAGTTGAACTCTGGTTCGCTAATTCAGGACGACCTGACGTTTCAGTCCATGCAACGTGCGATCGAGTTCACGAGTAGATTCTGAGTGGTGATCCGGCCTGCTTGGTGGGTAGAGTAGTTGATGAGTTGTTGAGTGCCGAGTCGTGTCCACGATGGACCAACGAGGGTTACCGACGAGGGGTACCAACGAGGGTTACCGACGAGCCCAGCTCGTCCCTAATAAAGAGGGTTAAATTCCAATATTTTTAAGAAAATCTCCTCCATATAAAACAAACTAACCACCTTTAAATACTTCTGCCACAATAAATTCACCTAGTTCACTAAACCACACTATTCCAAGAACAACCTTGCAATATTTAAATGTATTAAACAAACATAATACAGTAACAGGTTAATTGTTCTCTCTTGGTTAATTTATACCTCAAACCACTGTGCATCCTAAACAAAATGAATGTTATTTATACTAAAACTGCTTTTATTAAATGCAGCAATTTAGCACAGCTCATCCAGAGTCAGAGTAATAATGTAATAATTCTTATAAGTTACTTGACTTTATGCATTTATAAAATAAGTTATTAATGAAATTTCAGTTTATGTAATCTATCAATAACTCACTCATCCAGTGCATGCAATTTGCTTAAAAGCATACATGTATAAATTCCCTACATTCCCTACATTAATACCTCAGTTTTAGATTAGATAACATAATTTGGTTCCTTGAATTTACAAAATAAGAAAATTAAGACTTACAATTCATGGAGGTGTGAGTCGAGTTGAAAGCATGAAGGCTTCTCCTGGCCTGAACTGCCGGAAGCGAAAGCTGAAACAAGGGCTGCTATGCCTGGTCTGCATAACACTACAAAACACATGGAGTGTGCCTCATCCTTGGTGCTTCCAATGCAACTTACAAACAACTCGCCATAACATGTAGCTCCTGGCATGAGCTACCCAACCTGCTCCTGGCAAAACATTAGTGTCCTCTGTCTATCCTACCCAAACTATCCCCTCACTTCAACTCACACTCATGCACAAACACAATAGCTCCCTGCTTAACACAATAAACATGGTCACCCTACAATGGTCACCCTAAAATGGTCACCCTAAAATGGTCACCCTAAAATGGTCACCCTTTGCCAAGGCCAGCCATCGTTAAGTTTTCACGGTATGGGCCTCGAGCAAAATTCTATGAGGCAAGGAAGAACCTAAAAGGTTCAAATATCTACATCCATGAGAATCTCACGGGCGAGAGGCAAGCACTACTCCGTAGGGTCAGGGGAAATACCCTGCCCCTGACAACAAGGTCTGGACCCAAGATGGGAGAATCAAGGTTCGGCAGAAAAACAACAGTTTGATCACATTGGTAGGCCTACAAGATGATATTGTTTAAGCTTCAGTATGACCTTCTCGATACAAAGTAACTCTTATTTAGCCTCTTTCATGCGATAATGATGGAGTTCTTTTCCTTTGAATCTGTCTAACGATAGCTTTGTTTTCACTGACAATGTCCATGATTTTTATTATGGGCATGTCATTCTACCATTTATTGTGTAAATATGTTGCTGTTTTGTTCTCATGGTGTTATGATTATGAGTGGTGTGTGTATGTGTATGCTCATGGTGTCACGATTGTGTGTGGTGGATGTATGTGTGTGGAGTGTGTGTGTGTATGTTCGTGGTGTTATGATTGTATGCGGTGTGTGTATGTGTTTCCCATGTGCAGGTTGGCTTTATCTAGGCAATACAGTAGTTGCTTACTAAAACTGTTGATTATCCCTACTAATTAAAATGGATAATCTCCTGCAAGATGAACTTAATGTTTTAGTCAATAACTGTGATTATGTTGATTGTGCTGAATTTCATAGAAAAATGGATAATAATTTCGATATCTTGCACATCAATGCTCGCAGCCTCAACAAATCCTTTGATGAAATTATTTTTCTTTTATCTTGCTTGAAGCATGATTTTTCTGTGATTGGCATTTCCGAAACATGGTTTAAACCAAATACTGATTTAAATTTGTTTCAAGTATCGGGATATTCACTTTTTCATGTATGCCGTCCTGACAAGCTTGGTGGTGGGGTGGCCCTGTATATAAAAAATGAGTTAGACAGTAAATTGCGTGTTGATTTATCTGGTCCAAAACCAGGCTATGAATCAATTTTCGTTGAAATTTCCAATAACCATAAGAAAGCTATTGTTGGTTGTCTGTATAGGGCCCCAAATGTTGATAGTGAATCTTTTTTGGAAAATTTTGACTTACAGTTACAAATTTTGAATAATGAAAATAAAGATGTTTATGTGATGGGTGATTTCAATCTTAACTTATTGAATTATGACAATGATATAAAAGTAAGAAACTTTGTTGACTTATTAAATTCCTGTGGTCTATTTTCTCTTATTACAAAGCCTACTCGTATTTCACAAACTTCAGCCACACTAATTGATAATATATTTGTCAATTCTATTCATAATGACTTCGATGCTGGTGTGTTATGCTCTGATATTTCAGACCATATGCCAATATTTTGTATTAATAGAGGTGATCACAAAAATCCTAAGGTGAATAATCCTCCCTCAATTAAACGGCATATAACAGATGAAAGGATTTCTAATTTTAATCAGAAATTAATGGATGTAAATTGGCAAATCATGTACTCAATGGCAAATGCAAATGATTCATATGAATACTTCATTCAAGTATTTATTGATTTATATGATAAGTGTTTTCCTGCTGTTCAAGTCACTCCCAAGAAAAATATTAAGAAACCATGGATCACATTCTGTTTGTTAAAGTCTATTACATGTAAAAATAAGCTTTATAGTAAGTATATCAAGAGACCAACTGATATTAACAAAAAGAAGTATACTGATTATAAAAATATTTTAGTCAATACTCTCCGTTTAGCCAAACAAACATATTATTATGACTTATTCCAGAAAGTAAGAAGGGATATAAGGAAGACTTGGTCTCACATTAATGAACTATTGGGAAGGGGTAAGAAACATTCCCTACCCTCTGAAATGTATCTTGGAGAAACTGTATTAGTATCATGTAAGCAGAAGGCTGACTGTTTTAATAAATATTTTGTTGATCTACCTGACAGGATAAGCAGTGATATTCCATTAGTGCAAAAATCTTACCATGATTTTCTAAAGCCCAATAAAGATAATGCATCCTTATTTTTTACACCAACTTCCAGGTCTGAAATTCTAAACTTTGTATCACTTCTTAAGACATCTAAGTCTAGTGGATCAGATGATATTGCCCCTCGGGTCATTAAACTATGTATTCAAAATTTTGTAGAGCCCCTTTGTGATATTTTTAATAAATCGTTGTCACAAGGAGTTGTTCCTGACAGACTAAAAGTGGCAAAAGTAGTACCTGTGTACAAAAGAGATGATAATAGAAATATTGTTAATTACAGACCTATAGCTCTTTTACCACTATTTTCAAAAATTCTAGAGAAAATAGTTTATAAACGTGTAAATGATTTTTTGCTTAAAAAAGAGATATTGATACCCCAACAGTTTGGTTTTCGGAAACATTTCTCTACTAGCATGGGAGTTTTTAATTTGCTAAATAGTATTATTAATTCGTTTGATAAAAATGAGTTTTGCCTCGGAATTTTCTTAGACCTGTCAAAGGCTTTTGACACAATTGATCATTCTATTCTTTTAAGAAAGCTCGAACACTATGGTGTTCGGGGTATAGCCTTGTCATGGTTTAGAAATTATCTATGTAATCGATCCCAATATGTTGTTGTTAATGGTATTAAATCAGAAGCATCTGTTATTCGCTATGGTGTCCCTCAGGGGTCTGTGCTAGGGCCACTGTTATTTTTAATCTACATTAATGATATAGTTAATGCATCACAGTTATTTGTGTATTCACTTTTTGCAGATGACACTAGTTTGTTACTGTCTGATAGCAACATTGTCACGCTGATTTCAACTGCAAATAACGAAATAGAAAAATTATATACATGGTTCTGCTGTAATAAATTGTTGTTAAATGTGCAAAAAACAACATGTGTCATCTTTCGCTCGAGGGGTAAAGTTATTCCAGATGATGTTAACCTGAATGTTGGAGGGACTAATATTAGTTGCAGTGAGCAGGTTAAATTCCTAGGTGTTATTTTGGATAAACATTTAACCTGGAAATCGCATGTAGAATGTATTTGTACCAAGGTCTCTCGAAGTGTAGGTGTTATATGTAGATTACGACATTTTCTAACCGAAAATGTCTTAATCACTCTGTATAATAGCATTGTACTACCATATTTGACTTACTGTAATGTTGCATGGGGTAATACCTTCAGAATATATACTGATAAATTAAAAATTTTGCAAAAGAAAGTGATAAGACTTGTAACGAAATCAAACTTCAGGCATCCAAGCAAACCTTTATTCCTTAGACTGAAGTTGTTGCCATTTGATGAACTTGTGTCATTTAATAGTCTGATTTTTATGTTTAAACTTCAATTTTGTCCTCAGACTTGTTTATTAAAAGATCTGTTTGCCTCCAATGCACAGATTCATAATTATAGTACTCGACAAAGAAATCTTATGCACCAACCTCGTGCTAGGACAAATGTCTCATTAAATTCCTTTCGGATTTTTTGTATCAAAGAATGGAATAAGCTGCCACTTGATATTAGAAATAGCACAACACTCTCGAGGTTTAAAATCCTATGTAAAGCAATTTTATTTCAAAGATTAATGTAATATTTTGTTATTGTGGGTATATTTTTATTTAATGTAGCCAACCTGTGCACTTTGTGTCTGTGTGTGTGAGGGTGTGGGATGTGTGTGATACATATTGTAAATACGTTTCTTTTTATTCATGTAATAAGCTATATTTTTGTACATTATAGGCTCGTTCACATTTGGACGCTGTGATGTCAGAATAATCATTCTTTTATTTTATTTGTCATTTTGGCATTGACTTGCCTGTTGTGCCGCCAAGTTCCAATTCAGTCTTCATGTTTTGTATAGGGCCCTCTCACAAGCTTTAGCTTCGCTGGGTCCTAAAAATCATTCATGTTGTTATTTATACTCGTGTTAATGCATTATAACAGTGATCCATATATGTATGTTTGGTTTTTAAATAAAGTTCATTCATTCATTCATTCATTCATTCAATAACACCCACCTGTATAAAACATTCAAAACACTCAAGCTATGTCTTAATTGCCCTAACTGGTTTAGACCAGACTATTCCCTACTAAGCACTGGTGCCTTGCAACAGCATTCCTTACTATTCAAGTTCAAGCCTGAGCTACATAGAAATAAAAGGGGGGGGGGGGGTAAACTAGTTACATTGTGACACTGGCCCTGTTGAGATTTTTCTTTGTCCGCTTTCTGACTTTTCTTCTGTGCGCGAGGACAAAGTTTGGTGTCCTGTAAGGGTTCTCAAATGGTATATTGATAAGACTAAGTCTTATCGTAAGGATGATCAGTTGTTCCTGATCACTAGAGAGCCTTTTTCTCCTGCCTCTCTTGATTCCATCTCTAGGTGGATCGTCGAGGCTATTAGGGCCGCTGGCACAGAGGCTCTTTTATCTGACAGTAAGCCTCATGCTCATGACACTCGTAGTGTCAGCACTTCTTGGGCTCTGTTTCAAGGTGTGGCGCTTGTTGATATTTTGAAGGCTGCTTATTGGCGTTCGTCCAATTCCTTCATTTCTTGCTACCTTAGGGATGTTCCCGCAGGTGAGGCTATGTTTGCGTCAGCCACCTTGAAGGCCGCTGTGTCTTCTTTGTAATCTTTGGTGTAATCCTATTCCCTTCTGCTTGAAACATGCCTCCCGGTCTTTGAGTTGGCGCTGGTCTGGCATAATAGGTAGGTATATATGATTTATTGCAGTAAATTTGTAAAATCAGCACTGATTTTCTTATTTACTATATAAATCTATATACCTACCTATGACCCTCCCTCCTTCCCCTCACCTTGCAAGCAACATGTTTCTACTTGGGGTTGCTCGCAAAAGAGGAAGATGGCCGTAGCGTGTTGACGCGCGTGAGTGGCGAAGGGGACAATAGGATTACGGGGGGGGGGGGGGGTGCGCACAATATTGTGACTCATGTGTGTTAAATTCTCGAAGGGGTCCCGTAGTCAAGACTACTGGCATAATAGGTAGGTATATAGATTTATATAGTAAATAAGAAAATCAGTGCTGATTTTACAAGCTTTTGCCTTCGGTTCCCAAGATCAAGACAGCTTTTTCAAAGCTAAATCTCTTTCTCCGGAGATTTTAGTGGTGAGTCGCCGTTTACGGGCGGTCAATCCGCTGACCTCCGTCGCCTTTAAGTCGGAGGATAAGCGTTGGAGCGGTGTTGAAAACCAGGTCAGAGCGGGTATGCGTCTGGCTGTTTTTTCAGGTTTTCTCTCCGACCTCAGGTCTGGGGCGGAGGAGTTGAATGTCACTGATGGTGACAAGCTGGTTATTGATGACCTGTTGCATACTCTCTTTAGTTTGCAGTGGTCACAGCTTTCTTCTGCGGCCGCTTCGGTTACGTACCGTCGCAGAGTCTTGGCTCTTTCGGCCCTTGGGGTTAAGGAGTCGGACATCGCGCAGCTTTTTGGTGGTCAATTTGCTACGGTTTTTCAGAGAGAGATTGATGCGCGTAAGCAGGTCTCTGACATGACTACGCAGTTTCACACTCACTCTAAGCCGACGCGGGCCCCTGTCCGTCGGAGGCCTGCTGGTCCTGCTTCGGGTCAACACAGCCGTGTTTCTGGGGTCCCGCCTACTGAGTCTCAGCCAGCTCCTTCTCGCGGGAGAGGTGGACGTGGCAGAGGCTCTTCGAGAGGTTCTCGTGGCAAGGCGACGGCTTCGCATAAGGCCAAGCCTAGGCTTTGATGGTCTTCCCCGAGCGCTTGTTCTTTCCGTCATGGTAGGTGGCCGACTTCGTTTCTTTCTCCCCGCTTGGGAAGCCTTTTCCGGGGACGCTTTTGTGCTCTCCGTCGTGCGAGACGGATTCTTCATAGATCTATCCGCTTCGCTCCCCGGAGGGGCTATAAGAACTCGTTCACCTCCCATGTCTGCCCTGGCTCGATCTCATGCTTCAAAAGAGATCGAGTCTTTGTTGCAAAAGAGGGCTATAGAAAGGGTAAGAGACCGGCCGTCTCTTTCCCTTTCTCCAATCTTTGTCATTCCCAAGCGCTAGGGAAAACTTCGTTTGATACTGAATTTGAAAAGAATAAACAAATTCATTCCTTCGGTACATTTTCGGATGGAGACTCTCGCCTCCATTCTCCCGTTGATCAAGAGGAAGGACTACGCAATCTCGATAGATCTCAAAGATGCGTATTTCCATATTCCCATTCATCGCGCTTCGCGCGATCTTCTAGGGTTTTCCTTCCTCTCAGAGACTTTTCGCTTTCGCGCTCTTCCCTTCGGGCTGCGCCCAGCCCCTCGGGTTTTTACTCAGGTCGTAGCCGTGCTGGCAGTCTCACTGAGGCGACGCGGCCTTCGGCTATTTTGCTACCTGGACGATTGGCTTCTCCTAGCGGAGTCGCGCGATCGTTTGTTGGACGAGACTCGTTTGCTCGTCAATCTTACTCAAGACTTGGGTTTCCTAATAATTTGGGAAAAGTCAGTTAGTTCCTACTCGCAGCCCAGTTTTTCTGGGGGCTGTGTTGGACATTTGGAATCAGTTGGCTCGAGACAGGATTCTCACCATTGTCTCGGCAGCTCGCAAGCTCATGCTGGCCAGAAAGGTTCTTGCGCGAGGCAAGTCCTTCCGTACCCCCCTTCCGTCGATCTCGGTTTCGACGGACGCCTCTCGGTTGGGGTGGGGAGGACATTGCAATGGCAGCACGGTCGCGGGGGATTGGTCTCATCTTGGGACTCTTCCCCATATCAATGTCCTGGAGTTTATGGCAGTTCTTTTAACCCTGCTTCATTTCAGAAGTCGACTTTTCAGTCGTTCAGTTCTGATCCTCACGGACAATGTCACTGTGGCGGCTTATGTCAATCGGCAGGGAGGCACTCGTTCTGCTATCCTGAATGCCCTAGCAGCACAGCTGTGGAGGTGGTGTCGTCGCATGGCGATCACACCCGTGGCCTCTTTCATCCCCGGTCAGGAAAACCTCATTGCGGATTTTCTGTCATCCCCGGAACCTTCAGGGATTCGCCTTCCCTCCCTTCCAACTGATTCCGCGTGTCTTGCGGAAAATCAGGGAAGATCGGGCTCGGGTGCTTGTGATAGCTCCCTTTTGGCCCAGGAGGAGTTGGTTTCCGGAGCTAATGAGCCTTCTGGCGGCTCAACCGTTCCTTCTTCCGTTAAGAGCAGATCTGGTGTTGCAGCCCCTCTCGGGGATTCTTCACCACAATCCAGAGTCCCTTCATTTGACTGCTTGGCCCCTGTCAGGGAATCTGCAAGACAGTCGGGTCTCTCTGATAGAGCCGCGGACTTTTTAATGTCCAGTCGTAGGGTTTCTACTAGGGAAATTTATAATTCCCGTCTCTCGGTCTTTTTCCTTTGGTGTAAAGAGCGAAATCAAACCCCTTCTAAGGCTCCTATTGGTTCAATTGCGGATTTCCTAATCTCGTTATTTGACAAAGGGAGATCCATCTCTACTATCCGAGGCTACCGTTCGGCGATTGGGGCCATTCATTTGGGTTTCTCAGATGGTTCGGGGATTTCCAATTCCCCGCTATTGAGTGGTTTGATTCGGTCGTTCTTTCTGAAACGTCCTCCTTGTTCTAGGTTAGTACCGTCTTGGAGTCTGCCTAAGGTCCTGGAGGCCTTGGCGAAACCTTTTGAACCGTTAGGTGAAGCTTCGCTTCATCATCTTACGGTTAAGACGCTCTTTTTGGTAGCTATTGCCTCTGGGCAGAGGCGCAGTACTCTTCATGCTCTCTGTCTTACTCCTGGTCATGTTCGCTGGGAGAGAAAAGGCGTTAGATTGATTCCTAAGGCTTATTTTATTGCCAAGAATCAAACGGCTGCCTCTGGCCCTGTTGAGATTTTTCTTTGTCCGCTTTCTGGGTTTTCGTCAGTGCGCGAGGACAAAGTTTGGTGTCCTGTTAGGGCTCTCAAATGGTATATTGATAAGACTAAGTCTTATCGTAAGGATGATCAGTTGTTCCTGATCACTAGAGAGCCTTTTTCTCCTGCTTCTCTTGATTCCATTTCTAGATGGATTGTCGAGGCTATTAGGGCTGCTGGCACAGAGGCTCTTTTATCTGACAGTAAGCCTCATGCTCATGACACTCGTAGTGTCAGCACTTCTTGGGCTCTGTTTCAAGGTGTGGCGCTTGATATTTTGAAGGCTGCTTATTGGCGTTCGTCCAATTCCTTCATTTCTTGCTTCCTTAGGGATGTTCCCGCAGGTGAGGCTATGTTTGCGTCAGCCACCTTGAAGGCCGCTGTGTCTTCTTTGTAATCTTCGGTGTAATCCTATTCCCTTCTGCTTGAAACATGCCTCCCGGTCTTTGAGTTGGCGCTGGTCTGGCATAATAGGTATATATGATTTATTGCAGTAAATTTGTAAAATCAGCACTGATTTTCTTATTTACTATATAAATCTATATACCTACCTATGACCCTCCCTCCTTCCCCTCACCTTGCAAGCAACACGTTTCTACTTGGGGTTGCTCGCAAAAGAGGAAGATGGCCGTAGCGTGTTGACGCGCGTGAGTGGCGAAGGGGACAATAGGATTACGGGGGGTGCGCACAATATTGTGACTCATTTGTGTTAAATTCTCGAAGGGGTCCCGTAGTCAAGACTACTGGCATAATAGGTAGGTATATAGATTTATATAGTAAATAAGAAAATCAGTGCTGATTTTACAAGTTTATCTCTGTACCATTAACCTCTCACTATCCCTCTCCTTGCTCATCCTCTCTGTGTGTCTCTCTAGTTCTTGCGCTCTCCTCGAACACTTGGTTCTCTCACCCACACACACTTGAATTGTTTTACTTCGGCTCCCATCCCCCTCTATAAAAAATCACATTAAACACTGCTGCATTTTTCATATGAAGGGTATATTTTACACCCACAAGACATTAAAAGCATTTCATGTAGCATCTCATGCTCAGAAAGTATACATCTTGCATAATTTTAAGACATTTTTTTTCTCTCTCTCTCTAAAGCTCAACATTGTATTATCACCATTAGGCATGAATACATCAAAGTCAATACAGTGGAAACTCATTATAACGAGGTCCGTGGGACCATCAAACATACCTTGTTATAGCAGGAATCTCATTATATCAGGTTAAAAACACAAGAGAATATAAAGAGCTGGGACCAGGAATAGTACCTTGTTATATCAGGAATATTGTTATATCAGACCTCTTTATACTGGGTTTCTACTGTAATTAATTATTTACTACTTTCTTGATCAAATTACATGTAGATGACATTTTGAGAATGGACAGATTCCTGCTAACTGTAAAAACTGACATCAACCTTATTCCATAGAGCATATAACTTTCTTGGATTGATGAGGTACATGACAGATTGACAGATATTACTTTCTATCCTGTTGAAATGATACTCAAAGCTCTCAAGATTGTGTGAGGGTGTTTGGTTATTTTGCAGACATAACAAATCTCATCTGATTATGAACTCCTGGGTCTGAATTCAATTTCACTATCTGACGGAAGTCACTCCAGATTATGCCAGCTCATTATAATACAGACCAAAGAGCTATCTATTTGAACAGATCACATCTCTAGACTGAGTGCAGACTATCCTAGCTTAAGTTGTTTCCTTCTCCCTCAGTGAAAATGCTTTGAGTCTGAAGGAATGCTATCTGCTAGCATTTCCCTTCTGTTGTTATTACACTAGCTCTCACAGCACTAATAATGCTATCATATTCAAATCAATGGGTAGGGGATTAGTCTTCATCAACTCAACAAATTACATTTTCAATTCTGGCCTGAAAGCCACAGTAATGTTGAAAAAGTTGAGTTCTGGGGAGCGTTTCATTAAGCGTCTTGTCAGTGATTTTTACTGACAAATTTGCTCTCAGCCAATCAGATGCAAGGATTTCTGTAGCTTATAACAGTTGTCGGTAAAAATCACTGACACAATGCTTGATGAAACGCTCCCCTGGTCATGTGTTTATATTGTGAAAGACATTGGCTCAAAGCAATGCAGAGAGATTGATCATATATCTACGTAAGAATTAGTATATACTGTGATGTTTTGGGATCATTATGGGATCATCATAGTGATCAAAATGATAATTAACCTAATCTTGCTGAAAAACCACATGCACTGCACACAGAAATAGGTATATGTGATTGCACACACATGTGGTATGAATGTTTGGCCCGAACACTTCAGGTATTTGTCGTCATATTTCAAATATGAGGACATTTTGAAGAGCAATTCTTTTTGGCGGGACATTTCTACAATGATGCTCTTCAAAATTGACATCAAAGGAATGAGAAAACTCACAACTTATATTTCACCTTTCCACAACCTTCTCTTTGAGATCATAACTCTTCATTCATGAGCTACCTGTAATATAAATTTTGGAGGTAGCAAACTGCACATGATTGATAGTAGCTCAGCTACTTGCAAACAGCTGCATTTCTAATTTCCCATTACACGTATATATGAAAAGTCAAATACTTTCCCGGAGCATCACAAAATATCCTTGATAATACACTTTGTATAATTTGTAAATAATAATTGTGTCATGACCCATAGGACTGAAATTGTGCAATGAGTAGACAAACAGAAATACAGTTGTATGTTTTACCATTCACTATTTCTGCATTCACTTTCAATGTTGATTCATGATCTTATTAAATCAAATGTAGCCTACAAATTTTAAATGCCTTTTAGCCTTATTCATTCCACAAATTTTGTTAACAGAAATTTCTAAAATCTAATGCTGTATACTGGACTTGGTGGTAGTATATTTGCATCTAAGCCCAAAAGGTGAAGATAAAACATCTATGGTAAGCAGACATTGAAAGTGATCAAAACTTTGCCAAGTTTGTTATAGACATCTGGAAGGTTAAAACATTTTTGAATATTCAGAAAGGCAGAAAAAGAATCAATTGGATAAGAATGAAAGCTCATTTTACCCCATCAATTATGAGAAACTAGTATCGAATCCATGCAGTACTGATTACATTAATATCATTCTTTCTCCCATGAATCTCCATATTTGTTAACCATCCTACTTCTGTTGCGTGCACCTAGACTGAATTCGTCTTGGACCGGCTGCTGCTGCCTCGGCCTCTGCTGATCTTGCTGGGGAGCAGAGGCGGGTGGAGATCTTGGCTGATAATGACCAGGGAGGACCTGGGTATACTGCTGCGCATTCTTCGCCCGGTGGTGTTTTCGTAGCTCATCGTAGGTTCCTGTAAAATCCTGCTTTGAAGCGGCAGCGTCATCCCCATGCTTCGCATTGAGATCAGAATCAAAGGTATTGTCTATTCCTTTCACTTGACTTGTGTCTATATCCATGTTCAACCTTTGGTCGTGCCCTCCACTCCAAGGTGTGTCAGGTCTGAAGGCATCATCCATAGACATTTCTTCCTCAACTGGCGGTTCGCTGCTATACCCTGGTATCTGCATACCACCGAAACTGGAAGACGGCATGCCACCTCTGCCCCTACGCACCATCTCTGCAAAGGGGGAGTTTTCAAGCTTCAGGAACTTCTCACGACACTTCTGCACGTACAACATCTTGCCGATGACATAGCCACACATGGAAGCAAACATCACCTTGGGGACAGAACCGAAACGTTTGCTGGGGTTAAGGAGTCCTCTCTGAACAAGCAGGTGCGTTGACACTCCAGAAAAGGCTGCAATGGGGAAGGACCGGTACCAGAAACTTTCAAAGCGACACTCTTGTAAAGCCCGCTTCTCCTCATCTGTGAACTGATAACGGCCTTCTTTCATTTGTTTTTGAATGGCTGCATCCACGGGTGAAGCACTCTCAGGTGTGTTGTCAGAATATGTTGCCATGACTGATTCTGAAAGGAAAAACAAGAGACGTACAAAAACATACATGAAGAAGATTATTTTCTCCTTGACATATTATATGAACTTACTGGAAGCCCGACTTAAAATAGTCAACACTTTGTACTGGGGTCTATCTAATACAATAGTGTGCCCATACATATCTTTCACACATGATCAACCTTCACAGATGGTCAATATAATAAGATGTTGAAAATTTGGCACCATCAATGGAATAAGGAACCAACAATTACTTTCTTACAGAATTTTCTTTGAAATTGGGAAATTACGAATCTGTTGACCAAGTATTGAAAATTTCAGCAGTTTCTGCATTCAGTCCAAAAGAAAAAGAAAAAAAAAAGAATTTCTGACAAGATGTTATCAGAATTTTAAACAAAAAGTAGAACTAACTTATAGTATGACATTTCGCCTTGAATTGATGCAATTATCTTACCTTTGATCGCTATTCCAATAAATTTTCTAATAAATTTTCTAACACACATGCTTGAAGTTTGGACCCATTGCTTTCAAGACCATTTTCAATTGTTCTGCTTTGTGATCCAACATTGAATTTCAAGATCATGGTGCCTCCTGAAATCTTTGATGCACCAATTTATAGTGTAAAGTTCTTGTAGAATATGAGTCAGTATGGATCAAATATCACACTTTTAAGGCTGACTTAGTGTTTAGAATGAACGCAAAGTTCGGGCACTCCATTCATACATATAAGATAGAGTAAATATGTTCCGATAACTGCAGAAATTACTGCATTTTTCCAGTAGCTTCGGTATTAAGGTTATAAGAAATTCGACTCCAAATTATAACTGTAAAAAAGTAAATAAAACAAGCTCTTTGAAATGCCAGCGAGTGGCATGACAGTGCTCATGTTGTTAGGAATAATTTAAAGAGAAATTCTGCCGCAGCAGGTCAACATACGACATAGAAAATACATGAACAGTACAGGGGCCGTGGAGCGTTTTTGCAAGTGGGGGGGGGGGGGGGGGCAATGTCTGACTCTAAGGGTTCACATTCCATTGATTGACTTTATGATGGGGGACCTAAAGCTACGCACTTTGTTTTGTATGTGGAGCGCATATTCTCTCATAGACAACGCGTATTAAAAGTGGTGCGTAGCTTTAGGACCCCCTGCCATACACGGCAGTGTGTGTGTGTACACTCGATGACCGGTGGCTTATTTCACAAGAAGGCCAAAAAAAAAAAAGGCAATGTTATTGTTTCAATAAATAATATATAGTAGATCTAGTCGGTACATCTATCCACCTCAACCCCACCCCCCACCCCCGCAACATCATCACGCAATCTCATGAATCTCGAGCACACAGAGTCAGACAATAAACACAGACACACGCATTCATCTTGCTTCATCACTAGTCCGCCACTTCGCCCTCGGTACGGTCAATGCCGGCATCCAGTAGTACACCTAACTATTGTGGCTAGGGCCTAACTTTACTAGTATATGTAGGTCTATTACTATTAGTATTATCATGATATTAAACATGAACATGATGAACCAGACTGGTGTAGCTATACAAGCTCCTTGGCTTATCAATCTGGTACTGGGCCCACGGAGCTATACATTGGATCCTGTAGCAGTGTAGGGCATGCATGTGACGGACTGTATGAACACAAAAATCACACACATTAGAATCACACATTCCCATGCACGCTGGACCTTGGAAACCACCCTCGGCGTTTGCTGTGGTGGTTCAGGTCAAAATGGAATTTTCAAATTAAGAATATATTGTTAATAAGAACACTAATGTAAAGAAATTCGGCAGCGGGGATAGGATTCAGCTTACCTTTCGCATGTTACTGTAAGAATTGTCATTATCATGACAAAAGATGACCTCTAATTCTCTCGATGCAGCTGAGTCGGCGAGAGGTCAGCAGACTCTGCACTAGTCTAGGTTCTAGACGTTTTTAATTAATTATTTTGTCCGTAAAACCATGAAGCTATATGAGCCATACAAACCCGAAGTTGTGGGGAGAGTGAATCATGCACCGTTCTACGCTGGGTGCGCAGTGCGCACACACGTATGTACACACGGGTTTGTATAGCTCATATAGCTTCATGGTTTTACGGACAAAATAATTAAAATAACTAGTGCAGAGTCTGCTGACCTCTCGCCGACTCAGCTGCATCGAGAGAATTAGACTTTAGACTTAGAGGTCATCTTTTGTCATGATAATTCTTACAGCAACATGCGAAAGGTAAGCTGAATCCTATCCCCGCTGCCCAATTTACCTACTACCTAGGGATACCTAGGGAAGATACTGAACGCAGGCACTACGCCTCTATATTCAGTTCCAAGTTCTTTTTCCTCTTCAACAAGATGGCTGAATCGTTTCCTGGTGCAGGCGATTCATAATCATACTTAATGGGCTCATTTTTCCAGCACCTATTCAAAGCTACTTCAAAACTGTGCACACTTGGGCAGTTGGGGCAGTAATCAAATGGTGTCGTTGGAAAGATTATTCCATGGTCTGATGCCTGGTTTACGTATTCGTACATAGAATTAATAGAATTAGAAAGATGTACGGCTAGCCTAGGCCTATGGCTATGTAATTTCTTTACATAAGTGTTCTTAATAATAACATTAACAACCACCGAGGGTGGTTTCCAAGGACAAGGTCCAGCGTGCATGAGAATGTGTGATTCTAATGTGTGTGATTTTTGTGTTGATACAGTCCGTCACATGCATGCCCTACAGGCTACACTGCTACAGCCAGGATCCAATGTATAGCTCCGTAGGCCCAGTATGATCACTTCACCTAATACCGGCCAGACATAATACCGACCATTAAGCGTATCATGGCATCTAGCGGGCGTCTTGCAAATCAACCCATGGGACTCCGCGTAGAATGCCTAGCAACGTTTAGAACAGCCAAAATAGAGCAAGATGAGGAATAAAAACGTAATTATTATCAGTTTTTTGTTAATTTTTCATATTTTCATTAAAATAATCTCTTTTCATAAATTGCCATTGACTATGTGCAGGGGTCGGTAATTAAAACGCACTTCTCCCTCTATGCGTAAAATGAGATGACTCTATTGCAACGTCATTTCTACAAGAACGCGCAAGTATTATCGCACGTTAGTACCTGTATCTTGTTCCCCAGTATTTGGGTAATAGTCTGATGAATTTTCATTACGTTTCATGAAGAATCTTTGCCGTAGTCGTTGGAAACATCGTTAAGAGGTCGGTATTTAATAGGTAAAGGCATCAATACCACTAACCCCAGCATGCCCAGGGAGCTCCAACGCGCAGCGTTGGAGCCCCAGCCCAGGTACAAATATCCAAAGTCGTCCTCGCCCATTTTATGGCTAATCGCATCGCTTAATTTCAGCAGGTAAGATAGAAATTTGTACTTACACTTCAAGAGAATTACTGTAACTATCTAGCAGGCCCTTTGATTTTACGATTTAGCGATTGTTTTGATGAAAAAAATGGAATTTCCTCGCCGAGCCGATCTTTTCCCTGTACTGTACCGTCGATTCAAATGACGGCGCTAATGTGCTTTCGTACGCCAACGTAAATCACAGTTACGGAGGACTTTAAACAAGTCTATAATGAATAGGGTTAGGGTTAGGGTTAGGGTTAGGGTTAGGGTTAGGGTTAGGGTTAGGGTTTTCCAGAACACCAAAAAACAATCCACACTGACATACTGGTCGGTTAAATAGAACTAAAAAAAAAAAAAAAATTGAGGATACCATAATTGGTTGGATAATACATGCACTGATGCAGTCGCAAAATTCAGTGGACCTCATTGCCGTACGTCGAAGTTGACGGGGAATACAACCAAAAATTGTCCAAAATAACGATTTTCGGGGCAAAATATCTAATGACAGACACCAGAGAGGCGATATGATATTGTAGAGGGTCCAGTTAGGTGAAGTGATTAATTTGTAAGTGTGAAAACTGTGATTTACGTTGGCGTACGAAAGCACATTAGCGCCCAAATGACTCGATCGCACTGTGTCCAGTTCCATTTTTTTCATCAAAACAATCGTTAAATCGTAAAATCAAAGGGCCTGCTAGATAGTTACAGTAATTCTCTTGAAGTGTAAGTACAAATTTCTATCTTACCTGCCGAAATTAAGCGATGCGATTAGCCATAATATGGGCGAGGACGACTTTGGATATTTGTACCTGGGGCTCCAACGCTGCGCGTTGGAGCTCCCTGGGGTTACAATACCAGCACTAGCACTAGGCACTGTACCAGACTACCAGATTGATAAGCCAAGCCCAAGGAGCTCGTATATAGCTAGACCGAAATTTTCTGTCTCTCGTTCGTTAGCCTCTTATTTGGATAGGGTCTAAGTGAATGGCCGACCCTATCATGCCTATCCAAATAAGAGGCTAACGAACGAGAGACAGAAAATTTCGGTCTAGGCCTAGACTGGTGTGGGAGACACACGATAAAGTCACATGAATTTGTGTCTAGACTTCAACGTTTGCTTCTTCTAAGTTTTGTCATTGATACTTACGGGTATATCTTCCTGAAACTACTTTTGTGAGCTGTCCTGAATGAAGAAAAAAAATCGAGATTTTACGCCTCACGTTCGAAGTAATTCCCGGAACATATCAGACGATTCGAGGCACCACTTTGTGTGTACGGTATCGTTGAGGCGCTAATTCGTATAGCATAAACAACTCACCCAATTTGTCCCGGGTATTATTTTGTCATCACACGTACACAGTATAGATGAACAAAAATATAACACATAAAAGTCATACATTTGATGATATTAGGCTCTATATATATATATAGGTTTGGCCCTGGTGAGTAGATTCTATCACGTAGGCTATTCGTAGGCTCATCCATACAGTGTGCAGGCCAAAACGGAAAAATCCGTCTTTTTTTTCTGTCGCTCTCCTCAAGCATGCAGGAGAAGAATACTGCCCCGTGTGTATATAAAAAAAATGAATTTGCTTATGTGCGCAAACCTGACAATTTAACTTTCATCCACATAGCGTAGGGCGAATTTGAACCATGATCGAACAATGGTGTAGCAAAAGTCGATAATAGGCTAAGGAGTATTTTAATTGGGAGACGAAAAGAGTGAGGAACTGTGATGGAGGTATTCCTCTTCCAGAATTGGGGAACTGTTGAATTTTAAAATACATGTATCATTAAATTTTTTCTCGATCTCTCTCCCCCTCTCTGTCTTTCTCCTTTGCCACTTGTTTGTTGTTGCTTTGTTTTGAATGGGACATGTGCAGCTTATAATGAAAAGGCCAGCCATATCTGTGACAGCAAAAGCTCAAATAATCATGATCACCATTTTCACATCAGTGGCGTTTGCAGCATTGTGCCATCGTATTCCTTCGTTAGAAGGCCGAGAGGGGGCAGGGTGTCGATCCTGGGAGGCAGGGGGCAGTTTCCCCCAAAGAAAATATGAGGGACGAAGTGGCAAACATATCGTTTTGCCCCCCCCCCCCCCCCAATAAATCTGGAGGTGTAAAATAAATAAGGAAAAATTATTTTAAAAAAGAGATTTCAAAACAATGACATACAAAAGTTATTACATGTTCAGACTTCAATTTCGCCACGCGCTGTGCGCGCAAATTGTGTAATTTTCTTTGCTTCATGTATGTGGAGAAGCTGGTATAGGCGTTAAACAAATCGTGAAGGGTACTAAATTTTCGCATTTTAAACCCTCAAAAAATGTGTTTCTAATGCATTTATCCTGCTGATTGGGGGCGTATAAAGTTAATGATCATAATTTTCTTTCTTTTTCTTTCCCTCTTTTGCATTGTTTGCGCTCCCTACAAGTGCCATCCGGGGCATGTGCCCCCTGCCCCCGGCGTAGATACGCCACTGATCATGCTGATTGGGGGTAATTGTGCCTTTTAATTCACTGACATCACGACCCCCCCCCCCCCCCCCCTCCGGGTTGAGAAAATTTCGACCTCGGATCACCCTTATTCACAAATAATTTAAGGGCAGTCGGCTATCAAGCAATTCTTATCAATAAATTGTGTTCAGTAACCACAGTGGTCACCAACATAGGCTGCATAGGCTAGTCTATATGGGTCGCCTCCACTCTCACTCTAGAAATAAATTATGTCGATTAGAAACTGTCTAGAGATGCCACCTGTCAATAAATACCAGGCTAATTAGGTTTGCCTCATTAGGCATTGCATAGCCAACTTTATTATTTTCTTTTTATATGAATTACGGTATGTCACATTTGGTTTGTCAGGCTATGTTTAAATCTGCAAATGATCAACACAAACAGAAATAAATCCAATCAATCGAAACACTGTTTTCACCATCCATTATTCCTCATTTCTCTTCCTTTCAGAAGTAAAAGTAAAGATATCCCAAAGAATCAAATACCATGCGAAATTAGAGTGTCACTAAAAATTATAATCTTTATTTCATATCAGCATTTCGGCACTATACTAAATTCATTGCTTAGATCATTTTCATAATATAGACGGTACGAGGCTATAGGATCTGTAGATCATCACAACAAAAAATGAATAGTGTTATGAAACTAAATTTGATATTCATGAACATTTTATTATTATTCAACTTCATTAGCGCAATGTACATTGGTCTTGGGTGAGTAGTCATGAGATAGTTTGTAAAGTATGATATACATGTATATTACGCATTGCACAAATAATTTTAAAGACGAACAGTGGATAAGAATATCTTTAAACCAGTGGCGGCACCAGGATTTTTAAAGTGGGGGGGGGGCAAATGGGGGCAAAAGAAAGTGTTGGGGGCAAGGGCGGACAAACACATTTTCCACCCTTTTATTTTTTTTCACTCTGAAAATTATTGGGGGGCAACTGGGGGGGGGGGGAAAGCTTCTGACTGGGGGGCATTTGCCCCCATGCCCCCCCCCCCCCCCTTGGTGCCGCCACTGCTTTAAAC
Source organism: Heliocidaris erythrogramma (assembly GCA_025617745.1). Taxonomy (NCBI): domain Eukaryota; kingdom Metazoa; phylum Echinodermata; class Echinoidea; order Camarodonta; family Echinometridae; genus Heliocidaris; species Heliocidaris erythrogramma. The sequence goes on from CM046869.1 coordinate 24,695,002, forward strand.
ATCTCGACTTGCAATTTATCTGACTTGTTTTCTCTGATTTTGAGTATAAAGCAAAGATCGTCTTAAGGTCTGTCAGCATGGGGTCTCACATGCTTTATGAAAACTATGAAAATCCACGATTTCACGGTATTGTAATTCAAAGCACTCATTCTATATATTTGTCAAAGAGGGGAGGGACGAATTTCCCCTCATGCGGATCTCCTTTTTCTAATAAGCAATACAGCAACCGATGAGGGGCCATCTCAGTAGACTGACAGCCCACGAGACCGACATTTACAAAAGGTTCACAAAACCGACATCCCACGAGACCGATAGCCCACTATAAACCGACAGTCCACGAGACCGACAAAATATAGAAATACATAAGAAAGTATAACAGACCATGAAGCCGACAAAACAAAATATACATAAGAGAAGACAGAGAAATTTCGGTCTCGCGAGCCGTCGGTCTAGTACTACTACTATATCCTTACAAACTTGTGAGTTAGAAGACCCACAAGACCAGCACTGTCGACAATATCGGTCTCATGGCTGTAGCCACTGGTGAGCACGACAGGGAAGGGTGCGCACGTTCATCAACTAGTTACGCACTATTATACAATCCATTAATATTCAGAAAATGCATCCGACCGGAAGTAATTTACACACAAATACGAATAACAAAATAGAGTGTACTAAGAATACTCTTAAGAAACAAGTTGGCAAAAAGAGAAAGACAATGGTAAAAGTGATGAGTTATTTTCCTTGTTTAAAGTAACTGTTGTCAGTGTCACTTTACAATAAATAACATCCCTGTAAACTCTCATTCGCTTTCAAGACCAAACTGTTTGTTTGTTTGCTTTTGTTTGTTTGCAGATGCTTTTCTGCATTTATTTCATAATCAATGTAAACAACAGTTGTTTTCTAACGTAACATATACTGGATGAGGCGATAAACTTACACATAAATAATTGAGTGTTAAATCATGAATGCAAACCATCATACAGTGATAATAATATTATATACACGTACCAATAATACAGTGAGTATGGATATAATTCTATATAAAACATTTGATGATGTAGGTACAATTATTTACAAAATGCAGAGGGCAAAACTATGATAAGCAAATGCTTAAGACGATAGCAGCCCAAAATTGCATGCGTATAGATGAGGATTCAGGAAATATATATAGAAATAATTTGCCATATTGTAAATTCAAGAAAATTGCATACATTGAAATTCACTTATAACTCGCCATATTGTGATTTTAAGGGAATTGCATATATCTGTGCCGTGAGTGCGCTGGTGCAAAGTGCATATAGCTGGGGATTATGGTTTTGCAGAGAATGTAATTGTATGGAGGGAAATTGAGTTTGGTTTAAGGATAACAAGGGATACAGGACAATCAAGGGTCGATATTCAAAGCAATCATTCATGGTTGTAATTTAGCAGCAGATGTTTCTTCATTAGAGCTTTAAAAGAAAAATGAGAAGAGGCAGTTTTATATTTCCAGGTAGTGAGTTCCATATATCAGGACCATTGTGTCTAATAGTTTTTTGCGCTATGAATAGTCCGGGATTGTTCAAGTGAATATCAGAAGAATGACGAGTTGGATAGGAATGAATGCTAGAGTTTTGAGCGAAAGCATTTTGAAGAGTACTAGGTAGAGATTGTTTCGAGAATTTAAACATAAAAATAGCCGTTTGCAATACATGAATGTCATTTATTTTAAGTGTTGAGTTTGTAAAATAACGTATCTGTGTTTGCTAAATAGTGCGAAGACGTAAATGCGCAGCGCTTTTTTCTGGAGTAAAAGTAATGAGTTGATTCTTGTTTTGTAGGAATTTCCCCATGCCAGGTTACAGTAAAATAAATACGGATAAACTAGCGCATTATACAATATAAATAAGGATTTTTGGGGTAAACTGTCTTTTAGTTTGTTTAATATACCTACTCCTCTTGACATGTTAGATGATATATTATCAATGTGACTTTTTCCACGTTAAATTGGAATCTATTAACACCCCCAAGAATTTTGTTGAATTTTTACTAGTAAGGGTAACATAGTCAATTATTATATCGCCGTGGAAAAAAATTTGCTGAACTCGCAGTCTTAAAGTGTATGAAGTTAGTTTTGCTTATATTTAACGAAAGTTTATTGCATTTAAACCAATGGGATATATTGATTAATTGTGTATTAATTGTTTCAATTAATTCATTTAAATCCTTATGGGAATGAAATACATTAGTGTCATCTGCAAATATTATGATAATGATGGCGCAGAATGAACAATGTCGTTAACATAAATTAGAAAGAGGAGTGGACCCAAAATGGATCCTTGGGGAACGCCACATTTTATAGTGGATGTTTGTGATCTACAAATTGATATTGAACAAATTGGGATCTATTGGAAATGTAACTTTTAAACCAAGATAGGGTATTTCCCCTTATTCCATAATGCCTAAGCTTTTGTATTAGAACTGAATGATCACTGGTATTGAATGCTTTCGAAAGGTCCATAAAAATTCCAATTGTGTGCTCCTTTTTAGAGAGAGATTTAGTAATTTTATCAATTTATTCAAGGATTGCATAGTCAGTTGAAAGGTTCTTTCGGAATACATATTGGTTGGGAGTAAGTACATTATTTGTAGCCAAAAAAGAATATAATCTCTTGTAGCCAATTTTTTCCAGTATTTTGGATATGCTTGACAGTAAAGAAATCGGACGATAGTTACTTATTAAAGATGGATCATCTTTTTTGTGGATGGGAATTACTTATATTCCTGAGGAGAAGGATAAATTAAAGATGTGAGTGAGGGGAGATGTTATGTAATAAATAATTTGTTTTAGGAGATGAACGCTTATTTCATCATGTCCACTTGATTTTGTATCATTTAATAATCGGACAATTTCTAAAATCTCATGGTCATAAGTTGGATTAAAAAACAAAGAGGCGTTGTTATTGTTTGGAAGGTATTGGGAAAAATGCCCATGGTCTGTCTGAATTATTGATGCTTAATCTGGTCCAATATTTATAAAGAAATTGTTAAAAGAATGTGCTATTTCATCAGGGTTATTGATAACACGGTTATTATGAGTGAATTCTATTTTAGAGTGAGAGTCTTTCTGGCGACCGAGTATATTATTTACAGTTTTCCAAAGGGAACCCGTGTTATTTTTATTGTTTTCAATTGTTCGTGAGAAGTATAATTTACGAGAAATGCGGATAACTGCTGTTAATTTATTAGGGTATTTAGTGTATTTTGTATGATTCTCAGTATTTGGTTGACGTAGTGATTTTTTATATAAAATATTTCTAGTATGTATTGATTTAATAATTCCTCGTGTAATCCAAGGATGTTTACTACGGTTTTTATGTAACTTTATTTTTTGTAAAATGATGTTTTTGTTATAATAATATGAGAGCTTATTAATAAAAATTTCATAGGCTTTATTGACGTCATCTTTATAGCATACGTCGTGCCATGCTTCTTCATATATCATGAATAAATGCATCTATATTTTGTTTTGTTTCAGCCCTTTGCATTCGAAAACTATTTTTTTCTCCTTTACAATTTGCTTTACTCTAGTTATCATGAATACAGGAAGATGGTCAGAAATGTCATAATACAGTACACCATTGTCTTTATTAATAGGATCATTAGAGAAAATATTATCGATTATTGATTGTGTTGAGCTGGTAATTCTGGTTGGTTTATCGATATGTGAATGGAGAGAATGGGATGACAAGATGTTTATAAGTTGAAGGCTTGTGGTAACTGTGAGGGGTTGAAAAATCAATATTAAAGTCTCCTACAATGTATTTGAATTTGTTTTCTGTGGAAATTTTATCAAGGCAAACGTCTATACTTTGTAAAAATGATTCAGTTTTATTGTTTGGTGGTCTGTATACAACTCCAACTACTGTGTTTTTTGATTTACTATCTATCAGTTCTAGGAATAAGTCTTCAGCATCTTCAATGTGTATGTCCGGTCTTAGCTTATATTTTAAGTCTTTATGAATATAGACGGCTACCCCACCGCCTCTTCCAATCTGGCGATCTACTCGAAAGAGATCATAATTTGGAATATCATATATAGGTGGAGAATTATGATTCAACCACGTTTCCGTCAATGCGATTAGGGAAAACTGAAAATTTTTAAGGACTGACAGAAGTAAATTGAAATTATCAAAACCTTTGTTGAAGCTTCTAGTGTTTAGATGAATTAGACTAAGTCCATTTGTAGAAGTATCATTGTTTCCTGCATTTAAAGAATTAAACTTATATAGTGTTAAAATCCTCAGTTGTATAGTAATCACTATGAATATTCAAGGCCTGATTATCATCATTTTTTGTGGATAGATTGTGTGACGTTATCCTCAACTTATGCCCTGTTGTGCTGGACCATAACGACTTTAGTTATAAGCCTTTTGTATATTGGTTAATGAGTACATGTATAATACTTGAAAGGTTGGCTCACACGGCGTGTCATTTGCTGACGGTATGACAACGTAAGTGACTTTCACGGTCTTTTGCAGGTCATTGAAGGGTGATATCGTTTAAAAAGTGAAAAAAGAAAAAAGTTAAGTCCACTGCAATCATATCAATCATAAGCTTGGCCAAAGTATGTCAAGGTGTGGTGGGTATTGGGAGAGGATCATTGACATTTTCCGGGATCTGAAAATTGCTGATGACATTCAAAGATTTGCTCAAAATGATCTCCCCCCAAAAGAAAAAAAAAACACAACAAAACAAACAAAAAACAAACAAAAAACAAACAAAAACAAAGGACCGGATTCAAAATGATTAGCCTATATGCTCTGCATCGATCATCAGAGAAGAAGACAAGTAGACGACTTTTTGTTCTGTTTGCTTGATGGAGGGCGCGAGATTGGGTTATGTTGTACCTGATCGCACTGTTTCAGTGGTGATTGCTCTAGAGATTGAATAGTCGGGGTGATTTCAGTTGCTACAGCTGGACCATGTTGTTGCTCTGGTACTTTGTCCCGTGCAGGAGAAGTCCGCTCCTCTGGAGCTGCCTGTACCTCTGGAGTGTCCGGTTTTCCTGGAGCGGTCTTTTCCTCTCGATTTGGTATGGGTGGTGCCTCCGGAATGTATTGTTCTTGAACGACTGGAGTGGCTGGTTTCTCTTGGGTGACACTTTCCTCTTGCGTGGCCTGTATCTCAGGAGTAGCTTGTCCTTCGGAAGTGACGTTTCCCTCGGCTACCGGAGGTTCCCTGAGAGGCTCGATCTCACCTTTACTGGAAATACCAGAAGATGGTATGTCTCTTGTCTCGCTTGTCTCCGCTAATCCTACTTTGGGCGTAGGTATTGGCGACTGTTCTTCGCTCGTCTCCTTCATTTCATCCTGCTCCACAACAGACACCATCTCAAGCGTTGGCTGGGCATGTTCCTTGATCGTCTCGATGAGTTCTTCAAACTTTTCATCATCGAAGTTTGACTGAGTATTCTCCTTAGTGAAGTCAATGTAGAGAAGCTGGGTGAAGGTCATGCTCATTGGTCCTTCCGGTGGCCATGTCATCTCTTCAAGCAGCAGAGGAATGATGGGTTTGCGGAGTGCGTCAGAGAGACTGACCTCTCGCCTGCAGTTGGCAGAGAGTGCATACTTCTGAGTGACGCAGGAAACGACGACCTGTTAACAATAAAGAGAGAATCGTATTTTTCACGATTTTACATTTGAAAATAGACACCACTTGTCAATAGGTTCTGTTTTCTACAACTGAATAATCTTAGGAAGGGAAATATTTACAATAGAACGCCTTGAACTAGGGTATTGGCGTATGCATATACGATGATTGTGTAGTTATGAACGATAGTTGAGGTTTGTTGATCAGGGCCCGTCTTAATAAAGAATAGCGATTGATTGAAAATTAATTTGATATTAATAACAATTGCAACCCTGTACATAAGAGAAAAAGAGACTGTAAATGTGCGATTTGACTGGAGGACTTGCGATTAATTCGGATCAATTGCAATTCTTTATGGTACAAATGTCTACATAATAGTCTCAATTATAACCCCACCTCAGGTGATTTTGGGCTCCGATCTCCATTTTCAAATACGGTGATGGAGGGAGGTCTTGATGGTAACGGTAATTTCAAAAGGACATTTCTATCTATGTTTCAAACCTTTTGCCACTGTCTTACTGAGCTTTTATTTATATCATACCTTTGCATTTCTAACTCCCTTATCAATCTTGGAGTAGAGTGGATCCCCACCACCCATTTGATTAATATCCAACCAGCAGTGGTATCCCAAACTAGTGAGACGTGAGAACAGTCTCTTAATCTCAGGTTGCTTGCCCCATTGATAAGAGATGAATATGGACGGGTGTTCCGTGGAAACCTGAAAGGAGAGTATAATTTTTTTTTAAATCAGAAATTTCATACAAAAATAAGATTAGGTTATAGAAAAAGGAAGTAATATCAGAAAATCAATACAGCAAAAAATTAAAAGTAACAGTTTTAGTTTCATTATAGTCCTTATCATCTAAATGGCGGTCCTTACCACAGTTTGGCTCTGCTGCGCAGGTAAGCTCTTAGCTTCTTCAGATACCTTCTTGACAGTGACCGGTTTATTGTCCATCTGAGGAACCCAGTCACGGTACTCTGTAAAAACAGACAATGTAACAAAAGGAGGAAAAGGAGGAAAGGAATCAAATTATGATCTTGGTTGAAGACACTTAGTCATCCTACTGAAAGTAACCGGAGTGTCCCATTGGTCAAAGAACTGGTAAACTACAACTACATGTATGTATAAATTTGTGCTTTAGTTAAAGGGGTACTCCGGCCTGAAATTGATATGGATTGAATAAATAGAGTAAAATTAAACAAACAAATCACTGAAAATTTCATCGAAATCGGATGAAAAATAATGAAGTTATGGAATTTTTAAGTTTTGCATTATTTTGGTAAAACAGTGATATGCACGTCATCATGAATATGCAGTGAGTGAGCTGATGATGTCATATCCCCACTTTTTTCTTTTGTATTTTATTATATGAAATTGCAATTATTCAAATTTTCCCCTCCAAGCCTATAACTAAAAGGACTGACTCGTTATTTAATGTGTAAGTTTATCATTGCTGTAACTTATTTTGTTACAAGGGAGATATTTTTTTATAGATTATGAAGATTTCATATTATATAGGCCTAGTTAAAAAAGGAAAGTGGGAACGTGACATCATCAGCTCACTCATTACATATTCATGATGGCATGCATAGAACTGTTTCCCAAAATAATGCAAAACTTATAAAAATTCAATAACTTCGTTATTTTTTATCGGATTTCGATGAAATTTTCAGTGTTTTGCTTGTTTAATTTTACTCTGTTCATTCAAATAATATTATTTTCAGGCTGGAGTACCCCTTTAAAAACAGGTCAAGACTTTATTTTTTTGCACTTTTCTGAGAGAAAATGTTCTCTATCTGTTCATGATATTGTCTTCTTTCCTCTTCTCACGTTTAAGCCTAGATTTCATGTTGGATTATGATATGTACTGCAGTAAACTCATTATTGTCTCGTATCAATAAACTATTGTCCAACTACCTCAACGTCACTTTAACAGTTACACGAATACATTTAAGCAATAAATCATTGGCTTTTTGACTGTATCAGAAGCTATACATTATAATAAGAAATTATCAGAATACTAAATAGAACTATGTTTTGTTGCCGTACCATCAGATACCATGCTCTCGTCTGGAGAGGCGTGATAAGAAACCTGCCCAAGAAGTTCTGAAAACTTAGCGTCTTCCCAGAATTTCTCTCCTCTCACGTATTCCTTATCGTTGAAGAATTGGATGTAGAGAAGTTGTGCAAACAACATGCTCATGGCCCCTTGAGGAGGCCACTGTGTGTCATCTATGAGGATCGGGATGATTGGTTTATTCAGCAGGTTGGCAAGGTTTACCTTTATAACGAGATAATTAAATTAAAGACAACATAAGAGATGTCCCAAAAGACACGTTGCTTTGGTCTCGTGTATAGCATACATTAAAAGTTACTAGAGTGTCTCCATATATGCATATTGTGAATATGTTAAGAGTTAAGGTAGATGGTTAAGGTTTTGTTCAGAGTTAAGGTAGATGTAATAATTTCCTGACTTTGTATAATTTGACATTATTAAAGTATGAATAATCCGGTGAACCAAACTCGACTAGCACTTGTGCTAACTTTTGGTTCTCCCGTTAGCAACATTTTCAACTTCAAAGTTTCTGTATAATATAATAGTAAATCTTTCTTTTTTGGATATTTTTGACAATTCTATGAAGTATTTTGAGCCAAAATTATTTTTCGATCCTGAAAAATAACATGTTAATGTTGTCAGGTAATTTAAACATTTCTTAATTCCTGACTGCTTTTTTTCATATCTGTATGTCATCTCTATCCATGTTTATATTAAAGGGAAATCCAAACTTAATAGCAAGTTGCTTTGAAAGAAAGAGGAAAAATCAGAGAAGCAGTTTGGTGAAAGTTTAAACGAAATCGGACAAGCAATAAGAAAGTTATGAATTTTTGAAAGTTGTAATCACTATACATATGGGAATTTCAAATTGGCCGAATAGGTAATGTCACTGTGATGTAGCTGTGGACAACTCCTCCATTCGCTCCAACACATAAAATGACTAAAATGTCACTTTTTTCAAAATATTTTAACTAGTAGGATCTTTTTCTTTCATGAGGACCTATAACAATATGCTATCTCCAATATATTTTGAGTACTGCCCCGAGGGTAAAGGTGCTTCGGAGAAAACCGCAAATTAATGATAAATTTGTGTACGACAAATGGGAGAGTTGTCCACAAGTATGTCACAATCGACTCACCAAATTGCCAATTTGAGATTCGCATAGATGTAGTGATCTCATTTTTCAAACATACATAACTTTCTTATTCCTTGTCCGATTTCTTTCAAAATTTCACCATCCTTTTTTTCTTATTTTTCTGCTTTCACACAAATCAACTTATTACCAAGGTTGGATTGCCCTAGTATTCTATACATATAATGACAATCTTTATGTTATGTATACATGTATTGTAAATGTTTGTAAACATCAATTCATTCATGTAAATATGTTGTTAATAAAATCAAATCAAAAAAAAAAATAATAATAATAATAGGTGCAGGCATTCGCTACGTCCACGATACATATAAGTCTATCATGTGTGCTTGTTCGTGCAATTTCTGGCTATTGTAACATGGTGGCTGTGGTGATAATCATGTCTGTCGTGCGAGAGTGTTTGTGTATAAATTTCTAGCTACTTTGAAATGGTGGCAGCGGTGGGATAGAGGATTGTGTGTGGGTGTGAGGGTGTGTGTGTGTGTGTGTACAGTAAGCATAAATCTCCCCCGCACTTCCAAATTTCAACGAAAAAAATCACTTGTATTGATTGAGAAGATATACAATATATATGTGTTTATGCCTTGAGGTTAAATTGAAAATTCCATGGGCAGATTAAGCGTTATCGTTAGTATCACGCTTATATGAGAAGTTTCAGGGTACGATCAAATTTTTATATCGATTTTGCTGAAACTGTCTTCTATAAATTCCTTCACTAAAAGCCCGTATTATTTTATGCATAATCACACAATTTCAAAATTTAATTTTACCTCCTTATTGCAGTTCTCTGAGTTAGAGTATTTCTCTGTCACCATACAGAGTATCACCTTGGACGACCTCATGCCTTGGCTGATCTTAGCGAACAACTGATCTCCTCCACCCATCTGACCAATGTCCATCCAGCAAGGAAACCCTGCCATCTCTAGATGTTTCTTGATGGCTTTCACTTCGGACTGGTGATCCCACTGGTAGCTCAGGAATACTGTCGGGGGCTTTTCCGACTGGTCAGGAGATACCTGAGGCACTAGCAGTTCTGGTTCGTAAAGAGTGAATTGTTCCTTTATTTACAAGTTTCTATTCGTGCTATTCGGGATATTTCAAGACGTTCATGGAGTTATTCCAACTCACATGGTTGTACCGCAAACATTTTTTCTGAAAGACGTTCGTCATTTTCCAGGAATACTGTGTTCTGCGTTTCCATAGGAATTGCACATTCATTTATACTGTAAGAATTTTCAACCCAAAAACGGCCATGACCCAGTACACAGCAGTGACAGCACCCCCCCCCCCCCCCCCCCCCCCGTCGGAAAATAATTATTAATGAACATTCAAGTTCGTCGTATAAACTATAGGGGAGGATTACCATGAAGAAGTGACTAAAGGAAGTTCTGATCTTAAACACTGTTAAAGCGTCCTTTATCTCCATACAGAAAGAATGTTATTTTCCAACCTGCTTCTTCTAGAGACTGCGTGACGACTTCTGCTGCATCAGTTCTTCCCATATCTTCCAGCGCACTGAGTATAGCGTAGGTGGCGTCGCTGCTCTTGTGAGTCGTGTACCACTCAGCCAGGATTGCCATGGTAGGATCAGGTGATAGGGCCCAGTTGCGGATGTCTTCACCGGAATAGCCAAGACGAACGGCCAGGAATCTCCAGTCGTGCTCATGCTCGGGGTTTAACAGCTTCGAGACGTCACGTGACCATTTAGGTGCATTGGTAATCGTCTGTGGTATGAAGAAAATTCAAATGTTGTTTACTTCTTAAATAATGCATGGCACGAATATCAGAAAGAATACTCCTTGTTGGTCTTTCATCTTTCATATATTAGTATGACTGCCTTTACAACTGGATCTGAAGTCTCAAAATGAAGTAAGAATCGTTTAAACAACAGACATTCTTAATTACCTTGTGGTCAATCTCCTCAACCTTCTCCACCGTCTCATCCACGACTTCTTTTAGCTCATCAAGCCTTTCGCCTTGCTCGTTGACCTCGTTCTTCACATTCTGGATCTCGTCACCCTGCTCCGCCACGGTCTCGTCGATTCTCGTGATGTCGTTTTCCGCGTTCGTCACTCGTGAGTCTAAGTTGCTGATGTCTTCTCGCTGTTCTGCCACTTCTTCACTGAGACCACGAAGACTGAAAGAGAATGGGTTTCAAAGGTATATGCAAGCGAGTCTTCTACGTATTTAAGAAGTTAGTACATTGGCGTTATAGCTTGGAAGACGGAAATGAATTAAAATGCCTCTTTAGTAAACCAGTTATTGATCAAGATATGACGGTAATTACATTGTCAGTCTTGCCAGTCTACTTGAATGTCCCGGAACACAAGGCCATGAATTTGATGCAACGACATAATTACCAAGGTATATTCCGACGTCTCTATACTGGGTAGCTTTTTACCAACATTAACAAATTTCAGCAGTCTACCCGTTTATAAAGATAGCTAATCAAGAACCATCTAGATTTACCTTCTGTCATCTAAGAAATCTATCAAGGACAGGATCATGTCCGGTACCCCCGTCTGTTGACATGTCTTCAAACTCTCAATCTTTGGTCGATACACGGCTAGACATTCCTTGTGTGCCTGACCTATCCTCTTCACCTCCATTAGGATGACGCAGATCCACATGGGATCGATGCTTTCCACTTTGCCGAACAAGATCTTTAAACATTTTTCTGCCGCTTCCTAAATAAGCAAGGATGAGGTCATTCATAATGTATTAGTTTATCGAGATGCAGATCCGAGATACTACTAAGCACTTCTTTTTAAAACTGTCTTCTTTCTTCTTCTTCTTCTCTCTCTCTCTCTCTCTCTCGGTCCCCTTCCCACTCTTTTTATATCTCTCTCATCTTTTCTATGTTTCTACGTGTCCATTAGACACTTCCACGATACATGCTCCGGCGACAACAGCTTGGTGGTGAATATCCTACACTAACTAATATCCTATCTTCAACCCTGGACTAAGACCTAACCCTAAACCCAAACTAAAAGTCAATTGCAACCCTATTTTTAAGGACTTCCAAGGACTGCCACAAGATTGAAAATACAACGTACGGACTTCGGTAAACTAAGTGGTTCTGGGCCCCATTTCATAAAGCCTGTTACTTAGAACATGTTGCAATAACTGATATAATCTACTAAAATCTTTGCATCTGGATTGCTGAGAGCAAGTGTGTTATATAACATTAAAAGTTGTTATTGAAAACAAGTTTTATGAAACAGGGCCCTGATGCATTCAACTGTACCTTGTTGATTCGCCCGACGTTGGCAATAGTCTTGCAGGCAGAAGCTACTGTGTAAGGGTTCTGTTCCCAGGCTTCAAGACACCTATCTATACGCTTGACAAATGCCTCTGCGTGCTTTAGGGAGATGTTCGCCAGAGTCATGAAGCACACTGCTGCCAAAGAGTTATTGCAGACGTCCTCAAACATCATGTCGATGTGAGGTACTAAAACCTTGCGGAAAAAGAACGTAAGAAATTTAATCAATTAAGTTTTAATTATGATTATAACTCACTTTTGGGAGAGGTGTGAACCCGTTTTCATCCATCGTCATGATCAATCAACAGCAGAAATACAAGATTATTTATATTTAGTACATGGTTACGTTTTCAGTGCGTTCATATATCATTTATTAACAATCTAAGCAGAAATATTTGGATTGCGAATATTTCTCTGAAATCACTTTTTACTATCAACTATAAAGTTATAACATAACAATGTAGTATACTACATTGTAATTTGTATGTTACAGAGTGTACCTATTATACCATTTTTATGCCTCCGCCCACCGTAGGTGGTGCCGGAGGCATTGTGTTTTTGGGTCGTCCGTCCGTCCGTCCCCTTTTCGTTCTCGCGATAACTTGAAAACCTTTTGGCGGATCAGCTTGTAACTTGGCCCATGTATGCATATGGGAGGGACGATGAACTGATTAGATTTTGGGGTCTCAAGGTCAAAGGTCAAAGGTCATAGAGGTCATTATATATATATAAATGGTTCGTTCTTGTGATAACTTAGGAGCCATTTGGCGGATCAGCTTGTAACTTGGCCCATGTATGCATATGGGAGGTACGATGAACTGATTAGATTTTAGGGTCTCAAGGTCAAAGTTCAAAGGTCATAGAGGTCATTATATACATAGAAATGGTTCGTGATGTATGGAGTCTATAGGCCTACCTATTTTAGAAATTTCTAGGGGACAGTGGTCTATTTGCTATAAAATATCTATTTCCTCGGTGTATTTGATGATTGTGGTGCCGGAGGCATTATGTTTTTGGGTCGTCCGTCCGTCCGTCCCCTTTTCGTTCTCGCGATAACTTGAAAACCGTTTGGCGGATCAGCTTGTTACTTGGCCCATGTATGCATATGGGAGGGACGATGAACTGATTAGATTTTGGGGTCTCAAGGTCAAAGGTCACAGAGCGACAGAGGTAAATATGTACATAAAAATGGTTAGTTCTCGCAATAATTGAAGAACTTTTTGACAGATCAGCTTCTAACCTGGTTCATGTTTGCATATGGGAGGGACGAACTGATTAGATTTTGTGGTCTCATGGTCAAAGGTCATAGAGGTCATTATATACATAAAAATGGTTATTTCTCGCAATAACTTACTGCGAGAACAAGGAGTTCTCGCAATAATTGAAGAACTGTTTGACAGATCAGCTTCTAACCTGGCCCATGTTTGCATATGGGAGGAACGATGAACTGATTAGATTTTAGGGTCTCAAGGTCAAAGTTCAAAGGTCATAGAGGTCATTATATACATAAAAATGGTTCGTGATGTATGGAGTCTAGGCCTACCTATTTTAGAAATTTCTAGGGGACAGTGGTCTATTTGCTATAAAATATCTATTTCCTCTGTGTATTTGATGATTGTAAGTCATCAATGGTAAGTTTTTTATTTGAAAATGAAATGAAATAAATTTTCTGTCTCCTGTGCATTTTAAGTGAAAAGATTTGTCATTTTGTTGGACCAATCCTTTTTAGATGTATGCCATACATTTCCAATCTGGTGATGGCGGAGGCATAAATTCCGACAGTGCACGGTCGAAGATTCATCTAGTTTTAAAATGTCGCAACACTGTGTTAATCATTTGAATGCTTATGATTTTCAATCGGAATTGGAAATAAATGATACATTGATCTTGATAGGCCTACTCTGGTGATCATATACGGCTGCAGTTTTATGCAACATGGTCTATATGATCATATTGATTCACGCACACACACACAGACTCACTCAATTACGTTAAAATTTATGACACTTTGGATATAAATCAGATGGAAGTACAAAAAAAATCATACCTCTGCATTTGTTTTGCTGACTTCATCAAGCAGCATGTAGAGATATGCCTTGTCATTTCTTGTCATATCTTCCATCTTTCCGGCGATACGGTCCATTCGTGACAGGATTACTTCCGGTGTACACTGGAATATACTCTTTAAAGCCACTTTGAAAAGACACATAACGAAAACTTGTTTATCATCATACCCGGTCATCATGTAGCACCGAGCTAAAACAAAACTGACATAAATTTTAGCAGTATGGTTCTTAGCATACAGGGAATGAAGAAACAGAGGAATGGTCTCTTATCAAGAATCTTATCATGAACAACACAGAAGTACACTTTCTTAATATTCTTGTATGCTTTAATATGTCATTTGTTCCATATTCTATGAAAGTGTACGTGTCAGAATGCTCTTGGAATCGTACATGCATCGGGACGGCTTTCTCTCAACTATCATCGCTGGACATCTCACCCTAAGGGACAACTCTCGTCCAACCAAATGAACGTACTTACTGCCAATGGATCTGCCATCGCATCTATTGTCCAGAAATGCATCAGCTATATCGTCCCCATAAGGAGTCAGTAGTTCACCGTTCTGATATATTATCCCTATGGCTGACCAAGCAGCGCTTTCCAAGTCACTGACGTCACATGTTAAAAGCTTCACCACATAGGGCACGAGGTCCTGAATAAGATTGACCTTTTCACTGTTCTGAATTAAATAAGAAATCAGTATACTGGGCGTTTCAATGAAAAGAAAACCCAACTCTGAAAAATTCTTTTAAATTTTTTTACCAGTAATGGAATTCATATGTAATTCGTCATTCCTGTCGGTGTTGCATTCTAATGTGAGAAGTTTAAAAAAGAATATTGAGAAATTGCAATAATGTTTATATGATGTCAATACTTGTTTTTCAGTGATAGGAGTTACGGAAACATGGTTAGGAGATGATGAAAAACTCTTGCCAGTTGGTTCTTTTGATGGATATAGTTTTGTTGGAAAAGGTAGAAGTCATCGCCCTGGTAGTGGAGTTGGCATTTTTGTAAAGGAGTCATTAAAATATAGAATATGTGAAGAATTGCAAATATTTTTAAATGAATTAGAAAGTATATTTATTGAGCTGTTTTTTTTAACAAGAAGAGTGTCATTTTTAGTGTCATTTTTAACAAGAAGAGTGTCATTGTTGGTGTAGTTTACAGACCACCTGGACAATCAGTTTTTGCCTTTAAGGATTCTTTTGAACCAATCGTCTTTAAACTTGTGAATGAACACAAACCCTGTTATATAATGGGAGATTTCAATATTAATCATTTTGTAGGTGATGAGATGCTGTCTAATGATTTTTTACAATTTATGAATTCATATTCTTTTTTTATATTTGTGTATATGAATTCATATTCTTTCTATCCTGTAATATCTAAACCAACAAGAATTACCATTGAAACATCAACTCTGTTGGATAATATTTTTGTGAATAACACATGGAATGTATCTGGCATTATTACTTACCCAGTAAGTGACCATATGCCTATATTTTTGTTTACTGATTTCAATATAAATTCAAACAAAATGCCACACTGAAACCAGGTGCAAGGAATATTAATGAAGAAAGTTTAATATCTTTTTGTATTGAGTAATTGAGTAAAGTTAAATGGGACTATCTTCGGAATAGCTCAGTCACTGATGCTAACCAGTTGTATAATTTATTGTTTAATGTTTTTGGTTCTCTGTATGACATATGTTTTCCAAAACAAAAACCCAAGTAAGAAGAAAATAAATTTGTGGTTTGATCATAATCTGAAAAAGCTCTGTCGTAAGTAAAATACTTTGTATCATAAATTTATAAAGAATCCAACCCCATATAGAGAAAGTGTTTACAAGAAACAAAGGAATATTGTAAATAATGCTATTAGGAATGCAAAACGTGCTTACTATGAAAAGAAATTTTATGGCCAAAGAAATGATTTAAAAGGAACATGGCGTGTTATAAATAATATTTTAAAACACAAAAGGAAAGTTGACTGCCCATCGATTGTAAAAGATGAAAAATATATTGAGGAACCAGTAGATGTAATACAATTGTTCAACGAGTATTTTGTTTCTATCGGTAAGAATATTGCGAACACTCAGTCTTGTCCTTCCACAAACCCTATTGAGTTTTTGAATGGTGATTACCCGGATTCTTTATTTTTTACATGTATAACGGAAACGGATTTAATTAATGTGGCATTAAGTTTAAAAGAAGGTAAAAGTCCATGATATGATGATGTAGATACCAAGGTTTTAAAGAAATGTATACATATTGTAGCACCAGTGTTAACTCATATTTTCAATGTATCTTTACAGACAGGATGCCTTCCAGATGCCTTGAAAGTTGCCAAAGTCTTGCCAATATTCAAAAAGGGAGATAAATCATTGCTTACAAATTATCGTCCAGTGTCTCTTCTGTCTGTTTTCAATAAATTATTTGAAAAATTGATATATGCAAAGTTAATATCCTTTATCTGTAAACACAATATATTATATAATAGACAGTTT
The DNA here is from genome assembly GCA_025617745.1 of Heliocidaris erythrogramma. NCBI lineage: Eukaryota > Metazoa > Echinodermata > Echinoidea > Camarodonta > Echinometridae > Heliocidaris > Heliocidaris erythrogramma. The sequence continues at coordinate 24,711,682 of CM046869.1, forward strand.
GGGTTCCGCTCTGGACATTCCACATCTATGGCTTTATTGGAGTTTACTGAATATCTCAACACAGCTTTTGAAAATGAACATATTGGCTTGGGCATTTTTTTTTTTGATCTTTCGAAGGCATTCGATTCCATTCGATTCCATTGATCATAATATCTTGTTGCAGAAATTGAAATTTTATGGTATAAGAGGAATTCCTTTAGAGTGGATAAGGAGCTACTTCTCTCATAGAAAACAATTTACTGAAATGCACGCTAACAGACCAAAGATAGCCAAATGCGATTCGGCGATTGGACTCCACTTGCTGAACAATCCAGCTTGCGCACAAAGCTATGATGACGATCAATTCTCAATTATGTCCTGGGCCAGAAGCTCAGCGCATTTACGCTTTCTGGAAGCCGCTTACATTCAATCTCATGAACCTCTTCTCTGCAGACAAAAGGAGTTCGTCCACGCTTTGCGATTGTTCTGAAATTACGGCGTCTAGGTTGCGTCCGGGTTCACCGTGTATAATATAGTTGATTTCAAGTAATTTGTTATATACCTGCGTGATAACCTGATGAGTGCAGGTCGAAAAGCTTCGTTATCATGTCTCTTTTTCGTGCCATATAGAAAACAATTTGTTTGTTAATTCCACATTTTTAACAATCTCGGCAGGTGTTCCTCAGGGGTCAATACTGCGTCCGCTTTTATTTTTACTCTATATCAACGATGTTCAATACGTGAGCGAAAAAAATTGTCCAGTTATATACTGAACTACAAAAGAAACGTCGCACTTTTCAAATTGATATCTTTTACACATGATATTGGAATTTGATACGTAAAATCACATTTTATGCTTTTTTAACATCACAGATATGGCATTGACCGTCCATAACACATCATCATAACAAAATGTGATTTCTGTGTAGGATTAAAACTCATATCCTTTCCGTGAACATGGTAGTGCACTCGAGCGCAGCTTTTTGAAAAGCATGATGCACATGCACATCCTCTATCCAGTGGGTTTAAAAGGGACCCAAAACCTTCATCCTGTCATTCGTTTCCTGAGCGCTGTCACCATGCCACGTCTGACTCGAAACCAGAGGGAACAAGCCATCGGACGTCTTCATGCTGGCCAACGTCCTAGAGTCATTGCCAACGACTTCAATGCAGCGTTCGGACAGTAGAGAGACTGCGGGAGCGATACAATGCAACCAACAGCACGTCAAGATCGCCATCTTCACCGGGACCACTTGCAGGATCGCTTCCGCAGAGCAACAGAATCGGCTCTACAGACTATTGGCACACACAACAGACCAATTTCTGCAGCAACTGTTCGTCGTCGGCTGAGAAGCTTCAACTTGTCTTGTCGGCGTCCTGCTCGGGGCCCTATCCTCACCGTTCGACATCGTCGGGAACGTCTCCTGTGGGCCCAACAACGTCAGAACTGGCGCTATCAACGACGAGAGTCGTTATTGCACATCTGTACTTGTTAATCAAAACAAAGCAAAACATTTTCTCAGTTTTCACTCTTGAATAAAGAATATGTCTCATTGTAAATAAAACAGTTTCAAACACATACATGTGCGACGTTTCTTTTGCAGTTCAGTATATTTACAGATGACACAAATCTTTTTGTGTCAGGTAAAACTATCAGTGCAATATCAACTATAGTTTCTTAAGAATTACCTAAAATAGAACTCTGGTTTTCGGAAAACAAATTACTCATAAATTCCAAAAAGACCAACTATATGATATTTAAGCAGAAAAAACTTTTAGGTAATATAGGTGATATCAAAAATCAATAACCATAATTGCAGGTTTTTAATATCATATTTCTTGGAGTAACACTCGATGACAGACTAACATGGTCTTCTCATATATAAATGACATCTCGAGGAAAATCTCTCGTGCAATTGGTGTACTCTATAGAATAAGACATTTCATTCCTTTGAAAATATTGATAAATATATATAATGCAATTATTTTACCTCATATATCCTATTGTACTTTGATATGGGGAAACTGTGCGAAAAATTTATTAACTCAGGTTTATGTTGTGCAGAAAAGAGCATTACGAGCAATAACAAATTCTCACCCTAGAACTCCTTCGGAACCACTTTTTCTGAAATTTAAGATACTCACAATTTTCCAAATATACAAATTACAAGCTGCATTATTTATGTATATGTATAAGAATAATTTGTTACCTCCCATTTTTGATAATATGTTTAAAACTGCAAAGGATGTTCATACACATTTCACAAGACATGCAAATGACTTGTATATCCCCATGTTAAAATACCAAACTTCACGTAAATCTGTCAAATACTCTGGTGTAACATTGTGGAATGCCACACCGACTGAAATTAAAAAGTGCCTATCTCTTGCCTCTTTTAAACGAAAATATGGTCATTATCTCATGAATGAACTTAATGAATCAACTTAATCTTATTTAACCTGTATCAATACCCAATCCCACTTATTACCCATTTATTTACCTTCGTTTCTTTTATTATAATTTACTTACTGTGGTTACGAGGAGCCCAGCCTTTGAAAGGCCAATGGCCTCTGCTGGCTCCTTCAAATTCTTGTATTTTATTTATGTATTTTATATATGCATGACTTTTAATGTAACTGAATATACAAATTGTTAATGTTTTTATGAGAATTTGAAAATAAATGAAATGAAATATCGTCTGAAAAAAAAAATTCATATGCTTTCCAGTGATACATTGGTTATTTTCCCAGGATCATGCGTGATTGAACATCACTGTCTTCAAATTGTTTGTCAATAACTTCTTTGGTTCACTTTCTTGTAAAACACAATAGGCATGATGTTAGGGATGCCTTTTGTCAAACGGTCTGGGTTCTCCAATTCTCTCCATGGTTTTTGTGTTGATGAGATGTTATCCATCCATGCTTCATGGCGGTTTAACAGAGTTTAACAAGTTTGTATACCAAATTTTTGTCAAGACCAGCGTGACCCCCCCCCCCCCCCCCCCCCAAAAAAAAAAAAAAAAAAAAAAAAAAAAAATTAAGGAACTCATACTGGGGCTTAAAAACTTGCTTTTACTGATTTTCTCAAATGTCTGTTTTCCAGTATGAACAATTGGCAAAAAAACAAAAAAAAACCCAAACATGTTCAAGTTCAAGTTCAAGTTCAAGTTCGCTTTATTTTCATATTCACATTTCACATTTCACATTTCATTTTAATACATGTTGTCGGTTTGTTACAAGAATTAATAATGATAAAAATAATACAGTGTTTATGTAATAAACATAAGTACATAAAATATATTATATCACTTTAGATTACTTGTCGTAACTTATAAATAATGACTAACAAAATGAGAAATGAGAATATGAAGGAGCCTAAAGTAAAAGCAAAGCTTGTTGGTTATAGGCTCCAGAGAGCAATACAATATAAGTCTTACACGGCTGTGCGAAAGAACAAGAAATAGTTGAAGATAGGTTTAAGTAAAACAACTACATGTATTATTAAAAGTTTCATCAAATGTTGCGTGAATAATCAGTGAAAGATACTTAACTGCAAATAAAAAAGTTAATTATAGATTTTAGCACGGAAAAGCATATAGTTATCGATAGGAAATTGATAATTGCATAATCGCTATAATGTATACAACACCCATGCGCAATGGCAATGTCGAAAGTCATAACGAGAATATGTCGTGATTACTATGTACGTAAATATGTATATTAATTAAATTTATCTACTACAGCGAAAAAAGCTGAGATATGAGGGCAAAATTTCGGTATTAGATTGAATAAATTTTTAAAAAGGGAGAGAAGGAATGTAGGCATATCCTCTCTGAAGATTAATTAAGCCAATCCCTAATTTAAATCCTACACCAAGCAATAAACCTATAACCCTGATCCTAACCCTAAACCTAACCTACAACCCAATTGGAATTATAAAAAGCCTAACCTGATTATCTCTGTAGAAATAAAGGAAAAATGTGCAAAATTGTCGGATAATCATTTAACGAACTTACCTTCATGAAGAAACGATTGATGATGTTTCGGAGAATACCTCCATGTATCGAGAGTGGCGTCTGTTCGCCATCGAGTTCCTGTTCCAGACAGTATTCCATGAGACTCTTTAAATGAGGCACGCTTGTTTTCCTGCGGTAAAACGATATGAAAGTTAGACTACAGACAACGAGACGAATATCTCAGTCTGGTGAACCCCAGAAAAGTTGACGGAAGGACCACGAGACGGACAGCATGCGAGACCGACATGTAGGTTTCGTGGGCCTTCTCTCAAATTTTCTGAGGGTTCACTACAACGACATTGCCGGCCTCGTGGGTTGTACATGTATATAGTCTGTCGACAAGGATGTCCCGGATAGCTATGAAGAGGATATAGACATGTCCAAGTATTTGGTCACTTGCTGTCCCATGCATCACCAAGAATTACGAAAAATAAGCGAAACTATAAATATCGCAAATGCCAATTCTCTTGTTGTTTGATCGATTCAAGCTCTAATATATATATTATCTGTGGAAAAGACAAGTCACTGAATATTAGAAGAACTTTGCAAAATAATATGAGAATTGCTAACATGGTGAACTTTGGAGTTGGTATTTAAATTCCCTGAAATATGCACCCCCAAATAATGTAAGAATTGGTGATATGTTTTTACTTTATTGTTCAACAGACTATAGGAACACGTATTTTGGAGTGATTTAAAGGCTCCTGAGCTCTAGGCCACACTGATATAACCGACCTAAGCAATTTAAATATTAAAAAGAAAGAATTCCATTATACTATAGATATTTCAGAGCTCTTTATAGGCAAATTACTATGTTACAATTTTTGACAGTTAAACAAGAGCTTTGTTATACTCACCATGATCAAAATAAGAGAGGGGCGTGACACTGTATTTATCTTTTTTTATTGTTATCAGTAGATATCACAATATAGGCACAGTGGCACCTATTATTGTATGGAGACCTGGTCTCTTGCCTTTCGGCTTTTGGAAGGTTTTTTTTTCTTTCCCTTTTTTTTTTAAAACCACAATTCAAATAGAAGGTTTAATTTAAATTTATTTTGAGGTGTCTTGAAACTTCTTAACCTATGACATAGTCCGTTTATAGAAAGTGTAAGGAAACTTGCTTGTGTTCCTTTTTTCCGCTCAGAGTTTGGTCTTAAGCAGTTGTATTATGAAGGGCGCGACGCTGTGTATATCTTTTTAACTTCAATTATTTGTTTCCAAAAGGGAGAAGGATTTTTACCAATGGAATCTTTTATTCAGCCATATTTTATTAGCTGCAGAGTACAGGAAAACAAACCTGTTTTCTCTATTTATCAATTGCTTTAGATTGTTTTTGGTGTAAAATGACAGTGAATGATTATATTAGTCAGTTCTTTATTCTTTATTCAAAATAAAATCTTATGTGTTCATTGTTTCATCAGTCTTCAGTCGATCGCATGATCCTGCTGTTCTGAAGATACAAAAAAGGCTTTTCCCCACTTTTCTCTCTATCCTCCGATTGTAATATTGGAAATTTGTCTAAGCATCCAACCGCATATCAGTACAATGTATATCTTGACGACTAGTAACCGAAATTAGTTTGGAAAATGTGACATGGGCGTAAGGGGATATTTTCGCTCCTGGGGGACGTCTCCTTTATTTTGCTAAACATTGTCGACATGAATGATTCCATTTCCTCGAGAGCGAGAAATAAATTTATTGGACCTGCGGGCATTCGTACTCCGCGCGCGGTGGCGGGCTCTGAAACCAGCCCCTGCCTCGTAAGGCAATAATTGTGAATGACGACAGGGCTGTATTTCCTCCACTGCACTCCGATCTCTCTCATTTTCTCTCCCTCCGAGCTCCGGCCAGCCCCTCCTTCCCGATCCCTTACACAACGTCTAGTACGTCTCTAGTATAGAGCTGATCGTATGGATTGTTGTTTCGTCCATGTTTCAAAATGTGCGACCTCCCCTTCCCCCTTTTAAATGCCTTTTCATTTGTTTCCTCTTTCTCTTTCTTTCTTGTCGGGCAAAAACATTTGTTATTTATGTATGTAGGATTACCACGCAATAATCAAAATTTGGTAATTCTCCTCACACACGATGTCGCGACTACCCCAGCGACCGCCCGCCGGCCAGGCCAGGCAATCGACAGGCTAGGCTAGGCCCTTGCCGGCCCACGGGATGAGCTCCAGCGCTCAAGCTTTCTCTCGCGCGCGATAGTATTGCCGAGTTATCAATCCTTGGTATTGCAAGCCCTGTCAGCATTACAACCCACAGCGGCAGGCCAATTTAAAGGACAAGTAACCCCACGTGATATTCTAGATGCACCTATTGTCTGCTACGTCTTTCCATGGAGGCTGCCATTTTGTGCATGACACGGATCATTAGGTACCATATGCATTGATAATAGCCTACCTTTACAACAGATACGTCGCTTTGTTCTGATTGTATTACGATTGTTATTGGCCATGGGCCTAGATAATTGACGACCCATGAGTTCTAATAGCCATCCTGTAAAGCAGATTCCTCGCTTTGTTTTGGTATTGTTACGATTGTCTCCGTCCTTGACGTCAATTCTCCGTCCTTGACGTATATTTTTTATGAAGTATATTTTTTATGAACAAATTAAGACCTTTTAAAAAATATATAAAACTAAACTTACATTTCAGAATATGTGACTTTATCTAATATATATTTGTCCTCTAAAAATCAATTACAAGTTAACGATGAAGGAAATTTTACTTGGGATGAAAAATATGTTCGTGTACACATAAAGTAATGGCAGCCCCCTTATTATTGCTAGCAGACGATAACTTGGCTGGAAAATAGTGATTTATATCTATATCCTGTGTTTTTACATGAAATTGCATGTATCAAATAAGAGGCATATACTACACCATTCAAAATAAGCTAATTCATACGCTGAGGTTAATTTCCCTTTAAATAGACGTTACGCTGTGCATTTGCCGAAAGAGGGAGGTAGGCCGACCGTCACAAGTTATAAGCGTCATGCCATACGCTTATAAAATTTCGATTTTAAATCATAAATATCTTGATAATGAAATCAGCAATTGACCTGTAAAAGTCATACGATTCCCGACTGACCTAAAGGTTTCTAATTATCATTGCAGCATGAGCTAATTCAGATTTTTTTTTTCTGATCTCCGACAAAGTTACTCAATGCCTTTAACTGGAGAAGGGTCCGGGAAATCGAAGTCATGTTATCCCCCTTTTCTTTCTTCCTGACAAGGAAGTGCTTACTCCTTGGGGATGGGAGGGAAGGAGGTCTGGGTTTTGGAATGGAGGGGTGGGAAGTTCTACTTGTGTGGGGGTACCGAAACACATGGAATGTATTAGTAGGAATGAAAGGGTCTTTGACTTCAATTGTTATCGCTATCCAAAGAAACAGAGTGGAAAGGAAAGTGCTTTTTATGCTGCATGTCTGGCTCTCCATATAGCAGCTCAATTGTATAAGAGAACGCTTGGTTCAGCTTTACCACTTTTACGAGAGCTATGATGGGTACGAATGTTAATTGTAAACTATGTTTACAAGGGGGTGTGGTTTTTTCATGGTGCAGAGAAAGGGGTGACGTTATTTTTCTTCAAGAAACGTTTAGTTCAAAGGATACAGAGGACAGGTGGAGCTCAATGTGGGATGGGTTATGCTTTTATAGTCACGGTTCTGTTCACAGTAGAGGCGTTCTTATTTTAATAAAAGATTCAGTGGACTTCAAACTCATAAAAATAGAGAGGGATGATAGTGGGCGTTTTATAATAATAGACTGTGAAATTCAAGGGTATAGAATTGTCTTATGTAATGTTTACTTTCCCACAAGAGATAAAGAGAAAAAACAAATAGAAATGATTCAGGACTTACGGAAGAGGTTTAATAGAATTAACGACAAAAATCATATTATTATAGGAGGGGATTTCAATTTGATTATGAATAATAATTTAGACTATAGTGGAAGGGTACTGCAAACTATCAGTAAATTTAGTAAAGAAGTAACTGAGTTCATGGAAGAGTTTCATTTATTAGATATATGGCGAGAAAGAAATCCCTTGAAAAAACAATACACTTATATAAAACAAAATCCATTTATGCAAAGTCGATTAGACTATTGGCTAATGTCTGAAAATATGCAAGGATTGGTTACAAAGTGTGAGATAGTTCATTCATTAGCACCTGACCACTCAGCAATACTCTTGACTCTTTATGACAATAATATAGGGCAAAAATCAAAAGGATCTTACTGGAAATTCAACAACAGCCTTTGCACAAACGTAGATTTTGTTAAACAGTTGAAAGACGAGATAATTAGTTGGGGAAAAGATTTACAACTAGAAATTAAAGACAAGCGAGTCCTCTGGGACTTTATGAAAATGAAAATAAGAAGTTTTACACAAGCTTTTTCAAAGAAATTAGCTGTAGAAAGAAAACAAAAAAGAGAGCTCCTTGACAAAGAAGTAGCGGATTTAGAAATTAGTCTTGCTGAAGGAGTTACAGAAATAAAATTGGAAGCATTAAAAAAGAAAAAGGAAGAGTTAGTAGCTTATTACATTAATGAAGGGATAAAAATACGTTCTAGGGCAACTTGGTATGAAAGTGGGGAAAAGGACACAAGATATTTTAGTCAATTGCTACAAACAAATAAAAGAAAGTGTGTCATAAAGAATTTAGTAACTGAGGATGGTCAAATGATTGATAAAGAAAGGGAAGTTCTGAATTTGATTAAGATATTTTATTCAAAACTTTACTCTAAAGAGATAAATGAAGACATAAATGTATCAGACACAGATTTTTTCAAAAATATACCGTCTTTATCAAGGGAGAGTATACAAAATTGTGAAGGAGGAATATTAGAAGGGGAATGTTATGCAGTGCTAAAAGGAATGAAACAAAATAAGTCACCCGGAAATGATGGACTAACAGTCGAATTTTATATTACATTCTGGGCAGAAATAAAAGATATGTTATTAGGGGCCTTAAATGACGCTTTTAAGTCAGGTGAACTATCAGCTTCACAGAAACAAGCAGTAGTCATTCTGATTGCCAAAGATGGGAAAGATCCGCATTTACTAAAAAATTATCGGCCAATATCTTTATTAAATATTGATTATAAAATTGTTTCAAAGATAATAGCTACAAGAATAAAAGGAGTTTTGGAAAATATAATGTCAACAGATCAAATAGGGTTTATGAATGGTAGAACTATAGGAGAAGCGATTCGAATAATAGACGATGTGATTTTCCACACGTCTCAATATAAATTGCCAGGGTATTTAAATGCAGTTGACTTTCAAAAGGCATTTGATTCGGTGTCACATGTTTTTTTAAATAAAGTATTATGCTCTTATAACTTCGGCCCGGAATTTCGCAGATGGGTGGAAGTTCTATACAAAAATGCACAAAGTTGTATTTTTAATGGAGGGATGTCGACGGGGTATTTTGAAGTACAAAGGCGTAAGACAGGGAGATCCCCTCTCTCCTTATTTATTTATCTTATGTATAGAAATATTAGCCCATAATATAAGACATGATAGGGAAATCAAAGGTATTTGTTTCGGAAAGGACGAGGTTAAGCAAGTCATGTATGCGGATGACCTGACCCTCTTTGTACAAGATAAAGTTTCCATTTTAAGAGTAATTAGATTATTAGAGAATTTCAGAATACTTTCCGGACTTCAAATTAACAAGGAGAAAACAAAATTCTTTTGTTGGGATTCTTGCATGGGAAGTCTTATATGGAATGCCCCTAGGTCAAAAAGTTGATTTTGTAAAAATATTAGGTGTGGTATTTTCCTTAGATATAGAAGTAAAAGAAAGTTTGAACTACAAGGAGATATTAAGTAAAATTAAAAAGCTTTTGGGTTGGTGGAAGCAAAGGGACCTAACAATGATGGGGAAAATACAGTTATTGAAGTTGTTTGTATATTCTAAATTTATTTATGCAGCATCCCTCACACCGGTCCCAAAATGGGTTTATGAAGATTTAGATAAGATAACTTTTGAATTTTTGTGGAGAGGAAGAAATAAAATTCATAAAAACACAATGTATTTAGATTACCATTTCGGAGGTCTAAAAATGATGAATTTTGAATTACTGATTAAAGCCCAGAGGGTTATGTGGGTCAAGAAACTTATGGAAAAAAATGATATGAAATGGAAGCAGTATTTTAATTATGTTACAAAACATTTAGGAGGAAATCTCATTTTCTCATGTGATTATTTATTGGGTCTATTGAACGTAACGCTGCCAAAATTTTATACTGATATACAGTATTGGAAGTATGGATAGAAACCAGAAACTTCCGAACGAATTGTGAACCATACAAAGGAAATGAAATAATTTTTAATAACAAATTCATAAGAATCAAAGGGAAGTGTATATTTGATAAAAATCTATTTGACAAAAAAAAAATATTTCGAGTAAAACATATAATGGATCATAATGGTAACTTACGATTATACTCATACTTTAAACAGCGAGGGTTAAACGTAAAGGACTTTGAATTGATACAGATGATTTATAAGACGCTTCCATTTAGCTGGAAAAGAAACATGAATAAAGATGGCGATACTCTTCCTGATGATAGGGGTATTGCTTTTCTAATCGGTAAAAAATGTATCAATAGCTAATATTAATTTTTAAAAAATCTATAAGGAATTTCTCTCCAAGAAATCGGCCGCTCCCACACTCTTAGAAATATTGGGCAAAATTTTACCCAAAATTTACCCAAAATGACGGTAGTTATATGTATCCGACCAACATTGGGTAAACTTTACCAATTTCATTCTTATCTTTTGACACATGTTGGGTAAATCCATGTAAAAGTTGAGCAAGATTTAACCAACCTATGCCCAATCTTCATTTACCCAATACGCTAGAACCTATTCTCAGGATACAATTTTTTTTTTCTCTCTCTCTCGTTCGCTCGCTTTGCTCGCTCATACAATCAAGAAACTAGGCCTAGATTGTTTCTTGCAGCAAGCACCTCTTACGTCCTGCAGCAACAAGAAGCCCGAATATCATAATATTCGGGCAGTGAGGTATCCGACTATTCTCGAATTCCCCCCCCCCCAAAAAAAAAAAAAAAAAAAAAAAAAAAAAGTTGTATAATTTACCCGACCGAGTCCACAGACTAGGATTTGCCACAAGGTAGTAGTAGTATAAAAGTCAACCTTCAAAAAAAAAAAAAAAAAAAGAAACGCCCCCCTCCCAAGAAGGTAGCAAGGGCCTAATTGAAACAATTTCATTTTTATCGGTCAGAATCTTATCTTTTGTTACTTTTAATGAAAATTCAACTATAAAGTGTGCACCCCATAAGGTTTCTTTGTTTAAAAAATAACACTTGTGTTAGAAGGGGACGCCCTTTTCTCAGCTTGCTCCACTAGAAAAAAAAGGCTTCGGGCATGATGGGCCTCGGGGCTTTAGTGTGCACCATATAATTAGATTTCCATGTTTCAAAAAATGGTCAGCGTTCCTCATTGCCAATACATCGGTTTAGTGGCAAAATTAACCGGGGGAGGGGGCTGAGCTGCATGGGTGGACCACCCCCGCCCCACGGTGATGATGATGATGATGCTCTGATAAAAATACTTTTAACATGTTGAAAATGTATAAAACAAAACTTTAAAATAAGTTCCTCATTTATTTTTTTTATTTTTTTTTTTGGGGGGGGGAGGGTGGGCCTACAGACCTAGTGCGTCGGTTTATTACAATACACATAGAAGAAGATAAGGCAATTACCCTTTTCCTTTTATGTGATAAAACTTAAAAACTTATTGTATCCACTTATTTTACCTTTTTTACGTTATTGTCGGTCTATCGGACCTTCTATCTATCGGACATTCTTACTATCGGACCCCGTTGGACATTCGATCTATAGAACCTTCAGACTATCGGACCCTCCGCCGATTCCGTCTATAGAACCGTCTGTCTATTGGACCCTCTCGTACATTCGGTCTATCGAACCTTCTATCTACTGGTTGTCGGTTTATCGGACCCGCTAACTATCGGACCTTCTAGCTATAGGGCTGTAACCGTGGCATTTACCCAACATTTCTAAGAGTGCAGTGTTTTCACAAGAATAAGATGTAATTATGGACTTGCAGATAAAGATATAGAAATCCTTTTTAAAAGACCAAGACAGTGTACACTCAATTGCCGACTTAGGGAGTTCCAATTCAAATTGTTGCACTGTATTATTTACACAAATCAACATTTACATTTATTCGGAATGGTTGATTCAAATTTATGTAGCTTCTGTAAGAAAGAAGAGGAGACTTACCGTCATTTATTTTTTGAATGCGAAAGAGTGAGATTAATATGGAGAAACTGCAATAATATTTTTAACTTCATATCTCTGACTAATTTAAGTTGGAAAGAAATATTATTTGGGATAAAATTACGGGAACAAGGAAAAGAACAATTGCTTAATCATTTTATAATTCTAGTAAAATACTTGGTTTTTAGGGGAAGAGAAAAAATGTCAGAAATAAATAAAGATAAAATAAAATGCATGTTTAGAGAAGATGAAAGAGAGGAAAGAAAATTGGCAGTAGGAAGAAATAAATATCCCTTACATTTAAGAAAATGGGAAAATTTGGAAAATTTGGGGGAGAGCTAGATGGAGAGCTGGATATGGAGCAAAGTACAAAGGTTGAACCTTTATGTTAAACTTTTCACTTTCAGTTATTTTCATACTTTCTATAATGGAGTAGAATAGTTAGTAAAATTTAACGCTTTTCATCCCCACACAGGTAGAACTTCAAGGGACGGGTGGGGAGGAGGAAAGGGGGGAGGGGAGGGGAGAAGGAAGGGATTGGGGATGAAGGACCTTGTTTGTCAGGTGGTTAGAGAGGAGGGAACTGAGGGGGGTGGGAGTCGAGGGTGAAGTGGGGAGTTTTAGTAAAAGGATTACTCAGGGCTTCAATTTGTATATTCTGTTTTGTGTATTTTGGAAAGATCTGCTTTTTTATTATTTTTTTCTGTATTGATAGATTGATTCTTGAAAAGTATAATTGAGAGGACATGTTTGTAAAAATATACATATATAATATGAGGTGGCATTGTATTTGTAAATTTGTTTATGAAATATTGGAAGTTTTATATGTATTTCATTTTGTTGAAAAATTGAAGTTCTTGAGAAATAAAAACTACTGAATACAAAAAAGATATAGGGCTGTCAGCTTGATAGAATCGTTTGGTAAACTAAACAAAATAATGATATACCGGACAAAAACCTTGGATTTTTACATAATAGGAATTGACTGATAATGCCCAATGCCCAGTATTAATGTGCCTCAGTCCAGTTAGTTAGGACTTCAACTTTTTCACAGATAAACTTTCTTTTGAATGTGAAAATGTCGCATTTCTTCTACGCCTCCCCCAATCACTCAAGTGCACTGGGAGCATGCGATATGTTGTGGTGTATTGGTGAAGGAGGTCCCGCGTTCGATCATTGCATCCTTAGACAAGGTATTTTGCCCGCATTTGTCCCTCTCGACCCAGATGTAAAGGGTATCTATGTCATTGCTGATGTAATAATAATTGCAGGGCCTGCAGGAAAAGCGGTATTGATACTGATGTGGCTACCTTGGGTAATAAGAGCCTAATCATTACTGATATTATTAAAATTATTTTAGTAGAAGTAGTTGTAGAAATAGTAGTAGTAGTAGTAGTAGTAGTAGTAGTAGTATTAGTAGTAGTAGTGTATAGTAGTATTACTGTTATTATCATTATCATTATTATTATCTCTATCATAAAAATAAGAAAGATCAAAGTTGACACCAGAAAAACAGTATTTTATATCATTGTTCAACAAACAAATAAGCAATCACATAACTGTACACCAAGCTTAAAGATATCAATCCCATGCTTACCCAGCATGTTCCAGGGTTTTGTGATTGATAACGTATTCCGCTAATGACTTGTGGTCCCGGTTTTCTTCCAAGTCGATGTCGCCTCGACGTAACCATTTGTTGAATTTTTCTAGCACATCTGGGATCAACTTTTCACAACCCTGTAAATACACGAAGAAGAGGTTTGGAGCAGGGGGGAGGGGGAGTCCATCCATATTTCGGATGGGGGGTGGGGGAGACAGCCTACTAGCACCCTTTATGATCTTTTTAACGCCTCTTAATTACCAGCTTCTCCACGGTTACATGAAGCAGGGAAAGTTAGAGAATTTGCACGCGGAGCGCGGGGCGAAATTGAATAGTGATCGTGCAATACCTTTTGTATTTCATTGTTTGGAAGGTTTCATTTCCCAAGTTTTGCATCGTTTTTTAAGCTCATTCTTTTCAATTAATTCTGCATGCAAATAAATAGGAAGGACTCACCTTCTGTTCTAATCTCTGACAATATTATTCACGTCTGTTTGTAACAATAATTTTATGAAAACATTGTAAAATTTGAAATATGAAACAATAAACTGAAACTCCATTTTCTATATTCATAGGCCTACACTAGCATTAGAATTTCAATGAATAATTGCGTTAAAATATAAAACTACAACGATAATGGGCTACAGCCCACCAAACCGATAGCCCATAACGATCAAAGGCTCATGTACGAAACCGACAGACCACGAGACCGACAAAGTCGATAATGTGGGGTGGCGGCAAAAAAAAATTCCGCCAAACCTTCAAAATTCGCTCAGTAGGGGGTTATGGGGGTCCAGTTTCCCTCCATAATTCCCTGACAAGCAAAAAAAAAAAAAAAAAAAGGTCTTCATTCTAAAAAGGGGGGGGCACAATCGAGAAAATGGCGGATCGTCTATGGTCAAAATGCATACTTCTCTTCCAAAGGGGGCGGGGGCGGAAGTGCCCCCCTGGATCCGCCAATGCACGGTCATATTATCATGAATATGAAGTTCATACGAAACTTAGTGCTTAGAGTTTGGATGTTCTGACTACCTCGAATGACATTTCGCTTGTTTTGACAATGCCTAGGGCCACCACAACGTGCATATCTGAGCCGCTCTCAAGGACCGATGAAAGAAGTCGAGCGAAAGACGTAGCAACTTTCTTGATGATCTTGTCACGACTGCAAAATAAGAATGAAGAGGAGATATATAGAGATGGGGAGCGGAGAGGATATAGAAGGTTATTATGAGGATATTATAGGAGAGTGATGGGCAGTGGCGTAGACAGGTCCTCAGACCTGGGGGATGATTTGCGGTCCATATAGCCATTGGCATAGACAGGTCCTCATAAGTGGGGGTATGATTTCCCTTAAGGGCCATTTATATATATTATTCTCGCATTTCTTTCACATTGTATTTATTTCCACGAGATTTGCCAAAGCTGTTGTATATGTTATTTCCTTACAATAATATATATATATATAATTTTATATACGCACACACACACACACCCACACACACAGAGGGTGTGTATGTTTTTTCTCTTTACATGTCCAAGATACAACTTTAGCATCATGCTTTGCAGTTTTGTAGTATGAATTGAATATTGAGCGAGCAACTTCCAATATTCAAAATTTGTGAGGTCGCAATTACATTGTAATATAAAAACTGGGAAACACAATTCTGATGGGGTTTCATTTGCAAAATTTCACAATAAAAAATTATTTAATAAGCTATCCTTTTTATACGAGCGAGCCTAGCGAGTGAGCATTTGCGAATATTGGCTCTGAGTCACTTTGGATTAGGGGCACACTATTATGGAAAAGGGAAACGTGGTAATTATCATTGGGAAAAGGACACTTATTAGAAAAATAAATGAATGTGTAGAAAAGGTAGATCAGGCAGTTATCAGAGGCGAAAAGGGGCACTAATAACACCTCAAAAGGGGCATTTATAAGAACGGCAAAATATTCTTATAAAGTAGAAAAATTAAATCAGTGCCTATGTATTACAAAGAAGAAAAATGACTTGTTACATTAAAAGGGACAAAAGGGATAAATGCTCTTGTTGAAATAGGAACATTTATGAAAGGTGAGGTGAGGGATGAAGTGTAATTATCAAAATGGGCACTTATAAGAATATGGAACCTGAACTTATTCGAAAGAAAAATGGGGGTACTTATCTGAAGTTAAAGGGAAAACTAGGGGGCACTGTGCCCACATGCAACCCCCGGAGCGGTGCTTCTGACCGGGTCTACATGTTATTTCTGATTGTCATTTCAGCATTCTTTTATGCATAGTTGGGTGATGATGACACAAGTCATCAACGTGGATAAATACTGGGGGTGATGTATTCCTTCTTTCCCCACCACATTCGATTCCTGTGCCTATAGTTTCATTTCAATTTTGAAAATTGTTATTATTACTAATATCAAGGGTGTGGCAAAATTGCATTATAAAGGAAAGTTACCGACTGAACCCTCTACATCCAGAAAAATTACATGTACTTTTAATCTAAATAATTTTTCTGTATTATGGTTTTTACAAAAAGCACCTCAAAATATATTGGGGTGGTAACAGAGGCTATCCCTACTTCGTTTAAAAAAAAAATACCTTCATATATCCCTCCCAGATCCATTAACATCAATGTTATGTTATACAGTATAATCAGATAATTCGAAGAGGTTGGTTTTCACTTTATATAGTAGTGTAAAAATATATCGGGAAAAATCAGAATCAACGACAGAATTGTAGATAAATATTAATAACTGCATATAAATCTACAATATTGTACATAAACAAATAACATCTATATTGAAATAAAGAATAATAATATTAATAAATATAATATATCACGTTATATTTATCTACAACATATAACAGAAATGTATATTTTACACCATTTTTTTTGTGGGGGTGAAACCTGGGGGGGGGGGGTGTTTTTACAACACCATCCCCCACCTGAAAAGTTGGGGGATGCATACCCCCATCCCCCTATCTACGCCCCTGTTTATAAGAAACAGTCATTGTGTTTAATATTATTAAAATCCCGTTTATTATACTTTCCGATGACATAATGATGTTAAAATGTTATCCTGAATGGCCTATAAAGAAAAAATTTATATAGGAGACTAATTAACTGAATTATAATATTGGGTCTTATATTTTTTAAACCACAACAATAATGATAATAATAATAAAAATAATAAGAATTATCATCATCATCACCATAATCATAATCATGAATACATAATCATATTTATGTACAATATATCATTATTTTTTTTTTACTTTTCTATTAAAAACCTGGGGGAATGATTGTACACACCATCCCCCCACCAGAAATTCTGGGAAGATGCATCCCCCATCCCCCCCCCCCCCCCTCGCTGTCTACGCCCCTGGTGATTAAGAGGATGATGGGGTTTACAGAAAAAGGTGAATTGGAAAGATTTACATCCTAAGAAGTATATTTAAAACATAAATAATTTCTATTTCTGTCGCACCACCTCTTCATGACTTTTATCAATAATATTAATTATCTTTCTGACTAGATTTTTAGATTTAGATTTAGATTTAGATTTTATTTCATTTCATTTTCATTTTTCAAAGTAACAATTGTGCACTTAACAATTGTCTGTTTGGAGCCAGAAGGGCGTTAACGCCTATACTTTAACAGAGTTAAGGCCCTTCTGGCTCTCAACAGACACAATGTAAAAACAATTGATAACGAAACTGAACTATTAATAATAGTCAAACAATGTGACATTTTCTAAGTACTCCAGGGGGTGTTTCATAAAGCTGTTCGTAAAGTTACGAATGACTTTACGAACGACTGGAACATGTTCTTGGGTGCTATACTAATCAGATTCTCAAACCTTTAGCACAAGAACTGATCACCAGTCGTGCGTAAAGTCGTGCGTAACCTACGAACAGCTTTATGAAACACCACCCTGGATTATTACTAGGTATAGCACACTAAAATCTGAACTACTTTGGGGTGTGCAAAATTGGTCTCATTTCAAAGAGCGTGACAAAATATGAAATTTGGCAAAAAATCATCAAGATTGGATGAACGGTTCTCGGGATATGATTCTGGAAAGCTTCGAAAATAATCCCTTATTTATTATTATTTATAATAATAAAACCTGCCACAAATTGCCATTTTTGGCGAAAAATGTGTTTTTTCAAACTTTTGCACACCCACAAAATCCAAGTTACTCACTTAAAACAACTGCAAATTACAGAATCAAGAAAACTCTCATTGGTTTATCAAATTTTTATAACAGTAGGTATGTCACTGATCTCAGATTTGTACAACAGATCCATGAAAATGCTGTTTTGTTCAAAATTTACACCCGCAACTTAGTTTATTGGCAAAAAAGTCAGCTAATTAAATATGCGTAAAATGAATGTCTCCACTTCTAAAAGTAGCACATGGCTGAAATTTGGTTTGGTCATTAAGTCTCCCAAGTTGTATCCAAATATTTACTTTTAATGTGATTATCTCATTAAATATGCAAATTACAAATATGCAAATTAGGTGGATGTTGACGATATTTTTCGGCACGCACAAATTCCTTAAATACATGCTGAATTAAAGTATTAAACATTAAAGTAATTCAAACTACATCTTATATCCATACAACAGGTTAAAAGCACGTATATATTTGATTTAAAAATATGTGGTGATATTAGATGGTCTCATTAAATATGCGTAAACTTTGACAAGCAGCGTTGTGTTGTCAGTTACGTTGCGTTGTCAGTTTTGATTCCAAATACATATTAAACCAGCTAATCTGTAAATCTGATAAGGAGGTCGATTTCTTTTGCCGTCCATCCACACAGATCGTGTAGTCTTGACGTGTGGTGACCCATCTTCTCATTGAAGGGACACAAATTCAGTCAAGTCGGTGTTGCTGTTCAAATGTTCGAGCGAGTTTCATCAAGTGTTCCACTCATTGTATAAAAAATGAATTAGATAACAAGAAGCTACAGACTTTCAGCTACAAGAGCATATGTTCAAAATTAAAAATTACCAATTTTTAGCGGAGCCAAACACAGTTTCTTGAAATCCATTCTACTTTAGCTATCTAGCTATCATAACTCTTCCTCTGAAGAAGCTATTGAAATTTCTGAACTGCCAACAGGTCAGGGGTCATTTTAGCTACCTTATATGGTAATATCAATTTATTGTGATGAATGAAACACTTGAGGCTATTCCATTTTCTACAAGGAGTTTTTTCAAAGTGATGCAGCTCAACCAAGTGTCAAAATCAGTGTTTACGTTGCGTGTGCTGCACTGTGCGGCAGGCGTAGGAAGCATGCACAGTGATATGCCTATTATTACCACTAGACTAACCATCATCCTCACCGGACAGCTCCGGACAGTCCCAGGGCTTTTTTCCCCATAACTTCTGTGTATCTTACCTGCATGCCTTGATCATCTTCTCGACGACATCTAAGAGTGCCCTGCCCGAGTCCCCCCAGGATACGTGTTTCTCTCTCCTGCTCTTCTCCTTATCAGTCGCTTCCCATCTAATGGGTTCTTCTAGGATACGTGTCATCTGATCGATGTCCTCTTCATGGTCCTAAAAGAATGTAAAATTTACCAAGGAGCTTGGAATTACGTAATGCAGTGGCCAGCCGCGTAGCCAGGATTTCATTTTAGGGGGTGCGGTTGAACACGATAAGTGTGGGAAATTGGTGATAAGCACGCGAAGCGTGCTCCCCAGGGGGTGGGAGCAGGGAGGGGGGAGTTTCCCCGTTCCCGCACGAAGCGCGAAAGCTTTGACATTTGAGCAAATTGGAGAGAAAGATAACGGCTCGTAGCACCTTTTTTTAGGCGGAAAGTTAGTTCGACGCTCTGACTGCTTTTCAATTATTTGGGTGCAATACTGCACTATATGTAACAACGGGGGGGGGGGGGCACAGGGATCGAGGGGACTTTGGCGTTTTAGGGGGGGGGGGGCGATCGCCCCCATCGCCCCCCTGGCTACGCGCCTGGCAGTGGCGCAGCGTGGGTCCAGCCATTGAGGTGAGGAGGGAGGGCGGCAACGCTCTTACTCCGTACAGTACGAATCAACAAGGCCACCGATTTGGGCCAGTGAGGAAATTTCTTACCATTTTTTCTTATTTCATCATTTTTCCCTTCTCCGGCCGCCCCCTTCCATTTTTCTTTTTTGTACAGTTGGTTTGGGGAGGAACACGTGCCACCTTGACCAGGTGGCTACGTCACTGACGCTATGTCAGGCGCCCAATCTTTATATGTTACAACACGGGTATGGTACGAACTCGAAGCACGTAGCCAGCTGAGAGTGAAACCCAAAAGATAATTACTTAGCCCGTGGATATTATGGTACAACAAATTACTTTTCCCGGATAGCAGTAAAATATCGTTCCCCCTTTCTATGAATAGCGGTCCTTATGAATAGCGAGCGGACCCCGTTGAAACATGATACGGGAAATAAAATAATGAACATAAATCTTACCTTCCATTTAACCACCGTTTTCTCATTAAATATCTCTCTTGCTTGTGTGTAGTATTCCTGTTTCTTTCTCTTCATACATTCGATGCATATTTCAACCATTATTTTCTCGTGCCTGAATTTCTTGTGGGAAGGTGCACTGCAAGGAATGTATTTTTTTAATAGTCAGTAGCTTACAATGTGCCATTTGAATCGAAATCCTTTGTTTAGAAAGAAAAAATTATCGAATAATCATAAAAAACGACAAATAAATAATTGAAATTCAATTCGTTAATATATAGTTTTCTAATCCATGTAATACCATCATCACAATGTTTATACAGTTATTATCATTATGATGATTAGTAATACTCATTATCAATGTAATTATGATGAATGTCATTAAGGTTTCCAACTCTGATAGCTCTGTGACAATAACAAATTTACCATTGATAATTTGCTTTATTACTTTATTATGCATATACATTCTCATGATTATGATGTAGTAATTTTGTTTGTTCTTCTTTTATGTATTTCCTTTTTATAGCCTACTGGCTGCCATACAAATTTTCAATAAATATACTATTCTAATAATTCTAAGAATAATAAATTGGATACAAGTTAATGCTTAACCCCCTCCTACCATACTTGTGTGCATATCCACTATTGAATGAAGTGAAATTGAATCGAATTACATTAAATTAACTGATTCAAATAAAATCAAATGAAATTGATTTAAATCATATTTCAGCAACCAACAACAGCCTCATCCAATGTATGATTATCGTAAAGTTGTTGTCTCTTAATCAATCTGGTACGGGGGTGCTAAAACGCTATACTCTTAATTACCTAGAGTGAGAACAGAGCATGGCAAACATTCATTATCATTTGCAGGATCTGAAGCTTGGAATACTGTGCCCAAAGATATCAGAAGAAAATGATCTTTCCATTCATTTTGTACTGCTACAAAAGATCATTTTCGTACAAGAGTATTATTCACCAGTCATTGTAAAGCCGTCTCAGTGTAGATATTTAGACAATATTTTATTTTACTTCATAATAATTTGTTACAAGGAATTTATTCCATTTATAATGAAAGCATGATATTCGCATTTGTCGCAAAGAGGGTATAAACCGTTTGAATCAAGTTTTGCTTACAAAGTTCTTTAATTCATTCATTCATTTCAAAATGAAAATCAAACTTACGTTGCTTTTACTGCGTCCATCATCCCTCTCCTGAGGTCATTCTTGCAGGCCTGTATGAAGTCCCCGCTGACATCGTTCTTAATCTCCTCAAGGATTCGAGGAAGATAATCAGCGGGGTCTGATGATTTCGACTTGATCTGTGCCTTCAGCTCATCATACTTTCCACCCATGACTCACTCTAAATATAGTATAATATAATAATTCATATTTCCATCTATATCTCACTTTAAAAAAAACAGGGATGGTACAATAATTTATAAGGAATGTAATGTATGGTTTTCAGGCGCGGATCCAGAGGGGGCGCAAGGGGCGTGCGCCCACCCCCTGTTTTGTCTGGCCCCGGACCCCCTAGATGGCCGTTTAGCTTCGTCAAACGGAGGTTTCCTCAGTGTGCGCCCCCCTTCTGAAATGCGCCCCCTTTCTGAAAATCCTGTATCCGCCCTTGGTTTTATGTCTCATTTCAGCCGAGTGCCAGTGTGAGTAAACTGTAACACATCATATTTTCCAGCCATAGCCACTTTAAAAAAAGGGATGATAATCATTTTCAGTAATGTATGCAGCTTGATGCTTTATGTCTCCGAAGTGCTTTCCATACAGGCATAAATTTTCACTCTTTACCATAAAACTATACGTATTATTGATACAAAAGGCGAATTATTATAACCTCTATCCCTCAAAACTTACTGCACCTTATACTTGATTAAAATTATCTTCATCATGTTTATTGTTTTGTAACCGACTCTTCAGTTTGTAAGAATCATAACTACTTTTTGATGTAAATGTTGAACAAATAAACTTCAAGCTCAAACTTAATTTGGGCAATTCAAATTTCAAGCCTCGAAAGGCCACGCTCTTCCTGTACAAAATCCTGAAAAGCGTGTAAAATGAATGAGTGAGTAGACATTTATGCACCTTTGATTTATATAACAATATATCAGGCGGAACGTTCGGCTCGGACATTGGAAGTGGGGGGCACTTGTTTGGAGGACAACAGGTGCCCCCCCCCCCCTCCCACTTCCATGGTCCGAGCCCGACGTTCCGCCGCCTCTGCAATATGTCAAAACGGTTTACAGCCCTATAGCTAGAAGATCCGATAGTTAACGGGTCCGATAGACCGACACCCAATAGATAGAAGGTTCGATAGACCGAATGTACGAGAGGGTCCAATAGACAGACGGTTCTATAGACCGAATCGGCAGAGAATCCGAAGGTTCTAAAGATCGAATGTCCACCGGGGTCCGATAGTCAGATGGTCCGATATACAGAATGTTCTATAGACCGAATCGGCAAAAGGGTCCGATAGTCCGAAGGTTCAGTAGGGGTCCGATAGTTAGAAGGCCCGATAGAGTTTTTAATAGTTTTATCTCATAAAAGGAAAAGGGTAATGCCTTATCTTCTTCTATGTGTATTGTAATAAACCGATGCACATAAAAAAGAAATTCAGAAAAAAGGTTTGCGGTACAACCATGTGAGTTGGAATAACTCCACGTTCCGGTCAGAATGCTCTGGCCGTCGTCAGGAGAATAAGAAGAGCGAATAAATCAGCAGAATTTATATATGAAGCGGTAGAAATTCTACACCTTCACAACTTGTTTGTAATGTTAGGCAATTCACTTTTTAAAATGGAGGCACACAATAACATCACGGAATTAGTATAGAAAGAAATAGTAACAGTAATATCAAAGTACCTGCATTGAAAGGATAAATAACATCAAGGTACCTGCATTGAAAGGATAAGTAACATCAAACTAATCCTGCGTTGTAAAAACATTGAAAACAAGTGAAAAATAAGACTAAGAAACCAATTAACCGTCTGGATAAGCTGGAAACAAAAGGGGGATTAGGACCGTAGGTAATCTGTGGAGAGAAACATGACATCCTGTTGAGGAAAGAAATTAAGGTTAAAACATACATATGGAAAAAGGTGAAATATTGACACCAGAATGAGTATACTAATAATAAATATAATAAATGTTATGAATGAAGTGGACAGGTGTGGCTGTGGAGAGAAAGGTGAAAAAACCAATGATAATGAACAAATTGAGGAGAGAAACATGAAATCCTGTTGGAGCTAATCTGTGGAGAGAAACAAGTCATCCTGTTGAGGAAAGACATTAAGGTTAAAACATACACGTGGAAAAAAGGGTGAAATAATGACATCAGAATGAGTATCCTAAAAATGATGAATATAATGAATGTTACGAATGAAACAACAAAACAAAGGTAATGAACAAATTGAGGAGAGAAACATGAAATCCTGTTGAGGGAAGCAATCGTGGTTAAAATACATGTGGAAAAAACGGTTGATAAATGATGACATCAGGAGTTGCCTGTGGAGGGAAAGGTGATGAACAATGGTAAACATGTACAACCTGTGGAAAAAAGGGGGTGATGAACGAAATCAGAAAGAGTAGAAAAACACAAAATTCTCACATGGTTGTACCGCAAACCTTTTTTCTGAATTACAACTTCACCATGCAAACCTTCAAATCCTATAAAAATGAAATTGTTTCAATTAGGCCCTACCACCTTCTTGGGAGGGGGGCGTTTCCATTTTTTTTTTAGGGTTGTCAGGTGATATTTTCCTACCAGCTATGATGTCAGCTTTTATACTTTTTTGAATGTTCACCGACTACTACCTTGTGGCAAATTTTAGTCTGTGGACTCTTTCGGGTAGGCTAAATTATACCATTTTTTTTTTGTGGGGGGGGGGGTGGTGGGGAATTCGAGAATAGTTGGATACCTCACTGCCCGAATATTATGATATTCGGGCTTCTTGTTGCTGCAGGACGTAAGAGGTGCTTGCTGCAAGAAAAAAAATCTAGGCCTAGTTTCTTGATTGTATGAGCGAGCAAAGCGAGCGAACGAGAGAGAGAGAAAAAAGGAAGAATTTTTGTATCCTGAGAATAGGTTCTAGCGTATTGTTATTCCGTTCTCATAATCTGTGTAACGTGTTATCGGCATCTTCCGTTCTCATATTGGGAAGAGACTATTGGTCACATGCAGGCCATTATTTCTGAAAATTCATCTCTCTAGCCCCTTTAGGTCAACTTGCCGCTCGATTCCTTTCAGTTATGTTGCTAACATTCTTTGAGTAGAAAAATAGCATAACATTAGCCAGAGATTCAAGATGCAAACCAAATAATTTCCATAAGAATATGACTTATTAATATAATTGACATAAATATGGCGATAATATTAATAACTATCAATAATGAAAATATAATGGGCATTGGTAAAATAACACTAATAATGCTAGTGAGCGA
Organism: Heliocidaris erythrogramma; assembly: GCA_025617745.1. Lineage (NCBI taxonomy): Eukaryota > Metazoa > Echinodermata > Echinoidea > Camarodonta > Echinometridae > Heliocidaris > Heliocidaris erythrogramma. The sequence continues at coordinate 24,736,469 of CM046869.1, forward strand.
AGTTTTTGAATTTTTGTTTTATTCTCTTTCCTTTCTGCTTTCTTTTCTTTTTCTCTTCTTTTCCATTCTTTTCTTTTCTTCTTTCCTTTTCAACCTCTTCCTTTTTTGCTTTTTCTTTGGTTGGAACGCCCCCACTTATTTTTTACCCACTTATCATTTTATCCACTATTTTACCATTTTGACGGATTTATTGTCGGTCTATCGGACCTTCTAACTATCGGACCCCTACTGAACCTTCGGACTATCAGACCCTTTTGCCGATTTGGTCTATAGAACCTTCTGTCTATTGGACCCTCATGTACATTCGGACTATCGAACCTTCTATCTATCAGACCTTCTGACTATCGGACCCGTCGGTCATTCGATCTATAGAACCTTCGGACTATTGGACCCTCCTGCCGATTCGGTCTATACAACCTTCTGTCTACTGGACCCTCTCGTACATTCGGTCTATCGAACCTTCTATCTACTGGGTGTCGGTCTATCGGACCCGCTAACTATCGGACCTTCTACCTATAGGGATGACCCCGTCAAAACAACCCCGTCGTCTTTTTTAATGAAATATTTGATTTGATTCGATTTGTTTCCACGTTCAGTTTAAATAATGTATGTACAATGAGAAAGCAAAATATAAGCATAATTATAATCAAATGATATAATAGAAAGAGTAATATATATAATAACAGCTCACTACAGTAGATATTTTCCAGTAGTTATAGTAAACACATACAGATGTGGGGAAACCTATTAAAAGCGGGGCTTGTCGAGTTAGGTCCCCATTTAGCAAATACATGTATTACCTTATGCATGTCGTGTATGACAATGGATCTGTATTGCTTCGGCACGTATACTACAATTGTGAATCATATCGGGTAATGTTGATGCGTCGCTAAGAGATAAATGTGACGCTCTCACTAACATATGCAAATTGAGAGACGACAGGGAAAATATAGAAATGAATGCAATGGATATGGATTATAAAAGCGGTCAGTAAAACACAATTATTCATTAAAAGAAGATAATACTCACCGTATATTATTATCAATTCGGCCAATTATGTCCACTATATGAGTATAATGATCTCTGGATTTCCGATTTAGTCATATAATACACCCTCCCGGCACACCCAGAGAATTATCATTGCCTCCGAAATGAAACAAATGACACTGTTTCACAGCTGATATGCAAAGACTCCACAGTACATCTCATTATCTTCCACTGTTTAAGTTCCATGCATTTAAATTTGCTGTATAACGGTTGTCCACGCTGTTATGCTCTTGATTTAATTTGCTTAATATACAGTGAGTCAGTGACCATGTATGTTATACGAAGGTCAACACTGTAAGTAATTGCAAACGCAAACTGCACATACGATGCATGCAGACCGGTTGGCGATTTTATCTGTATAACATGCTGAACTTGGCCATGCTGGCAAAAACGAAACTGTGCGTCGGAGAGGAGAGACGTTCCAAATATGACTGCACATTGTCACTATAATATGAATTCGGTGAGAGCAATGAATGGGCATTGATGTCAGTGTCATGCATGGAGAATTAAAAGGAGACAATAATTCATATTGTTCATTTGTCATTGTTATATTCGACAGCCATATAGCAATGGTAGTACATGTATGGCCTTGTATAATGCGTTTCAAATCTCTGTCATCATCAAAAATCAGGTTTTTGATGGTGGTGCATGGGGGAAGGATTTAGCAGACCTATAGCAAAATGTCTTATAATTATAATACTATTATGTAGTATTCCAGTTTTATATTAGCAACCATGCATTATCATTGTATGAAATGTTTCTCTAGCCATGTTATATATACACGCTTCTGATCTCTTTCTCTTTCATTTCTCTCTCTCTCTTTCTTTAATCCTTTCCTCCGGCAACTCTCTCTTTTTAAAATTTAGTCACAGTATATTTGGCCATTTATTTTACACCATCATGAGGCTATTCACCAAGTGAATGATAGGCCTATGCAAACAAAGGAATTTGTAAAATTATTAAAAACTAAAACACTATTCTAGCTTCCGATTTTAAACACTGCGATGGGAAGTCAAACAAAAAGGCAACCAGTATTAATTCCAAAGCAATAATCTAAACCCAAACCCAAGTGTGCAATCATTTGGAATTATGGAGAATTGCTCTATGCTATCTGCACAGAGACAGCTGTACGTACGGGAAGGCGCTTCCCATCGTCATGGCAACGAGTAAATATTAATGCAAAAGGGCTGACTGATTTTTTTCTCTACGACGCGAAGTGGCAATGATCGATCCATCGATCCGTATTACGCAGGCCTTGCCAGACGACTCTAAAACGGTATTTCATACATTCATTTTATATTTTCATTTATGTTGTATCACATAAACATAGCCATATCCAAGTGAGATAAACGGCGGCACAATCTTATGATTGTGCAGGAAGTAAAATTCTGTTCAAAATGTTCTCCTTATCCGACCTTGCAAAATAGTGAAATACGCCAAAATACAAAGTTTTTATACTGCAAAATGCAATCCAGGGTGGGGTACTGAAAAAAAAATGTATAGGCCTAGAATATAATGAGAAAAAGTTTCAATACCCTATACTTGGTGTTATGGGCTCTCAAGTGCTTTAAAATGCTAAGTTTGGCTATTCAAATTAGGAAGCGTTCTCGCTCGGTCGCTACGCTCCCTCTTATATGGTACTTAGTATTAAGCGCAGTAGAGTATATCCATATAGTGGCTGCGCTATATAAATGGGCATATTAGTATTCCTCACTGCGCAAAGAGATATAGTACTTAGTACTTGAAAATTTTTCAATTCAATTCAATTTTATTTCGCAAGATAAAATCAATATACATGGTAACAATAGATTAAAATACATATACAAAATTATGCGGGGCTTTCCATGAAATTTAGGAAACCTGTAGAATTTGGATCGCCCATTAGACAATAGAAAAACAGAACCAAACTATATTTTAGGCACAAAAACAATGACAAAAAACAAGAATTAAAAAAAAAACAACCAACAAACAAACAAACAAACAAAAACAAAAAACGGGAGAAGAAGCGCAAAAATGTAAGGGAATTTGAATATAACATCAAAATTAACTGTGTGATTAATAATTATTTACTAATAATGTTTTATATTGTTTCCTAAATGAAGATACAAATTGTGATTTTGTTATGTCATGGGGAATAATATTCCAATGTTTAGGACCTATGTAACTCATTGACTTAGCTTGATGCCTTGATTTAATGGACCATAAATGAAATTTGTTTGACGATCTAGTATTATAATTATGAACTTGACTATTATATTGAAAGATGTCTAAAGCGGGGGGGGGGGGGGGGGGGGTAGGTAATAACTTATTTTTATATTTATACATGAACGTTGCAATTTCTTGCTTATTTATATCATATTCAATAATGATAATTTCTTAAATATAGGAGCAGAAGGCGCTAAAAAGTCAAATTTATTAATTATTCTTAAACATTTTTTTAAAACTTTAAATAATGTGTCTAATTCAGTTTGAGTTGCATTTGTAGCCCATATAATATTACAGTATTTCAAAATAAGGAAAGATAATGGAATGATATAATATTATTAATTTTTTTGGAAACGAACTATATTTCAACTTATTTATCAAACCAGTATTTCTACTGATCTTACTAGTACATGTATATGGTCTTTAAATCCCAAGAAATTATCCAATGTGACACCCAAAAAGTATACTGAATGGAATAAGTTTATCATCAAGATAAACGGGAATATTATCAGTATTAATTAAGGGACCACTAGTGTTAGTTATGTTTGATATTATATGAGATTTTGTTTTTCGAAAATAAATACATATACTTTTATTAACATTCAGGGATAGCTTATTTGCTTTTAACCAGTCACATATATTCTCAAGTTCATTTTTTAATACATGGACAGTATCAATCAAATTTTTAAACGAAAAAAAAATACACTAGTGTCGTCAGCAAATTGATAGAAGGCTATGGGGGAGGGGGTGAAACCGTCACAGACCCCCCCCCCCCCCCCCCCCCCCGGCAGTGACAAGAAATCGCCGACCTGGCCCAAGGTTGACTACCCGCGGAAGTCGAATAGTTGTTGGAGTACATGTAGTTTGATAGAGGCCTATAGAGGTTGCAGGAGCCGAATTAACGAGGGACCGAATAGAAGTTAGGCCTATGTGAAAGGAGCGAAACCGTAGTGGTAGAATACGAGAAAAGGAGCCTGAGAGGAGTTTTAAAAAAAATATATGAGATGAGAACGGAGCTATGCGTGGAACTAGAGGTCGGATAGGAGTGTATACAGCCAATTCGCGCAGGCATATCTAGACAATGAAATTGAAAATAAGTAAGTGACTTCAGAGATCTCGTCTATCTATAGTAATTCACATTTGTAAAAGTGCGAGTGAAATAAATGTCGAATGATTGTATTTTGATTAGCTTTCATGAATTCGCGTTACACCATCTGTGCTGATTATGTTTTTAGCGTATAATATCACTTATCTATGAGCCTGGGTCTACTTTTTTTTCTTTAGAAAAGTTGTTTCATGCTATTTCAGGGATCAGAGGTGGAAGAGAGAAAATTTCTTGTTACACCTTTAGAGAAGTGTTTTTCTTCCTTTTGTGTTTGATTGTTTGTTGGTTTCTGTGGTTTTTAACAAATTACAATTTTTCTTTTCTGATTTGTCGTTCTGTCGACACTCTCGCGGTAGTTACGTAATCACATTACCTTGCTGAATTTGCGTATTGCGTGGTCATGAGAAATTAATTTTCTTTGAAACTAGAGTCTTCTACAAATATGGTAAGTGAACGAAATTTTCACATTGAAAATTGACCAGTCTGTTACACCATATTTTTATTTTTCCTTTATTTACGCTACATGAAATGATAAAACGTCGATGCATCGCTTGCTCAAAATATGAATTGGTTGGGTTGCTAATGCTAGTTTAGTTGCATGCTGTCCCGGTCCCATGCGTGATTTTTCATGTAGTGTAAAGTTAGCGACTTGCAAAACCGCTAGAGGGCGCCCTATTTTAGCTGACTCAAAATCGCCTATGGAGAGTTGTGACAAAAAAACTAAGTGTGACACCATGCCGATAAATGTTTGTTAAAAACCACATTTCTTATCCCCAGGCCCAAAATAAAATTTGATTATTTTCTGAAAAATTGCCACGATCTTGAGCCTAACGATAGGTATGTTAAATGAAAATTTCAAATTGATTAATTCTTGACAAATTTGGTATCAACAGAAAGGTCTAGAAAAGAGAAATGCAGTAGTTTTTGAATTATTCAAATTGGATGGATATTTAAGAAATTAGGGCATTTTACAAGTCGCAAAACACTGTTTTTTTTGGTCGCGGAAATTGTACAGTAATTCAATACGCCAAAAAAAAATGTTGTGACCACTCATAGGTACATTCCTATACTTCGTGTGTATAATGTAGGCAGTCATACACCTCATCTTTTTAAAACACCACTGCACAAAAGTCGCCAATATTCACTCAAAATCGGCATTTAATTTTCAAAAACCGACCCCAAAATATCCAAGAAATACAATAAATTCAACTCACCAATGTTGAAAAAGATATTTACAAAAATGAAATCCGCAATTTACTGTTGATTCTCGCGAAACGAGCTATCGGAGTCATTGTGTACATTTCCTGGTCGCCGCGGGCGCTGACATCTCCCCAAAAGAGTTTTGTCCTCAAAAATTCGGTCCCTATGGCGTACACGGAAAAGTTCCGATTTTCTGTGTGCGCGATCGTAAAGATCGATGTGCCCTTGCGATCCCGAGTTTCTTCGTGGACAAAAATTATATTGGCCGATTTTAGTCTAAGACATCGGCAGTTTGTAAACAACACGCGATCGCGAAACAAATCGGCGGGGATTTCTCCGGTTTTGGACAAGATTTTGACTTTGGATTTTGCTGAAAATATCAAAAGTTCTTCCTAACGGCCATTTGAGGTAGGAGTGAGATTTTTAAGGGCTGAATTTGAAAGCAAGTATTTAAAATATTTATCTTATTTTTTCCCCCATACCTTTAGTACATGCGACAGAAAATACCAACTATTTTACAGAAATGTACCCGTGAGTGATCCCAAACGACCTTAAAAATTACCTAACTTCATCCTATCCTGAAAAGTTTGGTACCCCTGGTCAGCTTATTTATGTTATTAGAACATGAATTTGTCAACAAAAACAGAACAGCATTTCACTAACACACTTCATATTTCTGATAATTACCTTAATATGGGATATTGCCATAATATTTTGATGAAGAAAAACAATTGTCTATTATTAATGAAATTTAGCATCGAAATATCACTTTTGTATATCCATCGTCAAAATTCACATGCTAACGCCAACGGGTTAACCCACGGATCTCCGCCGACGCTGCTTCGCGGTGGAGTGAGCTAACGTGTATACATAGTTCTGACATGGAAAATTTCGCAAAGTAAAAAAATTATTTCGCAACGATAAATTTCCATTAAACTTTTTTAATGTGTTAAGTATTAATGAAAATAAATTTGTAAATAATTGAAATCAATTAAATCACTTACCTTCATGAAAAATAATGATGATTATGATGACTCAAAATTATCAGGGTAGTTCAGGCCCATGTGAAACAACGTCTGGAAATCCTTTTGACAAAATTTTTTTTTCACACACTAGTTCGTGGTCTCAGCTCTTCGCTGATACCCTTTTTGTGCACATTGACATGCAAATACGGGCACAGCGAAAGCTTTTGTCAGGGTACCCCTCACAGCATAACCCGAAAGCTGGTAGAAAACGGAAACACGGTTTTGGAACCACTTTCGCGATGCAAGCGCACGGGCATTTCACATACCTACTAACGATTCCCCACGGCCTTGGCGGGGCTCACAGCCTATGGCCAGATGGCATGCTGCCGGGTACCGTTGCTCTGCTAAGTACTATCAGACTATGACTGAGTGCTAAGTAATGCTATGAATTGTGCCAAGTCAACATGAACGATTTGACTTCACATTTCATTATTCCCAACCAAAATATGCTTGCAGTATCTTTATAGAAAATATGTAGATCTAAAAGAATATTATATTTACTATTTTGAGATAAAAATATATATTCTCCTTTTTGATGTCAAATGTTCCTTGGAATTAGGCTTCAGAGGTGTGTCAGAAGTTCAGAATGGACTTATTTTCTTTAGTTTTAACTCCTTGGTTTTGTCATGAAGCTACAAACCAAGGAAAGGAGATACAGCTCAAAAAAAATTTCCCCAGTGGGCAAATGACGATATAAGCCCCCTAACCCACATGAAACAAAACGCCGCTAGAAGAAACAAAGTGACCTCTTATGTAAGATGGTCAATCCCCTCGTAAACAGAGCTGGGCCGAAGCTCTTTGAAGACTGATCCCAGGCACTACCGTGATTGACAGTCTATCATACCTCTGTGCACGGTCGATGACTAAGGTATAGCGATATCTACAACTTCAGGCGGCATTACATAGACTCACGTGTAACACCCCAACAGTGTTCATTCGCACTCAATAGCCAATGAGTTACTCTTCGATTTGACACCAAAAACACCTCGAACCGACTTCAAATAAGTATATACGATTCTGATAATTAACAATGGATAATTTCATATTCATACTTTGATGTCATATAAGTCATATTTCCAGTTATGTCCGGATAATATGACTTAGTTGAGATGAAAATACATTAAATTTTCTTTTGTTTGATGTATGACTTTGCTGCGTGCATTTTCTATAGAGAACACTAGATTTGGTCCGTTTTCAGAAAAACATTTGCGTGATTGTGAAGAGCTTCGCTCGCAGATTGAATATAATTCATGTCATATTGATTTTTAGAAGGTGCCACTTACAGTATCATTATACAATCAACTTTGTAAAGTTGTTTCAAAATCCTGAAATATATTTGGAAAACTTGGTAAAATTTAGACATGTTTTGAAATATCGATTGTGCTACCAACATGGCCTGGCATGACGACCTGAGTGTCACGATATTTCAAAGTATTGATTCATCTATAATAGAATAATTATTCAGTCACTGGCATGTTCCCACCTTCTCATAACTGTCTTATAATTTGGATGTTACAATTTATTGTCAGATAACCTCTAGATCTATATTTTTAATTAAATGATTTTCTTTTGTCTCAAGGAGTCAAGCTAGTATACAGTGGGGTAGCCAGGATTTTTTTACAAGGGGGGCAAATTTTGTCAATTGTCAAATTCTGCTTGGGGGGGGGGGACATTTTTTTTCGCCAGACCTCAAAAATTTCGCTTAGACGGGGGGGGGGGGGGGGGGGGGATCAGATGTTTTTCCTCTAAAATTCTGTGACAAGCCCCCCACCCCCCCAAAAAAAAAAAAAGTTCATCAGCCAATTATCATCAGAAGCGGGATCTGAAACTGGTGCTGGCGTTCGCTGATTCATGACGGACATATTTGTGTCCAAATAATTGAAAAGCAGTCAGGGTGTCAAACTAACTTTCTGCCTAAAAAGGTGATACGAGCCGTTATCTTTCCCTCAAAATTTGCTAAAACATCAAAGCTTTTCTCACTTTCAAAGATTTGTTTTCTGCTTTTATTAAAACCAACAAAATATCAGGGTGGACTTCCCCTATCATACACCATTTGCATATAAAGCCTCATTCCTGAAAGGGCAATCCAACCTTGGTAGTAAGATGATTTGTGTGAAGGCAGAAAAATAGGAAAAACAGGATGGTGAAAGTTTGAAAGTAATCGGACAAGGACTAAGAAAGTTATGGATGTTTGCAAAATGAGATCACTACATCTACATGTATATGCGAATCTCAAATTGGCAATTTGGTGAGTCGATAGTGACATTTTTGTGGACAACTCTCCCGTTTGTCGTACACAAAAATATTAATTTGCGGTTTTCTTCGAGGTGCTTTTACCCTCAGGGCAGTACTCAAAATATATTGGACATAGCATATTGTTATAGGTCCTCATGAAAGAAAAAGATCCTACTGAGTAATACATTTTGAAAAAAGTGACATTTTAGTCATTTTGTGTGTTGGAGCGAATGGGGGAGTTGTCCACAGCTACATCACAGTGACATTACCTATTCGGGCAATTTGAAATTCCCATATGTATAGTGATTACAACTTTCAAAAATTCATAACTTCATTGCTTGACCGATTTCGTTCAAACTTTCACCAATCTGCTTCTCTGATTTTTCCTCTTTTCTTTCAAAGCAACTTGCTTTTAAGGTTGGATTTCCCTTTAATAGTGAGCAGCTGTTGTAAATATTCAGAAAACACTGGGTTAAACACCCCTAATTTTTGTGGATGACCTTAAGTAGGCTAATCTTAAAGGGACCAGGGCTTTGCACTTCGGACTGACTTTATTTTTATGTGTTATTTCAAGTGTTAAATGATATGTGTTTGAAGATACACTTTACATCTTGGAGTGGAAGAGGGATCAATGATGATCCTGTTTTATCAAGAAAATCGCTTTTCTAGTCGATAATTTGCATGGACCAGATAGAGAGGGGGGGGGGCGATGACAGAAGTTGCTTTTTTCAATCCCTTCTCAGTTTGTAAAATTTATTATTTTCACAACATTACTTGTCATTAGTAAGTACATGTACATGTAGTAACAATGGTATTCAATGAAATTTTTTCGGTAGAGTTATAAAATTTGTAATTAAGACAGATGAATGATCTGGGACTCAACACAAACTGAAAATTTGGGGCAACCAAATATGAATGATTTTGATTTTTCAAAGGCATAGACTCCAGTTTCATTTTGCCCAAATCAAACAATGAATCAGTACAATTTTATTTTTACCCACGCCGATGAAATCGGCAGGGTTATGTAAAGGGCTCCGTATGTTTGTTTGTTTTTTTTTTTTTGTTTGTTTGTTTGTTTGTTTGTTTGTTTGTTTGTGTACAAGATAACAAGAGAACGGGTGAACGGATTTGCACCAAATTTTCAGGGAATGTTCAGAAAGTGACAGGAAAGAATCGATTAGATTTTGGTGATGATTGGTTGACCCCTGCACATTCTGTGTGACCTTGAACTTTTGACCCTGTAGTAAAGTATAGGAACTTCAGTTCAGAGAGTGACAGGAAAGAAACTAGAAAGATTGATGACCCCAAACTTCGCCTGCAGATGCAGAAATATTTGGGCCAATCAAAACATTCATTACTTCTTCTCACCAAAAGTCTATTTCAGGTTTATGAATTTTAGAAGACTTTTAGACCCATTATTTGCCATTTCACTTCAAATCCGTACGAGCCTGCAATGAATATTCAAAGCAACGTATCCCAGCAACAAGGGATTTTTTGCACTCGAACTGTACTCTCGTTGCGAAATCGAAAGCGGCTAGGTATACGGTATTCGTATAGCCTAGCACGTCTAATTTCTCCTCTATTTCTTATCTTCTGTGCATTTCTGTTTATTTTCCCGGTTCTTTCCACTTTGTTTTGGAAGTTTTTGTGATTTATTTTATCCTGGTGGACGTGTAGTACGTGATTTTAATTGTTTTCGGTGAAAATCTGGTGAGTTTCTTCGACGTGAGTGTCTATCGCACTCGCGTGTGTTGATCTGAGTGAGTGGTTGATCGCTGTGTACGTATATACACAGCACTGTCGCGAAGTGCCCTGGGGTTGACTGTAGTAATGAGTGAATAAGCTCTGTTCCTCGCATGCACGTCATTTTGAAGTCGAGATCCAACTTCTTTTGTCGTCATATTTATTTTATCCAAGCCCGATGAAAACAAAACAACAACCCGAATTGCAATGTAAAGATAGAACATGAATACATTTACTAACACACTGACATGTCACTGAACACTGAATACAAATTGCTAACATTTTTTTTCTCATCACGCCACGCTCTCTGACATGTCTAATCAATTACTTTTAGGGGAGGGATGTTTCAATAATAAAATATCTTTTTCAAGAAGAATTTTTTCAAGGGTGGGGACACACAAAGCTATGACCTGGATTATGGCAATTTTTTTTTTTTTTTTTTTTTTTTTTGGGGGGGGGGGGGGGGGGGGGGGAGATGTGCCTCTTGTTATCCCCTTTGAATGGCTACTGCTTACAAAAATAATCGCAACAAAACAAAACCTATTGGGTTAAGGCGTGGGTCTGCCGCCTTTGACGGCCTTTCTAGTTTATAATGTTTTGCACTTTCGCATTTCATTAATTCCTGTGTGACAAAGCTAATTTCTAGGCCTCGGACAAATGTGATTTTTCCTGTATGAATATGAAACCAAACAGATGTTTGTTCTTGGGCAGATAGTTGAAAAAATGGTACTAGTATTTTGATTTTCTCGTCACGAAATTTTCGGTTCCCTGACATGGGAAACTGTTCATCATACTTTTTCAGGACCGGGTAAAGGTGCTGAATATGAGTACATTTTAACCTACCTTGTAATCTGACCCAGGTTAAACTCTAATGAACCTTGTGTCAAATGCTACACTATGAACACGACAAAAGAGAGCGGACAAAATATACAGCTCCTCATTGTACCCTCCACAATCGCTCTGGTAGACAAAAGAACATCCCTTCATTGCTGTTATTTAGAATATAAGTATCTGTTCTACATATTTTTACATGATAGCAATGAAGGGATGTTCTTTTGTCTACCAGAGCGATTGTGGAAGGTACAATGAGAAGCTGTATATTTTGTCCGCTCTCTTTGTCATCATGTTCATAGTGTGGGTTGGTTACAGTTCAGTCCATATCACAGATTGGTTGGTTACCTCATGTTATATAACAATCATTTTGACTTTCACAAAGTAGAGGTGCAGCAGAATGCTTTTCAGATCAAAAGAAAGTATGCACTCAACTGTGGTAAGGGTTGTACTCAGTTATTCAGTGGTGTGCAAAGACCATGGATCTGTTCACAAAAGCCTCAAATTTCAGGCATACTTCGACCATATTATCTCAAGAAGACCAAAAAGCTTGCCCAACTTTAGCATTCAACCTGCATTCTACGTATTTATTACAACTGAAAAAAAAATTCTCAGGATAACTAGATATTCTGTATACTGTACTTTTAAAAGCAGCATTGAAAACAATGCAAGATGTTAACTACTCTCTCTCTCTCTCCCCCCCCCCCCTCTCTCTCTCCCCCTCTCTGTCTCTCCCCCTCTCTCTCTCATGTTGTAATGTAGAAAAGAATACCGGAAATGTATCCCCGAAATGTATCCCCTTGCAAGCAAGAAAGTTAAACACTTTAAAATCAGACTTTACTTTCATATATAAATTTAGCTGACAAAGCCTGACATAAGGTACTATGAGGCTTTAGTTTAAATTAATAAATCAAGAGGTATTATCATTGTACAAGATTATCCTGGCAGTGCAAGTCAGTGGACATGGTATATTGTACCGTACTTGTACATTTTGGGAAGATACTTCTAAGCAAGTGAGTAGAGATCATAACCGTGGGCATAATATCCCCGGGCATATACATGTATCCCCAATAAGAGGAGGGTATACAAATACAACGTGAACTGTAACATGATTATGAAAGTTCACATTTTATTTGCAAGTGCTAGAATTTAAGCAAGTCACTCACTTGCTCTTTATTTGCATGGTACATGCATTTCAGAATGGGCCATGCCAGAAGGTTCTAGTGGCACATGGGCCATACTTCAGAGGCAGGACTTTGGACCAGTAGTTCTGGCTAGATGTTGCATATAAATGTCGGCAAGTTCAGTGAGCTAGGGTTACAATATCTCAGAGAGGACAATGGGGAAGGAGCTTTATTTTGCTGGATGAGTGTTTTAGCAATATAGTGGTTACCTACATTGGAAGAATCACCCCAGATGCAAGTATTTCATTGTGCAGACATTTATCTCCAAGTGTATAACTGTACTGTCAAGAATAACTGTACTGTCAAGAATAACTGTACTGGGGAAGGAGCTTCATTTTGCTGGATGAGTGATTTACCGGTATCAACATATTAGTACCTACGTTGGGAAGATCACCCTCGGTGCTAGTATCTTTGTGCAGACATTTATCTTCAAGTGTATAACTGTACTGTCAAGAAGCCTGCTGATGTGTATTCTTTCTGTTTGTATTTCCCTGCATCAGACACTATGAATGAGGAGAGGCCACCCTTTTACGTGGCCCTGGCTGCCGGAGCCATCGCTGGGGTGTCTGTCGATGCCTCCCTCTTCCCAATTGACACGGTCAAGACACGTCTTCAGAGCTCGCAGGGTTTCTGGAAAACTGGAGGGTTCCGTGGAATTTATTCTGGTATCTTGCCTGCCTTGTTAGGTTCGGCCCCATCCGCCGCGTTGTTCTTTTCCACTTACGAGGCAGCCAAGTCTGTAGGAAACAAACACGTCCCGCAACGCTACGATCCTTTTGTCCACATGGGTGCGGCTTCGTTGGGCGAGGTCATGGCGTGCTTGGTCCGTGTACCCGTGGAGGTCATCAAACAGCGAGCCCAAGCCTCTCGTCAGGCAAGTGTCGGTATCTTCCTCCGTACCCTGCAGAGCGAGGGAGTAGGTGGACTGTACCGCGGCTACTTTGTGACTCTCTTGCGCGAGATCCCTTTCTCCCTGATCCAGTTTCCCTTGTGGGAGTTGAACAAGAAGATGTGGGGTAGTCACCAAGGTCGTCCTGTGGACGCTTGGCAGGCCGCCATCTGTGGTTCTCTCTCGGGAGGCATTGCAGCCGCAGCGACCACACCCCTTGATGTCATGAAGACAAGGATTATGCTAACATCAAAAGAGAAGGGTGTATCTGCGGGCGTATTGTCCAAAGTTGCTGGGGACATATTGAAGGAGAAAGGACTTAGAGGACTATTTGCTGGTGTTGTACCTCGTGTCATGTGGATATCTATAGGAGGCTTTGTATTCCTAGGAATGTATGAAAAGTCTAAAACAGTGATGCTTCAGCTTTCATAGCCAAAGATCAGTTATCTAAAAAGTAATTAATCAGCTTTGTGTGTGTTGAATGATGAACCCAATTATTAACCGCTGAAAATCAATAGTGGATATCTATAATGTATAGGAGGCTTTGCATTTCTATGAATGTATGAAAAGTATAATACAGTGATGCTTCAGCTTTATAACCAAGATCATTTATCTAAACAGTAATTAATCAGCCTTGTATATGATAACAAATGGTACCCTGGGGTACCAAATGAAAATCTGCCATTTTGTTGAATTATTAAAAAAAATTTTAGGGCTGTACCCTGGATTACCAGAAAGAGTGAAATCATTTTTGGTATGCTAAATATTCTTGTGCTCCATGTTTTTGTAAAATGATCTCATAAATGCTACATAAACTATAGGCCATTGCATGTGCCAGGACTGTCTCTGTGTATCTTGCAATGGCGATACAACCTCAACGCTAACACAATAACAGTCCTTTATACCATCGATCTCCACCCTTGACGACGGGTGAAATTTAGGGGGTCGCGTGATTAGTGGAGAGTCGCGCTCTGTGTGGGATATGCATGTAGAGATGAGTAGCATAGGGGAATAACCCAAATATAAAAAAACCCGGATAGAATCTAGACTAACAATAAACCTGTACGGTATCGGCTGCATACATTATTTTCAGAGACTGTTAACTGTCAGTAAATTAAAGTGTACTCAGCAACGTAATGCATACATGTACGTGGAAGCTGGCGAGATTTGAGCACGCGAGTGCAATCCTGTAAAACATACTTTAATAGCGCGGTAACGTCCGGTACGGTCCGGACCCAAGCGTGCATACAAGCACTGTAGGCACTGTACGCAACGTACACCAGCGTTGCAGCTGCAGCACCATGATTGCTCTGCAGTACGGTTGTACTTCGGGTGTACTTCAGGTGGACACAAAATGGCGCTACACAACGTGGTACCCCGGGGTACGGCGTGGTGCATCATATGTTGAATGATGTACCCAGTTACTAACCCGTGAGAAGCCATATCCTTTTAATCTGTACTAATGAATAGGTATTCGTCAAATTTAGATTTCAAACAATTGATTCTTTGCAAATCAGGACATAAATTTACAGGATATATACATTTTATTTTATTTTTTTAATACCCGAATGTTATATTAATCATGTGTTGTGAATGTACAATGTCTGCTTGTAGCAACCTAGCAGACTGTTTTTAGCTCACCTGAGCCTAAGGCTCGAGTGAGCTATTGCGATGGAAATTTGTCCGTCGTCCGTCGTCCATCGTGCGTCGTGCGTCGTGCGTCGTCCGTCGTCCGTTAACTTTTTACATTTTCATCTTCTTCTCCAATACCATGATCGGAATTCAACCAAACTTGGTAGGAATCATCCTTAGGGGTAGGGGACCCAAAGTTGCTAAAATGGTACATGTGGCCCCAGGGGGGCCCAGGGGGAGGGCCCCCAATTGTAAAAGCTATGTAAATTTCAAACATCTTCTTCTCCAGAACCAGGCATAGCTCAGACTTGGTATTGTGTATGGAGATACCTCTATAGATGAAGAATGAATGTTGTTCATGAAATTTCTTTGAGTGGCCCTATAGGGGCCCTGTGGGGGTAACATACTGGAGGGGGGGGGGGGGGGCGCTGCCAGGCAAAATGTACATTCTGATCTTCTTCTCCAAAACACATGATCGGAATTCAACCAAACTTGGTAGGAATCATCCTTAGGGGTAGGGGACCCAAAGTTGCTAAAATGGTACATGTGGCCCCCAGGGGGGCCCAGGGGGTAGGCCCCCAATTGTAAAAGCTATGTAAATTTCAAACATCTTCTTCTCCAGAACCAGGCAAAGCTCAGACTTGGTATTGTGTATGGAGATACCTCTATAGATGAAGAATGAATGTTGTTCATGAAATTTCTCTGAGTGGCCCTATAGGGGCCCTGTGGGGGTAACATACTGGAGGGGGGGGGGGGCGCTGCCAGGCAAAATGTACATTCTGATCTTCTTCTCCAAAACACATTATCGGAATTCAACCAAACTTGGTAGGAATCATCCTTAGTGGTAGGGGACCCAAAGTTGCTAAAATGGTACATGTGGCCCCCAGGGGGGCCCAGGGGGAAGGCCCCCAATTGTAAAAGCTATGTAAATTTCAAACATCTTCTTCTCCAGAACCAGGCAATTAAAGCTCAGACTTGGTATTGTGTATGGAGATACCTCCATAGATGAAGAATGAATGTTGTTCATGAAATTTCTCTGAGTGGCCCTATAGGGGCCCTGTGGGGGTAACATACTGGAGGGGGGGGGGGGGGCGCTGCCAGGCAAAATGTACATTCTGATCTTCTTCTCCAAAACACATTATCGGAATTCAACCAAACTTGGTAGGAATCATCCTTAGGGGTAGGGGACCCAAAGTTGCTAAAATGGTACATGTGGCCCCCAGGGGGCCCAGGGGGAGGGCCCCCAATTGTAAAAGATATGTAAATTTCAAACATCTTCTCCAGAACCAGGCATAGCTCAGACTTGGTATTGTGTATGGAGATACCTCTATAGATGAAAAAAGAATGAATGTTCATGAAACACTGAGTGGCCCTATAGGGGGGCCCTGTGGGGGTAACATACTGGAAGGGGGGGGGCGCTGCCAGGCGAAATGTACATTCTGATCTTCTCCAAAACTCATGATCGGAATTCAACCAAACTTGGTAGGAATCATCCTTAGGGGTAGGGGATCCAAAGTAGACCATGGGGGTGGGGGGGGGGAATTATGTTAATTTCTAACATCATCTCATGTACACTCTCCTAGTTGTTTCAATTTCTAACATATCTCCTGGTGGTGCTAGAGAGAACATGCACCAGATATGAATTGATCCACATCAGGTGAGCGTCGTGCCCCCTGGGGCTCTTGTTTCTTGTGAATACTGGTAAACTATTTAGAATTTTTCTAATGGATTGTAGATTAAAGGGGAAGTTCTCCCTAGTATTAAGTTGATTGAATAAAAGCAGACAAATTAGAGAAACAGATTAGTGAAAGTTTGAGCAAAATCCGATAAGAAATAAGAAAGTTCTGAATTTTTGATGTTATCAATCAAAACACAAAACAGTATCTTGCAAGCTCTTCTCCCATAATTTGGTGTTTACAGAAAATTCACAAATTTTCATTTTCTTAAGTGTTGTTGAACGAATACATTCCTTCCCTACAGGTTTTGAGTAAAAACCTAATGTGCAATGGTTTTTATCTATGGTGCATGTATGATCAATATTTTCTTCAGAAAAAATGAAAATTCATGATTTTTCAAGTTAATGGCGAATGGGAGAGGAGCTTGAAGATACATCACAGAGTTGCCACTTTGTGTTTGATTGATTCACAGTACAAAAATCCATAACTTTCTTATTTCTTATCGAATTTCGCTCAAACTTTCATTGATCTGTTTCTTTAATATTTCTGCTTCTTTTTGAAAACACCTTGATATCAGGGTGGCTTTCCCTTTAAGAGGACATTCACGTGTACATGTAGAATAATAGTATACACTACGGTTCTAAGTTATGAAACATTTCCCTTAATTATGTGTGAAAATGATCCAGTATGCAAACATGAATATTTAATTATTGTTAAAGGCCAAGTCCACCCTAACAAAAAGTTGATTTGAATAAATAGAGAAAATTAAAGTATTTTAATTTTTCCTTGTTATAATGTGAAACAAGGTTTGATTCCTCGCTGAACATGTGTAATTGCCATTGTTGCAACCTATACACAATTCAATGAGAGCTTCCTAATTGTGAAATCTGCAGAAATTCAAATATTCTATATTTCACATAATAAAATACAAACGAAATAGTGAGTGGGTGACGTCACTGGTTCCCTCATTTGCATACTGAGCAGGATGTAAATATAACTGTTTTACGAAATTAAGCGAAACTTTAAAATACCATAACTTTCTTATTTTACATCCTATTTTGATGAAATTTTCAGTGTTATGCTTGTTGGATTTTTCTCTATTTATTCAAATCAACTTTTTGTTAGAGTGGACTTGGCCTTTAAAGATAACCCGAAATTATTTGGGATTACACCTATTGGCATGAAATGTTTGCCATGAAGAAACATGTAAACAGTATGGGTTAAAGTGATTGTAAGGAACTTCTTAAAATATTATATATGTACATTGTTTGGCACCCTGTGTTTTTATAACTTTTTCCTCTATGGAAAAGTTACTCACATAGCCCTGTATGTATGTTTTTTAAAAGTAGCCCAGTATGTTTTCGAAACATACTTTTTTGTGAAAAATACCTTTTTGTTTTACAGGGGCTATGACAGCTAAGCAAGAAACAATACTATCGTCAGTGGGGTGATGAACCCTTGTAACTTAAAAATGTTACATTTTCAGGAGTGCAAAAAAACTTTCATGTATAACATACATGTAGAAAGTGAGTTGACGATCTTCTGTTTACACATCACTTGTGACACTTTTCTTTTCAGATCGCTTTTGGCATTATTCTTGTCAGATTACTTGTGGCATAATATTTTTGCCAGATTATATGCACTACATGGGGTTTATTAGAACATCAAATTAGTCCTTACATGTAGCTACAGATTTATGAAGAAATGAAAAATTCACTAGAAATGAGTTAAGAGGTTTATCACTTCACTGACTCTATAATTGTCCAGCTTCTCAATTCTAAATCCCTTTGTAGAACGAAAATGCCCATGGTTATTCATTTTATACAGGTACTATTTTCTTTTTTTTTATTTGTGTGACTCTTAAGAGAAAAGCAGTATCATTGGCTTGCTACGAACCAACGTGTGATCACGTTCACGTCACGTTAAACAATATATTGTGAATACTAGCCCCATTTGTGAAATACCCCCCTCTTATTGGTTAAGTGTCGGGTCCAGTTTACCTGATGCTTTATAAAAAAGTATTGCAAATCTACGAATACTCGCGTCTCAAACCCTACACTTCGTTAGTAAGAGGGGGTAATTCACAAACATTACACCCTACCCTTTGTGAATTTAGGGTTTAGTATTCACGAAAGGTTGTGTGACGTGACGACGTGACGTGAACGTGATCACACGATGGTTCGTAGCAAGCCGTATCATTCATTTGGGGATGCAGCTCACATTTCTCAATTTTTATTAAATAATTTTTTTTATTCCAGAGGTCTCTGAGAAGCTAGTTATCTTCACTCCTGTATATTTATCCCTTGTTTTGTCCATGTATGTTTTATGGTGCTTGTGACAAGTATTATAAATACAAAGTATTTCAGTATTGACACTTTTACTAACCAAATTAAAAATTTATAAAATATCAGTCTATATTTTGTTGTATTTTGGGGTGCTTTGTGTGAAATGCTGTTACTTGATCAAATGTTACATTCTACATTGTATTAAAGTAGTATGAAAAATTAGGTTGATTCTCTTCTTCATCAAAACATATACATACATACATGTACATATGTTTGTGTCTCACAAAGTGGGAACACAATTTTATGTAAATTTTGTAGAAACACGTAAATATTGATCTTGCATGTTGAGACTGATCAAACAATGAGCTGATCCTTTATCATATTGCAGTAGAAGGTTTATAGATTCAGTTCTAAGATTTTGTTTATTCTTTAAACAAAAATATACCTTCTTTGGGCAAAGGGCATAATAGATTATTTTTCATTATCCCTATATTTGATCTTTAGAAATACAAAAAAAATGCAAATGGGTGATAACGTAAGGGAAGATGTTTGGAAAGAGGTGAATGAGATATGCTGTGATATACATACATGTACATGTACAATGTATGCCCTGGGGTGGTATTCTGAGCATCATTTTATATCTAAACTTTTTTATTTATCTTTTTGTATTCTGAGACCACTTTTATCTCAGATTTTATCTCATATTTTATCTCAGTCTGCTACCTCCTGCGTGCCTATTCATGTTGTATGCATGATACGCACAGCTTTAAATGCTTACGCCAATCATATTTGTGGGAAAGATAGAATAAAACTTAAAATAGGCTAGGGGCTAGTTTATCTCTAGGATGCACGGTGAGTGCGATATATTTGGACAGTATGATGCTGGTCATGCAATCAAAATAAACAAAGAGATAGCAACATTCTCATATGATTATCAAATTCTATTACAAGATTTTGCCAACTAATATCACACTTGATGGTCTTCTAAAACCTCGGCAAGTACTTTAGTCGTTTTCATGAAATCCTAGCAAAAAGCGTGTTTGCACGTTGATGCACGTGTATTGAAAATTGTAACAAGAGCCCCAGGGGGCACAACGTTCACCTGAGGTGGATCAATTCACATCTGGTGCATGTTCTCTCTAGCACCACCAGGAGATATGCTAGAAATTGAAACAACTAGGAGGATGTACATGAGATGATATTAGAAATTAACATAATTCCCCCCACCCCATCGTCTACAATGTCATGTATTATTTGAATCTCCTACATCTAATGATGATTCTCACCAAGTGTGGTTGAATCATACAACAAATCATGCAAAGAATGTACATTTCCCCTCCTGCATATTAACCTCGCCCTCGCAGGACCCTTATGGGGCCACCCTGAGAATGTCATGAACAACTTTTTTTATTAATCTTCAAGATGTACATAACACACAAAATATCTAGATAAACTTCTGGATCTGGAGAAGAAGATGTTTGAAATTTACATAGCTTTTACAATTGGGGGCCCTCCCCCCGGGCCCCCCTGCCGGCCACATGTACCATTTTAGCAACTTTGGGTCCCCTACCCCTAAGGATGATTCCTACCAAGTTTGGTTGAATTCCGATCATGTGTTTTGGGAGAAGAAGATCAGAATGTAAAAAGTTAACGGACGACAGACGACGCACGACGGACGCCGGACAAATTTCCATCGCAATAGGTCACTCGAGCCTTAGGTTCAGGTGAGCTAAAAATAGCGCATTGGCGCTCTCTTGCCCCAGAGACGGGCAGAGAGCACTTCTGTTGGCTGAGCATGATGAAAGTGAAATCTAACAACATCTCTTATTGGTTAAGGCATCCTACATGTAAATGGGCGTGTCTTAGATGAGATTAAATCTCGCTAAAATGGATCTCAGAAGACCCATTTACCATCATTTGCAAAAGTTTAAGACCACTATTCCAAAATGCAATAAGTCAAAGAAAGAAAAACAATTAAAAACTGACTTTTCAGACATTTGTACAATTATTTTCTGTAACCTATGTATCATACTTGAACTACAGGCTTATACCATTACTCTTGTGCTACTGATCACTGTAGTAAACATGTATGTAATCATTCAATGAGACAAAAGAAAGTATTCCAAATTATTGAAATACCCACAAATCCCAAGGTGGTCTTAATAAACTTTTGCTAATGATGGTTCAATATTTTAATGGTGTTTTATTTCACTTGACTTAAAATCTCAGATTTTATCTGAGATAAAATGAATCTCAGAATACCGGCCCTGGACTTAATTTTGTCAAAGATAAAGACGTTGATAATGTCTACATTAGATTGGTGTATACTGCAAGGTATCATGTATCTCGGTGAAAAGCACATGCACTGCACACAGAAATAGGTATATGGGACTGCACACACATGTGCCATTGATGTTCGGCCCGAACATTTCAGCTATTTCTCATCATATTTTGAAAATGAGGGCATTTGAGGAGTAATCATTTTCAGGGGAAATCACTGCCATGTTCTTCCAAACTGACATACAGTAAAAGGAGAAAGCTCACAAATTATTTTTCACCTTTCCCAGAACTCTAGTTTCCCTTTAAGTTTAGGGTTATGGTGAGTGTGAGGTATAGTAGTGCTTGGTTGTTTAACAGGGTTGAAGTCAAGAATTTTGAAGATTGTAGGATATTGACCATGGCGCAATTGTTGCTGGAGTATATGTCATAGTGCCGATTGAGATGTCCTTTCACCATGTTGTCAGAGGAGAAGCACCATTACATGTATAAAAGGTCCATCGGGAACTGGTACATCTTCACCATCTTAAACTCCTTAACTCCTTACTTGGGATACAGAAAAAGAAAAAGAAAAAGCCTAAAGGGCTGGACACATTTGTCCAATAACGATAACGATAATGAGATTTTTCATTAAAGGTACATGCCAGAGTTGCCCTACAATGAATAGAAATGACCATACTCACATGTACTCACTATACAATCAAACCTGCTTTAGCGACCACCTGTATAGAAAGACCACCTGTCCATAAAGACCACAATTTTTGTTTCCCTTGAACAATGTTTCTCATTGAAACATGTATTAAAGGAACCTGTCCATAAAGACCACCTGCTCATAAAGACCGCTTTTCTTGTCTCCCTTGAGTGGTCTTTATAGACAGGTTTCACTGTAGTAGGGTGTACTTTTCTCGCTACCCCAAATATGCAATTTCGCCAACAGATGGCGTTTGTCATGCAAACCACGCATGCGCAGTGCTGACAATATCCTGATTGGGTCGACAAGTGTTTTTCTTTTTGCATTGAAAATGTACACAGGTATTACAAAAATCCTCGAGTTTGAGTATAAATTAACCGACATGTTTGAAAAGATACCATGATTTATTGAGACAATTGGTTGCATTTTCAAAAATTTGAGTGATTTATGTCATACGATCCAAAAATTAAGCATTTTAGCACTCGTTTTATTCATAAGCCGTAGTATTTCAATATGGACCGGAAGTGAAGTTGACGAAGATGCGGACCATTTCCATGCATAATATTGCCCTCTACGTCGAAAATTGCATATTTGAGGTAGCGAGAATTATCGTTATCGTTATCGTTATCAGACAAATGTGACCAGCCTTTAAAAGGCTGGTTATACCTGAATGATAATGATAAGGATAAAAGTACAGTCAACCCTGCTTTAGCAACTACCTGTATAGAAAGACCACCTGTCTATAAAGACCACAATTTTTGTTTCCCTTGAACAGCATGTCCCTTTGAAACATGTGTGAAAGGAACCTGTCCATAAAGATCACTTTTCTTGTCTCCCTTGAGTGGTCTTTACAGACAGGTTTCACTGTACAATGTAGTACCACCTGGAAGATTTTGCCAACTATAAAACCATTGGGGTTCTGTCAATCAAGCACAATGTACACTATCAGCATGGCAAATCTGGGTCCCGTTTCATAAAACTTGTTTTCAATAACAAGTTACAATAATTGTTATAAGCTACTGAAATTCTTGAATCTGATTGGCTGAGAGCAAATTTGTCATAGAAATGTGGCAGTTGTTATTGATAACATGTTTTTTGAAACAGGCCCTGATCTGACATCACATGATCTTAGGATTGGAAAATCACTCGCCAGGCAACCCAACAAGAAGATAAAAGTGTTGAGGGAGGCTCATTAGCCAAAAAACAATATGATTTGGGTATAAAATGTTGTTATTGCTATTGTTATAGTCCAGGTCTGACCTTTTAAGAGAGTTGAGTTCTGAGAAAGGTGAAAAATAATTTGCTAGCTTTCTCATTCCTTTTATGTCAGTTTGGAAATACATCACAGTAGAAAACGTCCCCAGAAAAGGATTGCTCTTCAAATACCCTCAAAATCGAAATATGATGAGAAATAACTGAAATGTGTGCGTGCAGTCCTGTATACCAATTTCTGTGTGCAGTACGAGATTGGGTCAATTTCTTATCATTTTGGTGATTCCAAAACCGTACAGTATATGTCCATTCTACTGTAGATATGATAGACCTTTCTCAGTTGCTTTAAAACAGGTTCTTTTACAATGTAATTGCATGACTAGAACTCCACTTTATCTTCACTCTCACTGTGCCAAGGGGTTTAGCTCTCTTCATAATTTTACCAAATGTCACCAATGCTTACTTTTCAAATGTCTGCACTTCATTAACCATCTATTATTTCACAAAATATTATGTACACCACTTGTAAGAAATTTATCAACCATTTCTCATGTTGCCAAACATAACTTTACCCAACTTTTGCATAAGAATTATTGAAAATTACATTTGAGGGGTTTTTTTTGTCCATTATTTTTCTGTATCTCATTTGTTTATTATTGTTTAATGTTGAAATAAGGTAATATCTTTCTTAAAATCTGCAATTTTCTCTGAAAATTTCTATGGTAGCATGTAATTATAATCATATGTTTAAAATGCATGATTTATGCTCGAAAGTTTTATACACATTGACCACCATATACCTTTCCTGTGCTCAAGCAATTGGTGAATGAAAATGACAAGTCTATCTGTCACATATGTGGCATCGGCACTGAAAGAGTTAAAGTAGAACACTCAAGAAAATCACAAATATGGCAATTAATGTATCACTAGAAATTGGGAAGCTTACAGATGGCAATCGTATAAGTTTTATGTCAACTGCGTATATGATGATTATAAAAACAACATAAATAAAAGCTCTTCTCAGCATGTGGAATATCCGAGGATTCGCCAGAAATATAGCGATGTTTTGATGTCGTCATACGAGGGATCGATCCTGCTTAAGCAGACGACGTCCTAT
The DNA here is from genome assembly GCA_025617745.1 of Heliocidaris erythrogramma. Lineage (NCBI taxonomy): Eukaryota > Metazoa > Echinodermata > Echinoidea > Camarodonta > Echinometridae > Heliocidaris > Heliocidaris erythrogramma. The sequence goes on from CM046869.1 coordinate 24,760,823, forward strand.
AATGAATGAACGTAATTGCAATGCAATTATTTATCAAATTATAAAGAGTTTGGTACATTTAAACATGACCTTATTTCACACCATTCTAAAAGGGAAAGTGAACTGATTCTGATAACTAAAACCGTTTGATTGTAAATACACAGGAGAAGGGTCAATGATCAATGAAATAAACCCCATTTTCAAATTGAAAAGCCCTGCGAATAATAGCTGGATGGTATTCGTTCCCTCTTGAAACGCCGAACATGCCGCGGTGCAAGCAGCTGAAAATACAATGGCGTCTTATTTTGTTTACAAGTGACTGATTCCTTTATTTTTTTAACGCTGCATTTTTCATCAAAATAATACCATACACGAAGTTAAGAGTGAGGCAACAGACTAACATTAAGACTGACGCTAGTCAAGTAAGAGAAATAAGTGAAGAGGAGATGACAAAACAGGCACTGAAAAATGTGTATAATGTTATGGAACATCGTCTGCTTAGACAGGACTCGCCCCTCTTGTGTCGTCACACATCTCAGCAGCGTTCAAGGAGCTTTTCAGCTGCTATATCGGGGGCTGTATTTTACCGTTTTATAATTGATAATAATCATTAATTCAAATGTTTCCAAGCTTTAAATTTGGATAACCTTGTTTAATTTATGCCATCTATGCAATAATAAGTATTAAGGCAATATTTAAAATCATCAGTGTTCTACTTTAAGCATGCTTCACATTTGTCTGATAATGATAACCATAATGAGATTTTTCATTATACCTGTAGGTACACCCTAGAGCTGCCCTACTATCAACAGACATGAGCATACTAGCATGTACACACCATGTAGTAATAGGGTATACCTTTGATTGAAAATCTTGTTTGATAACGATAACCATAATGAGATTTTTCTTTATACAGTGAAACCTGTATATAAAGACCGCTCAAGGGAGACAAGAAAAGTGGTCTTTATGAGCAGGTGGTCTTTATGTACAGGATCCTTTAATACACATTTCAATGGAAAACACTTTACAAGGGAAACAAAACTTGTCTTTATAGACAGGTGGTCTTTCTATACAGGTGGTCGCTAAAGCAGGTTTGACTGTACATGTACATGTTCGTACATCCTAGAGCTGCCATACTATTAACAGACACAAGCATAATACACATACACACCATGTAGTAGTAGGGTATACCTTTGATTGAAAATGTTGTTCTCGTTATCGTTATTGGTTGATATGACCAAGGCTTTAGCCAAGCAAAGGAACTTGGAGGAAGAAAGCAGAACAAAACTTTGGTCTCTATTGAATGCTTCAATGATGGATTATCCACTCAGGTTGTGTAGCTTGAAGACTAATCCCTATGTCCCTGTTATCTTTGGGCAAAATGATAAGAATCTTTAAAATCCATGTTTAGCATCCTCGCCTACTCCCGTTTTTGAGGCTGTCTGGTTTTTAAAAACTCTCATCATGGAAGAAAAACAAATGGAAAAGGAACATGATACATGTAATAAAATGTTTGAATTAGATTATCATTTTGGCTTAGTCCATTAAAAGCCAGTATGTCTTTTTGTAACTCCAAGTGATGGCCCTTTTGGAAAATAGTCTTGGCTGGTTGTCTTGGAAAATTTTCGGCGACCATTTTGAAGACAGAAAAAGTGCCACCTCCTTCCTTTTTTCCCAAATAGGCAGAATGCTAAACATGTTTTTATTATCATTTTGCTTTAGATATGACTACTGAAGAATGAGTGATCTGACCCCTTCCCTCCCTGCGGCTCTCCTGGCTGGAGGCGTGACAGGAACCATTGTAGACTCCACTCTCCACCCCATCGATACCATCAAGACCCGACTTCAGACTCCTGGAGGTTTGTGGAAGGCTGGTGGGTTCCGTGGTTCTTTCTCTGGCATTTTGCCTGTTCTCTTGGTCACGGCTCCGAACTCTGCCATTTTCTTTGGCACCTATGAAACAGCAAAGGCACTCGGTGAGGCTCATCTCCCAGCACATTATGAACCTTGGGTGATGATGTCTGGTGCAACGGCTGGAGAAGTGACATCCTTGTTGATACGGGTTCCTGCAGAGGTTGTCAAGCAACGTGCACAGGCATCCAGGAAACCTAGTCTGTCCATCTTTCGTGGTATCCTCCAGCAAGATGGATACCGTGGCCTTTACCGAGGATTTGCTAGTACTGTCTTGAGAGATGCTCCATATGCCTTTGTGCAGTATCCTCTGTGGGAGCTCTGCAAGAGGATTTGGGCCAGTCAGCAGGGGTATCCAGTGACTGTTTGGCAGTCGGGATTGTGTGGTGCTATAGCGGGTGGTGTTGCAGGAATAGTCACCACACCATGTGACGTGGTGAAGACCCGTATCATGCTTGGAGGACAAGGATCTCAGGGCCACATTGATCGTATTCCAGATGTCTTCAGGACTCTCCTCAAGGAGAAGGGTGTGAGGGGGCTGTTTTATGGAGTTGTGCCTCGATTCATTTGGATGTCCGTCGGTGGTGCCTACTTTCTTGGACTATATGAAAAGTGCAAAATTAACTTCATGCAATATATGTGATCAGAGAATAACAATCATGATACCAAAAATAAATTGAATATTATTATTGAATTGTAAGTTGATCTTTTTTACCCCTTTTTAAGCAATTACAAAATCTATTATTGTTCCAGACTGACACAACAATCATGCTCATTCTGTCGTTTGCAAATTATTTCATGAGAAATCCAGGATAGGACATTATGTGCTGCGAACAGGTTCATACATGTAATTAATTTTTTGTATTGGTTGCACTTTTATTTGACCAAAAGCACATTTACAATTTATCTGAGCCTTTCAATAGTGCGAGGATATACAAACGTTACAATAGACTTCATACATGTAATTAATATAAGTCTGCTAAGCTCCAAATCTTTTGTTGTTATCTATAGATATACCAGCTAATGACATGTACTAATGTTTAATATCTACACCTCATTAGTAGGTTTCACTGAATTTGCCCTTAACAAAATTTCCCAAGATGCATTGGTAATGGGACAGACAAAATTTGTACAAAGGGAGAAAGAATTATGTATTCGTTTACTGAGGTCTTCTGAATGGCTATTTTTTTCTTTATTTTCATAATTTATTTTTGATGTCGTAAGTTTTCTTTCCAGAGGCCTTGTCACGCTTTCTGGGACTAAATCAGACTTTCTCTTTCTCTCTCTCCCTGTAAATTGTTTTTGTGTTTTTAATGTTTATAATGGACTGTATCAGTATGAGCCATCTCAAGTATTCCATTCATGTTTGAAAGTAAAACTTGCCAAAGGTACCTCTGATTTACATGTACGCTCGGGTCAATGAATGAAGATCTATACAGAATGTGTTCTGTGGGTCGTTATCTTTTGTCATTCAATGTGCTTAGAAGTCTACATTGTCGAACCTGTTACTTGAAAGTCATAAGTTTTCGCTATTCATTTTACCTCACAGTCATTTGATTGGGACAGTCACGAACATAGATTTTCGACACTTGTATTGTAACAGGCTCCTGTGCTATAATGGACATTATCCTGATGTTGTGCTATTCTTACATGTATTCAGGGATAGTTTGAGATGGCACCCATTAGTGTCACCCAGCAAACACATAGTTATTTGCATAGTATGCGCTGTTAGGGAGCTGGGGCTAGGGTTAGGGTTAGGTTTAGGTTTAGATTGAAGGTTTTGGATATGGTGTAAACAGTAAAACTTACATGTAAAGTGTACCAATCACCTAAAAAAGTACAGTCAAACCTGCTTTAGCGACCACCTGTATAGAAAGACCACCTGTCTATAAAGACCACAATTTTTGTTTCCCTTGAAAATGTTTCTCATTGAAACGTGTATTAAAGTATTAAACCTGTACATACATGTACATGTAAAGACCACCTGCTCATAAAGACCACTTTTCTTGTCTCCCTTGAATGGTCTTTATAGACAGGTTTCACTGTAATTTGTTAATGGCTAGAATGTATAAAATCAACCTCAAAACACTTTACCCGGCCTTCTGTGTGAGGTAACGGTATGAAGAAACTGAAGGAAAACATAAAACCCTCTTGCGCGGAACCCAACTCCTACATGTAGTTCGGTTCCGTGCGTGCCCTTATTCTATGCGAGCGCGTACGGGTGCGTCGACTGGTCTCCTCACAACTCGCTGTATTGTTTATTGCAAGTGTAATTCAACTTGCAGTATCTCTTTATAGAATCAACATTTGAAGCTCATGTTTTGAATATATGTGGGTCAATCCACATCAAATCAACCAATTTTTTGACAATTTGTCACCCGACCCCCTTCAATTTTCTTTAAACTCGCACCAAATGGTCCTCGGAGTGTCTGACGGAAAACCCCAAAATATTTTGCCCCAAGGTCAAGTGGTTGCTATGATACAGCCTCGCATAGCAACCAATGCGCGTTCCAAGAAATGAGTTTTATGAAAATTATGGTTTTTTAATTGACCATTGAAGCCAGAATTTTTATCCAGTACAGCTCATTATCTGTAACTTGGAAGAACTTTATGCTCTTTAAAAGAAAAATCAATTGTGACGCAAAACTGACCTTTCGTGACGCAAAACTGACCTTTTGTTTCTGCGTACAAGGTCACCGAACATGGTGTCGAATTTCATTTTTGAAATTTTGGATGCATGTTTAGAGCCTCATATCTCTAATACTGTATGAGATCAGGAACTAGAATTGTGTACAGTTAAAGACTTTGACTTGGGCAATAATCCAACAAAAAATCAGCGGAACTGGTCGAGCCGTTTTTGTGAAGGTCGCCCTCAAATTTGGAAAAAATGAAAAATGTTCCAAGTTCAATGTCACAGATGACCCTTCGTCCCATCTACGAATACCATGAAATTTTCTGTATTAATAGACATTTACCAATATTATCGGGGGTTACCAAAGAAATTTTGGTACCGAAAGGTTTAACGGCTAATTTTCACCACCGAAAGTGGTCGTAAACAATGAAAATGGGATTCGGGGGACGTTTCACATGATGACAGTTTCAAAATTGAGAGCCCCAGCCCTGTCATATTTGCTGTAGTAATAGTCTGTAATACATATTTTAATAAAATATACCACAAGACCGCCTATTTGTATGATTTTGGCCTTGAAATTTGATCCAAAATGTGATAAAAACAGCTTGGTGGTGAAAATTAGCCGTTAAACCTTTCGGTACCAAAATTTCTTTGGTAACCCCCGATAATATTGGTATTATTTCATGGTATTCCTAGATGGGACGAAGGGTCATCTGTGACCTTGAACTTGGAACATTTTTCATTTTTTCCAAATTTGAGGGCGCCCTTCACAAAAACGGCTCGCCCAATTCCACTGATTTTTTGTTGGATTATTGCCCAAGTCAAAGTCTTTAACTGTACAGTTCCTGATCTCATACAGTATTAGAGATATGAGGCTCTAAACATGCATCCAAAATTTCAAAAATGAAATTCGACACCATGTTCGGTGACCTCGTACGCAGAAACGAAAGGTCAGTTTTGCGTCACAATTGATTTTTCTTTTAAAGAGCATAAAGTTCTTCCAATTTACAGATAATGAGCTGTACTGGATAAAAATTCTGGCTTCAATGGTCAATTAAAAAAACATAATTTTCATAAAACTCATTTCTTGGAACGCGCATTGGTTGCTATGCGAGGCTGTATCTTAGCAACCACTTGACCTTGGGGCAAAATATTTTGGGGTTTTCCGTCAGACACTCCGAGGAACATTTGGTGCGAGTTTAAAGAAAATCGAAGGGGGTCGGGTGACAAGCATTGGTTGATTTGACATGGATTGACCCATGTAGTATATCGACATAGAATCCCTAACATACAGAACAAAATAGTTTTTTGGTGATTGGTACACTTTAATTTTTACATACATGTAGACTAGCATGTAATGGAGCATAATATGGAAAAGGTTACGTACGGATTGTGGGACTGTTGGGGTTGGATGCCATCGGACTAGTTCAAGAACTAACATCAGTGCCCCGTTTCATAAAACTTGTTATCAATAAACAAGTTGCAATAGTTGTTACAAACTACTGAAATCCTTGCATCTGATTGGCTGGGAGCAAATTTGTCATAGAAGAGTGGCAGTTGTCACTGATAACAAGTTTTATGAAACGGGGACCCTGCTTTGAATAAAAGCTTTTGACCGATAACGATGTAGGATAAGATTTTTCATTAAAGGTCCACCCTACAACCTGTCCTACTATTAACATGATTGCATGTTGTTTTTCCGAAGGTGCCTATTTCCGAAGGTTCGTAATCGTATTTATGGAGGTTTGTTACTCTGACGGTTCGTAATTGCGAAACTAAAGTAGGGTTCATAATCCCGAAAATGAAAAAGGTTTATAATTCAGAAAAGTTATTTGAAACTTTTTGAAAAAGGAACATTCAGAAAAACGAGTACCCCCCCATTAACATGTACGTGTACATAAGCTTACTCACATATGTACACACAACATTGTAGGGTGTACGTTTAATTTAAAATCTTGTTTAAATCATCATCATCGTTATCGTTCAAGCCTAACCGGCCCTTGAAACTTGGCTGGCTCTTACCTCTAGTGTATATGGAACCATACCTCCGTAATCTATTACTTGTGCAATATGTTACTACATGTAGCTTCAGCAATACGTTGAACTAAATATTTCACTTTTTTTAATTTTTAAAATCAATATTAGAAAAACAAGCAAGTATTTCATTAGGACATTACATACTTCCTGCATCTTTTAGTATCAGTGATATCCTCATATTCATCTAATTTCTAGTGAAATCAAATTAGGTTTGAATTTTCGTTATGAGGACATGCACTTGTTCGCATCATTTTTTTAAACATTGTTTTGGGGTTGGTTTGTTTTTTAAAACTAGTTTTTCGTAGCATGCTTGTTTAAAGCACAAAAGACTTCATTCTCAAACTTCTGACAAGCATAAGAAAGAAGGTCATCACATTTTGGGAGTGTTGACTTACACCCCAAATCTTGGACAAGCCAGAAAAAAATGGGGTTGGGATCCCCATGAACCCTCCCTTCCTGGATCCACCCCTGGGTACATGTATAACCTCAGTGCTCTTCATCCATTTTGGACAAGCTGAATAGCTCTGGTATATCTTATCCCTACCATGCACCGCGTTGTGTACAGGGTGGCCCAGAAAGAATGCAACACATGAGATCTGCAATTTAAATGACATCATTGACACAATATCATAACTTTCTATTTTGCTGGTAGAAAATTCTTTTCCAAGTAAAATGACACCAAGATTATCAGTTTGAGGTAAGGTGTTCTGATTCTACACCTATTTTTGTGAGGCAATGTCATTTTCAAAATTTGCTACTTTTGCAAGAAATATGAGTCTGACGGTTCCATACAGTCGCTGTTTCATTCATGCTGTCTTGGTCTTCAAAGTGAGAGCAGTCAGGTATTTGTCTAGCAAGCTGACTCTATGAGAAGCCATCATACGCAAATTTATTGCTGCTTCAAGCATGACTACGGTTGCAAAAGTAGCAAATTTTGAAAATGACATTGCTTTGCAAAAATAGCCGTAGAATCAAAATGCCTCACCCCAAATTGATGATCTTGGTGTCATTTTACACGGAAAAGAATCGTTTACCCCATGAAATAAAAACCTATGATATTGTTTCAATGATGTCGCTGAAATAGCAGATCTGAAGTGATGCATTCTTTCTGGCCCACCTACGTGTACATATATATTACATCTTTAACAGCCCTGCCCCTCCCCTCCACTGCCCAAGCTTTATTACCAGAGGCTCTCTGACATAGCAACAACTAATCTTTATTCAGACTATAATTAAATTGCTTGTAACAGGTGTCTTCAACTGAGCATCTCATGGATCTTTGGCTAGAAGCATCCAAAAATTTTAATATATTTTTGAAGTATAGTAGTCGTTTTCTAAAGAGCTATGCAAATTATGCTATATACCTGTACTCCCCAGCTCGCACTTACATTGTAGTTCTCTACCATTATTTTCTACAATAAGTTATTGGAATGCATTCTCAGATAGTTCTGTCATGTTCTGCAATGTTACCTATACTGTAAAACCAAAAATATTTTGCAACATGAAACTTTTGCAAATCGCTAATGATGACCGTTTTCGCTGTAAGAAACGTTTTTGAATAATTATGAAATGTTTTTATTGTGATAAGTGTAGTTCCTTTATTTTTGAAATGTAAACTTTTGATTAATCTTGAATACTCATGAAAATTTGCCACCCAAACCTTTTCCGGTTTGACAGTACTTGTTTCTTGGTTTGTTCGGTTCTTTTTATGTTCCTTTTCGTATTATGATTACTTTTAGATCTTATCAATAATCAATTCATTTATAATCTTCTTCATATTGTATCAAAATCATTGACCAACTATGTGTGGAAAAAGTAGCAGCTGTGAATATTAAAAAATATGTGAAAAAAAATATCTACCGGTAATCCTTTTTTAGTTCTTTTGATTATAATTATAATGGTTATTATTTAAAATGATATTTTTATCAGAATTATTGGGTTTTTTTACCCTTTGTACCAGTATATTTTTTTTTAGGTTTTCATACATTATCAAATATTTGAAATGAAATTAATCAAATGACACAAAAGTGCCATGGAAAGATAGATAAGATGAGAACTGGATTGAAATAGTAAAAATTAGTAATATTGCTATTAAATGGCGCTACTTTAAGTTCAAAATACGGTACTGAATAGAAAACATTAAATAAGCCGTTTTTCATGCGTTTGCAAAAATACTTTCATATAGGAAAAAAATTATAACATAGGCCTACATACATATCTCTTTCTCGCTCTCTCTTTCTCTCTCTCTCTCTCTCTCTCTCTTCTCTCTCTCTCTTTCTCTCTCTCTTTCTCTCTCTCTTTCTCTCTCTCTCACTTTCTCTTCTCAATCTCTCTCCTTTTCTCTGTCACTCGCCCTCTCTCCCTTGTTTATATCTGTCTGTCGCCCATATCCAATTTCTCAATAATTCTTTACAAAAACATGCTTCTTTTAAAGCTGACATTTACCACGTTTACACATTGATCCAATTCTATGATATATAAACGTGATCAATGTGATCCGAGGCTTGGGTTGAACATGCCTTTTTAACTTTGCCAGAATAGTAGGTTTCGATCCAAGAGTCGTATCAGACCTGGGTATTTCCATAATTAAGGGTCCCAATTTGTGACTTTCTTGGTGTCCTGCTTACATTAAGGAACACATAGGTTTTTGTGGCTCTGAGTGTAAGATGCCAATCGTGGAGTAAGACTGCAAAGTGATTTTGAGCATAACATATTGCATCTTCACTGTTAGAAGAGTACTCAGTCTTACTCCTCTATTTGTCTCTACCCAAAGCCACAAAAAACCAGTGTGTTCCTTATGTAAGTGGGACACCAAGAATGTCACAAATTGGGACCCTTATTTATGGAAATACCCACCTGGCAAGTTTTTGATGTATATATCGGACACAGCAATTTATGAAAGGGAAAACAAAAGAAAAGAAGAAAAACATGAGCAAAAGGAAGAAGAGAGAATGAAAAAAAAATGAAACCCATTAAGAATTAAGATGAAACAAAGAAAATATATAACAAATAGAAGCGAGACAATGGAAGAAGGAAAAGCAAAGAAATTCATTAGGAATAATAAGAGGAAACAAAGAAATACATAAATATAGAAGAGAGAAGATGAAAAAAGGATGAACAAAGAAATTCATTAGAATTATACAAGGACACAAGGAAATACATAAATATAGAAGAGAGAAGATGAAAGAAGTTAAAACACAGAAATTCAATAGGAATAATAAGAAACAAAGAAATACATAAATATAGAAGATGCCTCTTAGTCTAAAGCCCTTCATTGTTGGGTTTGTGAACAATGGTGGGGGGGGGGGCAAACACTCTTGAAGGGCACATTTATGGAGAAGAACAAGGTATTTATTGAAGTGTTGAGATCACTATGCCATTTCCAATGGGAATTTTTCAATCCCCCATTCAGGCCATTCTCGAGGAAGCCTAGATCAGTAAGGTAAAGAATCAACTCGTTCATGACAAAATTATTCAAAATCAAAATTTTATTTCATAGAGGGAGAACCAAAATAGTAGGATGTAGAATTAGTATTTACCTCTCTAAATATTTTTAAGCAAAATAATATGAAATCTTTTATTCAGATATGTACATGTATGATTCTAATTTTAGCAGCACAGACAAACTAGCAATTTTCCTCTTAAGGCCTGAATTCACAAAGGAGGTTTAAACCTCCGTAAGTGTACTGAAATAGGCATAAATAAGCGCACATTGCCCATGCTCGTGCTCAAAGAAAATATATGATTGGATCGGATTCCGTGCGCACGTACGCTTAAAAACCGCTGGAGGGGGTTTAAACCATGTAACATGGTTTAAACCAAACCTCCTTTGTGAATTTGGGCCTTTCCCGCATCTTTACACACCATTTAACTTTTTAACTGTAACTCTTTCTGAAATTTTGTCCATTCTGCTTGCTTTCTTGCCATGTAGTCGGTGACAGTCCATACAGACGTTGGTGATATCAAGATTGAGCTGTTTTGTGACCAGGTGCCCAGGTCGTGTGAGAACTTCCTTGCGTTGTGTGCCAGTGATTACTACAATGGCTGTCTCTTCCACAGGTGAGAGGTTATCTTCGATAACGCCCTTTATTATCGTTAGTACTGTGCCAGGAAGGGGAAAAGCGAAATGAATCACTATAGCCCTTGGGTCTCTCCTTGCGATGTACATGTAACTGAATGGGATGTGCAGGTGTACCACAACACCACAGTGTTTCCTTCTTGAGTGGCGATTTCTTGTCATGGCCGGGGGAGGAGGGGGATGCCAACTGGCCTTAACTACTATACATTTTGTGTTAGTCTTCAAAAGTGGTGACTCACTTCTACATAGGGACTCCATTTACCATCCTATCCCAGGGACAGGGTATTTTCCACTGTGTCTGTGGAACAGGGGGAGGGGTATGTTAACATGCAACACTTGCTTGAATCATCTGTATTTTAACCCATGACCTTTGGTATGACAGGCAGATGCTTTACTCACTGAGTCAACTTTCCTCCTCTATTGCATTGATCAAGTCCCCTTTATTGCCCACTTTTTCCTTTTGTTACCTCAAGTAAAGGGCTTCACTTCAGCATTTTGAGTAGGGATACATGTTGATTTACCAACAAATTTGTAAACAATTTCAACAAGCAAATAAAAAAAAAGTAAGAGGGGAAAAGCATGTATCCTACAACCATCCAGTATACACAAACCATAATGTTCTTTTGTGACAGGAATATCCCAGGTTTCATGGTGCAGACTGGCGATCCAACAGGGACAGGGAAGGGAGGAACAAGCTGCTGGGGAAAGAAGTTAGAAGATGAACTGGTGGATGAATTGAAGGTAAGCAGTTAAAGAGAGGAGGGTTTAAAGGAAAGGGAGAAAAGAATAATAGAAGATAGAAGAATTGGTTAATGAATTAAAGATAAGATAGCAAAGGAGGGTTTAAAAGAAAGGGAGGAAAGAAGAGGAACTGATTGATGAATTGAAGGTAAGATATTAGAAAGAGGAGGGTTTTACAGGAAAGGGAAGAGAGTAGAGGAACTGATTGATGAATTGAAGGTAAGATATGAAAGAGAGAAGGGTTTACAGGAAAGGGAGGACATAAGAGGGAAGAGGAATTGATTGATGAATTGAAGGTAGGATATTAAAGAGAGAAGGGCTTGAAGGAAAGGGAAGAAAGAAGGAAAGGGAAGAAAGAAGAAAGAAGAGGAACTGATTGATGAATTGAAGGTAAGATATGAAAGAGAGAAGGGTTTACAGAATGGGAGGAAAGAAGAGAGAAGAAGAACTGATTGATGAATTGAAGATAAAATATTAGAAAGAGGAGGGTTTACAGAAAGGGAGGAAAGAAGAGAGAAGAGGAACTAGCAGGTGAATTGAAGGTAAGATTAAAGAGAGGAGGGCTTACAGGAAGGGAGGAAAGAAGAGAAAAGAGTAACAATTGAAGGTGAGATATAAAAGAGAGGAGGGTGTAAAGGAAAGGGAGGAAAGCAGAGAGTAGAGGAACTGATTGATGAATTGAAGGTAAGATATTAAAGAGAGAAGGGCTTACAGAAAGGGAGGAAAGAAGAGAGTAGATGAATTGATTGATGAATTGAAGGTAAGATTAAAGAGAGGAGGGCTTACAGAAAGGGAGGAAAGAAAAGAGAAGATGAACTGGTAGATGAATTGAAGGTAAGATATGAAAGAGCTAAACATTAAAGAACTCAGAATCAAAATGACCAGCTTGTATTTTCCTTGTTATTTCCCGTACATCATTTATTTTCCGGACATAATTTAGTTTATTTTCTTTATTTTACAGCACAATGTTCGTGGCGTTGTCTCTATGGCGAATAATGGACCCAACACGATTGGTTCCCAGTTCTTCATCACCTATGCCAAGCAACCTCATCTCGATATGAAGTACACAGTCATAGGAAAGTAAGAGAATTATCAGATACATATTTCCCATTAAATATATTGAATATTTATAATTTTACGGTTGTAATTTGAAGAATAAAAGTCCTAGAATTGTGCCTAAGTTTCTCCTCTAAGATACAATGAAGAACATATTATAAAGTGAAAAGCCAAATGGCTAGTAGGATGGGGGGTTGCATTTCAGGACACTTAAAGACCTCAGCCTGACCGAATTTTGAAATATACCCTTTATTCATCCACGGGGAGCTATATATTTTCTGAACAAATTGAAACCAACTTCATGAGATTCCGTTTCCTGTGGGGGAATGAGTAACAGCGTCCCGAATGTTGAGCCCCGGTGGTTTTTCTGACGAGGGCCCTGTCTCTGAGGAACGCTACTTTGCGGGGGGTGGAAATTTGATGACGACATATCGTGTAGACGCACTCGGAGCTGTATACATGACATGTCGTCACACATCTAGCGACCCCCTGCAGTTTCCTCTGTTGTTACGCCATAGGGAGGGGGCGGACCCAAAAAAATTATCTTTTTTATTTTTTATGGATAAACGGAGACGAAAATTTATGAATACCCAGGGTAATTATATTCTTTGTTTACTAAGCTTTACGTCAATATATGGTTGTTTTGGGTCAGGCTGAGGTCTTTAACAAAAATTAGCCTGTCAAATTTTCCGTCAGATTTTACGAAAAACATGCATCAGGTATCACTAAACCAGTGAATATTTGCAATTCACATGATTTTCAGCCTATCCTGTGAAAGTTTTGTGACAATTTGCGTGAAAAGTTGTTCGATTTACCGTTTAAAAATGACCTGTCCGGAATTACAACGTCTGGGTATATGTATGGTACAGTGTGAAACAAGAATAAACCATACATTGTTTGTTCAGCAATTCCACATAGAAAACACAGATTGAAAGTTGCGTGAATTTTTTGTTCAGAAAACAAAACAATTACTCTAAATGCGTGTTTGTTTTTGCAGTCAATCTTGTTGCTGATAATACTTTACTTGTTTTGTAACAAGGATTTCTTTTCTTCCCCCCCCCCCCCCCTCTCTTCCTCAGAGTAATTGATGGATTAGAGACCTTGGATGAGCTTGAGAAGATGCGCATCAATGAGAAAAACTTCAGACCCCTGACGGAATGTCGAATCAAGACGGTCACTATACATGCCAACCCCATCGCTGATGATGCTTCGTAGCTCCCAGCAATGTCAGTTATTTTAGGTTTTTCCAGTTGGTGAATCAGTACTTTAGCATGCTTATGGTGAATTTCATAAGATAGTCGTCTAACACATGCTATGGCAACAATTACTCCGCAAGCAATATCCTACGCTATCGGAATCTCTAACTCCACTCGTGGAACCATCACTTTGTGGGGCTGTGTCAGTTTCGGTGGCAGTCGCAATTTTGGCAGCAGTCGCGACCTCTAAATTGAAGAGGTGAAAACGCCAGTATAACTAGGCAAAATGTTGAGAAAATACTTCCTTCTACATTTGAGGATGATAGAAAAGCTGATTTCATCCTAAATTTTTCAATAGAATCTTTATCATCTTGATCAAGTGAAATTTTCAGGCTATTTTGTCTGGTGATCTTGCTCCTTCAAAACACATATATATGTGCTGGAGATTACACACTCTCTATGGGAAGCAATTCTCTGTGGTATGAAGGTATGGAGTGTGAGGTTATCTATAATATCATCACACATGTGTGAGGGCCCAAACCTAACTCTAACCTAAAACCCAATTGTAACGCTATTTCTTTGATGAAATAAAACCTGAAGCAATTTTTTGCCGGAGCATATGTTTGGAACACCTAAACACTTCAAGTGCCAACCCTGTTGCAGATGATGCATTGTCTTTCCAGACATTGTTATTTTTCAATGATTCCAGTTGGTATATAAGAACCATAGCATGCTTATGGTGTATGCTTGTAAGATCAGACCTACACAATTGACTTTCATCAAGAGGTGAAAGATTTTAAATCTATGCCTGGGGCATATCCTTAGACAAGGCATTTCATATAAAGTTTATTATTTATTTATTTATTCATATTTCACCAGGGTAGCCCATTCAACAAAATTTGATCTTCTATGGGGCCCTGAGATACATTACAAATATATACAGTTTAAAAATAGAAATACACCCAATGGGTAAAATATAATACATCGAGAAAAGGTTTGAGGAAATCAATATAATGAGATTACGAAGAGATAATATAACAAGAAAAATGAATATTGCTAAACAAACTTATCAATAACTAACATTATAAAATTGGTTGAAATTGAAGTAATTATAAAACGATGAGATTGTGAGGATATTGCTATGGAAGAAATCAAGATAAATGTCACAAGTAATAATGGAAATTACAATATGAACGCCGGCAGTTAATATATATGTATTAAGACTTATATTGTCTCAACAGCAAGGTCAAAATAGTGTTTCTTTAGTGTTACTTTAAAATTATCTAAATTACTGATCTGCTTAATATTCAAAGGCAACTTGTTCCATAGACTTCAAAGTTGCCTCTCTTCACCCAGGTGTGGTTAGTTGGTTTATGGTAGGATGAATTTCATTTCTTGCACTGTGCCCTGGAATTGGCTGACCGAGTTTTGTTATTTTCCAAATCGCAATACAGACATGTCTCAATTGTGTTCTGATATTTCATTGTGCTCAAATATGGTATTAGCTAAGGGTCAGTTTGCATTTTCCAACTATATGAATTCTTGGATTATTGGAATAATCATACCCAACATGACATGCCCAGTTTTAAGAATTATTGCAATTTTATTGAAATCATTTATCAGACAATAACACCATCGCAAATAATCTGTAAACAAAAATCAACTCAAGGAAAATTTCAATACTCTATTGATCATGTTGATATTTGCACATTTCAATAGATGTCTCGGGCTATTCAAATAAGCCAAGGGAGCGTTTCATCAAGAGTTTTTGTCAGCGATTTTACCGACAAATTTGCTCTCAGCCAATCAGATGCAAGGATTTCAGTAGCTTATAACAGCTGTTGGTAAAAATCACTGACAAAACACTTGATGAAACGCTCCCCTGATCGTAATTAGTACATGGTACAAATGACCCCAAAATGACCCTAATTTGTACGTGCGCATACATTTGTTTGGGTGGACACGCAACTTGCTTAACCAGTAAAATCATACTGGAGTGTGCAAAACAACAATGTATAAAGGTCAATTGTAGTTGATACAAATAACCTATATCTACGCATGCGCAAACTGTAATTATGAACTGACTTATTGCCCTTAGGCTTAGGTTAATTGTCTGACAGTTGTTGCGACTGCGTCAGTCAAGAACATGATCCGAATTAGATGACTCCGACATTCAAGTCGTTTCTTGCTCATGTCAAAGTGTTAACTTACATTGCCTTTAATACATACTTGTCTACTTAATTTGAATGCATTTATAAATGAACTTGTACCTTTATCATATCATTTCTAACTAAGATATACTGTTACTCTGAGTTTTAAGGGCTGGTCACATTTTTCCGATAACGATAACAATAACAAGATTTTTCATTAAAGGTACACCCTAGAGCTGCCCTACTATTAACAGACACGAGCATACTCACGCTTACTCACCATACAGTAGGGTGTATCTTTAATTGAAAATCTCGTTATCGGTATAGTCATCAGACAAATGTGACCAGCCCTTTAAAGTGCTATTTTAATTGCAAGCACTCAGTGTTAATGCCATAAGTAAGACTCAATCAGTGAGCTTCATCCTTTACACTATACCAGTCTATGTGGGCCAAAAAAAAAAAAAGGGTCAAAATTAACAAAAGAAAATATATTTTGAAGTCTAATCGGAGACATCAAAACTACAAGTGAACAAAGATCTCAGCGATGTCATCAAAGAACAGTAAAAAAGATGGGACAATTATTCAAACAAATGAAGATCGAAGCAAAGTAAACATAATACAGCCCAAAATGAAGGTCAAAGCAGAATAATTTCTTGGTCCAATATAGTTTTGTCCTCTCTTTTTGGCTATACTTCGAATATTTTTTTCCAGTTAAGTTTTACCCTTCTGGCCATCCATATATGTAAGTCTATGTTTTCCATGATTTCTTTTTAAAAACATTTTTGTAAGCAAGATGGTTGTAAATACTTTATTAAAATACTTTTTGACCATAATAAAGTTTGTAGATACGATTCATATATTTTGCATTGTGATAACTAGTGTCTCAACAATTGGTTTAAGATTGTAATTTCACTGATCATAGCTGGTGATTATGATTTTTGTATGCTTAGTATTGTTTTGACATAATGTTAATTCAGTACATAATGCTATTAGAGAGCAATATTTACATTATTTAGAATGGGGTTGAGATTAAGAAAGCGAGGAATGAGAGAAAGAATGAGAAAGAGAATAAAGAAAGAGAGAGAGGGGGATGGAGACAGAGAGAGGGGGAGAGAGAGAGAGAGAGAGAGAAAGACAAGGACAAAGAGATAAAGACAAAAGTTTAAGGCAGGGAGGTACTGGTAGGGTAAAGAAGGAAGAGACAGGGGGCAGAAGAATATGAATAGAAAAAGGAAACAATTGATAGAGAGGGAGAGATATACAAAAGCAAGAGCTTGACCTAGAAAGAGAAATGAGACCAGGTAATAGAAAGAAAATTGAGATGAGAAAGAGGAAGGCAAGGAGAAAGAGAGAGAATACAGACTTAAAGACAGAAGGAAGAAATTATGGAGATAAGTAGAAAAAGGAAGGGGAAAGTGATGTAGAAATACAAAAGAGCAGAGAGATCAAAATAGAAGGGTAGAGAGAGGAGACAGAGCAGTGATAAAAAGAGGCAGGGAGGTAGACAGAGAACGACAGATATATCATAGGAGGCAGAGAGTAAAGACTGGTGCAAATAAAAGAGATCCACAGAACTTAAGATGAGAAGAGACGCATCTAGGCTCCGGAGATAGATAGTAGACCAAAACAATACAATGGCGAATATTCCATAAGAGTGGTGTTCCTTTGGAATCTATACCAAGATGGATACAAATGTAGTTCTGACTAGTTCAGCCTAACCATAATAGCACTTCCTATCAAAATACAGCTAGCTAGAGGTACATATATACGACATTAAATGATCTGCTAGATTCTGTATATGAGTTCCTACAGGGTGAGTCCGGTGCGGAAAGAGCTGAGCGTTCGTCATGTCCCAAGAATCTAGAAACCCAACCCGTTCGTACCCGGACAACGCCCGTCTCAAAATTTCATCCAAATGCCTGGCGTACCAGTCGCTGCTGTATACGACGCTCTCTAAGCTATCCATATTCCCTGTGTTTGGGCTGTTAAAAATTACAAGCGTTTTCGGGCTTCTCTGGTGCAACCTTTTCACAGCTTCCACGATTGTTCTCAAGCGTTCTTCATAGAGCGATGCATTATGCGGCGTGAAGTATCTCCAGATAGATATAGTGACTACGCTCTTTTCTCCGACTTGCATGTCGTCGATGATGTTGGCGAGGTACTGGATACTTCGGATGTCGTACACGGCGTCGTCTCCGATCGGATAGCCATGCGTGCGGAATATGAGATTGATCCTGTGTTCTTTGTCTACGGCTAAAATCGGAGCATTCTTCTGGTCGGAGAAGGTGTTTCCGCGAACGATCTCAACGTTTCCCTCCAGTGTCTTCATAAAATAATTGAAGATTTGCTTGACGGTGGAGTCTCCCAGAAAGAAGAGAGTTTTCCCGCGTAAACAATCCGTAGTGGCTCGAGAAGATGATGAGAAACGCAAAATATTGCAGTATGACGAAACCCATTCGTCGTCTGCGTAGTAGCCAGACTGGGGGAAGCTGTTGCTATGGATACCAGGCTTGCATGGCGGTAATACTTCCATTCTTCTTTGACTATCAGGTTTCACTGAAAATATATAATCGTAAGGCGGGGTGATATTCAAAACTCAATCTAATTCATTCACACCAACTTCATTTTCCTACATTATACAGTTTGTCCCAAAAATAATTATAATCGGACTTTGAGCATCAACAGCTTTCAAAATTGATAATTAATCTGAATATGGTTTAGGATTATGAAACAATATCTAGTTATCTAAATCTCGGCGAAAATCCCATCCGAGTTGGTTCAGTAGTCACGAAGACATATAGGGATTTTTGTTACAATGTCATAAGTCGCTTCCATCCAAGTTTGGTATAATTGGTATGGGAATGCTTCATTTATCGTCCTAATTATCATCATTCTTGATGTTATTGTTGTCGCAAATAAACGGCATTGGATGTTCTTTTCAATGTGAAAAAGATAAGCAGTCTTCAGAGTTTTAAAGTTGTTGGTGATTTATTTATTAATCAGTAGTTAAAGACCTCAGCCTGACCCAAAACAACCATATATTGACGTAAAGCTTAGTAAACAAAGAATATAATTACCCTGGTTATTCATAAATTTTCGTCTCCGTTTATCCATAAAAAATAAAAAAGATAATTTTTTTGGTCCGCCCCCTCCCTATGGCGTAACACTGCAGGGGGTCGCTAGACGTGTGACGACATGTGGTCATGTATACAGCTCCGAGTGCGTCTACACGATATGTCGTCATCAAATTTTCACCCCCCGCAAAGTAGCGTTCCTCAGAGACGGGGCCCAAACCACCGGGGCTCAACATTCGGGACGCTGTTACTCATTCCACAGGAAACGGAATCTCATGAAGTTGGTTTCAATTTGTTCAGAAAATATATAGCTCCCCGTGGATGAATAAAGGGTATATTTCAAAATTCGGTCAGGCTGAGGTCTTTAATGATTGAACAAAATTACGATCATCCTGTTTAATGAATGACTTGTCTTGATTTTTATAGGAAGATACTCCTTACATGATTATTTACCTTTGTCAAAGTGGTATGCATAAAATTTGAATATCATAGTAAACCTGTGTATTGTGAACAAAATAGTTTCGTTCATGCATGTCATGTGGATGCCAAGAACATCAAAGTGACAAAAGATGGAAGAAAGGGACCCATGACATGCTTTCAAAATTCCTATTTCTTGGTGACCAGGCAAACTCGGACTGACTGGAAAGAAATACACGTTGTTGTAATTGTACAATCCAGTATGATTTTTCATATTGCAAAACAATTTCTTTCGTAACTGATGCCGAAGTGCTATGTGAGCCTCCCTTTTGTCAAAACTTGGATGGACTTATGGCATATGTTACAAAAATCCTTATTTCTTCATGATAACTGAACCAACTTGGATGGGATTTTCGCCGATATTTAGGTTAATAGGTATAGTTTCTTAATCCTAAACCATATTCGGATTAATTCACAATTTTGAAAGCTACTGATGCTGAAAGTCCGATTGTATTTTATTTAGGACATACTGTATGTATATCTTAGGGTTTTTTTTTTAGGCCTCCAACTTTTAAGGATTATTTCCAGTAAATGTCTATTGTAAACATTTGATTATGTTGGAATACCAATTTATAGCATTTCACATTTCATATTTGATGACTTACCCTTAAGTGTATAGTCCCCGGAATGAATCAAATTCATTGTAAATCTGCGCGAAGAAGAAAAATGTAAGTAAGGGAAAGATTTAGAAGAGAATATTTCACATCTCTACAATAAAATGTAAAAAAAGACCCCAAAAACATGTACGCCAAGACTGATAATGCTGTCTGAAATTTGGTTGCAATGAGTGAATTAAACAAACGTGACTCTCCATGTCATTAGGCCCTTAGTCTTAATAGGCTACTTAAGATTCCATTTAAATTAAAACATTTATTCATTGGTTTTATGAAATAACAAAAAGCATTATCGTCGTATTCTTATATTTAACTGAACGCATGAATCAATATGTAAAGTATGAAATAAGTGTGGTGTTTACGTTGTGGCAGTGGCAATGTATGTTTTATTTTTAAAGTGCATATTGAAATATAAGGATTGAAAAGTGTACTCTGTTTTTCGTACTCACTGTTTAAATACTGCTTTCTCCTCTTCCGTCAATGACGTCATCAGAAATGCGTTGGCTGCCCGAGAGTCGCTCCTGTATCGACACCAATGCGAGCAGTTAAGACCGGGCATGGTGGGATGATGACAGTACCATGAGAGCTGTGTCCGACGGTCTGTAAATTTACAGACATGCTTGTACTGAAATAAAAATCGATATATCGTCAACACGGCACAAAATAAATATATCGACATCGCCACATCAAAAAGGTACACCACCACCACAAATCGTCACTTCTACACATCGTCATCACAAGACCAAATAGAAACGTCGTCACCTCCAACCCAAATAGATACACCGTCACCACCAACCCAAATAGATACAATTCATCACCACCACACCAAATAGATACATTGTCAACACCACAGGAATAGATACATCATCACCACCAGACCAAATAGATACAGCGTCACCACCAACCCAAATAGATACATCGTCACCATCACACCAAATAGATATACCGTCACCACCACACCAAATAGATACAACGTCACCAACGCACCAAATAGATACATCGTCACCACCACACCAAATAGATACATTATCACCACCACACCAAATAGATACATCGTCACCACCACACCAAATAGATACATCATCACCACCACACCAAATAGATATATCATCACCACCACACCAAACAGATATACCATCACCACCACACCAAATAGATACATCGTCACCACCACACCAAATAGATACATCGTCACCACCACACCAAATAGATACATTGTCACCACCACACCAAATATATACATCTTCCCCACACCAAATAGATACATCGTCACCACCACACCAAATAGATACATCGTCACCACCACACCAAATAAATACATCATCACCACCACACCAAATAGATACATCATCACTACCACACCAAATAGATACATCGTCACCACCACACCAAATAGATACATCGTCACCACCACACCAAATAGATACATCGTCACCACCACACCAAATATATACATCGTCACCACACCAAATAGATACATCATCACCACCACACCAATTATTTACATCGTCACCACCACACCAAATAGATACATCGTCACCACCACACCAAATAGATACATCATCACCACCACACCAAATAGATACATCATCACTACCACACCAAATAGATACATCGTCACCACCACACCAAATAGATACATCGTCACCACCACACCAAATAAATACATCGTCACCACCACACCAAATAGAGACATCGTCACCAACACACCAAATAGATACATCGTCGCCACTGTACCACACCAAATAGATACATCGTCACCACCAACCCAAATAGATATACCGTCACCACCACACCAAATAAATACATCGTCACCACCACACCTTATAGAGACATCGTCACCAACACACCAAATAGATACATCGTCGCCACTGTACCACACCAAATAGATACATCGTCACCACCAACCCAAATAGATATACCGTCACCACCACACCAAATAGATACAACTTCACCAACGCACCAAATAGATAGATCGTCACCACCACACCAAATAGATACATCGTCACCACCACACCAAATAGATACATCGTCACCACCACACCGAATAAATACATCATCACCACCACACCAAATAGATACATCATCACTACCACACCAACTAGATACATCGTCACCACCACACCAAATAAATACATCGTCACCACCACACCAAATAAGTACATCGTCACCACCACACCTTATAGAGACATCGTCACCAACACACCAAATAGATACATCGTCGCCACTGTACCACACCAAATAGATACATCGTCACCACCACACCAAATAGATACATCGTCACCACCACACCAAATATATACATCGTCACCACACCAAATAGATACATCATCACCACCACACCAATTATTTACATCGTCACCACCAACCCAAATATAATAATAATAATAATAATAAACTGTCACTTATATAGCGCATAATAAATTAAAACTGCTCTATGCGCTTTACATACAGCTCTCCAAGATTACTTAACTACAATACAAACAAATATGTCTTTAGATTCTGCTTAAATGATTCTGTAGATGTACACGACAGTAAATTGCTTCTCTGCGGCATCTCAGTCCTTTAAAGCTGTACTACTCCAGGGTAGTCTACACAACATCTATTGTAGGAAATCTCAGGTACAGCTATGTGGGAGTACAAGGTTTTCTCAGACAACCTTGTACATGTATAAGTGTGTACACACCTGCGGTGACAGAAAGACGTTGCATTCTCTCGCTTCTTGAGGCACGCCGTTGTCTGAACAAAACATCCCTTTGTAAGAATACCTGACCGGACCAGACTCGCTTTGTTTCTGAAGGACCGAGACCGCTTCGCTAGGATGCACCAGATATATACGAATCACCACCTGAAATTAAAGTTAATATACGTTGTAAATTTAATTTTTCCATAGACAGAGACGTCTCAAATACATTTTGACGGGAGAAGGGGCTGCCTCCACTCTGACAAACATTTTGAAACTAACACAAACACACAGACACACAGACACACACAAAAAAAGGTTACCGGAATATTTTTAAATTTCTTGAGAAGGTTGGAAATGTCAAATAGTTATTATAGGTTAGAAGACTGAAATTATGCTCGAATTAAATATCTGATATTGCACCAATCACTCTCCCCCAAAATATCACATTGAAATGACATTCGAGAGTTATATCGGTGATATTATGTTGGCCTGTGCATAATTTTATGATCTTATGCCTTTACTTGTTTTATGGTCGAATACATAGTAATGTATCCCATGAAAGGATGTTAATAATCTAGCAAGACGCTTCGTATATCACTCTACCTCTCCCGGCCATTTCAAAGTAAACGTTGCCGTGTATGTTCCATCTCCGTGGTCGTGCACCTCTCCGTCCGACTTCGATGACATCGTATGACCCCGATGATCGTTGGTGACGATTCGTGCTCGAAAATAATCTCCGCCGAATTTCTTCTGTTCGTTCCGTCCATTTCTGGCTGTGATTTTGACTTGGATCCTGTCACATACTTCGTAGGAATTCTTTTTCTTAATGATCTCAAATGATGAGTTTCGTCTGCTTGTGATATCGGATTCGTTCAGCCAGGTGAATGTTTTTATCCGTGGGAGGCTATGTCCTTCGCCGGAGGTCGAGTCGATCCTGCAGAAACTTTGTTTGATATTCAGCAGGCGGAGAAGATCCGCTTTATTTTGAGAGGGCTGTGTAGAGGGCTTTGCAGCGGCATGCTAAAATAAGAGAAAATTATATGTATAAAGTACTCTCATAAGTGGTAAAATATATGTGTAAAGAAGTCATAACTTGTAAAATACATGTATAAATAATTCATAAGAGGTAAAATATGTAAAGAAGTAATAACTTGTAAAATACATGTATAAATAATTCATAAGGGGTAAACTTTATGTAAAGAAGTCATAACTTGTAAAATAAATGTATGAATAATTCATAAGTGGTAAAATATTATGCGTAAAGATGTCATAACTTGTAAAATACACGTATAAATAATTAAAAGTGGTAAAATAGTATGTGTAAAGAAGTCATAACTTGTAAATTACATGTGAAAAGAATTCATAAGGGGTAAAGTATACGTATAAGAATGATAAGTGATGAAGTATAATTATGTAAGCTATAAAGCATTTTTAAGTTGTGAAATATATGCTTAAAGAATTAATCCATGTTAAAATAAATGTATAACTAATTTTTTAAAAAAAGGTCATAAATTAATTTAATGCGTCTGTTATGATCTGAAATAATTGAACATACATGATAGGTCTACTCCAGGGTCTACTTCTGTATTATAAATCATCCTCACAACAATGCCGTTTATAACGATAAATCAAAGTGATAAGAAGGAAGTGAACCCAGAGTTAGTCCATTATATTTGTTTTTTATCGGCCTTTTCTGTTTTGTAGGATATTGTCATTTTGTTAGAGAAAGATCCTGATTTTGTTCTATGTTAAGAGATACAAACCGGAAGGGAACAATCACTGACTTCCTGCATCTTATACTGAAATCCAGCATTGTAATTCCTGTCATTATAATTCTCTTATTTAACTATCCTCATTCATGTATGCCCCTTCTTTGCATTATAAAAGGGTGAACCGTCGATGGATGCATTTCTATTTTGGGTTTTTTCTTCTATATTATTTTATGTTTTACTTTTCTTTATTTCTTATTTTGGTTTGATCCATTTCCCCTTCCATCTTCATCTGCTTTTCCCCTTCCTGCTCTTCCTCTCGTCATTCTTCTTTTTTCATCATAATCATCATCATCATCATCATCATCTCCTTCTTTTTTTTTTCTTCTTCTTCTTCTTTTTCTTCTTCTTCTTCTTCTTCTTCTTCTTCTTCTTCTCCTCCTCCTTCTTCTTTCCCTCTTCCTTTTTTTTCTTCTTCTTCTTCTTTTTTTCCTTCTTCTTCTGCTTCTTCTTCTTCTTCTTTTCCTCCTCCTCCTTCTACAATATTCCATCTTTCTTCTCCGCTACTGCCCATTTTTTTCCTGTCGGTCTCACTTATGCATCTTTACCTTATTATCCTCAGTCTAACATGATTTCTTCTTCTCCTCTTCCTCCTCGTCCACCCTTTTCTCCTTCTCCTCATTCTTCTCCTTCTCCTTCTTGTTCTTCTTGTTATTCTTGTTCTTGTTCCTGTTCTCCTTTTTCTTCTTTTTCCTTTTCTTCTTCCTTTTCTTCTTCTTCTTCTTCGTCATCATCATCATCATCATCTTCTTCTTCTTCTTCTTTTTCTTCTTCTTATTCTTGTTGTTGTATTTCTTCTTCTTCTTCTTCTTCTTCTTCTTCTCCTTCTTCTTCTCCTTCTCCTCAGTCCTCGTCCTTCTTCTTCTCCCTCTGCTTCTTAAGTATTATAACACCAACCATAATTTCAGTGTAAAGTAATGGTGTTAAGAAGAGGAAGAAGAAGAAGAAGAAGAAGAAGAAGAAGAAGAAGAAAAGAATGATAATAGATGGATTCATAGCCCTTTTTCTCCGAATATAAGGCATTAGAGTATTGTTCCTCACCATTTCTTTTTCAACGACATCGAGGCTATCTTTCTTCGAGTTATCCACCACGTTCACATCTCTCTTACCCCACGACAACATGAATAGGAGAAGGGCAATGACAACGATGACGACGACGGCAGCCATTCGACGGGAGCGACCTCGAGTCATCGCTTCATTTATCATCCCTAGAAAGCCTCGCTGGAAATAAAGATTTGTTTATCATTCATTAAGTATGATACAGCGAAATGTAAAACAGCATTGGATGAGAATCCATATGTAGTACCAGGGACCGCGGAACCGGGGCGCTGGGGGCTGCAGCCCCCACTTTTTCAGTAAACACGTGCAAACTTATGGTAGTGCAAAAATGTGGTTATACACGCAGCCCCCCCCCCCCCCCCCCCCCCCATTAAGCCCCTCCACTTTCCAAGACGTTCCGCGGCCCCTGCTGTACAACTCCATGTGAAATTTTGTGAAGTAATCAGAACATAATTTTCTGACATGACTGCATGCTTTATAATGCTAAAGGACAGAATATTCAGAATTATTCAGACCTCTAAACATGCCATGCAAACATATTTCTGAGTTCACAGGTGAGATGGAGGAGAGTGAGAGTGGAAGAAGGAGATAGAGAGGAAATGAGAAAGAAGAAAATAAGTGGTATATGGAAGAGAAGTAGAAAGAGAAAGAGAAAGAGAGAGAGAGAGAGAAAGAGAAAGAGAGAGACAGAGACAGAGAAAGAGATTCGGGCGGAGTGAAGCACCCTCACACCGAAGGGGGGGGGGGGCATGCATGCTCTTTGATTTCTTGAATGCACCTCGCCCCTCTCTCTTTTACGTTCCTTAAATTCGTGTTGTTGGGGAAACTTCCCATTTTGAAGAAAAGAAAGCAATTTGTGATTTTAGCCTTTGCATCTAAAACAAAATCCAATCCATCACGATAATTAAAATGATAATATGTCCATTTATAGCGCAGCTAGAAATATACTCTAGTGCGTTTAATACAAAGTATCATAATTATTATCCCGGCCATTTCACCTACCCTTACGGTTCCGATGCATGTAATGTACTGTACTTTGTACCACTTCGTAAAAGATACGTATACAAATGCAAATATAATAGCAAATATAATAGCAAATTAATTTCCATAGGTACTTACAGCCTGCTTTAATACAGCCAGAAACAAATACAGAAAATACATAACGTCGGTACATAGGTCGGTTTATCAAAATTCCCAAAATGATCAAGGCCTCACTTATGTGAATTAGTGGGAACTATATACCTTACTATACATTCGCCCCAGCAAAGCACTTGCAACATAGTATATCATAATCTTGTGGTCGATCTGTTTAGAGTATTACCACAAGTTTAGGTTTGATCTATATCCAAATCGTGGTTAGTGGTAGCAGTAGCCTGTAAAATAAAGATTAACTTGATCAGTAAACGAGACTTAGGCTAAGACTATAATGGTTACTTACGAGATACTTTGATGCTTTGCTGATTGATCAACAGCGCAGTCCTGAAAATGACGTCATCCAAGTAAGCACACACAATTAATGTGAACAGGATTGGTTTATAGATGTAAATAATTTAAATCCCGTGATGAGTAGTTCATCTAGTTCCGAATTGACATTATTATCATAACGGCTGGGGTGTGAAATCTGATTACCGTTATGTCAGTATGTTCTTCTGGTGAGCAAGCTAACGAGTTGAATCGAAAGATGGACAAATTTTACACGTTTTTTTTTTCTTCATACTTTAATATTGACAAAGGCTGGCACAATCTCAAACGGAAAAGGTGTATGTACTCTATGATTAATCATTAACTTTGATGTATTCATTATCCACGTTATCACGTGCAGCTTCTTTGTTTAATATTCTATGCTTTTCAAATCAGTCTGCTTTGTTCATTTCTAGGCCGGTTCCACTGTAGTCACTTTATCTTCATTACTGACCACGACTATGTAGATAAAACAGGGAAAAGTAGAAGAAAATTATGATGAGGAGGGGGAGGCCAGGAGGAGAAGAAGAAAAAGAAGAAGAAGAAGAAGAAGAAGAAGAAGAAGAAGAAGAAGAAGAAGAAGAAGAAGAAGAAGAAGAAGAAGAAGAAGAAGAAGAAGAAGAAGAAGAAGAAGAAGAAGAAGAAAAAGAAGAAGAAGAAGAAGAAGAAGAAGAAGAAGAAGAAGAAGAAGAAGAAAGAAGAAGAAGAAGAAGAAGGGGAAAACATAAAAAAGAAAGGCTTTTTTTTAAAGGAAAATATAGATCTCTTATACATACATGAAAATATAAAAGATCCCCAGATTTTAAAGTCTGCCTCTAAGAGTTACTTTACACATACAGGAGAAAGAGAAGGAGAAGGATAGAATAAGGCCTGAAATAAGGGCTCCTATATTTTCAGTAAAATATTTTCATTTACAAAGTTACCGACGACAAGAAATATGTGGAAACTAGTAAAAAGTTATGGAATACAGAAAGAAAATTTGTGTAGGACCATGGGGGCGGTGCCCCCCCCCCCCCAAATGCCTCCCCCCCAAAAAAAAATTAAAAATAAAAGCGAGAGCGAAAAAACGGGGGAAAGTGAGAGAAAAAAGGCCTAAAAAGTTGTTACGAGCCGTTATCTTTCTATCCAAATTTGCTAAAACGGCAAAGTTTTCGCGCTGATCGCGCGGGAAGGAAGAAACTCCCCCTCGATCTCTGTGCCCCCCCCCCCCCCCCCCCCGTTGTTACATATAGTGCAGTATTGCATCCAAATAAATGAAAAGCAGTCAGAGCGTTGAACTAACTTTCCGCCTAACAAAAAGGTGCTACGAGGCGTTATCTTTCTCTCGAATTTGCTCAAAGGTCAAAGCTTTCGCGCTTCGCGCGGGAAGGGGGAAACCCCCCCCCCCCCTCCCTGCGCGCCCACCGCTGTTAAATATAGTGCTGTATTGCGTCCAAATAACTGAAAAGCAGTCAGGGCAACGAACTAACTTTTCGCCTGAAAAAGTTGCAACACGAGCCGTCATCTTTCTTTCATATTTGCCAGAATTTGCCAAAGCTTTCGCGCTGATCGCGCGGGAAGGAAGAAACTCCCCCTCGATGCCTGTGCCCCCCCCCCCCCCCCCCCGTTGTTATATAATTATAGTGCAGTGTGAAAAGCAGTCAGAGCGTCGAACTAACTTTCCGCCTAAAAAAAGGTGCTACGAGGCGTTATCTTTCTCGAATTTGCTCAAAGGTCAAAGCTTTCGCGCTTTGCGCGGGAAGGGGGAAACTCCCCCCTCCCTGCACCCCCGTTTTTACATATAGTGCAGTCATCTCTCTTTCATATTTGCCAGAACGTCAAAGCTTTCGCGCTGATAGCGCGGGAAGGAAGAAACTCTCCCGATCCCTGTGCCCCCCCCCCCCCCCCCCCCGTTGTTACATATAGTGCAGTATTGCACCGCACCCAAATAAATGAAAAGCAGTCAGAGCGTCGAACTAACTTTCCGCCTAAAAAAAAAGGTGTTACGAGCCGTATCTTTCTCTCGAATTTGCTCAAATGTCAGCGGCGTATCCATGATTTCCCAATAGGGGGGGGGGGGGGGGCGCCAGGAATTATTGATCGCCGTCATGGGGGAGGGGTCTTTGGAAAATGTTTGCTTCTGAAGAAGGGCTGAGATGCAAAATAGTGCTATATGTGACCAATTTTGAAGCCTATTTAATGAACAATATTTTCAATTGGTATGAGGATTTTTTTTTTTGCTAGTTTTTTTTTTTTACGACGGCCAATAGGGGGGGGGGGCGCCTGTTACGCCCCCTGGATACGCCACTGAATGTCAAAGCTTTCGCGCTCCCCCCTCCCTGCACCCACCCCCTGGGGTGCTCATCATGCTCAACCGCACCCCCTAAAATGAAATCCTGCCTACGCGGCTGGTAGGACCAACATAGAAAATTTGTGTAGGACCAACATAAGCATTCTGTCATTTGCGTATTTTTTCCCAAGACCATCAAGTGTAGTTTCATATTCCTTGCAAAAATAAGAGTCCAGAATGAGAGTAGTTTTAGAAAGGGACTCGTATCAATCAGGGTTACATTTCCCTGTATCAAGCATCCTTTCACGTTTCTCAGAGCGCGTTGACGTTTCTTTAATAGCGCCATCTCTTGAGCAGACAGGGACAGAAAACATGGCAAGAGAGCTCTCCGTGTTTGTTTATTTTGTGTAACGTGACTTTGCATGCCCTGCATTCAGTGCAACCATAATACATGTACGTATCGTATTGTACCGGAGTCGGAGGCCGGTACCGCGGTGCATGCAATATTGGTACCTCGACAATTTTGTTGTTGTGCACGATCCTGAACAGGACGTGTGTCATTTTATTGTCTGATTGTGCTATACGTCTTATTCGTTGCCGGGTTTATCGAGAAATGGAAGAAAGACTGTAAACAGTGGCTGCAGTAAGTGGGCTGATTTTGATTTTGATTCTTCTTCTTTGTTTTTTTACAGCTGATGTGTGGATGGTGTAACTGTGAAATCGACGGGGTCGACAGACTGTCATGACTGTGAACATGTCATGGTGAACATGGTTATTTATACTAGTATTACTAGATGGTGAATGTGATGGGAATTCAATTGTGATCCGTGAAAATGAAAGTTAATCTTAATTATTATGATGTATGATTGTGAATGTAATGGAGAGAACACCACCTGTGTTTATAGCTTGGGGGGGGGGGGGGGGGGGGGGTGGGCACTCGACCCAAACAGGGAGCTTCAACGTGTAGCGTTGGACTCTTGCCTTGGAGCTCTCTGGAGCTGGAGTTGGAGTTGGCATGACTGATGTGTCAGTGTCAGTGTGTACAAACTCTGAGGTGATTGGTGAAATGGTGCTAAAGTATTATTATTAGAAGTTTTTGTTGGTATGATCATGATGATGTTGGTTGTTCTCAATCTCATGTTGACTTTCTTTAATACTTAATAGAAAAAAAAGGTTTGGCTTTCTATTGTGAAAGTCTATCTCTGAGTCTAAATCTGAGTCTAAATCTGGCCACCGCTCATTCAGTTCTATGGCTCTACATGTAGAGTCTACTTGTACCAGTATTCACAATGCTCAGTCAAGCTTCATTGCATGCAATAGCCAGTACATAGGGGGATTCTAATAATTGGTTCCTACTTCTATACTAGACTTTGCATTCAACTATGTTTGCATGCATTCTTGTGAAAGACTCGTCTCTGTCTCTGAGTCTAAGTCTGGCCACCGCTCATTCAGTTCTATGGCTCTACATGTAGAGTCTACATGTACCGGTATGCACAATGCTCAGTCAAGCTTCATTGCATGCGATAGCCAGTAAGTAGGGGGATTCTAATAATTTGGTTCCTACATGTACTTCTCTACTAGACTTTGCATTCAACTGTGTTTGCATGCTTACTGTGGTGGCTTATTTCAGGAAAATTCCAAAAGTGCTGTACTCATCGACACAAACTTCTCGGGCACAAAAGAAGTTTATGCTTGGTTCAAATTGACAGGAATATGGCTTTACCGAATCCCATGGGCACGATGGGGGTGATCCGAGAAGACCAAAGAAATTTTGAACGTTGAAAGTATACACTGACACATTTATTGGTCCATATTGAATGAAATACTGTGGACTAGGCGGATGGCGAAAAGGCTAGGGGTGGTGCACAAGATACATGTAGCTAATGGTCTCCCCGCCATATCACTAGAAACACTATTCTCCTTCAACAAATCACAAACATGGAAGAACCATGACAAGACCCTCCAGGGCCCCCGTTGCATAAAACTTACCATTAATGGTAACTTTGCCATCAATGGTAACTCCCATGGAAACCTTGATTTTGATTGGCTGTTAAGTGATGTTACCATGGTAGTTACCATTGATAGCAGAGTTACCATTAATGGTAAGTTTTATGCAACGGGGCCCTGATGTACCACGCAAGAGGCAACGCAGACAAATATTCATTTTCCCAACGCTGTATCTCTGAGTGGAATAGCTGGTTTTTATTTTCTGAAATTCCTCACTCTTGGTATCAACACCAAGGGTGGTACTTGTACATTGTATGTTCTGGAGAAGGCTGCATCAATACTGAAATTGAGACACCGAAGAATAATATTAGCAAGTCTCATAACATTAGGATCTACTGGCTCAGTGTCAACATCGGTTATTGGAACCTTTAATATTTGGAAACAAATCTTAAATGTTAAAGGTCCATTGCAATGTTCAGTATTCTTACTACTAGAATATATCGATGTGAGGTCTACCCAAAGTGCTAATCTATTTTTTGATTGTGATTGTTTCGTGGAGTGATTGTTTGCAAACTCATGAATTTTCATTGTTATCTGCATATTTCTTTTCTTTTCTAAGAGTTTATTGGTTGTAATTGTGAATATAACTGAATATATTTATATTTATGCATGCAATCATATTTGTACCGTTTTCCCCTAAAATATTCTTTTATGAAGGTTATTCTGTGCAGTTGAGCTGAAATCGTTGGAATCGTTGGAATGATAATTTTTTTTACCCCTTTTGCTTAAAAGTTTGCAAACGTTTCTTTCAAGTATTGTAGATAGATTTGTGCAAAGTTTAGCAGTGCCGGTAGTTTTCAATTCAATGGAAACTATCTCATTGTACCAAGGTACTCTGCTTTTCCAAATCCCATTCATAAAAACAAAAGTAACACTGGGTGATCGTGCATTTGCTTGTGCAACCCCTAAACTCTGGAATAACTTGCCATTGGAAGTCAGGAAATCACCATCTGTGAATATGTTTAAATCAAAACTCAAAGCATATCTATTCAATTAATAACAAGCATATCAGGAGCTCATGTAGCGCAGTAGAATATATACTTATTGTTGGATAGTTACTGCGCTTTATAAATGTATTATTATTATTATTATTATTATTTGCTTGTTTTGCACATTTACAGGTCCCTAAATGTAGCCAGTTGATATTTGGCTCGTTTTGTCTGTACTGGTTTCTCAAGAATATATGAAAGATATTGGAGAGGTCTTCCTGTAGACCATCGGAACCACCATGGGGTTCATGCACCAGCTCCTCATCCTCCTGTGGAAGAACTGGACATTGAAGAGGAGAAGTCCAGTAAGTATATCTGAGAATGTGTAGTCTGTAAGCGATACTACATGTGTATACTTGTTTTTGTTTTTGTCTTCAAAATGTGTAAAATTGCATAATCATGGCTGCTGCTTCTATACATGTCAAGAAAATTGTTCTATTCTCGTGTTAAAGATGAGAAATTTGTAGCTCAACCAAGTTTGATTGATTGTTGAACAGAATAATCTGAATGACCAACTGAACTGGGAGGAAGGGATGGGGGGGGGGGGGGGAGGGAGGGGGCTGGGGATGAGGAGGGGGATGCATCATCATGAATTTAATGATTAGGAATGTGTAGTGCCCTAACAAATATATTTGATGCTTTTGTAAGCCAAATGCACTAGTAATCTACAAGCACAAACAATTGTAAATTGAATTTATATCTGTATTGAAATTTAGTTTAAATAGGTACTTTGATGAGGAGGGGGGGGGGGGGGGGGATACATCATGAATTTAATGATTGATTAGGAATGTGTAGTGCCCTAACACAAATACATATATATCTGATGATTTTGTAAGCCAAATGCAAATTAGTAATCTGCAAGCACATTTCAACAGAAACAGTGGGCATCAGGGCAGTATTTTCATAGACAATTGTAAATTGAATTTATTTCTGTATTGAAACTTAGTTCAAATAAAGTACTTTGATGAGGAGGGGGATGCATCATGAATTTATTGATTGATTAGGATTGTGTAGTGCCCTATTAAATATAACACAAATATATTTGATGTTTACAAGCCAAATGCATTAGTAATCTACATGTACAAGCACATTTCAACAGAAACAGTGGGCATAAGTGCGGTATTTCCATAGACAATTGTAAATTGAATTTATTTCTGTATTGAAATTTAGTTCAAATAAAGTACTTTGATGAGGAGGGGGATACATCATGAATTTATTGATTGATTAGGAATGTGTAGTGCCCTAACACAAATATTTTGATGTTTACAAGCCAAATGCATTAGTAATCTACAAGCACATTTCAACAGAAACAGTGGGCATAAGTGCGGTATTTCCATAGACAATTGTAAATTGAATTTATTTCTGTATTGAAATTTAGTTCAAATAAAGTACTTTGATGAGGAGGGGGGGATGCATCATGAATTTATTGATTGATTAGGAATGTGGAGTGCCCTAACACAAATATATTTGATGTTTACAAGCCAAATGCATTAGTAATCTACAAGCACATTTCAACAGAAACAGTGGGCATAAGTGCGTTATTTCCATAGACAATTGTAAATTGAATTTATTTCTGTATTGAAATTTAGTTCAAATAAAGTACTTTGATGAGGAGGGGGGATGCATCATGAATTTATTGATTGATTAGGAATGTGTAGTGCCCTATTAACACAAATATATTTGAAGTTTACAAGCCAAATGCATTAGTAATCTACAAGGACATTGGAACAGAAACAGTGGGCATAAGTGCGGTATTTCCATAGACAATTGTAAATTGAATTTATTTCTGTATTGAAATTTAGTTCAAATAAAGTACTTTGATGAGGAGGGGGGATGCATCATGAATTTATTGATTGATTAGGCATGTGTAGCATGTAGTGCCCTAACGCAAATATATTTGATGTTTACAAGCCAAATGCATTAGTAATCTACAAGCACATTTCAACGGAAACAGTGGGCATAAGTGCAGTATCTCCATTGACAATTGTAAATTGAATTTATTTCTGTATTGAAATTTAGTTTAAATAAAGTACTTTGATCTAATGTACATGTAAGTTGTGCTTGCCTTTTGAAATGGTACTACTTCTTGAAATTTGTCATAATTTAACAATGAATAATCAGAAACAAAGTAACTTGTCTTCTTGAAATTTCCTCCTTTCTTTCCATCTCTGACTCAACATGTTGTATTTTGTGTATATTTTTCTTTTTAATGATAAAAAAAACTTGTGTATATATCATCCAGCATTTATTTTCTCTAATTCTTGTTTCTGCCACCCAGTTTGTGCTTCTGTTGGAGATCTTGATTCCACTCACGTTATTCTTCGTTCTCGTCTCTCTAAGACATCATAAGCCATCCAAACCAGAAAGCCAGAGTAAGTTCCATTGTAGCAATATAAAGTTACAAAGAATTGCCACTTTTAGTGTATTTTTAATTAGTCATATATACTCACTTTTAAAGCAGAGGGTATGGCAAATAATATATTTATTTTTTTCAATATGTGAATAAAATACTTGTATTATGGAAAATTTTATGAGAATGTATCGATTTTGAATTCGTATTATGTTGTGATGAAAATCTGGGATGGTTTATATTGCATTATTTGTATTTTGACATGTACAGTTATAGCAGTTCTTTTAGATTTCAATCGGAGACCTAAAACATCCTTTTTTTGTTTGTGTACCAGCCCTGCATGTACAGAGATTCACTTAGGAAAACCACCCGGAATTTTAAAGTTTGATCCTCCTGTAATTTTTTATCTTAAAAAAAAAAATCTTAAAAAAAAAAAGAATACTGCAGAAATGAAACAATATTCAACGTTCATTGTTGTGCATTTAATATGGGTCAAAATCAAGATGGTGTTCAAATTGGAAGACCTAGATTTAGAGGTCAAGTGTTGTTAAAGATAAACTTGATTTCTGATTTAATATGCGATTACATTGTGAAAGAAACTGGCTCAAAGCATTTGGGAAAGGTTGATCATGTCTACATACATGTACAGTGTACACAAGAATTGGTGGATATACTGTGAAGTTCTGAATCATCAAAATAATGAGAACTTGACCCAATCTCACTGAAAAGCACATGCACTGCACACAGAAATGGGTATACATGGGACTGCACACACATGTGGCATGAAGGTTAGGCCTGAACACTTCAGCTATTAATTTCTTGTCGCATTTCGAATATGAGGACATCTGAAGAGCAATCCTTTTCAGGCGACATTTCTACTATGATGTTATTGCAAACTGACATAAAAAGAAGAGAAAGGACATAAAAGGAATGAGAAAGATTAAAAATTATTTTTCACCTTTCCCAGAACTCAACATTCTCTTTTAAGCATGGATCATTAGTGATAGGATACAAGAGCATCGCAAACAAATGAAAATATTTGATAATACGATTATGGCCATTTGAAGTGACCTTTATCTCTGCTAGTAGCTCTTGTGTACCAATAGGCATAAACACAGGAGTATGTAAATAAACATTAGATTAAGAGATTACAGATTATATTATATTTGTGAGTGGTCTCCCCAGAACCACAATTACATGTAAGTTGTAAATGAGGAAACAAGCTGATAGAGAAAGTGTGTGATTTGGATTAATTTGTTCTATTTTTTATACAATTGAGTATATACATGTATATTATTATAGGCCTACATTGTAGTATTGTGAAACCTGTATAGAAAGACCGCTCAGTGGAGACAATAAATGCGGTCTTTATGATCAGATGGTCTTTATCTGCAGGTGACTTTCATGCAGGTTTCAATGAGAAAGACAGAACAGGAAACATAAAAATGTGATCTTTATAGACATGTGGTCTTTCTATACAGTTAGTCACTAAAGCAGGTTTCACTGTTCAAATTTGTTTATGGATATTTACATGTAGATTAGTGATTTAAATTCCAAGGAGTTTACAAGTAACCAATTTTAATGAGGATTTTTCACCTTGTCAGTGATGGCAGCGTTTTTATACTACATGTATATAGCCTACCGGTATGTACATTGTACTTTAGTCTTCACTATTTTAGTGGTCAATCCTCCCTTTGAGTTGTTTTTGTCCTTCAGATAATAGCAAATAGAGGGAAAGGTCTATACATTTCTAGCTTAGACTCTAATCCCTTCAGATATTCATGGATTTTTTGAATGGGCCTCTTTTTGCTTGGCTGCATGCAT
This sequence comes from Heliocidaris erythrogramma, assembly GCA_025617745.1. NCBI lineage: Eukaryota > Metazoa > Echinodermata > Echinoidea > Camarodonta > Echinometridae > Heliocidaris > Heliocidaris erythrogramma. Next base: position 24,797,182 of record CM046869.1, read on the forward strand.
GGAAGAGAAAGAACCTAGCCACTTGTGCTCTTTTCTTCTGAACTTCAAAGTGCCTTTCATCAGGGCCCTGTTTCATGAAAGCTATTATCAGTATTACTGCCGCATATCTATGACAAAATTGCTCTCAGGCAATCAGATGCAAGTATTTCAGTAGCTTATAACTTATTGTAACTTGTTATATAGATATCAGGTTTCATGAAACTGGGCCCATGTGTAATATCTTCAATAGCTGAGTACAAAATGTAAGATTTGAAGGTTTTATTTGGGTTCTGTACTTCTGTTTCAGTAAAATAGGAGGTATGCTATTGAAAGGGGAGAGTACCCTTGTCTAGATAGGAAGCGGTCTACATGTATACAAAACACAGCAAGGAGTACTAGTGATTAAGCGATAGTTTTTTATTTGAAGCTACCACATTTGACCTCCTGGGGACCTCTGGAGTAAAGTCATAAATTTACCCTTGTATTAAGAGAGGATTAAAGAGAGATGTCCCATTTAATAATAATAATAAATGTAACTTATATAGCGCCAAATCCAATCTGTGGAGTGCTCAAGGCGCATGTAGAAATTAATTAAGAATTAAACAAATGTTTTTACATGATTTTTAAAAGAATCCGATGTTATGCACTTTATGATGTCTTCAGGAAGGGTATTCCATAATTTAGGACACGCTTGGGCAAATGATCTTTCCCCCAAGATACACAAAGGGAGCTACAATGTAAATATTACATACATGTAACTTTCACTTGTAATTTAAAACTTAAAAGTGTGCAATGTCCTGAAATAATAACGTGTGTACAGCAGCTAGAAAGTATACAATCAACCTCAAAGAACTTTATCTGGAATTCTATAGGTCGACAGTTAAAGATAAAGTTGAGTTGTGGTTATGCGATTACATTGTGAAAGAAACTGTCTCAAAGGAATTGGGAAAGGTTGACCATGTCTACATAAGAATCGTTTTGGAATCATCAAAATAGATAAGAAATTGACCCAATCTCACTGAAAATCACATGTACTGCAAACAGGAATGGGTATATGGGACTACACACACAAGTGGCATGAATGTTCAGCACGGACATTTCAGGATTTGAAGAGCAATCATTTTCAGGGGATGTTTCTACTGTGATGTTCTTCCAAACGGACATAAAAGGAATGAGAAAGCTCACAAATAATTGTTCCCCTCTCTCTGAACTCAACCTTCTCTTCAAGGAGTATGAAAGGAAATAAAGGATAACATGAAGTTTCCTGCCATTGTTTCCTTTTATAAATATATACCAGAATAAATAAAGGAAACATTAGTCCAAATTATTAGTAAACAGTCTCTGAGTGTGTACTTTCAAAAGAAATGAAATTAGTTACAATTTCCAGTTATCTTTTCTTTTTACATATAGATAACAGAATAAATGAAAGAAGCAAAACTGAGAAGGCACAATTTTATTTTAAGACATTTAATAAAAATAAGATTGGTTATAACTTCCTACCTGTCCCCCCCCCACCATTTAAAATAGATTTAAATGCGTGAATATACATGTATTTTTTCCAGCATATAAATTTTAGAATTAAGCTTTGTCATTTGTGGTACATATAAATAAATGTCTTTGAAATCTGCGTTAGCTAGATAGAAATGAAATACAATGTACAATATATTCAAGTTAAATTATACATTACGTGCTTGTGTGGACCATAATAAGCCAGTTCGGGGTTAGCGCATGGTACAAATGACCCCAAATATCCACAGATATTTTAGACATGGAGGGTCCCTTTATGTGCACTTCAGAAAAATAACTCTGGGAGTGATAGAGGTCCCTCATGAATAGCTTTTGTTTCCCCCTTTAAAAAGAATACTTCCACCTGGATATCATGGAATGCACCATTAGTGCATAATTGAATAATAATTACATGACATTCATGAGCACATATCGAATATTAGTGTCAGTGGGTTTTAGAATTTGGTACAGATGACCTTTATCTGTTCTTGCTCAGATTGCATCTCCGAAGTGGCTTATTGGAAATGCTAATTGGATTTTTTTTATTTCTGAAAGTGCCATACAGTAAGAAGAAATGATTTGATTTGCTTGTTTGGATTGTACCACACAGCACTGGCACCCGTCATCTCTTATTGATCGTTTGTGATGACATTTTCCTTTAACTTGGTTGAATCGAGCTCCATAATATGACAAGAAATTGCTTGGCAGTGTCTAAACATGACTGTGAAGAAATGCAGAGAAAGTCATTTGATTTTTGTTTGCCTACATGTAACTTTGTCCTTAGAACATGTAGTTGGTCATCCATGTTGTATGTGTTAAAGGGAAATGGGTCATTTCATCAAGTTGGGACACATTGTGTGACATGGCTTGTATCATTAAAATTATCAGCAAGTTTTCTTGTTTTTATTTCATAAAATATTCATATCCGAGTAATTAAATATTTTAAGTTGTTTTCAGTCAGGAAAGTTAAGCTATCACAAAGATATGATTAAAAGTTACGTCATGAAAAACACATTTCCTTTGTTTTTCTGGAATGTAACCAACAGTTAGGGACATATTAAGTATAAATATTTACAATACATGCTTCGACAACAGATGAAACCTTTATCCTTCATAATTGATATCATAATATGGTGGAAAACTTGTTTCAAACAAAATTTGAATGCTGACGTAACACTGACACAGTGTCAATGTTACGTCAGCACACACATGCTGATTAGTATGTAATTTGTGGTCCAGTCATAGGATTATCCATCAAACTTCAGTGGTTTTCAGGTAGAATCCTCTCTCTTCTACATAATTAATATGTTTAAATTCCAGGGATTTATGTGGATTTTCTAAAATAAAACAATCTCTGACTTAACATTTTCCACTTTGTGGTGTGACATGAAAAATCTAAACGATGTAGATGAAAATATTTTTATTTTGTTTCGCATGATTTAGAAACATTTTGTATGTGTTGTCTTGAGGATACATCTGGACAGAAAAAAAAAAGTAATTTCTCCAGAAATTGGGGTACACAAAGAGCAGAAAGATGAGAAAAGTATAAAATGAGAGTGATGACGTAACATGACACCACAATAGTAACAAATTTGCTATTTCTCTTGTACAAAGATGCTGGATATCATCAAAGCAGGTGTTTTAGATAGAGTGTTCATATTGAGTCAGATAAGCTAAGTTTAAGTTGTTAGTTATAGGAAAAACAAAGAGAAACTTGACAAGCCAAAATTCTGATGTAACATTGACACCGTGTCAATGTTACATCAGATTTAGAGGTTTTTAAGGTATTTTAAAAATAAATCATGTGTACACATGGAGAAAAACATATGAAATGATTGATTACCCTAATCTTAATATTACATAAGATAACTGCATTGATTCTACTGATATTTTCAATGATACAAGCTTTTTCATCCAAAATTTTCAAGCATGTCCCAACCTGGTGAAATTACCCAAATCCAACCTTAATAGCAAGTTGCTTTGAAAGAAAGAGGAAAAATCGGAGAAGCAGATTGGTGAAAGTTTGAACGAAATCGGACAAACAATAAGAAAGTTATGAAGTTTTGAAAGTTGTAATCACTATACATGTATATGGGAATTTCAAATTGGCCGAATAGGTAATGTCACTGTGATGTAGCTGTGGACAACTCCTGCATTCGCTCCAATACACAAAATGACTCGGTAGGATCTTTTTCTTTCGTGAGGACCTATAACGATATGCTATCTCCAATATATTTTGAGTACTGCCCCGAGGGTAAAAGCACTGCGAAGAAAACCGCAAATTAATATTTTTGTGCAGAACAAATGGGAGAGTTGTCCACAAAAATGTCACAATCGGCTCACCAAATTGCCAATTTGAGATTCGCATAGATGTAGTGATCTCATTTTTCAAACATCCATAACTTTCTTAGTCCTTGTCCGATTTCTATCAAACTTTCACCATCCTGTTTTTTATTTATTTTTTTCTTTCATACAAATCATCTTATTACCAAGGTTGGATTGCCCTTTAAGTGACAGTAAACTGAAGCTCCTAAATAACGCCATCTTTTAAGAGGATTTGACTTACAATGCACCTGCAGGCAATTTTCCACATTTGCCAAGTCAAATATTAATAGTTTTCAATATAAAATGTGCCTATTATCCACACAAGCTGCTTGTCGAAATTCAAAATAAAATACAATGAATTTTCCAATTATAATCTTAATTTAGCAATCACTATAAGATGGCGCTGTTCACGTTCTACCAGTTTAATGCCACTTTAATACCCCTTTCATATCCATGATTGGGTCTGGAGCCAGTCAGCAGCAAACTTGTGCTTATGAATCGATCAAATCCCAAATAGCTACCTTTCATATCTCCAGCTGCCAGAAAATCACCTTGCATGCATTTGTTTCCATGGATGCATCCAAAATCCTATCTTATTCCTGTACTTTCCAAGTTTTCCCTACCTCTCTATTAAATGTAAAAACTTGCAGTGTGTCCCCAGAGAAATATTTTCATCAAATAATGTGGATAACGTTCATATGACCCCCCTCACATTGAGTGCAGATCAAAGTGATGCCAGTACCATTCATATTTTAGGTCCATAATTAAGCCTGAGTCGAATCGATTGGTTAGCCGGTGTTCGATCGAAGACATCGAATCCCGAATACGTTTTGGCAAATTCGGTGCATCGATTTGTAGTCCGCCAGATTTTTGACTACCGTAGCCACCATGAAAAAATCAAATAAAAAAAGAAACTCCGTAACGTACAGCATATATACTAGCAGAGAACGTGAAGGCGACTTCAAAGTTCAAACTGTTGGCTAACTTTCGCTAATTCGCTCGCGCAGGACTTCGCGCTGTACCTGTGCTTTCTCTATGGAAAAATCGTTTTGTCGTTACGAACTGAAGTTTACGATAATTTTCTTGCACTCTCTCTGCATTGTCAATTTGACAATTGTATAATTGAACATGATAAATACGGGCATGAGTACGAGTGTTCCTACTTAATTCGCAATAACTAATATCACACTCTCATCAAATTGGCAATTACTTCTGAATGATCTCTGAAGCTGAATGAAGTCGAGTCTATATTGAGCGACGAAAAGTTTATTTCGTATTGTTTTTTTTTTTGGCATCGAACAAACGTGTTCCATTCAGCTCTCCAAAGACAAAGTAAGATTATTAATTCTTTGAATTTGAATCATTGTCGGGTGTGTCGACAATGAGCATCGCTTCGTGCGACACTAGTGACATTTTGGCTAGACATACGGACTAGAAACTTAAGATTTTGGCTCGTCCGCTGTGATTTTTTGGCTAGCGGGCTATCGTTAATTTCGAGCAGCGAGAGCCCATACAACATATGCCCGCGATGCCAGCGGACCGGTCACCGGTGCATGGTGCATGCACTGCGTGCAACTGTGTGCAACTCTGTTTTCACCGCACATCATTTATCGATTAACCGGTATTCGATCGAATCAAAGCCGTCGAATCCCGGTTTATGAAATATTTGATATGACTCAGGCTTATCCATAATCGTCCGGACTGAATCTGGACTGAACCCGGATTTAACCCATTTTGGAAGCGAGTATGACATGGCCCCTTGTGTACATACACACAGCCCTGGAAGGTATTTTTATACCAAGGTCCTCTTATACTGGAATGATGGTACACACGCAAACCGAGCATACAAATGATTTTTCTTTCTTCTTCCTTGGATGGATAACATATTGCATCACTTGCACCTTGCTGTTATGATATTTTATTTCCTTCTTACCGCAAAAAATAACAGTATCAGTATCAGTAACCTTTCTTGGTCTTATTATCTTTTCCATGGCTGTATGTGCATTAGTGACTTCAGTAGTCCAGGGGTTAATATTCAATGATTCCTTTCCACACTCTCTTTCAATGTAGTTTTTTTGACTTGGTATTTGTGGAAGGTCATAGGATGCGACTGTTTCATAATAACCTATTATGCTATTAATTGACCTTGTTAGCAAGTGGGTTATGCTAATAATAATTTTTTTTTACCCAGGAAAGCCTCATCAGCATTAATACTGGGTTTTTTACACATAGTCGACTTGGTTATTTTATTGAATAAGGTGTGTTTCTTTGAAACGACCATCAAATATGCCTGTCGAAGAGTACATCATGATATCCATGTAGTTCATGAACCAATTTCCATACATGTACATGATAATGTAAATCTAGATGATAAACAGGCATAAACATTTCTTTGAAGTCCTGATAATATAGTATTATTGGGAAGAGCTTACGTACAACCTTCCCTGAGAACCAAATGGTATAAATGAATCATTGCTTTTTTTGTGTTCTGATCATTTTACCTCAGTTCAGTCCACATCTTCATCATCCTGTTCCCACAGTTTTTCTTGTTTGTTTTCAGTCTCCTACCCTAATCTCTTTTCCTGTTTCTTATCTCAGTAATCCCTGCTCCATCCAACCTCACCTACTAATACATTCCAGCTGTATATTATGTAACTACCCTGTGAATACAATGTGTATATATATTGGAGTTGTTCTAGGAATAAAAACACTTGCAGTTTGACACTACATCAGTGCAGTCATGAATTTGTTCTTTGTCAGCTAGCAACAACAGAACATAAAAGCTTTCAACTGTTAGGAGCTGTGTTGTGGTCTATAAGTTGCAATTTACTAATTACCGGTAGTCAGAAAGTCAGTTGCATATCAGTGAAATGCTATATTGGGCAAGCCTTCAGATTGGACAGGGGTCAACCTGTGTCTGAGATACATGTACATGTACCATGGGGATAGAGTCTATGGAAAAAGTGTGCTTTACGCAAATGATACCACATTCAAAGCATACAGTTGGTCTTTGGGATAACTGACATTGTGGAATTGTGGAATATAACATTTGAATACAAATGTGAACTGAGCCATTTAGTTTGACAAATTGACATAAATGTGTACATACTAACATGTATTTGGCCTACTTGGTTGACAAAAAATATCTTAAATACATATTTTAGTGTGTATGACGGCCTACTTACAAGTTGCTCTAAAACTGAACAGGCTGCAATCCCGCAGTTGAATATATGAGAGGAAGAAGGGCCTAACTCTGTGAGAACAGTTATGAAAAAATTAAGAAAAAGAAATATTGTGATAACTTTGAAAACATTGTTTTTAAATTTTTGTATTAAATAATGTGTGTTCATTTACTAAAGTTTCAAAGAAGATGTCTCATTAAAATTGTCTCACAGTGTTAAGGGGAAAGTCCACCCTGATATTAAGTTGGTTTTATAAAAGCAGAAAAATGAAAGAAACAGATCATTTTCATTTTCTTTGTTTTAGATGAGGGAATAGATATGTATCATACAGATTTTGTGTAAAATCACAAGTGAAATGATTATATCTAGGGTGCGTGTATGATAAAATGGAACTGTTTTTCAGTGCATGGCGAATGGGAAAGGAGCTCGCAAGATACTTGTACTTGTACTTAATGGAGTTGCCAATTTGTGTGTGATTGATTACAACTTCAAAAATGCATAACTTTCTTAGTTATAATCGGAGTTTGCGCAAGCGTTCATTGATCTGATTCTTTAATTTTTCTGCTTCTTTTAAAATCAGGGTGGACTTTCCCTTCAATGTTTTCCCTCATAACTTGCAGAAAATTGTGATGGAGTTCATGTATGGCCTCGCTTTGTTCTCTTTGTTCTTAGTTCTCATACCATCACTTATAAAGTACAGTGTATCTATCTGATAGTGCAACCAGTGAAAAGAACCTTGGATTGCCAAAGGAAGACCCTTGATTTATATGTACAAAAAGTCTGTTGCTTAGTATATATATGCTGGTACTTGTACATGTAGGTCAGTTCAACTACCCAGCTGAGTAATAAATCTTTGGTCCAGTTTTCTTTTCACATACAAGTACATTCAGGCCTTCATTTTTGAGGAGCGCGATCGCGCTGGCGCTCCTACCGCGCTCCTCAAGCCATAGTCAGGAGCACTAACGACAGCGCTCCTTATTTGTTTTCCATAGTAGCCTACATATTAAAACCTCTTCTAATTAACAACAATGTCATGTTAGCTTTATTACGAAAAAACAAACCAGTGTTTTATTACGAAAACAAGCCATCTGATCAGTGTTCCCAGCCCGACCATAGTCGATGGCCGACTCACAACTCACGTAGCTTCACGTCACGTATATCGCACCGGCCTGCTACGCAGTTCACAAAGCTAAGCACCATACACGCCAATGCCAATGCGACGCGTTCAAATTGGGGTAAAATACACACCGATACACACATGATATGCACAGCCCATATCAATATCAAGATTTGCATTCATTTATTGCATGTGCGTAGCTTTAGGACCTCTCATTTTTCCGAACAAAATTTTGACACCGGCATTGCTATCGACCTGAATGTGTTCTTGACATTTGGCCGTCGTAATTTTCTCCACAAAGCAACTTTAGAATATGTAGAATCGGGATATGGAAATGAAATTTGTACAAACAATGATTTTTATGACTTTCTAGCTGCATGCTGAAAACAAAAGTGCGTAGCTTATGTTTAGGCCCAAACCCGGAAGTCATAGACAACACTGTATTTTCGTATATATGTACACAAAAATGATTTTTCAAGTCGAGTTGCTCGTCCGAGTTGTATTTGCAGACACAATCGTGGATATGTGCAGTATAGTAGCGATGCACAGTAGCGATGCGCAGTCAGGCCTTGACTCTGACCAGAATTCACGTCAAAGGTGGATTATATTTAACCAAAAATTAGTTTGTGTTACACGTCTGTTTATAAATATGTCTAACTTTAAGACGTAGACCTAGGCTAGATCTATCGTGTAAGTAGTCGATCTATAGTACTACCTGGGCGAATTTTTGATTAGCCAATCACGTGAATGAACTATTGAAAAGGCAAATACTAGGCCTAGTAGTAAGTCGACGTTATTTATTGGCTGACATCGACATCGCGCGCCGCACTGGTGAGGTCACAATATATAAGGATTATTTCGGAGAATATACGATGGGTGGGGGGCCATTTTTGTGTACATGTATACGAAAATACAGTGTTGTCTATGACTTCCGGGTTTGAGCTATCGATACACGTAATGTTACAGTCCCACCGACGAAACCGACCCCAAACTGATCGATGGTACATGTACAGTATATCATTCAAATAACGCAAGTTTCGATCGCTCTTCCGTTGTGTGACTGGGTCGCGTGACTGCGAAAACATGTTTTATTCGCATGCAGCGGTGCCCACGTAGCGTACAGGCCATGCAAAACGCATGTAAGCACAGCACCGATCTCTATATGTGGGGCAATGTATTAACGCTTGCTGAACTGCGCACCGGCTTTGTCAAGATCGTGGATTTAACGGAATTATTTCGCGAAACTGGAGAGGATTTGATCAAAATGAGTGGAAAACAGTCACAGAAGTTTAAAGAGCAGTACAAGGAACGATTTCCTTTCATAAAGCCAAGCACAAAACGCGCTGAATTTGCATTTTTCATGTGTAAGTTATCATTTAGGCCTAGTATAAATAATTATAATTTTAACTTTTTAACAAGTTGGTTTCCAGCAATGCAATTTGTCAGGAATGTTTCTGAACATCTGTCTAGCTTGTGTGTAAAAATCAATATGATCCAATTTAGTATATAATGCGTGAGTGAGCACACATCAAAGGGAAAAATGTGACGAGACATTTCAGCATAAGAAATGAGCATTTCTGCAATGGAAGTATGTCGCGCGAGGTTAGTTTTGTTTGAACTTTTATTGAAGCCAGGTATTCATTTTTTAAAATGTAAATTCCTTTTTATTTTTGCCATCATGATGATGATTCCTTTTTTGGTTGCACAAGGTTGACAGCTCTGCCAAATCGTGAAATCGAAATACGGAATTTCAAATTCATTGAAAATTGGCATTTTAGCACCTTTTATTAAATTGAGCTCCTCAAAAATCTCAGGAGAGTGATTGTAAGGAGCTCAATTGAGCTCCTCGAGAAAATAAGGAGTGTTATTTATGGAGCTCCACCCAAATTCTAAACGTGAAGGCCTGTACATTTGCACTGTGATGATATGAAGACATGTTTGATGGTGCATTTTGAAGAGGCACATCTGTAGTCTTGAAAAGTAATGAGCATAATCCTTTATCTACATGTACCTGTATAGCAGTCCGTGCGATGGATTATACGGTATTAGGATACTGATAGCTTCCTCATATGAATGTGACAAATTTCTTTGATTTTAGTTTATCAATAACAAGAAATTCATTTGTGTTTTTTATTCTAGAATTGATCAAAGCAAATAGGCCTTAGAGATATACATGTAATTAGAGTTCTGTGTTCAGAACACTTGTCAAATGTTTTGATAACTGGATTTCAAGTATGGCCTTTTGGAAAGTTGTTGTTTACAATCTGTGAAAAGAGTCTCTCTTCCAGGTGACACTTGCAGTTGTCGAATGGTTTTTAACCTTACACTTTTACAGAAATGTTGAGAATTGAGATTCATGTAGCCCAAGTTGATGATAATCATCTGATAATCATCATCCTCTCTCTCTCTCTTTCTCTTGCTCTCTTGAGTCTCTTCCCACTCTCTCGCCTCCATTTTGTCTCCTCCTCTCTCACATTTCTTTCTAACTTACTCTTTTCTCTCTATCTGTCTAAAGAATACTCAGCTTTTGTTCTTGTATACTTTCATGATCATTGATATCCTTCTTACACTCTCTCTTTCTTCCCATCAGAATGCAACATGGTACAATCTCTGCTTTCACTAGGCATTTCATGAAGTGTTTTGTCAGTGATTTTTACCGACAAATTTGCTCTCAGCCAATCAGATGCAAGGATTTCAGTAGCTTATAACAGTTGTCGGTAAAAATCAGTTACAAAACGCTTGATGAAACGCTCCCCTGGTGTGATGTCTTTACTCTCTTTCTCCCCCTCTCTCATTCTCCCATTTCTGTCTCCCTCCTTCTGTATCACTGTCACTCTCTCTTTCTCTCCATCTCTCATTCTCCCCTTCTCTCATTCTCCCATTCTGTCTCCCTCCTCCTGTATCAATCTCCCTCCTCCTGTATCACTCTCACTCTCTCTTTCTCCATCTCTCATCTGTACATGACTACTCCTTGGCCCCACCTTTGGCCTTGTTTGCCCTGTACTGTCACCGAGTGATCGTTGATATCTTTATTCATTCTATCTGTCTACAGAATATTAAATGGTGCAACTGTTACCTTCATCTGGTATATTACCTGTCATGATTATTCCCCCAGGGCTTCAGACTACCTTAATTCATTGTATCGCTATATTAACATACTGTATAGCAGTAGGATAAGTAATTAATTTTTTTAGTCTGAACTGTGGTATAACAAATTGTATAACGAAACATTGTGTAGAGAAATGCATGTTGTGTTTGAGCATCGTTTCGAATGAAAACTCAATAAATTATCATTTCGGCAGCAGGTGGGTGTGTTGCCGGGCTTCTTCTTGGTGACCTTCTTGGTGCTATCAGCATCCCCTTGTAAATTTAATATCATCTTACAAAAACAGTATAACTGTGCCAGGCTTATTATATGTGAGTGCTAATATGACACCAATCAGATTGTACATTAAGTTTGTACATTGTGTATGCTTCAGCGCTGCCCATGATGTACATGTATCCTGATATTAAACAGTATTGGTGTCAAGATCCGAGCGCTGCCCTCTAATAAACTAGTTTCCTTATGCGATACTTCTTTCAAGTGTGTATGCCCATCTCGCTAAATACAATTTTTCTTTGTACGACTTTCATTTAACTTTCCTGTAGTCCGAACAGGCTGTTTATCAAACGCTCTTTCTCTTTCTCTTTCTCTTTCTCTTATCTGTCTACAGATTACTACATGGCACAGCCTTTGCCATCGTCTGGCGTGATCCCTGTTATGCAGGTCTTTTGTCCTACGGCAGTCAGAGACCCGTTTGGCCTCCCGGACCACCCAAATTCAGAGTAAGTAACCTCCCCTCAAATTGGCATCACAACCACTTTATAAAAATTTGAAAAAAAAATTTAAAAAAAGAAAATAAAAACAACCAACAACAGTGTACTTGGTTCTTCAAGACCCCCCCCCCTAAAAAAAAACAACACCATAAAAAAACACCACCAACAACAATACAAAATAATACAAAACAAAACAACACACATTTTTGCTGTGCTTTAGTATGAAGTTCCACTTTCACTGTATGGTATTATTCTTGCTTTCATTTGCTCTAATGAGTTGATTTTGAATTGTCTGCATTTGTTTCACTTATGAAACATTGAGCACTAATATAAAGAGTAAATAAACAAGGAAGTAGTGTGACATTTCCAGGCACAACACTTCAGAGAAAATGGTTAATTGCCTTTTAGAGTTATTGCAGATCTTCCTTAATCAGATTGTTCTCTGTCTTATGTCTGATGGAAGTTGAGCAGCATATTCCATTTGAACCAAACACACCAGGGCCCTGTCGTGTAAAGAGTTGTGATTAATGTGGAGGGATCTTTCTATGTCATATCCATGTATTCTCTGTTTTTGCAGTGTTTGTAATTTGTACATATTGTTTAAATTTCATTGTAAATGTGGAATCTGAATAAAATTAAATCAAATCAAATCAAATCAAATCATGGCTAGTCATCCAGTCAATTGCAAACACACCTACGCCTAGATCTCTTTCTAGTACCCAGCTTGTGATTGATATAAAGTTGAGATTGATTTGACTCAATTGTTTAATAAGATATTGCCCTGATTACATATTAAACTGAACTCTTGAGGGATTATTGGGGGAGGGGGGACCAGTTCCTAAACTGCTGAATTTTCCCCTTCCTAATCTTGTATGCTGACATTTCCTGTCTTTCATCTCAATCATACTACTTTCATACAAAAAATAACCTTTGTTTGCTGCTTCCTGTTACAGGTATGTGCAATTGAAAACTATTTGAAGTCATGAGCTATGTCTGTATGTTTTTACCTTTAATATTAATGAAAAGAGACCAACCACCCATAAAAATTAAATATACCCACTGTTAGAAGACATAAACGCATCTCCGCCAAACAATATGAGACAGTTAAATGGTCATTGATGAAAAGAGCATAAAAGAGAGAGAAAGAGAGAAAATGTTTTCTTATTAATTAAAGCCTTCACGAGAGGTAACTCGGAGTTAACTTTCTTTGCATGCTGAGTTCTATATGAACGCTCAACTCATTAAAAAAAATAAAATCTTTTCTTCGTATGCAGTTGTATTTGAACTTGCAATATCTTTTGACAAGCAGGCCTAATACAAAGCATAACACTAGCAGGCGCCCGGGATTCATGGACACCAAAAATCCACGTCTGGACCCCCAACATTAAAGGGCAATCCAACCTTGGTAATAAGATGATTTGTGTGAAAGCAGAAAAATAAGAAAAACAGGATGGTGAAACTTTGAAAGAAATCGGACAAGGGATAAGAAAGTTATGGATGTTTGAAAAATGAGATCACTACATTTATGCGAATCTCAAATTCGCATTTTGGTGAGTCGATTGTGACATACTGGCGGACAACTCTTTTGTTTGTCATGGACAAAAATATCATTAATGTGCGCTTTACTCCGAAGCACCTTTACCCTCAGGGTTATACTCGAAATGTATTGTATATAGCATATTGTTATAGGTCCTTGTGAAAGAAAAGGATCCTACTGAGTTATACTTTTTTTTTGCTAGACCGATTTCGTTCAAACTTTCACCAATCTGCTTTTCTAATTTTTCCTCTTTCTTTCAAAGCAACTTGTCATAAAGATTGGATTTCCCTTTTAAAAGTGACAGTAAATTAAAGTTCCTAATTGGCGCCATCTTTCAACAGGATTTGAAGAGTGTCTGCGCCTCTCACTTGCCCATCATGCCCCATTCTAGTTTGTAGAAGCTTAGAATATATCTGTAGGCAATTTTCCACATGTGCAACGTCAAATATAATACTTTGAAGTATAAAATGTGCCTACTTTCCCAACAGCTGTTTGTCGAAATTCAAAATAAAATGCAATCAAATTTCAAATTATAATCTCAATTTAGCAGTTACTGTAAGGTGGCGCTGTTCAAGTTTTGCCAGTTTAATGCCATTTTAAAAGATTCTAAAATAGGGTTCAATGCATACAGACCAAAAAAAAAATCAAAAAGTGTGAAGCTCTGTCTAATAGACAATGGTTACAGATGATATTTTGAATATAGTATACCACTGCCAGCATAGAATCTATCTATAAATATTTTGCTCTCTATGTTAGGGGTTCTGTGTCTCCATACAATATTCAAAGTATGAGCTTCAAATGTTACTTCTATAAAGAGATATTGTAATTTTAAATACTCTCTAAATAAACATTACAGTGACTTGCCAGTAGACTAATCAACGGACCCATACGCCCTCGCACAAAATAGGGACTGCATGGAACCAAACTCGGAGTTTGGATCCGTGCGAGGGGGTTTTACTGTATGTTTAACTTTAAATTCTTCATATTCCATAACTGTTGACCCATAGAAGGTCAGGTAAAGTTGTTTAACTTTATACGTTCTAGCTGTACAATTCTTATTTTTTTCAGGTGATTGGTGATGCTATTAATAAGTAATGGCAGTATTAAATGATGTTTGTTCAGAGACTTGACTGGCAATTACATGTATCATTGTGGGGAATGAACCCGTTTTCATTTTTCGCGAGTATGAATTGTGTAGTGATACAAGACAAATTACCTTGCATATAATAATTATAAAGTCCTAATGGCTTTTAGGGCCATCGGGGGAGCGTTTCATCAAGTGTTTTGCCAGTGAACTTTACCGACAACTGTTATAAGCTACTGAAATCCTTGCATCTGATTGGCTGATAGCAAATTTGTCCGTAAAAGTCACTGACAAGACACGTGATGAAATGCTCCCCAGGACTTCATCTACTGTCCCCACTTCAGATTATATATATTGACCCACCTGCATCTTTTATCTTTAATATACACTAAAGGAAAAAAGAAACTTATAAAAGTTCAAGAGATCACCAAATTAAATTCTCTGCATGGAAATGTACCAAATTTGGATATAATGTTGATTCAATGCATGGCTTTAAATGACAGTCAATAACAAAAAGTTTTCTTCAATGCCACAAAAGAAATGTGCACTGAAACAAAGGACTCTCTAATCCCAAAGTCACAAAGATAAACTGCAGTCTTGTACACCATATGCATGTCAATGAATGAAACAAAAGAATTTCAAAAGGGATTTGCAAGTTCATATCCAAACAGATTAATAGCCAGTATGTCCACCTCTAGCTTGCTGGCAAGCTGTACACCGTCTTCGCATGCTTCCGATCAGATTCGCGATGGTAGCCTGGGGAACATTGTTCCATTCCTCTTGCAGTGCTGCAATGAGCGTCTCCCTATTGATGGGTTGATTGTCACGCCTTGACACACGTCGACCAAGCTCTTCCCAGAGATGTTCAATTGGGGAAAGGTCTGGTGAACGGGCGAACCATGGCAGAACATCAATATCCTCTTGCTCGAGGGGTGCAAATCCCTTTTGAAATTCTTTTGTTTCATTCATTGACATGCATATGGTGTACAAGACTGCAGTTTATCTTTGTGACTTTGGGATTAGAGAGTCCTTTGTTTCAGTGCACATTTCTTTTGTGGCATTGAAGAAAACTTTTTGTTATTGACTGTCATTTAAAGCCATGCATTGAATCAACATTATATCCAAATTTGGTACATTTCCATGCAGAGAATTTAATTTGGTGATCTCTTGAACTTTTATAAGTTTCTTTTTTCCTTTAGTGTATATTCATTTTAAAAAAGATGAGAGAAAGAAAACAAAAGAAAAACAAAATCTTTGAGACTTGCAGTACTTGAAGGTCAGTGCCCATGTAAGCATAGAGATGGTGCTTGACATATGCGCTGGCAAAATTTACTCAAGGGCTACTATAAAACCAGAAATATTTGCGTGCGTGAAACTTTCGCGAATCTAGACCACTCGCGAAATTCGTGCTGTGAAATAATCACGTCAGAATGGAAACAACATAAACTTATTGCAATTCGCGAAAGTTTCTTGCTGCAAATTTGGCTGTCGTTAAACAATTCGTGAAAGTTTTTTGTCTCAAAATTTTCTGGGTTTACACAGTATATTACATCAAAGATGTAGGGTTCTGGTTTGGGTTGCTGTTAGGTCTTAAGTTACATGTAGGTTTAGGGTTAGCTTTAGGATTTACAGTGCTGTAGGGTTTAAATCAAGAATTTGGTTAGTGTAGGATAGTTAAAGGTGTTACTCGGAGATGTACAAACAAATCAAAATACAATAAATTTGGTATCAACGGAAAGGGGAAGATGCCCTAAAACACTCCATCAACATTCAAAATCCATAGGTTTTCATAAATTAATATTATTCTGTTTCAAATGTGTGCCATAATATTCGCATATTTTCGCCCCGCGAGCAGTTTCTTTTTCAACCTTGGAAATGTGACATAATACTCGGGACACACTTGCTTGCTTCTAGCTAGCTCACGATCACGTCAATACAGCGTGCGCACATAACTTTCACGGTTCGACGTAAGCTACTGATTTCTTCCAATCTTTGAAAATCTTGTCCACAAAATGTCTGATTTTGGCCCTGATGCAGATGTTAGAACCTGGAATCACACCGTCATTCCATCAATCACTGGGTGAATCACTGCAGCAGCCACACACACATATATACGATTCATACAGCTACAGTACAGTCAAGTCGTATACCGTAAGCTAGCTGCGAGAATGACGTAATTTTTCTAGTGCAAGAATTCTCGCTTTCGTGGCTCATCTGAGACCCTGTCAGGGGTCTTGAAAAAAAGTCCTGATAATCCTTTTGAACAAGCTTACATCTCTAAAATTTAATTTCATCGTATTCTTTGGGGGATTAGCTTTCCAAAAATGTATAATTTGTCCTATTTCTTATTTTATGGGACATTTCTCTGGTTATCTGCTTCAATACTGCAGAGCAATTGTTTCTTGAGCATGAGTCGTACAAGCCATGTAGACAGAGGGTCCATGATGTAAGGTACGGCCTGGTACAGTACTTGGAAGGAGTGTAGGGCCTAATGATTTACAGTGAAACAGCAACAAAGGGCCAGGAAATAGGTAGTTTCAGAGGATGCATCAATACATGTTGTGTACATTGTGACTTCCACCCTTTCATGCATCTTCAGATCTGAAAGGGGATGTGTCCTGTACATTCATGCATGGGTGTAAATTTCTCGAGGTTCACCTAGTGACATTCATGTACATTTATACACATGAAGGTTACATACATAATGTATATTAAACTGCCTATGCATCCTTGGCAGTAGGCATCCTTGGTGGCTTTACAAGGACAAAAGACTATTCAAAGATAAACAAGTTACATGCAGATAGTGCAGTAACTTAACCCTTAATATAACAAACTCTTGTTATGAAAAGTAAATTTGCCAGTCCCAGCTCTTTGTTTTTTATTGTCTTTTTAGCCCTGTTATGACAAGGTTTCAATATACCATGATCATTTTCTTGGTCACAAGAAATTTTATTCCTTAACCCTTTCAGGACAGGAATTATTTAAGGGCTAAATTGATCATTTTATTCTTCAAATTGGCAAAAATAATATTTTTTTTCTAGTGCTACATGGTTAGGATTTTTTTGGAAAAGTTGACAAAATTGCAACTTTTAATTAAAAAAATAATTTTGAACCTCGCAATCTGTTGCTGATTTAAGGATTTTAAAGCTTATTTTCATTTTCAAAACCCCTGGCATCAAATGCAATACGGTCATGCAACAAAAATTTGACAGAGTGTGTGCAGAATATTTTGCTATTGGATCTTCTCCTGCATCTGGTATATTTTTTAGAGCTCTGAATCAAAAGTTATTGAGCCAAACCACAAAATGTGGTCAATTGTCATTAATATCATTTCAAAAATAGAATACCAATGACATTTGCATAATGTCTACAGTATACATGACATGTATGTACACAGCGTACAGAACAGAACAGAACAAAGTGTTTGTAACACACGTTTGAGGATAGCCGAGGTGTCATGCTCGAGATATCCTGAAATTGTTTAACATTTTTAGAAAATATATGTTTTATTGAATCTATAGAAAACATGTCATAACAAGAGATTAAATTGATTGGAAATAAAAAGAAAAAGAAGAATAAATAAAAATTTAATTTAGCAGACAGATAAAAAAGCATATACATTTGTACAATATATAAATAAAATGTACATGTACAAGGCAGCAATAAAGCAGATTAAGGAGCCATCATGGCATGAATTTTTTTTTTGTATGTTAGGAATTTCTTTAGGCAGCATTCTTTTTCAAAATCCTTTGTGCTGAAATATTTATGCTGCTAATATATTTAGGCTAAAAATCCAATACTACTTGCATTACACTGAGATATAGATATATCACATGATATCTGTGGGGCAATCTCTACTTGCCACTTATACAAGTTACATTCCTTTCTATTCCAGAGACCTGTAAGAACCCTTTGAAACTAGGGAATATTAGAAATGATAAAGCTGACACTTTTATAAGTACATGTACGTCCACTGCCATAAACCGAGCTACCTATTCATGGAGTGTGCTCTGGTGTGTAAACCAATTTCATCCTGGTATAGATCATGCGGATAATTACCACAGGCTGAATATTATTCCCTCGGTTGCCAATTTGCCATTGGCTTTCAGTTACTCCCCAGTTCATCTCCACCATGTTTTATTTAACAAACGATCCTATTACAGAACAAGGAGATTATTCTGCTTGGTACATACATGTAATTAAGAACAATTTTTTGTTGGTGTATGTTTGGGGGTTCGTCATGTATGCATGGCTAACTAACAGCTCATAATCTCTAAATTAGCTTAAGAGGGGTTGGGTGGGGGGGGGGGGGGTGCAGAGCAGCCAACACCCATACAAAATTTGTCAATCTTTGCTATACTGAAATGATATTACATGTATATAATGAAGACTCGCAATGATATTAGTTGACCTTTAGATCTATAAAACTGTACTTTGAAGAATGCGATGCTAATGTATACTTCATTAGAGGATATATTGTTTCAAATGATGTTGATTGTCAGTCACTTTCATACATGTATACATGCATGTATTGCCTAAAGCCCACTGCACACTATACGATCAACTGCGATCCCATTTTGGAAATAATCACAAATAGCATTAAATATGGGCATTTTTAACAAATAAAATCTACCTACATGTAAATCAGGTTCTGCACAATAATATGAATGCTAAACATAGGGATTTGGAGTGCTTTCAGCCTTATACCCGGAAGGTTTATGCAAAGCATGATAAAGCTTTTACAGGATTAGTATTTATAATATTGAATGATGCAAATTTAATGAGAGAAAGAAAACATCTATAGAAGTACTGTATATAAAATAGAGAGAGAGGGAGAGGGAGGGAGAGAGAGGGAGAGAGGTAGAGAGAGCGAGAGCGCAAAAACATCTAGAGAAGAAAGGAGGTGTATGTATTCCACGTCATGAATGTTAGGTAAAGATATACCAATTCAAGCATGCAGACAATGAAAGTGACTCATTGCTAGGCTTACTAATTGTTCGTAGATGTAACGAAGCAACAATGCAACATGACAAGAGGGAGTGCTTTCAAAACCTTGCAATTGGTTCGGTCTCGTGCTTCATGTACATATTGACAAAGACGGTATTCTTTACTTGTCGTTGAAAAATAGTATTTTTCATTTGGCACATTCCAATATCAAGATAAAGAAAATCCCAAAGGTTGAGGCCAGTATGTTTTTGGATTTTCTAAATGCACATTTGAGATGAAGTTCTAGTTGGATAATTATGAATAGCTAACATGTTAATGGAAAACATGTTTACTAGGTTGGTTGGGAGCTCACATGAATCCATACATAAGAAGAGTTATTTTTAGAGACAATTAATTTCATGGATAGAATGAAATGGAAAATGAAAATTAAAAAATCAAATTGAAAGTAATAAATATCATGTACATGTATAGAAAGTGTACTGTATGCAGTTGGTTGAACAATCGTTTCACTTGTGACGAGTTCATGCAAATACAGATCTGGAGGAGGAACAATTTGTTACTTTAAGTTTTTTTAAAGATACAGTTGAGTTCTGGTGCCCGTTGCACAAAACTTGCGTTTAATCGCAAGTCCTTAATGCGCACTTCTGATTGGCTGAAAATAAAGTTGCGTTTGATTTTCCTGAGTTGCGTTCGAATGCACGTTTTGTGCAACGGGCCCCTGGTCATGAGATTGAATTGTGAAAGAAACTGTCTCAAAGGAATTGGGAGCGGTTGATTTTTATAGCAAATAGGAACTGGTATATGCTGTGTAAAGTTTTGGAATCACCAAAATAATAAGAAATTGACTCAATCCTGCTGAGAGTCACATGCACTGCACACAGAAATGTATCTATGGGACTACACACAAATATTCGGCCCGAATATTTCAGCCGTTTCTTATCATATTTTGAATGTGAGAGCATTTGACGAGCAATCCCTTTCAGGGGGCATATCTAATATGATAATCTTAAACATAAAAAGAATGAGAAAGCTCACACATTATGTTTTACATTTGCCAGAGCTCAAGCTTCTCTTTTACCCAATTGACGACAGGATTCTCATTCTCCATAGGCTTAATAAAGGAACCATCTAGTTATGGCAGGCAGTGGATTAAATACCTTTATGACCTGGAATCCTAGGGTGTGTTATTTGTCATCATTTTTTTAAAATAAAATGTGACCGAATATTATGATACATGGCATTTGTTTAGTAAAAGAAGACAAATAGTTGAAGTGAAAATAAATCAGTTTCCTGTTGAGAAGACCTGAATAGGAAATAGGGAGTGAAACAAACTATTTGTTCAATGCAATTTCTCAAAATTTTGTGTTACAGGCTTGTTCATGTAGATCTACATATATGTATTTTATAGTGTTTACTAAAACATGTAAAATTGAAGTGTATCACATCTACATTGTATTGTACTTTCCTTCTGAATTGTCTTACTTTCCTACTAGTATGTAAATGAACTTCATTCCCAATTCAGAGACTCTCACTGTTTTTTTTTATTCTATTAGTTTGCACTTTTGTACATTATATGTACAGAGTAAGTACAAAAATAAAGAAGAAGTTCCCTGTAATTGTAACACTTGCAGTGCTTTTAGCCTCCAAAAGGCACCTTCTGAAAAATGCAATAACTTTGGTTTGTTTGTTTGCATGTCAGAAATTCTCGTGTAGAATGAGGACCTAAGAAATGTGAACTTTCTTTTCCCTGTTCTTGTTGTGTTTTTTTTTTTGTTTTGTTTCTCAAAGATTTTTCAGACTTTGAGCCAATAATGCAGGAAAAGAGATAAAATTACCTTCATAAATAAAATGTGATTCAAAAAAACAAAAATCCTGCTTCTTCTTTACCTTCAGGGTGACCATGTTCTTAGAACAACTGGACCAACTTGTCAACACCAATACCATCTTCACTCGCAAGTTCTCCCTCAGTGACATCAGTCTCCTCCCAGATGTGTTTCAAGACATCCTGGACAACCAAGACTCGGTGGAGTACAAGTTTGCTTCAGCTGCAGGTGAGTACAGTCCCCATGCAATCAATGGAAGATCCGGGGGAGGGCTGACATGGGGTTCTCTTTTGTTGAAATCATTTCCCTTCCTGATGTCAGTTGGGTATCCAATAGGGGCGGGGGAGCGTGGGGTTCTCACTCAGTGACATCAGTCTCCTTCCAGAGATGTCCTCCAAGACATCTTAGGCAATCAAGACTACATTGATGGAGTACAAGTTTTAGGGCCATGGGGCATAACCCCCCGCAAACCCAAGTTGACGAATCTCAAATATACCCCTATGTATATACTCCAAAATTGTGTTCTCTTGGCAAGCCCTCCCCCCATCCCCTACAAATCCCAATCTGGCATGCTATTCAATTCAATTCAGTTCAATTCAATTCAAGACTTTAGTCCAGACTCAGCTGCAAAAGCAGAGGTCCATATAACACATTTACATGAGAAGAGCAAACGTAAAGAATCAAGGAACAAAGAATACAAATATAAGTGTATAAGAGAAACTACAAAACTAATATACTACTAGAACTATGCAATGGACAAAGAATACAAAAGATAAAAGCTGCGATAATATAACATGAAGTGCATACTATCAACAATGGACATAATGGGCAAAGAATGGACAGAGAATACTAGAGAGAACATAAAAGAAATACTAGAGGAGGCACAATAAATAATTAAGAAAGAGAAAGAGAAATAGACCCAAGAAACAGACATAATATGAAAATATTTATAAGTGTCATGATAAATTATGGTACTAAGATAATACTAGTAACAGGCAGTGAATAGAAGAAAGAAAAATCCTAAAAGAGACGATATGGAAATATGATGCACCACGCGGTACCCCGGTGTAGCGTTGTACCCCGGGGTACCACGTTGTGTAGCGCCATCTCACGTCCACTCGAGTACAACCCCAGAGTTATGAATGCAGTGCGTGTACGTAGTCACAATGCATGTTAACAGTGCGGTGTTATTATGCATGGTGTGCATGCACTGTATACCGCGCGCTAGCTGCTATCTAGCAGCCCTCACAATTACAAGCGCAGTGGCGTTAGCTCCCGCGGCTTTAGAACTTGATTTTATTTCACTTCTTCCTAAAAAACATCACTTCATCGTTACTGTATTTTAGCTGTCAAACTTTCAAACTTAGACAATGGTGGAAGGTAATGGTGGATACGGAAATTTACTGTAAGGGAAAGGACGTAAAAGACGGAAGATTCCAAGGACCGAGAAAGTTGAAAGAGCACGATATCGTGCAATACAGAAGTTGGGGGACGAGCAGGCCGCTGATCTGTGTACATGGTAGCGGATTTTAGGAAGGCGAGTAACGGGGGAGACAAGGAGCAGTCTGATGGTGTTATTATGACACTGCTGGCCCAATCCCTCTCTCAAATCGAAGAAATAGAAATCAATAATAGAATAATTACTCACAACAACAATGAATTTGAGAAAAATACATGACTTATAGGATGTTTTACAAGAACATGGGACACAATTGAATGTTGAAAAAATCACACCAAAATAATTTCCCACTTTTTGGCAACCCAGGGTACAGCCCTAAAAAAAAATTAAATAATTCAAAAAAATGGCTGATTTTTATTTGGTACCCCAGGGTACCATTTATGTCATCATATATAAAAGACAAGATGAATTAACTTGGCCCCATCAAAATAAGAAGAAACTAATTTATAAACCTAATGACTATAACATACAATAGACACTGAAATGTACCAAAAAGTTTTTTAATATTGAACAGCCTAATTAGTTTATTTTTGTTGCTCATTACTCAGCTATTGTTCATTTTCTATCTAATTTGTCTTGCAACTTGTACATTTGGTACAAAAGCATCGTAAATTTTGTACAATTTTATTTTTGGTCATAGAACTGAGGGCTACTTTAAAGGATACAAATACTGTGTCACAAATTAATGCTTGTCTAGTGTTTTATTGGGGGGAAACAAAAGGCTATTAGAACAGAAACAAGAAACATGAGTGAGAATATTAGCGTCAAACTAGTGCTTTTGAAGCTGCTTACTTGTATATTTGTAATACATGTACACAGGCTTAGGCATGACTTATAAAGCACCTTTAATGCAGAAGAAATGCATAATATGTCATTTGATTAGATTCAGATGCATCAGTGAAAATGATACAGGGCAGATGGGAGCAATTACTGAAAAGCTTAGATAGAGAGATGTCCAAAGATGAAAAGATTAAAAAATGGAAGTCATCTCTGAGGATTTCTTTATCTCTTTTATGGAATTTTCCAAAAGCATCCATGAATAAAAAAGTAATTTGAACAGTACAGAAACAGGATATGATATCAATGTAGCTTTAGGGGACCACTGCTCTCAAAATATGGCTTTAATAAGAAAGTGAGTTAAGGCTTGTTTTAATATGGTGTGGTAAACCGCCTTCAAGGATATCTTAAGTGTTTTTGAGCATACTGTGCATCGCACTTCTGTATTGTAGAACATACAGGTAAGTGAGTTCGGCCTGTATGGGTAGGAGTTTTGTTGCGTCATGCATCCTTCACTTGCCATTCATTTAATACGCAAATTAAAATGCAGCGTGTTTACTTTTAGGCGATTTATTACAGCATATGGGAAGGAGCCTTTATGGCTGCATATTTGGATACACCACCTAGTGTGCATATAAAGGACACTTGTTGACACTGCAAATCATGTGGTTTATACATTGAGCTCTGTTCCCACTGGTTACTCATTCATTCAGTCTGGTATGTGCCATTGTACAGTCTGTATTGTATTGTTCAGTTAGAAATTTATATGTTGTGGCAGTGAGTACATGCTCTCCTGCTGACAGCCTGTAACTTTACATGTACATTTTAGGAGTTGCCTTGTTTTCTTTTAATATACAATGAATTATACAATTTTATAGGAAAGTATGAATAATGCAATATAGTATTGCAAATTATGCTGAAATGAATTGAAACAACCATGTGTTATGTTTGATATGTTGGAAAAAGAGCATTTGTTATGATTGATGAATAGCAAAACGACCATTTTGGGAAGAAAATCGTTCCTTTTTTGCTAAAGGTAAATTTCTAGAATTGACTGCAAGGAACTTTGTTGATGACATGTATGCTTTGCCAGTTTCAGGAGAAATTGTTCTAGAGATTCTTTTCGTGTTTCTGACTTAATTTTCATCAATTGGGGTTTTGCAAAATAGTCAGGAGCAGTTCTCTCTCCTTCTCTCTCTCTTTTTCTTCTTAATTTTTTTTTAGTCTCTCACAATTTCACCCACATCTGCTCCATGTTTTGCCTGATCACTTTGTGTACATAATGATAAAGGGTGTACCAAATGATAAAGAATGTAAATAATGGAGTGCTTAACCCTCTCAGTCCCCCAGGTGCAAAGATGTGTATTAACTCAATGGGGTTTTTATGGCTTGGGACTAAGAGGGTTAATGAAAAGGCTAGATATTACTGGGTCTACAGTGTACAGACAGACAAGAGGAAAGGAAGAGTAATTTTGCTTTTAAAACAAGTAATTGATATTCTTCAAACAGACAAAAGACAATTCTAGAGAAAGTCGGCTTTGGTAATAGTAATCAATATTTTCCTTATGTGAAATTTGATGACTCTCATGACAACACTTGAATTTAGCATTGATTCAAATATGATGTTTCAACTCTTGGAATATACAGTGTATAATATATGCCTGGGAAACGTTGATAATGTTTTTCCGTATACAGTGCGCCCCAGCAAAAAGTTAACAGTTAACAAATAAATATTTCAAAATATTTGTAGGAAATTTTCATACCTGTGTATGGCTTAGGGCCTCTTCTATCAAATAACAAAAAACCTGGTGATATTTTAAGCTCGAGTGAGCAATAGTGACTTTTGCGAAAGGCTGCAAAATCCAGACTTGACAAGAATTTGTAATTTTTCTGGCTGGTATGAACAAATTTGGGAACTGTTAAAAGTTACATTGTCTATTTTTTGATCAAAATGTGAAAAATTCTAAACCTTTTCATGACTCTCAACTTTGCTGATACTAGTCAGAACAATATACCAATTCCTGTCAAGTCTGGATTTTGCACCTTTTCACAAAAGTGGCCTTTGCTCACTTGAGCGTAAAATATTATCAGATCTTTAGGTGTCATTTGATAAGAAGACACCCTAAGCTATCCACAGGTATGAAATTTTGCTTCAAATATTTTAAAATATTTCTTTGGGGAGACATTTTCTGACTGTTAACTTTTTTTCTGGGACGCACTGTATATCACCACGGTCTCTGAATTAAATACTCTAGGATTTCAATCCAATTAGGAATGTTTTTGCAAGCATGGCAAAATGGCATATGATTTCTCAATGTTTGCAGAATATGCCCGCAGAAAATGCAGAAAATCTTGAATTACGTATCAGTTACAGAATTGATATCTGAAACTAATGCTCGAAAGAAATTTTAATCCACTTTACAGCCATGGTAGAAATGTACATTATGGAATTATACTTTGGTGTTTCCATTTCAGTCTATCAATTGCTGATTGTGTGTTTGTGAGGAAGACATTTGTATATATATATATATATATATATATATATATATACCCCTAATGGGTACATTAGGAGGACAGTTTTTGTTCTTTTTCTTTGTTCAACTGTCGACCTAATGTACCAACTGTCTACCTAATGTAGGGGTCGCTATTATGACGAAATAAACTGCATTGTTAGGTGTCGACCTAATGTACCCTTTAGTAAAATATACATATACTAGCAGAGGCAGCCCGTGGACATCCACGGGCGCTAGCTGTGTTTATGATTAATCACCGTACCGTATATTTGTTACAATAATCAAGTGAATAAATAAAAAAGTCAGGTAAAGTTATTTTTACCAAGAAGTATTTACAACATGTCCATTGGCGGACCCGGGGGGGGGGGGGGGGGGGGGGGGGGGGGGGTGCTTCTGGCCCGTGCCATCCCCACCCCCCCCCCCTGTTCAATGGTAGGAAAGTATGCATTTTGACCATAGACGATCCGTCCTTTTGTTGATTGTGCCCCCGCCCCCTTTTAGAATGAAACCTTCTTTTTTTTGCTTGTCAGAGAATTATGGAGGGACCCCCATAACCACCCCCTCCTGAGCGAATTTTCTAGGTCTGACGAAAAAAAATTCTCGCCACCCCCCCCCCCCCCCAGGTCTGCCTTTTTCCAAAAGTTGACAAACCTGCACTTGTTTTCCCCGCCTTATACTAAATTATGGATCCGCCCCTGATCATGTGAATATGTCTTATTTATCCAAAGCTTGCATGAGTTCTGAAGAAAATTCCTTTTAATCTTGATGAAAATTGATGATATGGATATAATAGGCCTAATGTTCGAGTAGAATATCCATGCATAGACCTAGAGGGAGCGATTTGATCTTGCCATGTTTCTGTGGTTTATTAATACTCAGAGTAACATCCATAATTAGCGGTACGTCCCCTGTAAAGGATGCAATAATGAGAAAAAATGAATTTGTCATTTTATTTTCAGGGGGATAATGGCCCCCTTATATGGGTCTTGGGAGGACCGACGGATTGACTTCCCCCCTACCACCCCCCCCCCCCCCTCCAGCTCCCCCCATTCCATTGTCATCCCATCACCCCCAGGGCGAGGGGAGAAGGGATTAATATCAGTATACGTATTCATAATCATTATGGAAATATTTTCGAAGGAATTTTCTTCTTATCAGATTTTCTGATAAAGTGTCAAATTACCGGTAGCGAACGTTGTGAAACATACACACTAAACTGTGTGTGTGACCATGAAGCTTCAAATGATGTAACTCTATACCTGTATGATGACCTGTATACGTACGTGCGAACGATCTAACACGTGTGTATAATACTATACTGTATACGCTGAAGCCATGCGGATATACGGCCATGCTGTTCTTTGGCATAGCTCCCCTTCACAGGGAAAGGTATATGGGTTGGCTGGCATGAAGCTATAACCCGCTTCATGGGTTGGTAGAATGATTAGGCCTACTCCCTGCGGAAATTCAATGTTTCAAAAATGAATTTATGAAATATGGACGGGACGTCAGCCCTCAAGAAGTGCCTCCCACCACTCTAAGAACCCTTCCCCACCCGTGGGTACCAAAAGGCGGGGACCGAAAGGGCCAGGGGAGGAGCCTATTTGAACCAAAAAAAGAGCCTCAAATCCTTAGTGTATTATATTATAGATATATATATATATGAGAATAGAGAAAGCTTTTTTCAGTGTACATGTAGGCACACATCAAGAATCGCACATCATACTATTATGATGTTTGTTTTAATAGAGACCCAGGGTGAATATGAACCAAGACTGGAAACTCTTTTATTTTTTCAATGTACATGTAGGCCTAATTTCTTCACCAAGAATGATGCAGAGCATTTTCATTTCTTTTATTCATGAACAATTAAAACAAAAAATGAAAAGGGTTTGCCTGATTACTTTGGGAAATAATGTCGAAAATTCTATCAAAATTTTATCTCTAGGCCTATTCATCCTGTCGTACAGTATTATACACTGTTCACATTTTTGTTGATAAATTTCTATGATTATTGCATTCATTATAATAATAATAATATGTCTTGTTTGCCCAGGGTAGCCTCATCAGTCCTCCCTTTCTTGCCTTTATGTATTTATATCACTATTTCCTATTCTCCCAGACTTTGCTCTACTGAAGGATGATGAAGGTTACTTTCAGGCATTTCTTGCTTCAGAACCCGAGCTTGCACCAGCACGAAACACTGATCAGATAATGGATTCTAGTAACATTTCAAATTTTATGAATAAAGCTCTGTATCTTTTTCATCATTTCTTTAATTTCATTTTTACCTTCTCTTTTTTTTTTCTCTCAGATTTTCCTCTATCATCGGTGCTGAAGGACGATGAAGGTTTCAGGCATTTTCTGGTTCAGAATCTGAGCTTGAGCCAGCATGACGCTGATCAGATAGTGGATCGGAACATCAGTACAAGTCGGGTAAAACGATTCTTCAATAAATTATTATCTTGATACTGAAACCCAAACACAAAACGTCTTTTAAGGGTAGAAATATGTTTTTGTTTGCAGAAGCTCTTAGAAATTTTCTGTTATAAA
Organism: Heliocidaris erythrogramma; assembly: GCA_025617745.1. Lineage (NCBI taxonomy): Eukaryota > Metazoa > Echinodermata > Echinoidea > Camarodonta > Echinometridae > Heliocidaris > Heliocidaris erythrogramma. Next base: position 24,825,800 of record CM046869.1, read on the forward strand.
GTGAAATTTCCCTGCAGCATTTCCTTTTGTTTGTTTTTCATTTTAAGGAGGGATTTATTTTTAGTTTTTGAAAGCTGATTTGGAGCTTTTCAGAGATAGAATTTCTCGCAGCTCCTGTAAATTTTATTCCACTTTTTTTTACTTATAGATAATTCCACATAGTGAAAATACACTTCTATTTTGGTGCATGTGTCACATGTAAAATGTAAGAGGAGATTACATTAAAATATCACATGCTGGTTGCTGTAATACTTACAGATGAAGGATGTTTCACATACACATTTTTCTTGTAAAGTTGCGGAAATGGGAACCTGGGTTATTCATTACAGCAGTCAGTACTTCCTCCTATAGATGTCAATTTTAATTTGCTGAAATCATATCAAAGAAGAAAACCGGTCCAGGCTCAGTACTGGTACAAATCTTTCAAACTTTTCACAGATCTTTTAAACATGGAAAGATGCCACTTTATGCATTGAAGATAAAATCGAGTGCTGGTCATGCAATTACATTGTGAAAGAAACTGTCTCAAAGCATTTGGCAAAGGTTGATCATGTCTAAATAATAATTGGTGATACATACTGTTAGGTTTTGAAATCATCAAAATGATAAGAAATCTTGCTGAAAAGCACACGCACTGTACACAGAAATGGGTATATGGGATTATGTTTGGCCCGAACACTTCAATTCAATTCAGTTCAATTTTATTTCGCAAGATAAAATCAATATACATGGTAACAATAGATTAAAATACATATACAAAATTATGCGGGGCTTTCCATGAAGGTTAGGAAACCTGTAGAATTTGGATCGCCCATTAGACAATAGAAAAACAGAACCAAATTATTTTAGACACAAAAACAGTATGAACCTAAACGAACACAAGCACCTAAATTATAACAACAGGAAAAAAAAGAAGAATTAAAACAAAACAAATAAAAAAACAAAAAAACAAACAAAAAACAAAAAAAATAAGGGGGGAGAAGAAGAGAAAAAAAATGTAAATTAACTGTGTGATCAATAATTATTTACTAATAATGTATTATATTGTTTCCTAAAAGAAGATACAAATTGTGATTTTGTTATGTCATGGGGAATAATATTCCAATGTTTAGGACCTATGTAATTCATTGACTTAGCTTGATGGCTTGATTTAATGAATGATAATTGAAATAAATGAAATTTGTTTGACGATCTAGTATTATAATTATGAACTTGACTATTATATTGAAAAATGTCTAAAAAGGGGGTAGGTAATGTTGCAATTTCTTGGTTATTTATATTAGACATGTTCAATAATGGTAATTTCTTAAAAATAGCAGATGGCGCTAAATAGTCAGAATTAGTAATTATTCTTAAACATTTTTTTTGAAATAAGCTATTTCTTGTTATATTTCCGATATGAAGGCATTTGAAGAGCAATCCTTTTCAGGGAACATTTCTGCTACGATGTTCTTCCAAACTAACTTAAAATGAATGAGAAAGCTCACTAATTCTTTTTCTCCTTCCCAAAACTCAACCTTCTCATTACATAGAATTACCACTCCTGATGTAATGACAGTGCTTTACAAATAGCTAACTGCTGGTTCTTCCTTTGTAAAGGCTACTTACACCTGTGTATCACTTTCGGATACTACAGTATGATGTAAATGACCTTTATCTGCTCATGAACGTATTGTATACCGGTACATGTAGCTACAAACTGGCTTCTTATCTATAGGTGTGAAAGTCCTTTAGACTTGTAACTGCAAGTAACTTGCCCATTAGCATGATATGAATATCTATTCATATCATGCTAATGGGCAAGTTACTTTTAGAAAAAATGAACATTATAATATATTATATATTTCTCTATTGTGACGTATTCAAATATTAGACTTGGGGCAGTATTCAAATCATGTCTACATGAGAATTGGTGTATACATAAGGTTTTGGAACCATCAAAATGTTCAGATATTGACCCAATCTCGCTGAAAAGTACATGCACTGGACACATAAATGGGTATATTGGACTGCACACACAAGTTGCCTAAAAGTTCGGCCTGAACAATTCAGCTACTTCTCCTCACATTTCAAATATGACGGCATTTGAAGCGCAATCCTTTTCAGGGCAATCCTTTTCAGGGGACATTTCTACTATGATGTTCTTCCAAACTGACATAAAAGGAATAAGAAAGCTCACAAATCATTTTCATATTTCCCAGAACTTGACCTTGTCTTTAAGAAGGAAGACTTGAAAGAAGCTCATTTTTCATTGTTTCAGTATCTGGTATCACCCTATTCTACCTCTTGACAAGTCGTATATTAAATTGATTTACTAGTACTACTGAGATATTTATATAAAGAATTGGTTGAAATTGTTTAAATTGATGAAAACAATGAAAGTATAGTTCACACAACAAATATACATACAGAAAGAAATAGGTAGTGTGAGAATGGAGAGGAAAGAGATAGACAGAGAGAGAGAGAGAGAGAGTTCTGAAATAATTACATCAAAATAAAAGGCCTGAGATCTCCCATTTGACATGTCATTAAAAATCAGACATCTGTGACCTCGAGATGCATGAGGTGCATTTGCTCACAATAGTCTCCCAGGGGTTTTGAAAGTACACTCCTGGGGAGCGTTTCATCAAGCGTTTTGTCAGTTATTTTTACCGACGACTGTTATAAGCTACTGAAATCCTTGCATCTGATTGGCTGAGAGCAAATTTGTCGGTAAAAATAACTGACAAAACGCTTGATGAAACGCTCTCCTGGGCCGTCTCTGTTTCAAGACAATGGGTGAGCATGTTTATGATAGTGCACTCTACCATCTGGTGTAAGGAACGGGTACATGTACCGGTATGTGGTAGAATATAGAGTAGATGGTTCTTTAAAAACTTATTAAATGCTAGTATAGACCAATTCGTAGTTAGCGCATGGTACAAATGACCCCAAATATCCACAGATATTTTAGACATGGAGGGTCCCTTTATGTGCAATTCAGAAAAATAACTCTGGGAGTGATAGAGGTGCCTCATGAATAGCTTTTGTTTCCCCCTTTAAAAAGAATACTTCCAACTGGATATCATGGAATGCACCATTAGTGCATAATTGAATAATGCTTACATGACATTCATGAGCACATATCAAATATTAGTGTCAGTGGGTTTTAGAATTTGGTACAGATGACCTTTATCTGCTGATGCTCAGATTGCATCTACGAACTGGCTTATTCAGGGAAAATGCATTAAAACATTAATTCATAGATCGTGTAGATTTTGTCACGCTCATACAAAACCTACATTTGATTTCATGCTGAAAAATAACAATAGATTTTAATTATGAGAGCAAAGACTTTCCAAAACTCAGTCTAATGCCATTTCAATAGCCGTGTGCGTCACCTATTGAAATGTGCGAACATTGCAATTTGCAAATACTGTAAAAACCATAAATAATTGTTATTGACAGCCAGTAGTGCAGCAGGAAAGCGAAATTCGCGAAAGTTTCATGCACGCAAAAATGTCTGGTTTTACAGTAATCAAAACATTATTTCTATAGGCAATACAATAGAGTATTCAAATTGGTCTCCAGTTGATTTCTTGGAATTGTGTTTTGTTCTTTTCAAATGTTCAGCTCTTTTCTAGATTTATTGCCATGCTTGAGAAACCATTGGTTTTTTTATCGAAGTTCTGAGCTCTTTACAGCTTTTAATGGCCTGCAGAAATCTATTTTGGGGAGGTGCATAATCAATGAAAGCCTGCTTTAATACCCTGGAGTGTTCATTATACATTTACAAGCCGTTGCACTTGAATAATCATAAAAATCGTCTCCAACAAAAACTGTGTCTCTACTGAGCGCTTGTTGTGATGGTGGGTGCTGATAATTATTTATGAAGTCAATCAAGCATGAGTTACGCCCACCGCACATTATACAATCAGACTGCGATCTGACTTTTCGAGGAAATTGCTATTGCAATAGAAACTTAAACAACTATCATCATATTGATGTTGGTTCTTAATAATGATATGAATACTAAAATTGAAATTTTGGTATATTGTAAACCTTCCAGTTGAAGTGAAGGTGAAATCAGCTTCAAATTGTAGAGATTGAGAGATTTGAGTTTTCGACTCCGAGCCACTTAGGCTTTTCCTGTTACAAGGTGGCTTGCAATACTCTGAAATTTCGATTTTATTTTTCAATTGATTGCTCAGCACCTCAGTCATTATGATCATACATGATTGAGTATTCCTGTCAAATGCTTTCGCGATTTCTTCCAAAATCGGATCGCAGTCAGATTGTTTAGTGTGTGGTGGGCTTTAGGACAAGGTTGAATATGAAGTAAGGTGCTGAAAAGAATCTGTATTATACTCTACACGTAATTCCTATAGTGTGAATTAAAAAAGGTGTGTATTTAATTTAGCTTTTAAAGGGAAAGTCCACCCGGATTACAAGTTTGTTTTAATTGCGGCAGAAAAATTAAAGGAAAAAATCAGTGAGGGCTTGAGCAAAATATGATAAGAAATAAGAGTTATTAATTTTTCTCTAAAGAAAATATTCAATCATACATTCACATTAGATAATCTTTGTGTTGTCACACGAAGGAGCAAACGAGGGTTGCGACGTTTCAACCGCTGACTGCTAGTCTTCGTCAGGCAATGTGGACAATCGCCGCTGCAAGCCCCTTTTATAGCGTAAGCTGCCTTCCGAGTGTGCTGGAACTGCTGCGCTGGTGTTGGTCCATGAAACCGACCAATCAGAAACCGCGGACTGTGTGATCGGTGAGCGAGATGCGGACGTCGGGGAAAATCCCGTCGGTGCTGCTGGCGGGCTACTGGCGGGCGAAATGCGGACGTCGGACGGAGGGCAACGGTAGGGGGCGCATGTCGGCGGTTGGTGGGGAGCCATTCCTCCGACGGACCAATAGCAGCGCGGCAGTTCCCTCACCCTCGGAACGCAGCTTTACGCTATGAAAGACGCTTGCAGCGGGGATTGTCCACATTGCCTGACGAAGACTAGCAGTTAGCGGTCGAAACGTCGCAACCCTCGTTTGCTCCTTCGTGTGACAGATCAACTTTTACTCTTTTGTACTACGATGATCAACATCTTCCGCACTATAGATAATCATTGCCTCTATGTTTTTACACAAAACCAGTATGAAACAAATCTATTCCTTCATCAAAAACTAAGAAAATGAAAATTTATGCAATTTTCTGTACTGAGCCAATGGGAGAGGAGCTCGCAAGATACGTCACAGAGTTGCCAATTTGTGTTTCATTGATTACAACTTCAAAAATTCTTAACCTTCTTATTTCTTCCCAGATTTTGCTCAAACTTTCACTGATCTGTTTTTTTCTGATTTTTCTTCTTTTATTCAAATCAACTTAAAGGAGAATTAACCCCTAATTACAAATTTACTTATATTGGAAGGTGTAATATATTCCTGCTTATTGGCCTAAATCATTTTCTAATAAGATATCAGAAAAGGGTATAAATAAAGATATTCCAACACCCAGTATCGTCTCCTACTCATTTACATGGGGGCTGCCATTTTCTTGCTGATTTGGAGTTGTACATGAACCATTGAGAAATGTTCCAGTCAGGAAGATATTTTGAATCCAAGACCTAAATTGATTTTCTTCATTACCTAAAATCCCATCTGTGACGAAAAATATAAAGTGGGTGTTTACATGTATTATAAAAATTAAATCTTTATAATGATACTTTTAAATTGTCTGGTTTTGCTTAACAAAAATCTATTGCATAGGTGAATGCATAGTTTGCCGCTATAGATGCTCAGGGAAGAAGCATCCATAAAATTTGAATTAATTTGCTCCGTCCCATACGTCCAGTATCGAGAAAATAGATTTCTATTAAGCGAATATCGCTTTTCAACAGAAATATATAAGGAAATCTTCAGTTTAAAAATAATTTTGAAAAAGGCAATTGGGCATTTGGATTAAGAAAATCTTCTTGTACACATAAAAAAAATGGCAGCCCCCATGTATTGCTAGCAGACGATACATATTGCTAGCAGATGATAAATTTTGCTCAGAAAATCTTGATTTGTATCGATCTCGTATATTTTGACGCGAAGCCATATAGTCTAACAAGTAGGAATAAATAACACCTTTGAACACTATCGTCTTTATTGTTTGAGGTTAATTCTCCTTTAATACCAGGGTGGACTTTCTCTTTAATAGCACATCTCGATTGCTTATTGATAAACAGACTACTTAGGTAGCTTTTATAGCGACGTGCAGTGGCATGAAAAGCTGCACCCGGAACGAACGCAAAAATACAATATTGTTGAAAAATATAACTTCATTGTACTAAGGTAGAAACATATCATTAAGCCATAGAGCGGGTAAAAATACCTCTGCAACCTTAGTTATTCTTATAATAATGCCTAAACTGCAATATCATGTCAAATTACAAATTTTAATTCACCAGTATCAACAACAATTTTGTCGTTTGCATGTCGGATGCGTCTTTACATGCCACTCTGGTTTGCAAAGCTACCTTTGACTACTTGATATGAAGTGAGTTATGAAATTAACTCTAAAAGGGGCAGGGGGGGGGGGAGAATCCACCCCCTAGACATTTCTCGCGATATGTAAGCAATGCGCAAAGCAGTCATCGCGGCTTTCAGGACTTTTTTCTTTCGAATCTCACGCATCTTTGAGATCAAATTCGCGACGTCCGGGCATGCGGTTCCGAAGTTGCGCATCATTTCGTACTTGCACGTTATACTAAAAATTGCTCAAAAATGTGATTTCATGTATAATTCAATACAAAATGTGTTTTCAGCCAAAATTTATAAATCTATGAATATTTTTACTTTTACTGATTTATTTTATGCTGTTTATGATCGCAAAAGTGTCCCTGACAAATTCCATAAAAAACAAAAGGTAAAAAAAAAGAAATACATAAGAAATTTAAAGTACAATAAAATTCCTAAGAAATCAATTTTGATTCAGAATATTTTTTCAAGTATATTTGCTAAATAATACTGTAAAGAGTGTCTAGACCAAAAATTAGCATTTTTCGAGCTTTATTTAATGATTTAGAGCAAAATTCTGATTTCATACATAAATTAGCATAATTAATGTGAAGCATTTAACTATACAGTTTTGTAGATTACGTTGTGGACGACGTGCGTGCTGATTTTCGGCGCTATCGCACGTTTAATGGTCAAGATCTCCGGGGGGGGAGGGCAGAATCCACCCCCACCCCCAGCTGTGGCATAGCCAATATAACCCGGCCCTTTTAGTCACATTTGTCCGATAACGATAACAAGATTTTGCATTAAAGGTACACCCTAGAGCTGCCGTACTATTAACAGACACGCGCATACTCACATGTACATGTCGCTATGAACATGACGAACAAAGAAGCGGACAATTTATGCTGCTCCTTATTGTACCCTTCACAATTGCACTGGTTAACAAAAGAACATCCATTCATTGCTATCCTGTAAAAATATGTAGAACAGGTGTCACATAATAGCAGTGAAGGGATGTCGTTTTGTCCACTAGAGCTATTGTGGAGGGTACAATGAGGAGCTGCATAAATTGTCCGCTCTCTTTGTCACCGTGTTCATAGTGTGTAGTGGGGTGTACCTTTAATTGAAAATCTCGTTATCATTATCGTTATCGGACAAATGTTACCAGCCTTTTCCATTGAGCAACCTGTTGAAACACACTCACAAAGTCACTGATACGCTCACTTTCTTATTGACAAAAAGAGTGAATATGTTACCAATGCGGCATTGGTAAAAGGACGTGAATATGATATACTGCATGCCAGCAGCATTTTGGTTGACAGCCAATTGAAATTTGTTTTACTTTAATAAAGATAGTAGCAACACCTTCCTAAGAACGTCGGTAACCACATAAGTTGACACACTTAAAAGCACTCGAGTATACCTGCACTTCAAGCTTTTGAAATGTCAGGTTACGACGTGATTTCCTGTACACAGGGTTTTTACTTTATTTGCTCATTTCCTCGTCACTTTTGTGACGCAAGGGAATGGAAAATGTAATTATTCATTTTGATATGAACTCTTTCTTTCTTTATTCATCTGAATATATACTTTTAAAACAAGGAATATTGTGAAGATTTTCTCTTTTCAAAGTAAAGATGAAGTTAATAGTACTTTTTTCATCATCCTCATCATTGATTAAATTCAGCATTTTCCCTCTTTAACAAGGGTTTGCTGACTTTGCGCCATGACGACACTCCCTCCTTCCATTTCTGCTTGTCCAGAACAATGCCATTGCATTTATCCCTGAAGTGCACTGAAATCACCAAAATTATCTTGTTTATTTTACATGTATCTTCATGGTCAATCTGAATTGTGTACATTTTTGCCATCATCTAAAATGAAGAGAACCTTATACAGGAACTTGTTTACTTCTGGTGATCCGCAGTCATTAGCTTTCCTTGCATTCTTTGATATTGTTATACACCTTTGTGTTCCTGGAAATGAAGTGAAATTAAATAAAATGAAAATAAAAAGAATAACCAGAAGGACTTGGTTATTATAATAATTTTTTTAAATGAATCACTTTTTAATAATGAATTTGGAAGGTATTAAACTTGATGTTCTTGATGCAAGATTATCAACATAATGATTGATGTGGTCTTTATTCTTTTTATTTCTCTTATACTGGAGGTGCCTAAACAAATCACTTCTAAACTCAACAATACATTTTTTGTTTGGTTTTGTCATGGACTTAGAGAATGGCCTTGTGGTAATTTAGTTGTGTTCAGTCACTTAGATCAGATTTATTTGATCATGCAATACCAGCAGAAATATTAAAATTTTATTGAGGTCTGTAACTTTACTATGTACTTGAGTGAAGCGTGCATGCGCATAATAAAAATGCATGTAGGTTTTTCCTCAGTTTTGCAGTATTTATTGGAGGTGCTTCAGTGTTTGTGAAGAGTTCATACATCATCAAATATTAAACTATTAAGTCCTAAATGTCAATCAATTTGCTTACTTATCCATTACATGTGTACATGAATAGTGATTTACAACATGAGTCCTGGTGACAGTTGCTCTCTGAGGTAATTTTCCTACCCTGTACATTAACTGAATTCCAAACGAAAACCCTGGACCAAACACTATATACCTAAACCCTATGATGCTAGACTTAACCCTAAAACTATTTCTAACCCGTGATCCTAACTTAAAGGGAAAGTTCACCCCGGAATTAATTTTATTTGAAGAGAATAAGAAAAATGAGAGAAACAGATTAGTGAAAGTTTGATCAAAATCCGACAAGAAATGAGAGAGTTATGAAGTTTTGAAGTTGTAATCAATCAAACACAAAATTGGCAACTCCGTGACGTATCCTGCAAGCTCCTCTCCCCTTTGCTCAGTACAGAAAATCCCATAAATTTTCACTTTCTACGTTTTTGATGAAGGTATAGATTTGTTTCATACAGGTTTTGCGTAAAAAACATGAGCAATGATTAAGCTGCTAGATACATGTACGTCACAGAGTTGCAAGTTTGTGTTTGATTGATTACAACATCAGATATTTATAACTTAAAAAAAAATATTCTCATCGTATTTTGCTCAAGCCTTCACTAATCTGTTTCTTCAATTTTTCTGCTTCTTTTAATATCTAATTGTAATCCGGGTGGACTTTCCCTTTAAGTCCAATTGCAACCCTAACCCTAACCCTACATGTTCATCTTGGACAAAATAATGCCGTGAGCAAGGGTCAGATTGCCTGGAAATTTTATATTCCTTGTGCAGACAAACCTGCAGAAGAAGTAATTGGATTGAATTGACAAAAGGAGGTGTTTCATAAAGCTGTTCGTAAAGTTACGCATGACTTTACGAACGACTTGAATATCAAGTGCCAGATAGGATGCCCACAGTATTTCCTGATTTTTTAACAAAGTGTGACTGTATTTCCAATAACTTCAATCAAATTATGGCAAAAATTGTACTTTGCATTAAAAATGTTTGTTATAATAAGAATGTTAATCTACATCTGCACAGTTCAACTTTAGTTGATGCAGTTAAAAATGATTGAGCATCCTATTTGGCTTGTCATATTCAAGTCGTTTGTAAAGTAACTTTACGAACAGCTTTATGATACACCCCACAGTTATGAGATGGTAAATCGCTATGAAAAAAACATTGTGCAGCAAAACAAAATGTCAATGTGATGAACTTGACATTTCCATATCTTACAATGCACAAAAAAGTGGGTACACAAAGGAGTCTTTGTTGCATGCATAATAGGTTGTTGTACCCTAACAATATTGTTTCTTGCCATTGATTTATCCATATACTTTTATCAGCTGTGGTTTTTCAAGGTAGTCTGAAGAAGGATTGAGATGTTGCCTAGTTAATGTAGTTATAATGAGGTCTATTTTTCTAGTGTTTATGACCATATTGAAAGCTAGGAAGCTTATGAATCTCCTTGTCTCTTTCCATTTACCACCATTTCAGCTGTTCAAAGTCTTATACGGCAGTGAACCTCGCAACGCCAGTGATCCCTACTCCCCTGACAACGCCACCGACTTCAGTGACTACCTAGACCGACGTTTCGGTCATGTAAAGAACGGCGCCCTCTTCCGAACTGTGGACCCGGGTGATCTGTACAGCATGGACGGGTTGGTGGATATTCTGAGCCAGGCTCCAGGTGTGTCTGATTCGCCTGATGGTGTGGATGAATCCAGAGGAAACATGTCTGCGTCCATGCAGCTAGGACAGTACTTTGAGGTAAGATGGAGCTTCGACCAGGACCTAGACCTTGTCTTTGACCTTGAACCTGGACCTTGACCTTAGACAAAGACACTAGACGAATACCAAGACCTTGGTCCATGAATGTTTCTGCTTCTGTGCAGCTAGTACAGTACTCTGAGGTAAGATTGACCTTCGACCAGGACCAAGAACTTGAATTTGACCTTAACCTTAGACCTTGACCTTGACTTTGACCTTGGACAAATACATTAGACAAAGATCAAAACCTTGATCCATGAATGTTTCTGCTTCCATGCAGCTAGCGTAGAACTCTGAGGTAAGTTGGACCTTAGACCAAGGTATAAGACCAAGACCAAGAGCTTGACCTTGAATATATCTGCTTCCATGCTGCTATACAGTACTTTGAGGTAACTTGGACCTTAGACCAAGACCTGTTGGCATTTTGTCTACTGCACCCATACAAATATTTCTTTTGACAAATAAATAATAATTTCACAACCCTGTTTTGAAATTAAAATTTATTAAAATTCCATGTGCAAGTGCATTCTTTTATGCAAAAAAAAAAAAGAGAGGGAGAAAAAAACCCCACCAATCAGCCACAAGGCAAGGGCAAATGTTCTTTTTATGACGAATCTTGCATCATCTCCAGGGCCCTGTTTCATAAAACTTGTTATATCAATAACAACTACCCCATTTCTATGACACATTTGCTCTCAGCCAATCAGATTCAAGGATTTCAGTGGCTTATAACAATTATTGTAACGTACAAGGTTTATGAAATGGGGCCCAGCATTCAACTAGTTTTTTTCCTGTCAACAGGATCAGCTATTAGATCCCGATGAGCTCCAGGACTTGACGTGTAACAACGATCTTGGAACTTCCCTCTATGACACTGGCTCTTCTAACCAAGGGAACATAACTACGGTAAGATGTTCTCGGTGAGAATGTTGCATGAGTGCAGTGCGTATATCTTGAGGTATCAGAGAGTGTATGAATATATAGAAATTGGAAAGCAAAAAAATCTTAATTTAATGTATTAAAAGAAGCATTTATCTCCCCGCTTTTAATGTCTGTTTTACAAATGCGTGGACACAAGCTTGCCTAAATTTTTTACAGATGTGGTGTTTGAAGTGATGTTTCGTTCAGTGTGTACTTTTCTTGATTGTCTTTCTCGGATACATCAATATGATTTTGCATAATAACCTTTATACAACTAATATTTGGAGGATTTTTATGCCTGCCCATCGATGGTGGTGCCGGTGGCATTATGTTTGCGGGTTGTCCGTCCGTCCCGGTTTCTTGTTAAATATAACATATTATACTTATGAAGATACGACTTCTTACTCGAGGTCTCTAAGGATCAACTGCACTTTGTAAACATTGCAGATTTTATTGTCTGTAAAATGTAATCAAACTTTGACATTGCATGCTTTATTATTTGATGTACTTTTGTATGTGTCATTCCTTAATGATACGTACATGAGCCTTTTGAAGCCTTTTATCATTATTAATGTGTTATTAGAGATAAAATAGTCAACATTGATACATGATTAGCAGTATTATGTATTCCAGATCTACAAACCAACAAAGCCATAACAGCAGTAGAATATGAACTTTTAACCCACTCAAGCAACTGTACATGTATGTCAATGTCAAAACAATACAATACAATACAATATTTACATACATGTGTATATCATAAATATCAAGGAACGTGCTCTTTTTTTTGAAGAGCATATTGCTATATAAATCACATTATACATGTACTTTGGACTTTATATCACATATGATGATACAGCATATTAATGTTTCTTCATGGTATTGTTCAACAGGGTGATTTTAGAGAGAGAGTATGCAACCATGAGGAGAGCTATCCCTTGTTTGTCAGTCTCTCCCAAGAACTTCATGACCAGATTGACCTGGACAAGCTGGTTGACAAGGTAGGTTTCATGCGTTCCAGTTCAAGCGGCCGGTTGATCCTGCCTGATCCAGTTCAGTGCAGTTCTGATCGGTGCAATGCAAACTTTTCCAGTTAATCCAATCCAAACCCAATTATTCCGCAGCCATTCATTTCCACCCCAATCAATTCCGGCCAGATCCAGTTCCGTCCAGTTCCTTCCCCCACTCCATTTTCCAGAAATATAGCCAACCAAATCCAGTTCTTTCCAGTCCAATCCAGTATGGTTTAGTATGTTCCAGTCCATTACAATCCTCTCTCGTCCAGTGTAGGATTCAATGCTCTTGGAAGGAGGCAGGATCGTTCTTTGGTATATTCTGATATGGGATGGTCCTCTGTGAAACATAATATAATCATCCACAATTGAAGGCTTTCAGTAACACCATGTGGGAGCCTCTGTGAAAAGGCTGTTGATATGCATTTGTAAATAACCCACTTGTGGGGCATTTAGAAAATTATTTTTTCCTTAGTGAGTTGTTTTCACAAAAGAATATATCAACAGCCTTTTCACAGCGGCTCCCACATGTGTTTACCGAAAGCCTTCAACTGAGAATACTCACTCACCATGGAAACCTACAGAGAACATGATGCAATCAGTTTGGGATAATAATCCCTGCATGGCTGGAAACGTGGACAAAAAACTTGTTGGAAAAAGGCATCGCAAAGGAAGAATATTCTATACCCTTGCATGTGTTGATATTTCTAGTTAAAAGGAATAGACTAATGCACAGCTCCTTCCTCCATATTTGTGAACTGTTCTTAAAGATACATGCACATACCTACACTTTTTATGTGTTTTGTTGCACCTTGTCATGTAACCCTAAATTGTCTTTGTTCACCCTTCATCTTCTACCTTGATAACAATACCCTGTTGCCTATTATACATTGTACCTTTTGTTTTTTATGTGTCATACGCTTCCTCTACCCTTTGTTTACACTTATTTATTTTCCCCTGTTTTATTGATTAATATGTAGATCATTATTGCACATATTTTACAAAAGCTTGTAAGTAGAATTATTCACACTTCAGGGTTTTGAAATCACTTTTGGTTTAAGTTTACACTTTGACTTGCTCCTTTTTTAAAGAGACAATTTTTCCAGTTGGAATGCAGTTTCATTAAATTTTGAATTCATTATTATCAGATAGAATTTTTCAATGAAATAAGGAAAATTTCATACATTTAAGAATTTTGGTGATTTCCATAATGTTCCCTATCACACTTGGTATTTTTTTTCATTTGAAATTTTTTCTTATTTTCCTCTATTTTAAATGTTTTGTTCATTACCTTCCTTTTTAAGGAAAAATGTAATTTATACTGGATCAGTTCAGATTAAATGTCTTTTTGTCTTTTTGTTTTCTTTTATATTCTTCATGCAACCACATTTGGTTTATAGTTTGTGGACCTGTCTGTTTTCAAAATTAATTTTTCTACGTATTCTTTTGTATTTAATGGTTCATTGATGGTATCCTTTTCTTGAATTAAAGTGATATTCAGATACATTCAAAATTTTTAAATATGAAACATTCAAAAAGACTTTCTGGCTGTACAGTGTAGATCATAGGACTCTATGTAAATATTAGAAGTTGTGTGTAAAAACATAATTATTTTCATTATTTTCTCAAGTTAAACATACTCAATGTAATTCAATGCATGAATATTCAGAAACTATATATAAACAGAATATTGTTAAAATCAGGATCAAACACACACAAAGAAGAAGGAAGGAATTCATATACAAGAAGTAGAATTCTCCTCGAGATCAAGTGTCTCTATGTGCTCCATATACTTTTGGGTTTTTTATTTGAATTTATTCATAATATTCATTATATTCAGTCTATGCTTAGACATGTCTTTTCTGTATTTCATTTTCCAAAATTTGTATGATACAAAAATATATAACATGTACATGTATAACAATAACTGTACAAAAATTGTGCAAGCATATGGTATAGAGAAGAAGGTACACATAAGTTGACAGATTTTTGGCACTGCAGATGGGAAAATATACACGAGTTGAAAATACCTTGTTCATGTAGTAGAGGGTTCCCACAAGCAGCCATGCTGGAGGACATAACGATAAAAACTTGTGCACTAGACCATGACAACAATGGCTTTTCGTAGTCTAATGCACAGGCTTTTATTGTTATGTCCTCCAGCATAGCTGCCGTGAGAACCCTCCTTAACAACATGTACATGTGTTTCCAACTCAGATTACATTAGAGATATCAAGTCACTGTTGTTGAATACATCTTTGTAACCATTGTTTTTCCTTCATTTGTTGTTTATCTTGGCACATGCTGGTCTTTACCCAAAGTTATATTCAGGTGTAATGTACAATCTATTATGATTATAAAACCAGAACTTGTTTATTATGTCAATGTGCTGGATGTCTATCTTTAGATTATGATAGAAACTCATTTGCAAGTCATTTCCATTACCAATTGTGTTAAAGTTCAACATTTTGTGTTAGCTTCTTTAATCGTTGTATTTGGCCATGAAAATGGTGTTTGCTTGCTCTTTATCTTCATATATATCCCTTTGAACTGATTCTCGTAATGTTTTATATTTACACACATTGTATATTTGTTTAATTTTTAACAGCTAAATCTGACCGATAATGACCTAATAAACAGCAGAATAAGAGCAGTGCTTGCATCCAAAGAGGTGAGAGCCTGATTGTCAGTGTCATCATGAATGCATTTTCTGTCATGTGGTCATAATGATGACCATGATACTTTTCTTTTATATTGATTTTTTAAAATGAGACTCTCATATCCTACTCAAACTTATTAACAAACTATGAATGAGCAGGGAAAGGACTACTGCTAGTGAAATCAAGTGCTGATTGTAGCAGTTTGAATGGATAAGTTTTCAAGTGAAAAAGTTTAGAAGCAGGGATTGCTAGACAATTTTAAAAGGAGGTGGACCAAATCAAATTTGCTGACATGCCAAAACAGAAAAGGTGAAGATTTTCAATCTTGTCTACATGGGGTTAAAACCTGGTTGGTAATTTTTTTTAATTTGCTGATGTAATTTTATTTTTTTTTAATCTCTGAAAGAAAAGAAAAAGAAAAAGAAAAAGAAAAAGCCATCAATTTTGGTAAATTGGTAACAAGATTTAAAAAAATAAGTTGGGACAGAATTTTTTTGGGGGGATGTCTTTGCATAATGCCCCTTCTTATGTGATTAAAAAAATGATCAAAATTTGACTGTGTTCTTATTTGTCAGGTTCAAAAGTTTGCTCGCTTCCAGCAGACTCTTCAGGATGTCTACATGTTTGCCCAGAAGCTCCCTGGAGATGCCTGCCCCGTCCCCACCACCCCTCCCCCTCCCAGCGAACCCCCATCCAGCTCTGAAACCCCCTCCACCCCGTCTTCCTCCCCCACCCCTCCAGCTCCCAGCGAGGACCACACCCTGGATCAAGACTTCGGAACCGAGGTTCCCTATACCACCTTCCCCGACGACTTCATCTCAAACTTCACCACAAATCTCTCCACCAATTGGAACAGTTCGTGGTTGAACCTGACGGCATCCCCAATGGCTGAGACCACACCCACTCCAGTGTTTACCATGCCAACGCCTAAGGCAACCAAGAAACCACGTCCTACACCCACTCCGAAGACTAAGCAACAGGAGCAGAAAGAGAAAGTAGCTCTACTCTATAAGCTTTGGGCTAAGATACAATACAGGTGATTATTGTGTCCATGTCAGAGTAATGGCAGTGATTCCTGTGATGATACCGTTCGTAAGAAGTTTAGCATTTCACAGGGAGTGGGGAATACAGAGATATAGTCATCAATATATGGCCACCTTTACCTAAATGGTCAGAATGTATACAGCTACATGTATATTATATATAATATTTTATTCATCATACAAAGAAATCTAATGTTAATTTCTTGTTAAATGCCTCCGAAGTTGTGAAATTTGAATATTGCAGAAGATGTTATTTTGTTTTTGTAGTGTAATTTATTCGAGTGAAGTCTACTGAAAGAGAGTTACATGTATCTCATAGTTCTTGTTATGACAGATTCTTGTGAACATCTATTTTTATATCTGTTTGTCTGACAGTGTATGTGGTGTAGAATTGAAAGTGAATCAACACCTCCTAGACAAGGGGGACGTGAGGGGGTTGAAGCTTACTCACGACCAGAAGAAAAGTCTTAGTCTTCTGCTTCACGTCCTCTTCAGCCGACCCACAATCCTCTATTCCCCCAACACACCCGATGTCAAAGACGTCATCGACAAGGTAAAGAGAAATCTACAGTTATCCCTTTCGGGACAGGAATTATTAAGGACTAAATTGATCACATTTTGTTCTTCAAATTGGTGGCAACAATAATATTTTTTTTAGTGCTACATGGTTGTAATAAGGTGTAATGTCTTTGAAAACAATAAACATGGTCACAAACCTTGTCAAAAAGTTGAAAAAAATTTCCAATTTCGATAAAAACCAATGCTTTTGAACCTCTCAATGTGTTGCCAATTTAAGAATTTTAAAGCTTATTTCCTTTTTCAAAATTCCTGGCATCAAACGAAAACTAATATTCCTACTCTTGAAGTTCATTTCACCGAACATTTCCTCTGTGTTAAATCAGATGGAAATGCAATAGAAAGCAATTGATGATGATATATTTGTATTTGTTTCAGGCAAGTGACTTCATCTACCTAGCTAAGAATATCTCACACAGTGCTGAAATGTGGCTGAATATCTCTAAAACGATCCGGCAATATCTAGATATGAACACAACTCAACTTGCATTGCAGTATCTGGGAAAGGTGAGTTCATATTATATATCGAAAACAGATATTGTCATGTTTTTATATTGCACAGTGTAACCTTGTTCAGAGCTGCCAACCATTCCGTTTTTGACAGAATTATTACCACTTTTTAACCAATATTACGGCATTCCGTTTTTATGCCTCCGCCCACCGAAGGTGGGTGCCGGAGGCATTATGTTTTCGGGTTGTCCGTCCGTCCGTCCGTGCGTCCGTCCGTGCGTCCGTGCGTCCGTCCGTGCGTCCGTCCGTCCCACTTCTCGTTACCGCGATATCTGAAGAATCATTTGAGGTAGGAACCTCAAACTTGGTACTAGTATGTATACCCATACGAAGATGAACTGATTAGATTTTGGGGTAAGTAGGTCAAAGGTCAGAGGTCACAGAGGTCAATTTACATGAAATTACATAAGAATTCTTGGTTTTTAGCACCGTTACCACGA
Organism: Heliocidaris erythrogramma; assembly: GCA_025617745.1. Lineage (NCBI taxonomy): Eukaryota > Metazoa > Echinodermata > Echinoidea > Camarodonta > Echinometridae > Heliocidaris > Heliocidaris erythrogramma. The sequence continues at coordinate 24,843,689 of CM046869.1, forward strand.
TATCTCAAGAACTATCTGAGGTGAGAACTTCAAACTTGGTACCAGTATGTATCCCCATAGAAAGATGAACTGATTAGATTTTGGGGTAAGTAGGTCAAAGGTCAGAGGTCACAGAGGTCAATTTACATGAAATTACATGGAATTACTGGTTTTTAGCACCGTTACCGCGATATCTCAAGAACTATCTGAGGTGAGAACTTCAAACTTGGTACCAGTATGTATCCCCATACAAAGATGAACTGATTAGATTTTGGGGTAAGTAGGTCAAAGGTCAGAGGTCACAGAGGTCAATTTACATGAAATTACATAAGAATTCTTGGTTTTTAGCACCGTTACCACGATATCTCAAGAACTATCTGAGGTGAGAACTTCAAACTTGGTACCAGTATGTATCCCCATAGAAAGATGAACTGATTAGATTTTGGGGTAAGTAGGTCAAAGGTCAGAGGTCACAGAGGTCAATTTACATGAAATTACATGGAATTAGTGGTTTTTACCACCGTTACCGCGATATCTCAAGAACTATCTGAGGTGAGAACTTCAAACTTGGTACCAGTATGTATCCCCATACAAAGATGAACTGATTAGATTTTGGGGTAAGTAGGTCAAAGGTCAGAGGTCACAGAGGTCAATTTACCTGAAATTACATAAAAATTCTTGGTTTTTAGCACTGTTACCGCGATATCTCAAGAACTATCTGAGGTGAGAACTTCAAACTTGGTACCAGTATGCATACCCATAGAAAGATGAACTGATTAGATTTTTGGGTAAGTAGGTCAAAGGTCAGAGGTCACAGAGGTCAATTTACATAAAATTACATAAAATTACTGGTTTTTAGCCTTGTTATCAAATATTTCTAGTTTTATATGAAAATGAAATGAAATAAATTTTTCTGTCTCCTGTGCATTTTAAGTGAAAAGATTTGTCATTTTGTTGGACCAGTCCTTTTTAGAGTGTACATGTATGCCATACTTTTCCAATCTGGTGATGGCGGAGGCATAAATTCCGACCGCGCGCGGTCGAATATTCATCTAGTTTCTTCATGAAATACGTTTTTTGTTTTTTTTTAAGTGTTTTCTGTGTACTAGTATACGAAAATACAGTGTTGTCTATGACTTCCGGGTTTGAGCTATCGATACACGTAATGTTACAGTCCCACCGACGAAACCGACCCCAAACTGACCGATGGTACGTACATGTACAGTATATCATTGAAATAACGCAAGTTTCGATCGCTCTTCCCTCGTGTGACTGGGTCGTGTGACTGCGAAAAAAATGTTTTATTCGCATGCAGCGGTGCCCATGTAGCGTGCGACCCATGCAAAACGCATGTAAGCACAGCACCGATCCCTGTATGTGGGACAATGTATTACCGCTTGCTGAACTGCGCACAGGCTTTGACACGATCGTGGATTTAACGGAATTATTTCGCGAAACTGGAGAGGATTTGATCAAAATTAGTAGAAAACGGTCACAGAAGTTTAAAGAGGAGTACAAACAACGATTTCCTGTCATAAAGCCAAGCACAAAAGGCGTTGAATTTGCATTTTGCATGTGTAAGTTCTCATTTATAAATATAATATTAGATTTTCAACAAAAAAAAAGAAGAAAAAAAATGAAATCCAAAATCTAAAGGGGGTTAGTAAAGCATTTTTATCAAAACTAGTACGGTGTAGCAGGTCATGCAATATTCCTGACACTTGTATAATTTTCCTTCTAGTTCTATTACACGTACATGTATATGTTTTTGAAACTTTCTAGTTCTATTACATGTACATTTATGTTTTTGAAAATCAACCTTGGACTCTGTCTCTGGTCTCTGGAGTTGGAGATGCTGATTTAATAATGGCCTCTAATGGCCCTCCATAGTGCTATTTTCTCAGTTTTAAGGGGACGTTGCCCCCTTGAGACTCCCATCAGGGCGCTGCCCCTGAACCCCCCCCCGCGGCCCCCTGGACCCCCGGCCATATTTGTCCCTCTTTTTCGATTTCAAATGTTGGCAAGTAATGAAGTAGGCCTAGGCCTATGAATATGATCCAAGTAATGCGTGACTGTGAGCACAAATCAAACTCAAAGGGGAAAATGTGACAAGACATTTCAGCATAAGAAATGAGCATTTCTGCAATGGAAGTATGTCGCGCGAGGTTTTAAGTTTTGTTTGAAGGTATTCCTTTTTTTTGCTGTAAATTCCTTTTTTTGGCCATCATGATTCCTTTTTTTGGTTGCACAAGGTTGGCAGCTCTGCTTGTTGTTCAATGCAACCTGTGTGATTTATTTGTCAAGAAATTAGAAAAATATTTCTACCCTAAGTGTAATAAGTTTTCAGTCATGTGTAAATTTTGTATACAAAAGGGTGATAATGCAAATTTTATCACAATACTCCTGCATAATTCGATGTATTTAGTTGCAGTTATATCCTTTTTATGTGAATTTTTCTACCACTTGATTATGCCATATAATTTTACCTAGATTATGGAATATATGAGTGCAAGCATACAGGTGTAGCTTTTACTTCATATTGGATCATATCTTTCTGTCTTGATTGAAGTAAAACTGAATGGTATAATGGTCTAATTGCTTTTATTTATGATGAATATTTTTATTTGATTTAGTCTTATTTTTATAAGTTATAGTTTATAATTCTGGAACTGCAAACGTTCTTTCAAGTTTGCGATTAGCGAGCAGCATGCTTAGGAGACCTTTAACAAGTTTAATTGCCTTGATTTATATCAGTCAGACTGGACTCAAGTAGATTGTTGAATATGAAAACGGATAACTGACACTGATTTCTGTATCGCTTTACTTTTAGATGGAAGAACAGCTCAGTGAGCATCCAGAGTTCTTAAGCAACTCTAGTCTGAGTCCCGATCTTCAAGTCTTCATCACCAACAGTTCACTGGTGTCTGTCCCTTACATCAGGAATCACCTAGACGTCATTGACAATGCTGCCTGTGCGTGGTTGGAGCTCACCAGACCCATCAAATGGGATCTCTTTGTAGGCTTCCCAGACGAAGCGTCCATGGTGGACTATGCCCTTGGGGATTCGCATGCAGATGGCAGGACTGTCTTTGCAAGTGAGTGTCGTCTTGTATTCGGTCAACTTGTGATAGTGGCCACCCTTATATAATAAAGACCTGTAATATACATCGGTCCATAGTGACCACTTTTTACTCCCCACAGAATATACAGTGTATTTGTTCTTGAATCTGTCTGAAATGGTCTCTTTTGCTGTTTTCATGGACACAGTTGTCTCTTTTGCCTTGACTTGGGCAGTTTGGGAAGAAAATTTCTTTAATGCCTTTGAATCCTGAAAATACAACCAGTAGGAACATTTGGTCTCCATTATATGGAGATCCTATTACAAATGCAATTTGAGATCCTTACACCTCAAATTATCTCTTTTTTGCTCTGCAAATGTTAGGTATTTGTAGGTCTGTCATATACATGATTCTTAAGATACATGTAATTCACACCCCCACCTCTGCATGTTGCCATTCAGGAGGTATTCATGTACATGTAGGTGCCATTATCTGTCTTGTGGTGCCGCATGAAATATCTCCAAGTCCTCAGCTGTTATGTAAGACCAGAGAATAAAACTTGCTATATACGTCTCCTTTCTACATTCCCAGGCGTCGCCTTTGAGACCAATCCTGATGGCTCCCTCCCCAATCACACAGTCTACAAGATCCGCCAGAACTCCTCCTTCACCGACCGCACCGACCTGGTTCGTCGTCGGTTCTGGCGACCCGGTGCCAACCACCATACCGTCCTGGGCTACTACACCTACGGCTTTGTGTGGGTGCAGGATATCATCGATAGAGCCATCATCGACAAGAGAGTGGGTAGGACAGTCATAGAGCCGGGAAGCTACGCCCAAGAGTTCCCCTACCCTTGCTACGTTTCAGACTCGTAAGTATAGCTTTCTTCGAGTGTAGGAAGCTTCTAGAATTCTTTTTGTCGCTTGTCTAAAGCAGAAGAAAGACTCTGTGATGAAAATTTCATGTGTCTTCATCGTACATGTAGATATTAGAGTGTACATTCAAGACCCCCTTGTGACAGAAATCTTTGCAACCTCCAATGGTCATGGTTAAACTTATACTCTTAGTCTTGTTCATTGTCCAGATAATGTAATTTTGTCTATTTAAAAATTGTGCACTGTAATTTCATCCACACTTACATTGAGAATTCCAAGTAGTAACGTAGCCCCATGCTGCTTGATCGGTGGAGAGCCTTACAATGTTTAAGTAAAAAAGTTGGAGTTGCATAATTATTCATTTACCTACATGTTTATGTAGAAAACTATCCAAAACTTGGATTATAACGATGGCCCTGTTTAGCAAGCAGATAAATATGGTGTTCACTGTTGCTATGGTTACAGGTTTCCCTTCACGATAGAGCAGGTGATGCCGATGGTGATGGTGATATCGTGGGTCTACTCGGTGGCCATGCTCACGCAGAGTATAGTCTATGAGAAGGAACTGAGACTTAAAGAGGTAAGATTTTTACAATAAAAATGATTCATGCAAATAAGTTCATTATACGATCTATCCACACTCACGTCGAGGCTGTGTGCATCTATCGCACCAACATACATGTACCAATTAATGGGGGACCACAGAAAAAAAAAAATGCCAAGGGAAAATTCTCTCTGACAACTGACAGGGGTATTAATATGCCAATGCATAATTGTTTTCGGTTCTCTCAAATCACCCTCCTGGGATGCCATTAAAGCCAAATTTCACGCAATATGGGTCACTGAATGTGTTGATGCGTACTTTTATCCTACCAAGTAGCCTGATAACGTGAAAATGAATATATTGGACTGATAGAAAGAAATCATTCATTCTCCACCTACAGGTAATGAAGATGATGGGGCTTAGCAATGCTGTACACTGGGTAGCCTGGTTCATCACTAGTTTCCTCCAGCTCTCCGTGACGACAGGTGCCCTGACGGCCATGTTGATTGCAGGCAAGGTGTTGGCTAACAGCAATCCTGTCATTGTATGGCTCTTCCTCACGGTCTACTCCATCAGTGTCATCAGCTTCAGGTATATTAACTACTCCTTTGTTTATTATGCTCTTGTGTGAGAAAATGGAAAGCAATCAATGATAATATCCTCTTCTTTCTTATGCATAAGGCAGGAAAAGGCTCTAGTTATTCATGTAGTTGTAGCTATACTGTTTAATATTTGGTTCATTATTGAAGATGCACTTGCTTGACAGTAGATGAAGTAGCTGCTTTAGTCTGTTGTGTTTGTTTTGTGTGTTTTTTGTTCACCTGACAGAATTTTTTTTTCAAGGTATGATATAAGAGGGTGTGTGAATTATTCTTTTCTGATTTTAAAGCATAAAGTCAGTTCTGATTTTGTTAAAATTTCACATCAGCAATAATGCAGTCATTGGTCAATCTTTTTATTTCATTTTATCTAGTTTCCTGGTGAGTTCACTCTTCTCCAAGGCCAAGATTGCTGCAGCGTGTGCCGGGATCATTTACTTCACCAGCTTTGTGCCGTGTATCTACATTCAAATCAGAGAGGAGACTTGGGCATATACCACTATCTCAGCTCTCATCAAATCTATAGCAGTGAGTATAATAATAATAATAATAACTGTTTCTTATATAGCGCCGTACCAATTACAATTTAACCGACCAAAGAGCTCACAGCATTATTACCCCGGTCACTGGATTCAATTGCGATTCTGTACATTACAGTGCACATTCTCCACTCCTCAGGGGAGCATTCCAGCCAATCGCCTGTTTTCAAGCGTGGACATGCTAATCCAACCACAATGACGTTCGCATCCTACCGGGTACCCATTTAATTAACACCTGGGTGGAGAGGAGCAATATAGATAAAATGCCTTGCTCAAGGGCATCAAGGGTATCCTAGAAACCTCATGACTCAACGTCCTCTTGTCAGGGAATACACCATGTTCCTATCAACTTTTGAATGTTTTTTTTTTCCTGACATACTGTGAATGACTTCAATTTGCCAAACATTTCCAACTGTCTTTGCTTTTTATCCTGTGAAGAGTATCCTGCAACAGGAAAGCCCTTATTGATATAAGGATATAAAGTTTCTTTATCTAGCTAATTTTAACTGAACAGAAGAAGAAAACAAATGCAGTGTCCATATTTATCATAAAAATATCTAAATTGCATCATAGTTAAGCCTTGCAACAGATTGGATGAAATTACTTGATTACTGATAGATTTTTGCGTCATGTTATGAAACTTTGTCACATTGATTCCATCCTTGTAAACTCTTCTATTCTTCTTCTATTATTTCTTCCTTTCAGTCTTTATCCTGCACCACAGCGTTTGGTCTAGGGGCGCGTTACTTCGCCCTCTATGAGATTGGTGGTGTAGGGGTGCAGTGGCACACCTTAAACCTGAGTCCGGTAGAACACGACGACTACAACCTCCAGAGGATCTTGATGATGCTAGTGATAGACATTGTGCTATATCTTTCCCTCACCTGGTACATTGAAGGCGTTCATCCTGGTAAGTTTAACCCCTACCATGCCGTGGGCGGCAATCCTGCCGAAAAATTTGAGTTTTGAACATTTCGTTTAGGCTCAGAATGGCTTGAAAACTCTTCCTCATACAGAAACCTGTGCCTTCAATATAATATTTATTCCTATGCAATATATCTTTGCCCAGTTTGCTCAAGAAAAAAGTTAATATTTAACTCTTGAAAGTTCATTTTTGACCATTGCTCAAAAATCTGATGGCATGGAAAAGGTTAATGAATGATAAATTACATTTATAGAGTGCTCGATTGAGAAGTGTCTATAAAGAGCTTTACACAATAATTTGTCAGAAATATACGAAAGTTGTATAGTAATAACAGTATTACAGGTATCGGTATAACAGTATTACAGTATAACAGTATTACACATCGGTATGCCAACCGATGTGTTGGCACAGTCAGTAGAGCGTCCGCCTCACAATCGGGAGGTCGTGGGTTCGAACCTCGGCTGCGTCATACCAAAAGACGTTAAAAGATGGGAGTTGCTGCTACCTTGTTTGGCGTTCAACAATTGAAGGGATAGAGCAACGTCGATCTGGCGCTGCACAGTTGCTGCCGGGATCAATTGGGCAAAAAGAATTTCCATTTCGGTTAATAAAATTTGAACTGGACTTTAATTAGATTATTATTATTAAACATCAAGTATTAGCTGGAATCAATGAAATTTATGCTTTTGAGACTCTTACGTGGCTACTGAAAATGCAAATATAAACTTGTAGATAAGTAACCAGTTGACCTATGACTTAGATCCTCCTTATTTGGTCATTGAGGATTCATTCCTTACCACTAATGCATGGCCTTGATTCCGCAATCTCCTGGTTGTGAGACCACTGCTGTACCACTGAGACTTAACGACTTCTGAGTCGATTGATTGATGGTGAACTTCTCTTGCTACTGTCTATTCCAGGTGCATATGGTCTACCCAGACCCTGGTACTTCCCTGTGCAGCCCTCTTACTGGTTTGGTTCTCATCGCTTCAAGGGAAGCATCATGTCCAAGACCTTCTGGAAACCAAAGCGATATAATCGCCTATCCGTCATAGAAGATGATCAGGCCATGGCAATGTCCAACTCAGATGAGGGTACGTACCCTTCTATCACTTTTATATATCAGTAATGGATTCCTTCTGGTTAGAAGAAGGAAGTCTCAAGTTCAATGAGAAACTGAATATATATTTTCGCTTTATTCCTTCCTCTAAGCAGTTGCAGATACATTGCATTTCATGTTCAGTTAAATTTCTCTCCCTCTCTCAGACTCTTGTTCCACTTTTCTGCTCATAAGCTTTGTTCCCCCCCCTCTCTCTTTCTCTATCAATTTATTCATTACATATTACACAAATTGTCATTTGTTGTGTTATGAGGGCTTCCATTCAGGCTCTGCTAACATAATCCCCTTTTTCTTTGTATACATATACCTTTGCAACTTTATGTTGATAATGTATGTCAAGAGATAGTAAATACATGTATGTGATGATATATCCGCAGGTGGAGATCAAAAGAATCAAATACCCTTACTTACGTATTTTGATTTCCCCATAATTTAACAAGAGTCATCAAACCATGCTAGGGGTCCAAAACGCCCTTTTAGCACTAAAGGACTGATATGCGTTTTATTTCACCATTGCATTGTTCTCAGAGCCAGGCTTTGAGCCAGAACCGGTTGACCTGGAGCTGGGAGTCACCATTGAAAATCTAACCAAGGTAAGCAACCAAGTACACATGGAATTAGCCCTTTTCACACAGGGATCTGTTTCTTCTGTAGCTGTGATGATAGTGTTACTCATATAAAATTTATAAAAAATCGAATGGCATAAAACTTTAACCCATTGTTTTTTGGAATCGGGTGGTTCTTTGATTAAGCTTAGGGAAATGAAAGAATTTGGTAATCAATGGGGTAACCATACCTTGCATGTCATCAATATGTACTGTTATTGATGCTTCTTCGTGATTTTGAGTTAACAATCGTTTTTCTGTAATGCAGCCAGTAGACAACCCTTAGCAATAATAACCCTGGCTGAAAGACAGTATTGACCTTTACAACATAATTTGTAAAACTTCTCACTGTTAATTTAAACTTGTATATCTTGAGAACAAAAAAATTATATATATATTTTGTGCTGTTTTGGGTAGTGAATATTTTCAGTCTATTTTATCGTACTGGATTTGTAGACAAAAATAATTTTTTTATCCCTGATCAATGCACAGGACTTTGGTCTCAACTAATCCATATTTCCTTCTTTTCTCTTTAGATCTACAGCACAGGGAAGAAACTGGCAGTGAACAACCTTTGTCTTAATCTCTATGAGGGGCAGATCACTTCATTCCTAGGGCATAACGGAGCTGGCAAAACAACCACCATGTAAGTTATAGAAGAGGAGTATTTGCTCACTGAAAAGCAAGGAAATGGCTATGATGTTTAAAATCCCCTTGTTTCTAGATTTTTCAAAAAAAAGAGAGAATTTATTATTTTGTCTACTGAAAAGTGAATTCATTACTTTGCAAATTTGAATAATCTTTAAGTATCAAATGCTCTATTTACTCTCTCTCTCTCTTAGACTTCCTTTGACTTTTTGTTGTCTGTGTCATTCCTTTCTCTCCTCGTTTCTTCTTTTAATGCTCTATCTCTCGTTCACATTCTGCTATCCCTTTCTCTCTTTCTCTCTTCTCTCTCTCTTTTTCTCTTTCTCTTTCTTCTGTGTCTCCTTATCTCTTCTTTGTCTCCCCATCCCTTCTATCTCGTTCTCCCTCTCAACCTCATATTTTTTGATCAATCTTGTGATCCTCTACAGGTCAGTTCTGACAGGGCTGTTCCCACCGACGTCTGGGACTGCAAAGATTTATGGTCGTGACATCCGAACGGACATGACGGCCATTCGAAAGAGCCTTGGAATGTGTCCTCAACACAATGCCCTCTTTGACAAGTAAGAAATATTAAAAATGATATCTAACTTTATCCATTGCATTTCTCATTTTGCCATTGGTTGTTCATTACAGTGTTAAATGTAGACTGTGCTGAAAGAATAGTTGATTCATGATGTCAAATTATATGGATTTTCATATATAGTTCTCAGAATTTTTATTAGTCTTCCCCGACTCTTTTATCCAGAACATTTGTGCCCAAAATGGGAATAGTTCACAATGTATAGTATTTCGTTAAAAATAATGACGATATCCTCCATGAATCCTTGGTATTATTGAACTTATATGAATCTTTTTTAACAGTACTACATGTAGCTGGAATCTTTTAGTCATCTTACAATGCACATCAATGATTTGACTTCCAGAATGGATGCTCCGACATATGCTCCTGTGACAATTGCTCTGTGCTTTATTTGGTCAAAGATATAGGATCAGGTTTAGGGTTAGGATTGGGTTTTAGGTTAAGTTTAGGGTTGGATTTAGGCGTGGAGTTAGGCGTGGTGTTAGGTCCTTGCTTGAAATGATGAATTTGGTTAGCGTTTTGAATTACCGCGGAGCGTGTGTCGTACAACCCTAGAATTGAGATCAGCACCGAGTTTTAATACCCACGTTTGTGTATGCTTCTTTTCCACAGGTTGACAGTTGAAGATCACGTCTGGTTTTATGCCCAGCTGAAAGGAAAACCTAAATGGCAGATCAAAGAGGAAACTGACAAGTAAGAACACAATATTGATGACCATGGTAGTGATCCTTGATGATAATGTTAACAGTGACAGCTGTATTGTGTTGCCATGTACATGTATGTACCTGCCTTGGTAATTAGCCATATTGTACCGACACCTGACTCTAGAGATCATCTTTCTTTAATTTACGTTCAGCAGTGTTTCTCATTGAAACTTATGTGACAGAGAACTGCCTAAAGACCATCTACGTATGGTGACTCCTTTTATAATTGTTTCCTGTCAACAGTATTTATGTACAGATTTAATTTGTTTATTTTTGTAATGATAACTACATATTTTTTTCTCTCTCCAAGACTTATTAGTGACATCGGTCTGACTCACAAGAGGAAGACGGCCGTCCATCGTTTGTCAGGAGGCATGAAACGTCGTCTGTCTGTGGCCATTGCCTTCGTAGGAGACTCTCAGACTGTCATCTTAGACGAGCCAACCGCAGGGGTTGATCCTTGTGCCAGGAGAGCTATTTGGGATCTCCTTCTCAAATATAAACATGGTAATTAGAGATTACAGGTCTCTGTTCCTCCGCCTCCATAAAGTTCAAAGAGGAGCTGGGGTGACAGAGCATTTGCTGCTGCTGCACGCCGGCTTGGGAACTCCCTACCCCGCTCAATTAAAATTCTTTCGAAAACACATGAAAACATATCTCATGTCTGATTATTTTAGTTAATTTCTATAATATATTTCACAGTGTTACCTATTCCATACTAGTTTCTCTGTCTTACCGTATAGTCGGGTGTATACGGCGCACTTTTTTTCATGGCAGAGAATGTCAAAAGTCGGGGTGCGCCATATAAACGAGTACAAGGAAATGACGGACGAAATGCAGCGGTTACTGGGTCTTGCCCGCCAGCGCTACCCGCCGCCCCAGGCCCCCGGCGCGGCCGGACATATCACATGTAACACTATGTCATTGCACTGTATCGGGGTAGTGTGCAGTTGAACGACAATTGTCCGATTTTTATATTAAAAACTCCGCTTTATAAAACAATTATCGAAATTCTACATACATGGCCAGTATAATCCTAGTCTAAGCTTCACTTTCATAACTGTAATGACGAAAACCAGATTGAATTCGCGGCTATAATGATGAAAATAGATCGTCTTTTTCATTTGTTCGCAAGGTGGCTGACTGTACGTGGTATGACCAAGAGGTGGCGCGCGCGCGCTAAACGGCATGTTCCTGAGCTAGCTACAGAGAGTATCTACACTGATCCGCCATGTTTTACACAAAGACAGCGTACGTGCAGGATTATTATGCGCGTGTTACAGCTCTCTTTATAAACGGCCTCTGGCATCTTCCTTTTTCTATTTTACATGTGACCTACAGGCGCCATTTTTATGCCGCCGCCCACCGAAGGTGGGTGCCGCAGGCATTATGTTTTTGGGTTGTCCGTCCGTCCGTGCGTCCGTCCGTCTGTCCGTCCGTCCGTCCGTCCGTCCGTCCGTGTGTCCGTGCGTCCGTCCGTCCCACTTCTCGTTACCGCGATATCTGAAGAATCATTTGAGGTAGGAACCTCAAACTTGGTACTAGTATGTATCCCCATACGAAGATGAACTGATTAGATTTTGGGGTAAGTAGGTCAAAGGTCAGAGGTCACAGAGGTCAATTTACATGAAATTACATAAAAATTCTTGGTTTTTAGCACCGTTACCACGATATCTCAAGAACTGTTTGAGATAAGAACTTCAAACTTGGTACTAGTATGTTTCCCTATATGAAGATGAACTGATTAGATTTTGGGGTAAGGAGGTCAAAGGTCAGAGGTCACAGAGGTCAATTTACATGAAATTACATAAAAATTCTTGGTTTTTAGCACCGTTACCACAATATCTCAAGAACTGTTTGAGGTAAGAACTTCAAACTTGGTACTAGTATGTTTCCCTATATGAAGATGAACTGATTAGATTTTGGGGTAAGGAGGTCAAAGGTCAGAGGTCACAGAGGTCAATTTACATGAAATTACATGAAATTCTTGGTTTTTAGTACCGTTATCGCGATATCTCAAGAACTGTCTGAGGTGAGAACTTCAAACTTGGTACCAATATGTATCCCCATAGAAAGATGAACTGATTAGATTTTGGGGTAAGTAGGTCAAAGGTCAGAGGTCACAGAGGTCAATTTACATGAAATTACATAAAAATTCTTGGTTTTTAGCACCGTTACCACGATATCTCAAGAACTGTTTGAGGTAAGAACTTCAAACTTGGTACTAGTATGTTTCCCTATATGAAGATGAACTGATTAGATTTTGGGGTAAGGAGGTCAAAGGTCAGAGGTCACAGAGGTCAATTTACATGAAATTACATGAAATTACATGAAATTCTTGGTTTTTAGTACCGTTACCGCGATATCTCAAGAACTGTCTGAGGTGAGAACTTCAAACTTGGTACCAGTATGTATCCCCATAGAAAGATGAACTGATTAGATTTTGGGGTAAGTAGGTCAAAGGTCAGAGGTCACAGAGGTCAATTTACATAAAATTACATGAAATTACTGGTTTTTAGCCTCGTTATCAAATATTTCTAGTTTATTTATGAAATGAAATAAATTTTCAGTCTCCTGTGCATTTTAAGTGAAAAGATTTGTAATTTTGTTGGACCAATCCTTTTTAGAGTGTACATGTATGCCATACATTTCCAATCTGGTGATGGCGGAGGCATAAATTCCGACCGCGCGCGGTCGAAAATTCATCTAGTTTTTTTCTTCGATTCTAACGAACAATAATTTTTCTTCTGATTGGTAGCCTAGTTTGAATTATTATTTTGTACCGTCACTGTGGTATGAATAATATTTGTTTCCTCAAATTTTGGAGGGGTTTTCCTTTATAGTTCTTCAATGTCTTATATTTTTAAGTGAGGGGCAGGCTTAATTGTTGACCATTGCTTTTGATATTTGATCTAGGTTTTTTCTTCGTAAGTTCCCTCTTACGGTAGGCCTACTTTTAAAGAAAATTATTACTATTCCTTATCTTAATATTTCCTAATTCTGATGTACTCTAACAATGAATAAATTTGTGCCTCAAATTTTTCTGAAGACCTGAAAGCTATCTTTTCATTTATATTTTCTTCTCAGACTTTTTCTTTTTCCGTGATTTATTTATTTATTTTATTTTTTTTGGTGTGTTTGTGTGTGTGGTGTTGTTAGTTCTTCAAAGGCCGAGTTTCCATTACGGAGTAAATTTTGTTGATTTGTTTCATTAATTTTTATATCATTACACCGGATTTAGATATGCAAACCAGCAATGATATATTATGTTCTGTCCCTAGCCCTGCCCCCTAAATATTCATCTCGCTCCCTCGCTCACGCTCTCTCTCTTCCAAGCTCCCGATCCCGCGTGAGTTTCCCTGTCTTGCTCATACAATGAAGTGTGCGCTATTAACGGCGTTGTACACACACATACCCCTACGTATACACACACTGTATACATGTACTGATAGATTTTTGCGGAGCTAAGTAGCGGCGCTGATATGACTGGAAGTTCAAACTTTCACTCATTCTGGGGCCGATTCCGAGCCTCGTATATATTATCGCGCCATGTGCAAAGACGGCAATATTTTTTTTTTAATACGGAGGGTCGAAAGTATGGGTGCGCCTTATATACGTGTGCGCCGTGTACACGCGACTATATGGTATGTAATTTCTTATCTTGTATAATTATTATGTATGTTTGTTAGGCGTCTTGGGATGGATATTATAAATGTTATTATTATTATAATTTCTTATGTCACTTGATGTTTATATTTTATTATATTATGTTACACTGTCTCCCATATGAGGTAGCATTCCAAGAATATAGGAACAAAACTAGACAAGATTATCTTTTCCTGTCTTGTCTGTTTCCATATATTTTTTCACATGCATTTTCATTCCAATTACATGAATATACTTTCTACATCTTCTGGCCTCTGTTTTATATTCTTTTGTATTCTTTCAATCAATGCAGTCTTCCGATGGTTATAATGTACCAACCTGCCATGAACCAGATGGTTCAATGACCTGGTTTTTCCCCAATGAATGTACAATCTTGTATTTCTTTATATATTTGCTTTTCTTTGAAATAAAGAATTGATTACAACAAATTTTTCTTTATGTGAGGTTATAATCTCCCTCCTACCTCCACTATACCCATAGGGCCTTGGGAATACTGATAGGTTCATCTCTTAATGCTCTTGATGGCTTCTCTTCGCCTCATTGGACATTGATTATTCATCTTGTATTCCTTCTTTCATCCTAGGTCGTACCATCCTTCTATCCACCCATCACATGGACGAAGCAGACTTCCTTGGAGACCGTATAGCGGTCATCTCTCACGGCCAGGTCAAGTGTGCGGGGTCGTCTCTCTTCCTCAAAACCACGTATGGAGACGGCTACCACCTCACCGTGGTCAAGAAACCTGCCGGGCCACCAAGTCAGGGCAGTAGTGAAGCAGGTAAAGACAAACAAACTATTCCATGAATCAACAGTAACAATTTGGACAAATTGTCATTTGCTAGCTGTTAGCAAACTGTCTTTTGGTAGTTTTACTAGAAACATTTAAGAAGTTGATTGTTACCAATATTTTTTAATGTTGCAGTAGTACTCTCCTCTTCAGTCAACTTTATCTTTTGGTAAAGTTTTCTAAAATCATAAAGGAGAATGATGTCTCAAGGACATAATAAATTAGCTTTTGTTCTTCAAATTGGCAACAATTTTTCATAATTTTTTTCTAAAAAAACAAACACATTTTACAGTATAGCTGTTTACAATTACCCTGTCAATATAATTTTGAAATGAAGATGTACACATCCCCCTTCAGAAAAGAATGATGTCAAAAATTCATATTGAACTATATGAATAAAAAGGTGTACATGGCTCTGCTGCATGTACATTTAAACCTTTAAAACTATTGATATTTATCATCCATAAAAATAATTCTATTGACTTGATTTGATTTGAACATCAGATGATGGCCTTGGCACATCATTCCGCACCCTCTGTACCGAGAGCACGGTCACCAAGTTCATCCAGGACCTTATCCCTGGCGCTCACCTCACCAAGCAGAACCTAAGGGAGCTCTCCTACACTCTACCGTTTGATAGCGTGGCCTGTGGTCACTTCCCCAAGCTCTTTACGGCTCTGGAGCAGAAGAAGGATAAGCTTTACCTGTCCAGCTACGGCCTGATGGATACCACTTTGGAGGAGGTGTTCCTCAAGGTGGCAGAGAACACTGGAGCGAATAGACAAGGTTTGACTGATTATTCTTTCATTTGCCAGGAATGCTGATTGGCATAATCACAGGCATGCCATGAGGTTGGCACAAAATATGGGCTCCAATCATAAGAAGGATTTTACAATGTGCATTGCAAAAGATTTGCATAGTAACCTATTTCCAGTCTTGATAAGCCAGCTTGTAAATAGTACATGGTTCAAATGACCCTGACATGACCCCGCTTTGCAACTAAAATCACGTTTGATGTGCGCAACATGGTGCACACAAAGGTCAGTTGTACGTGGTACAAATGGCCTTTATCTGCACATGCGCAAATCGTAATTACGAACTTATCGGCTACATGACATCCTTTTTATTACTTGTATATAGAAGTTTTATACTTCAAATTTTTGAAATAAACTAGAAGAAATTGGTCAATGTTCCCCTGGAGAAATACAGTGTGGCCAAGATGTTATTGGAGTTGCATATAAAGAGTTAATATTTGGCATCGTTGGTGTGCATTGCTCCATCGCCCCGAAACCAAACGTTCCAACCATATCCAATCCAGTCTGGGAATCTGTAGAGCACCATTATCGAGTCGCCTAATCAAAGGCACTGGTAGGACTGAAAGAGATACTGTATTTGTAGTCTATAAATCATTCATATACAAAACATGCATATACAGTCCAACCTGCTTTTGTGACAACCTGTATAGAAAGACCACCTGTCTGTAAAGACCATACTCTTTGTTTCCCTTGAAAAGTGTTTCTCATTGATACATGTTTTAAAGGAACCTGGACATACAGTAAAGACCACCTGCTCATAAAGACCGCTTATCTTTTCTCCCTTGAGAGGTCTTTCTATACAGGTTTCACTGTACATAGAAGAATGATCATCTTCTTGATTCATTCCCTTGTAGATGTGCCATCGAGGAGCAGTTCATCCTCTGGCTTTGGAAGCATGGCTGAATCTCATGACACTCATAGCAGCTCAGGATCTAATGCATTCAGGTAAAATACTACCAAGAACAAGGAATCCTTAGTTAACCCAGGAATATCCTTCTCTAGGAATGTTTTAAGGGATTTGGTAACTTTGTGGAGGCTTGATTTAATAAATTGTTGAATTTTGATATCTGTCTTGTATAATGATGTTCAGAAGGATAAATGAATAGCCAGGCATAGAAAGGTTTTCAAATATATAATGCTATTATTAAGATATCTACAGACTGAATACTCCCATTTACGAAAGCGTGTGGCCATACGCTTTAGTCTAACACTGAGTCTATGGGGGAAAATAAGGCTGCCATTTCCGGTCACTTGCATATGTTTACTTTTGTGAAGGATATGATGATTTTAAAGTGCTTGTTTTCCCCCTGGGCTTCATTTTACACCATATTAATAATAATAATAATAATAATATGAACATTTGTATTGCGCCGGTATCCATCATGAGAGATGCTCATGGCGCAGATTATTATTATCCCCGGTCATTGGATTCTGGCACGCCCGCACACAGTGTATGCACATTCTCCACTCCCTGGGGAGCATTCCAGCCAGGCGTCTGTTACGCGCACACATGCTAAGCAAAGGACATTACCTTTCGCCATCCTACCGGGTACCCATTTAACACCTGGGTGGAGAGTGGCAAATGTAGATTAACGTCTTGCCAAAGGACGCTAGTGCTGCGGTGGGATTCGAACTCCGGACCTCGTGGTTCACAGTCCGGGGACTTATCCACTGATCCACAACACCTCCACACTTACATACACTGATAGCATGGAAGGCCAGGCAGCTCAGATTTTATCAAGCCTCTACAAAGTTACCAAATCACCTTTAAAGGTACTTTTGCAGCCTTACACCAAATTCTGCAAAACTTTGCACAGGTTTAGTAGACATCCTGTAGATACTGCCTATGAAATTTCAAGGTCACAAGTTCTGTAACTCCTTTGTAAGAAATGAAAATCTTGCTTTTGTTGCAGAGGGAGCTATTCAGCAATCAACACACTTATATGTACTAGTAACAGTCAAAAAAATAATTTTTTTTTTAGTTGGAAAAAAATTAAGTGTT
The DNA here is from genome assembly GCA_025617745.1 of Heliocidaris erythrogramma. NCBI lineage: Eukaryota > Metazoa > Echinodermata > Echinoidea > Camarodonta > Echinometridae > Heliocidaris > Heliocidaris erythrogramma. The sequence continues at coordinate 24,861,136 of CM046869.1, forward strand.
ACCAAAATGTTGTTATTACTTACATGTACTTTATAGCAAATTATAATCCACACCACACCAGTTTTCCAGTTGTAATTCTTTTGTAATTTATCGCATACTTACACAGCTTTACACTTTAGGGCTGCAAAAGGGAAGAAGTACCTTTAACACAAGTGTTTTCAAAGATGATATTCCCTCTTCTGTGACAGTGTCAATGCAGTAAGATGAAGTTGGATTGTTTGGAGAAAAATTTTTCTATTTGTATTTTACACTCAACAAAATCAAATTGTAGATCAAGAGCAAAATCAAAATGCATGCTCTTGATGCAGGGTATTCTGGTTACTCTGTGGATGCAGGGTTATGACTGCAGTTTCTAAAGATGTACAATGTAAGCGTAAGATACATGTACAGTGTATGTGCAGTACAATATTGTTATTTATTGTTTATATTGCTCTTTCAATCCTTATACTTTCATGTAAATATACTTGTATTACCGTCAGCAGGGTATCAGTCCTTACCATATCCCATGAGGAAACAACAGAGAAAAGGGGAAGCAGGTGTTATAAATGTTGAGTTATATTCATTTTCAGAACCCAGGCATCATCAACATCGTCGTCATCATCATCATCATCATCAGAGCAGTACCCATCACCACCAGTTCAGATGGAAAATGATGAAACTGAGGCTGGAGAAGAAGAAGGAGGAGCCGAAGGAGGAGGAGGAGGAGGAGGAGGAGGAGTAAGGGGTACATTTACCAAGCTTTGGAGGAGAAGAAGAGGGAGAAATGGAGGAGGATCTAGTAGCTCCGGGGATGTACCTCTGATCTCAGTCAATGAAGAAACAAGTAACCATGGAAACAGCTCTGCACAAGATGGTACTTAAAATGATTATCCTTAAAATAATTGTGAAGTGAATTGCCTGTAACCTGTTGGCTACAGAATTATGCTACATGTATTCTCGTAGGCTTAATATGGAATGATCCGGTTCCCTGAGGCAACAGGCTGAGATCATTGTATATCAACTGAGTATAGGATTTTCATGTACATGTAGTACATATATTATTTATATACACTATTTTAGCAGTACAATAGCTTGTTATCTTCATCACACTCGTCATGAAGAAACAATGTATATAATGTACACTTTCTGTTACCTCATTTGCATAGATGCTGCCCAGCTGGGCAACAACATCACCTTCAACAAGCAGACAGGCATCCTCCACCAGCTTGTCATCTTCATAGCACTTATCAAGAAGAGACTTCACCACGTGAGGAGGAACCAGAAGGGGCTCTTCTCCCAGTTGCTCCTCCCGGCCTTCTTTGTTACCATAGCGATGACTGTGGCGCTTTCTGCTCCTCACATCGGAGACCTACCTCCCCTCATCCTGTCCCCATCTCAGTATCATCCCTTTGAGTACCCAGAAGGTAAATATTGGTGGAGCCATTAGAAGGAATGTAGAACGTTATGGAAATCATGATAAATATGAATTTAATATATAGTTAAACATTAGTATTGGTTAGAATTATAGAAAATGGTAGAAATGTGGTTTACTTAGGCATCTTTTGATCAAGGACTACTGCCATGGTTTTTTTAAAGAGTATTTCCACCTCAGGGCTTCCTAGATTTTAAATCAAAAATGTACATTTCATTAGTCAAATCTAAATATTTTTATGTAGTATTGATAGGATTCACTTCAGTATGTACAAGTAAATCGAAACATTCTTCTTAAAGTATGAACTGGAAAAAGAACAAAGTTTAGAATTATACAGAATAATCTACCATCTGAGAAGAGCTCCACCCCCGACAAGTTGCATCTTTATGTTCTATTATTCTTCCCGTTTAGGTAACTTCATACCGTATGCTGATGAGGCCCTCAACAACAGACGTAGCTACCGTATCTACCACTCCAAGTATGGCGACGCCGGGCCTCAGCAGCTCACCGAGACCTTCAAGATCCCCGCCGGCATCGGAGCCAGCTGCATCCTGAAGACACCCTTCAACGGAACCTTGGACCAGCTGGTAGAGTCTGCTAACTACACCCACAGCGTCGGACTGACTGGGCAGTATTATGATCACATGTGCGAGGAGTCGTTCACCAACGGGAGACCCCTCTCTAACTATGTCCCCACCCCTCCCAGCACCAATCCACATGATGCGGAGGAGATAGACGGTGAGAAAATACATCCCATTAATAATGTTTATTTGTTTGTGTATTTAAAAAAAAGAATTTATTCATTTGTTTATTTATTTGCCCTTGCATGGTTCATCTCAATATATTATATTGTTAAATCATCTTTGTCGCCTAATTAATTCATACCAATAATACTAAAAAAAGAATCACACATTTTTCACCTATTTTCAAAATGATAAACACACATTAGAGCAGGGGTTCTTAAATTCTTTTGGCCATGTAATGTCATGAGACATTCTAGATCAATATAGACAATATTCAGTAATACGAGTTTTGATAAATTTGGTTCGTTGTTAAAATCTGTACATCCTCCATAAAGATTTGTGTTTTGTTACAATTATATTGTTAGAAAGATTGGCATCTTTTTCATTTTAATGCAATGATATACTAAGTCATTGACTTGAATGCACTTTTAACTTCCATTGTTTATAGCTTGTATGAAATAAGCATGGCAGTTCACTATTATTATTTTGAAACGCAAGTTTTGACTTTTACATAGTGGTATTAAGCAAGGTAATGGGATTGTTTTATGGTGAAGTGGATGATCGAGATGGTCATTAATTTTGAGCTCATGCATGATTTGTGATTCTTATTTCCACATGTTGCAAGGAATGGCAGCCCAAGTGATAGAATTTGTCATCCAACTGATACATAATTTCCCATCTCCCTTCCCCTCTTTTCACTCCACCTCCTCCATCTAACCTTTCCGCTCTTCCCCTCTCCCTTCTTCCCTCCTCCCTCTGCCTTCTCCTGTCTCCCCTCCCCTCCCCTCCCCTCTCTCCTCTCTCCTCTTCTATCTTATCCTCTCCTCCCCTATCCTCTCCTCCCCTCTCCTCTCTCCCCTCTCCTCTCTCCCCTCTCCTCTCTCCCCTCCCCTCCTCTCCCCTCCCCTCCTCTCCCCTCTCCTCTCTCTTCTCCTCTCTCCTCTCACCTCTCCTCTCCCCTCCCCTCTCCTCTCTCCTCTCTCTCTCCCCCCTCTCTCTCTCTTCTCTTCTCTCCCCTCTCCCCTCCTCTCTCTACACTCTCTCTGTTCTCTCCTCTCTTCTCTTCTCTCTTCTCTTCTCTCTTCTCTTCTCTCCCCTCTCCCCTCCTCTCTCTACACTCTCCTCTCTCTTCTCTTCTCTCCTCTCCTCTTCTCTCCACTCCTCTCCTCCTCTCCTCTCCTCCTCTCCTCTCCTCTCCTCTTCTCTTCTCTTCTCTTCTCTTCTCCTCTCTCCTCTCACCTCTCCTCTCCCTCCCCTCTCTCTCTCTCTCTCTCCCCTCTCTCCCCTCTCTCCTCTCTCCTCTCCTCTCCTCTCTCTCTCTCTCTCCTCTCTCCTCTCTCCTCCTCTCTCCTCTCTCCTCTCTCCTCTCTCCTCTCTCCTCTCCTCTTCTCTCCTCTCTTCTCTTCTCTCTTCTCTTCTCTCTTCTCTTCTCTCCCCTCTCCCCTCCTCTCTCTACACTCTCCTCTCTCTTCTCTCCTCTCTTCTCTTCTCTCTTCTCCTCTTCTCTTCTCTCTTCTCTTCTCTCCCTCTCTCCCCTCCTCTCTCTACACTCTCCTCTCTCTTCTCTTCTCTCCTCTCCTCTTCTCTCCACTCCTCTCCTCTCCTCTTCTCTTCTCTTCTCTTCTCTTCTCTTCTCTCCTCTCCTCTCTTCTCTTCTCTCCCCTCTCCCCTCCTCTCTCTACACTCTCCTCTCTCTTCTCTTCTCTCCTCTCCTCTTCTCTCCACTCCTCTCCTCCTCTCCTCTCCTCTTCTCTTCTCTTCTCTCCTCTCCTCTCCTCTCCTCTCCTCTCCTCTCCTCTCCTCTCCTCTCCTCTCCCTTTTTCCCCTCTCCCTCTCTCCCCCTCTCCCCCCTTCCTCTCCCCCTCCTCTCACCCTCCTCCATCCCTCCTCCATGACTTGTATGTTGTGTTAATGTACGGAATGTCCCTGGTAAGAATGCAAGTAACCATGATTAGATCATTTTGTTTTTGATTTTGCATCTCCTTTGCTTTATCTACTTGTAGATGATGACAGTAAGTACACTTATGTCTTTAAGTCACATTTATTGTGTCACCTGCTTTTGCAATCTTTCTCTCTAATGAACGCTGCACCATACTTGCTTTTCATTGGTTAATCCTTTGACTGCTGAATTCTCTCATTCCCATCATGGGCACAAATCCAGGGGGGGGGGGGGGTGGGACAGGGGGACATGTCCCCCCCCCCCCCCCCCCCCCCCCCACCTTTTTGAAGATAGGCCAATGACCCCCCGCAAATTCAGGAATACGATTTGTTGTTGTTGTTTGTTTGCTTGTCTGATAATTTTTGAGGAAAAGTAGCCCCCCAAAAATGTGATAACCTTTTTTTTTTGGGGGGGGGGGGGGGGGGGTAGAGAATTTTCAGACATTTCGGATAGGTACAGAAGTTAAACCATAGGGTTACATGCTAGGGGTTATCCAAAATTTTGTCCATATAAGGATTGAAATATTGATCAAAAAATGATCTAAAAATAACTAAATTTTTTGATCACTTGATCAGAAATTATTTAGGATCGAAATAGATTGGCTGGGTTTCAAGAAAAACAAATTTTGTTGAATATGGAAAGAAAGGAAACCATTTTATCACATACTTTTTGAAGTGTTTAGAGAATTACTGTTCAATCTTTTTTTTTTTTTTTTAGCTGTTCTTTGAATTCCCTAATTGTTTATGATTTATCATTGTTGGAACACGAAAAGTTCTTTAATTCGTCATTATTTCCCAACTGGGCTAACCAATCTATTACAGTATCGATAAAACTGGGATCTACCCCATGCTAACAGAGCTGCTGTTATGACAGTATATAGGATTTTCTACTATATATGTAGATATATACTCAGACCAGACAAAATATTTGAAGCAAGTTTCCTCAAACCATATGTCATTTAAAAAATAAAAATACTCACTTGCAAATTTTTTATCATGCTTCATGTAGCATCCACATTTTAAAAATATTTGCAAATATTTTTGCGTGATATTAAGATATATATTTGGAGAACATATCACAGACATAATATTTACATGGTGGGACTGCTTCTTGGTAGTTTTTCATAGATTTTTGACTCCCATTTATTACATGTTTTGCCTTTAAAGCATTTCATACATATTTTGAGTGGAAAAGGAATAGTTTGACGTGCTGGGGGAGTGTACTTGAATGTATTTCTCTTTCTGCAATGTGTGGCTTACTGAACAAAGTTTTTTATTTGCTTGAAGTGCTGCACCAGTACTTTGCTCTGTATTACTTGAAAGTACTAAAGATACCAGTATTCATTACTTTTAATAGGTAATGTTGAATACCATTTAAAGATAAAGTTGAGTTCTGGGCCCTGTTTCATAAAACTTGTTATCAATACAAAAGTTACTATTGTTACTTGAAATCATTGAATTTGATTGGCTTAGAGCAAGTTTGTCTTGGATCTGTAGCAGTTGTTAATGACAATAAGTTTTTTTTTTTCTGTTGCATAAAACTTTGCCATCAATGGTAACTCCCGTGGAAACCTTAATTTTGATTGGCTGTTGAGTGATGTTACACCATGGTAGTTACCATTGATAGCAGAGTTACCGTTAATGGTAAGTTTTATGCAACGGGGCCCAGGTCATACAATTACATTGTGAAAAGAAAAAAAACCCTGTCCGGAAGCGACTGGGAAGGTTGATTATGAAGTACATGGGAAATGGTATCTGCTGTGAGGGTTTGGAATCATCAAAATGATAAGTAGTTTACTCAGTCTTTGCTGAAAGTCACATGCACTGCACACAGAGTTGTGTATATGGGACTACACACATATAGCAAGAGAATTTTGTCTAAACCTTTCAGCTATTTCTTGTCGGTCATGTTTCAAACAATGAGGGCATTTGGGGAGCAATCATTTTCAGGGGACATTCCTACTATGATGTACTTCCACATTAACATTAAAAAAATGAGAACTCTCACAAATTATTTTTCACCTCTACCAGAACTCAAAACTTCAGTAAAAAAATAAAACTTTTTGAGATGTCCAGCTTCTTTCTTTAAAAAAATCATATATAAAAAGGGCGAGTCCAAGCTATTTTATCCCATATGTTCCCTACTTGGATCAGACCAAATATGAAGCAAAGTGACACCTAATTTGTTGTCAATTTGTATGCATAAACACTTCTATGCATAAAAATTGTATGCATAAACACTCCTCAACACTTACTAAGTAAGGTATGAGACACCAAATGACTAAATATCTTGGACTCGTCCAAAACTATTCATTATTTTTTACTGTCTTTGCATCCATCAGTGTTAGTTCAGTACATCATGGAAATCTTCCACAAAATAGTTTCATCAAATAGTTTACTCTCATAAACTTCAAAATATGCCTACAGTCTTATATTTGGAAAGATGAATTGGTCTGCAACAGTCACAGCATATAGCCATAATTTCAAATAATTCTACCACAAGCTACATTGTATTAATTCATGTAGTATGATATTGTATTTTCTGTTTTCTCTCATTGCTTATTAGTTCAAGAGGAATCATTTTATGTTAAAATTATATATTTTTTATTACTATTTGACATGAAGTATAGGCAATGAGTTGGATAGACTGTCATACTATGCTTTGTAGTTAAAATGTGCCAATCACCAAAAAACATTTTGCTCTGTGTGTGTTAGGGGTTCCATGTCGCTATACTGTATTTCGAAATATGAGCTTTAAATGTTGTTAATATAAAGAGATCTTGTCAATTGAAATACACTCTAAATAAACAATGTAGCAATTTGTGAGCAGACTAGTCGACGCATCCGTACGCGCTCGCAAAGAATAAGGGCCCGCACGGAACCGAACTTGGAGTTGGGTTCCATGCGAGGGGGTTTATGTTTTCTTTCATTTTCTTCATACTCCTTCACCGTTAACTCATAGAAGGCCAGTTAAAGTGTTTGAGGTTGATTTTATACATTCTAGCTGTAGACAAAATATTTGTTTTAGGTGATCAGTACACTTTAAGCTCAACTACTACATCAACTTTAGATGCTAAATGTATCTTTGTGTCTAATTTTTTTTCTTCTTGTTATTCATTCTCTTGTTATGTTTGTATAATTTTCTTAATGTTGTAAAGCGCCTTGAGCATTTAATGAAAATGGATAATGGCGCTATAGAAATCTTATGTATTATTATTATATTATTATTATTTGCAATGGGACTCTTTCACTCTTATCCAAATATCAAATCCATGACCCTATTGTTGATAAATTTGTACACTGAATGAAATGTATGCTGTAGTGTTGTTGTGCCGCCAAAGGCGAATGAACCAGTTGTCTTGTAGTACTATTACTCATTTATCACAAGTTAAAGACTCAAGGTGTGCAATATTACATATAATTCACAACAAATTGGACATCGCCATCGAGCTTCGAAAAAAGCTCATGATGATCCCTTCATTTATAAAAGTTTTATAATGATTATACCATGGACTTCGTGAATAATTATGTTGTGTGTGTATCATCGTGCATTTATGCGTAGGAATCACAGTATATTATAGATTAAATATTATATATTTTGAAGCACTTTTCAGTTCACACACTATGCAGTTTCCTCACAACATTTATGACAAGTTTATCGGTCCCTGCCTAATACAGGCATGTATTCAACTTTCATGCATTTATGGGGCATTGATACATGTAAACATAGTCATATTTCAAAATTTACAGGTACAACTGTATATCAAATTCATTTTAAATAATGAAAGATTGTTTTTATGTGCCTTAAGAAAAAACATTTTCTTGCAAAGTTACATGCAAAAGTATGTGCTGATATTTGCCCCATTTACATTGTAGTATTAGAATTCCTTGCGATATTAATTTACATAATCAAAATACATTACAGGAATGAATGCTAAGATTCTATGAAATATACTAAAGTCTCCTGTAATGCTTGAGTTCTTAAGAAAGAAATTAATAATTTCAGATAAGGTTATGTGGCAAAATGTTGTCATATTCTAAAGAACTTCTGATAAGTAAACATACTTTGATTTAATACATGGCAATGAAAGTGAAAACATTATCTCTGTATTAAAATTAGCAAAATATTGAGTTTTTTTTCTTAATAGCCAAAAAATTGTTTCGATGGATTTGGGCTCCTCTTCCTCTCATGCATTTTGATGTAATGAATATTTAATGAATATTCATTAATATTCATGAATACCAATGAATATTCAATTAAATGAATATTAACTACATGTACATGTAACTGTATCCCCTGAAATCTTTCTTGCCATGGTACAGAAGCCCATGGTGGCACCCACATCAAGGAGGTGAAGTGTTCATGCTCGGAGGATCGAAAGAACTTCCAGTGTCCTAAGAACGTTGGCACCCCTGACCCCGCGACCCTGGAGGTCATTACGAGTGATAAGCTACTGGACGTCAGCGGGCGGAACCTGTCCGAATATCTCCTCTATACAACCAACAAGTTCAGGCTCCACAGGTGAGAGGGGGCAATCTGTTGTAAAACCAGAACTTTTCGTGAAATTCACATGCAGAAAACTGATTTTCTAGAGTGCATTTAGAGTACCGAAGTGATGACGTCACAAAAAGCTATTTTTTCATATTGACATTTTTTATACCATATCTCAAAGGAACATGGTGAAAAACATCCAGAGCCCAAATCTTATGGCAATTGGTTCATTGGGCCCCAAGATATGGCCGCATGAATACCTCCTTAGCCCCATTGAAGTCAGTGTCAAATTGGCCTGGTTCTAAACTGTTAAGAACCAGGCCAATTTACACTGACTTCAATGGGGCTGATTAGATATTCATATAGCCATAACCTGGGCCACCATGAACTGATTCATGTCAAATTTGATGTGTGAACGTTTTCCATCATGCTCTACCTAAATATGGTCATAAAAATACTGAAATACAAAAATCAAAATTTGATGACGTCACACTCGGTACTCTATTTGCTTTGGGCCTTATTTCATCAAACATGTTGGTCTATGGGTGCAGTTGGGTTTTAGGTTAGGGTTAGGGTTAGGGTTAAGGTTATGTATAGTGATGGTTTAGTGGTTGAAGTTAAAAGTTTAATTAGTATAAGAAATTTACTCCTTAGCAATTATCACTTGGGCATTCATTCAGTTATACACATACCATTAGACTAATTGTTGTCATTTTTTGTTTCCTTCGTTTTTCGCAGGTATGGAGCTCTTTCTTTTGGCAATGTCAGAAACTTTGTTCCGCCAAAGTACAATGACGATGTACCAACCATCTACAAGAAGATAGCTGTGCGCAATGCTGCGATGGTAAGTCCTCAAATTGGCCACCGTCAAGATAGGTGACACGTTCATTAAGTGTGCATGGATTAGATTACTTCTGAGATGTTGACAAACCAAATTTTGTGTATTTGGTCTGTGATCAGAATATCATATTTTCAACTATTTGACTCTCTTCAGCTGTAAAGCTGCCAGTATTCATACAGCTCTATTTCCATATCATGAAACGCTTCAGAAATGAGCTCGTCACCCACTGAGTACATTAGAAGTGCATGCTGAATGTAAATTAGATCATCACCAATGGATTGATTGATAAATCACATATCTCAGTCATAATTTGTCATATGAAATGCACGCTTTTTGAAAATTAGAATGTCTCCAACGCATTAATTGATAAGTGAGAATTTCAGTTAATCACATTTCCCATATTTAATTTGTCTTTTAGACATGGCACAATCATAAAGGCTTTCACAGTCTACCTACCTACCTGAATGTGATGAACAATGCTATCTTGAGAGCTAACCTACACCCAAGTATCCATGGCAACCCCTCCGCGTACGGTATCACTGTCATGAACCAACCTATGAACAAGACAAGCTCCACCATGCTAGACGATTACACGTAAGTCTTCCATTTTGTTTTTTGTTTGTTTTTTGTATATATTATGCAATTGCAAACACTAGCCACTTCAGGTATCAACAAATAATTGTCGACAGCTGGGCAAGCCAGCAGTCCCCACCAAGGAGAGTCCTGGATATGCCACTCAAATTGGTTTGTGTGTGTGTGTAATTGGGTTTTTACAGACGTGTATCAATCAGATATGATTATTTACGTCTGGGGACCGACCTTTAACGTCACCATCCGAAAGACGTGACTCAGTCTCAAACCTGGGTCCGCTGAATCAGTTTATAACTTCCACTGTTAGCTGGATTACAGGCGCACGGCACAACGCCCAGTTTGCTGCTGCTCAGATAATTTTATACACCTTTACACTATTCAAAAACAAGAAGGTTGAATTCTGGCTCTTTTTTTTAATTCCTACCATGTACAAGACTATCATTATAATATTAGCAATATCACATGCAAAGGATTGCTGTAGAAATGCCTTTATATATTCCAAATGTGACTGTAAATTGTTAAGAACTTTGGACGGAATTTTGATGCCACGGTGTGTGTGTGTAGACCCATATATGTGTTTGTATGTTTGTTGCCGTTCACCATTGTGATTTTCAGGAAGATTATGATAATGTATTCTTGTTCTGATTATTCCAGAACCTTACAGTACACTGTTATTCTTATGTAACCATTCCCAGTATCTTCTAGATATTTTCTTTCACATTGTGATCGGATGACCGGTACTCGGCTTTTCCTTTCAGAGGTTTTTCCTCATCAACATTATGCTAGTTATTTGTAGTCATTATAAATTATATTGATTAAAGTGATGATGGTGATGATTATGATGGTGAAGGGTCAGTTCACTTTTCTTTTCGATCACGAAAAGACATTATATCTACAGTTGTCAGTCTTGACTCAGGGTCCTGTTTCATAAAAATATCCATAACAAGTTACAAGAATTGTTATAAGCTACTGAAATCCTTGAATCTGATTAGCTGAGAGCAAATTTGTCATAGAAATGGGGCAGTTGTTATTGATTACAAGTTTTATGAAACGGGGCCCAGGTGTGGTAAATGTATACCTGACCGTGCCTTTTCATGGCAGTTTGGCCAAAGCTAGGGGAATACTTTCCTCAGCACTCTGTATAAAGTGTGTTGAGATATTGTGTCATACATATATACAAAAACATGAGATTATGTAAGTTCTTGTCATCTTTCGACTTCTTTTTCTTCAGTCTGCAGGAGACATCTCAGGCTCTAATTGCCATGTTCATCATCGTGGCCATGTCGTTTGTACCTGCTAGCTTTGTGGTCTTTGTGGTGGCGGAGAGGTCCTCCAAGGCAAAGCACCTCCAGTTTGTCAGTGGAGTCAATCCTCTTGTCTACTGGCTGTCTAACTTCTTCTGGGACATGGTACGTTCTGTTCATTTCTGTCAACCTCTCTGTATATTTGATAAAGGTGCTCAGGGGAGCATTCATCAAGCGTTTTGTCAGTGAGTTTTACGGACAACTGTTATAAGCTACTGAAATCCTTGCATCTGATTGGCTGACAGCAAATTTGTCAGTAAAAATCACTGACAAAACGCTTGATGAAATGCACCCCCGCGAGTCACAGGCCCGAATGCACAAATGAGGTTTATTTTAAACCATGGTTTAAACCCCCTCCTCGGTTTTTTAAGCGTACGTGCGCATGGAATCCAACCCAATTATATATTTTCTTCAAGCGTGCGCACGGGCAATGTGCGCTTATTTACGCTTATTTTAGTACGCTTACAAAGGTTTAAACTTCCTTTGTGAATTCGGGCCATAAAGTCTAGGAAAGGAATGACAAGTAAAATATGTAAATAAAATGCGTGTTCATGGAAAATATAACGAGTGAATGCTATTCCACTTTGGGAGTGCGACTACTAAATGTTTTCTGCGATGTTGTTTGTATTCGGATATCTGTTTATATCCGTCTTGTTCTGTTTCTTTCTCCTTCTCTCATGCACACTCGCTCTTTCTCTCGCTTGCTATCTATCTATCTGCAAGTATCTATTTATCTATATTAAATATGTATCTATTCATCTGTCTATATTAAATATGTATCTATTTATCTATCTATATTAAACATGTATCTATTTATCTACGTGTATCTCTCTCTCTCTCTGTCTCTCTGTCTCTCACACTCTTCATTCATCTATGTATTTTTGTTTATATTCATGTATGTACAGCCATGGAGAAAATTATTAGACCAAGATTGGTTACTGAAAGTGTTATATTTGTGGTAAAAGGAAATAAAATATCATAAAAGCAAGGTACAATTGCTGGAATTTGTTATTCATTCAGTGAAATACAAAGACAAATCATTTTCATTAGGTTGAATGCATATTATAGTACCTTTATTACTGTCGAAGTTTGGTCTAATAATTTTTTCCAGAGCTGTATTTACATTTCTGTTTTGGGGTGAGTTCAGTGCACAGGGGAGCATTCATCAAGCGTTTTGTCAGTGATTTTTACTGACAACTGTTATAAGCTACTGAAATCCTTGCATTTGATTGGCTGACAGCAAATTTGTCAGTAAAAATCGCTGACAAAACGCTTGATGAAATGCTCCCCTGAGTCACAGGCCCGAATTCACAAATGAGGTTTATTTTAAACCATGGTTTTAAACCCCCACCTGGGTTTTTTAACCGTACGTGCGCACGGAATCCAACCCAATTATATATTTTCTTCAAGCGTGCGCATGGGCAATGTGCGCTTATTTACGCTTATTTTAGTACGCTTACAAAGGTTTAAACTTCCTTTGTGAATTCGGGCCATAAAGTCTAGGAAAGGAATGACAAGTAAAATATGTAAATAAAATGCGTGTTCATGGAAAATATAACGAGTGAATGCTATTCCACTTTGGGAGTGCGACTACTAAATGTTTTCTGCGATGTTGTTTGTATTCGGATATCTGTTTATATCCGTCTTGTTCTGTTTCTTTCTCCTTCTCTCATGCACACTCGCTCTTTCTCTCGCTTGCTATCTATCTATCTGCAAGTATCTATTTATCTATATTAAATATGTATCTATTCATCTGTCTATATTAAATATGTATCTATTTATCTATCTATATTAAACATGTATCTATTTATCTACGTGTATCTCTCTCTCTCTCTGTCTCTCTGTCTCTCACACTCTTCATTCATCTATGTATTTTTGTTTATATTCATGTATGTACAGCCATGGAGAAAATTATTAGACCAAGATTGGTTACTGAAAGTGTTATATTTGTGGTAAAAGGAAATAAAATATCATAAAAGCAAGGTACAATTGCTGGAATTTGTTATTCATTCAGTGAAATACAAAGACAAATCATTTTCATTAGGTTGAATGCATATTATAGTACCTTTATTACTGTCGAAGTTTGGTCTAATAATTTTTTCCAGAGCTGTATTTACATTTCTGTTTTGGGGTGAGTTCAGTGCACATTACATCATATTTATGTTTTAATCATGAGAATACAAAGAGCTAGGTAAATTTAATGTATTATTTCTCTACTCTCAGATGAATTACATGGTACCAGCTGCTTGCTGTGTGACAATCCTCAAGGCATTTGATATACCAGCTTACTCCTCAGCTACCAACCTTCCAGCTGTCATCATTCTCTTCTTGCTCTATGGGTATGTAGGCCTTCACAGTGTTTCTTTGAGTTGGATTTCTTTTGCATATATCAATCGGTCTAATAGGATTATGTCATTTTGGACCAACTTGAAGCCACCGTCCCCAAAATGCTAGTGGGATGTGTAACTGGTTTTGTTTATCAAAGTACCGGATGGGTGGCCACAAGAACAACTCTCATCCCCCAATACCATTTGTGTGTTATTTACTGAAGTGTGTTTTAGTTTTATAATATACAGAAAAAAAGTTGATTAAATGTGTAGAGAGAAGCAGTTTGGCAAAGCTACATGTTTTGCATTATTTTCATTCTATCTTTGCCTCATGTTTTGTTTTATTTAGTTTTTCCATCACACCAATGATGTACCCGGCATCCTTCTTCTTCAAGGAGTCCAGTCTTGCTTATGTGTGTCTTATTGTCATCAATCTCTTTATTGGTATCACTACCATCTGTGGAAGTTTCCTGGTAGAACTCTTCAATCTGGATGACGAGGTAGGTTTTTATTTCGTAGTACAAGATTTCAGATCCTCTTGGATAAAAAAATATACAACAGTTCCCAGAGAAGTCCATGTTTTTGTGGTCACAAGCTTTTTTTTTTTTTTGGGGGGGGGGAGGAGGGCAGAATTTTTCAAGGGTGTTACAAATATAGCAATTTTCATGCATTGTCATGTTCAGACCCCCCCCCCCCCCCCCAAAAAAAAAAAAACATTCCCCACCTTTGGATGCCCATATAAATAAATAGCTCCTCCCAGACGAGTACATTTTGGTTTGGGAATTGTAACTACATTGTACATGTATTTCCAATAGACTAGTAATAATTAAAAAAATCAGTGCTCCATATGAATATGAATATGAACGGTCTCCTGCGTTCACAAATCCTGTTAATTGTAAAATGTTAATTTTCCATATCGTATACATATTTTATTTGTATTCAAGAAGTAGATTGTTAATGTCTGACAATATGTTGATATATATATATTTTTTAAATCTGTAACACATGTATTACTATATTTTGTATCATGCTATTGAACGCAGAAATAAAATCAAATCTAAAAAAAAAAATATGTAGTCTTTCCATATTGGTGAATATATCGATGAATAAGTTTATTTTTTTATACCTTACAGCTGTTGAAAAAGGTGTATGACACGATGTACACTGTTTATCTCGTCTTTCCCAACTACTGCCTGGGACGTGGTCTTATGGACCTCGCTTACAACGACTACATGAATGAATACTACACCAAGATCGGTAAGAACAAACGATACATTGTACATCAGGAGAGCGTTTCATCAAGCGTTTTGTCAGTGATTTTTACCGACAACTGTTATAAGCTACTGAAATCCTTGTATCTGATTGGCTGAGAGCAAATTTGTCGGTAAAAATCACTGACGAAACATTTGATGAAACGCTCCCCAGTTGCGTGGATAAAGGGTTTTATTACACATATGCTCAAGTGACTATTGCTCCGTTGTCATCCTGCAATATCCTGGGCCTTGTTTCATAAAACTTGTTATCAGTAACAAGTTGCAATAACTGTTACAAGCTACTGAAATTCTTGCATCCGATTGGCTGAGACCAAATTTGTCATAGAAATGTAGCAGTTGTTACCGATAACATGTTTTATGAAACAGGGCCTGAGTTGAGATTGTTTTACATTCAATGAAATAGAAATACATACATGGTAAATGTGAATATACAATAACAATAAATGATCAAGAGATTGATTATTGATTATTACCGTGGTAACAAAGTAAGTAGAACAAAATAATAATGTATTAAATGCCAACTGAAATTTATTTGATCCAAATTTTCAGGGGCCTCCCCCTTCTTCAGGGATAACAACTTACAATGCCAAGATTATACAAATAATATCAAAGATGTTGTTTATTATAAGCGAACGCAATCTAAGCGTGATAATGACAACCATTAGGGTGTGCAGGTGTTGCTATTAAAAAGCATTTGACGTAAAGTCTGATAACGGCGTTCATTGGTTAAGCGCATAAAAGAGGATTATGACGCAATTGACATCATAATAAAGTCGCGCTGAGATAGCATAAGCTGCACAGGGAGTAAGGTTAAATACACCTCAAAGTTTGAGAGTGTTAGAAATAAAAATAATAGATTAGGATCCTTAAAAAACAGGAAAGGGGAAAGTACATGTAGGTATACATGTACATGTAGATAAAAAAATTAGTTTCTTGGAGATCAGCCTTTACCGAGTCTGTTGTAAATAAACTCATCCGGCATGGGATTTATTAAGTACTCCAGACGCTATACATGTACATGTACATCGTAATTCAAGTGAGAGTATTGATTCTTTGTAATTATTATTCTTATCACAGGTGCTGTTGATGAGGTGCAATCCCCATTCAGATGGGACATGCTCAACAGGATGTTCTTTGTTATGGTCCTAGAGGGCGTCATTGCTTTTGCGTTCACTGTTCTCTGTGAATATGGATATATCATCAGAACAATGTAAGAAATACTTCAATTTTGATAAATACAGTTACTTTATCAGAACACTGTATGAAATATCCTGAGCATCAAAATATTTTTAAAAATCCAGTCATTAAAAACGAAAATATCCCTCTGTTGAAAGATGTTACAGGATAATGTGTATTGTGCCCTTCAGAAACATGAATTCAAGAAAGTTTGTCGTAGTATGTGAGTGTTGCATGGAGATTTTTCTTACAATAGATTTGATTGTAATGTATGTATAATATGTTAATATTATTTTCTTACCTGCAGAGAGATATTGCCATGTTTTAGAAGGAAAAAAGTTGATAAGAGTCTTCTATTCAGTGAAGATGAAGATGTTTTGAGAGAGAGGCAGAGAGTGTTGGTAGGAGAAGCTTCCCAGGATTTACTCAGGATTGAGAATCTAACAAAGGTAAGCATTTCATTCAGGACATTTGCAGGATCATTGTAGCATAATGCACTTCTGTACAAATTAGACATTTTGACAACAGTTTCTAGTGTACTGACCAGACAAATTATTGATGAAAATTGTATTGTGATACCAAAAAGGAACATACGTGTACATGTTCACTCAGTGATCATATTTTTTCCTTTTTTGTTTGTTTTTTTGTTTGTTTCATGTTTTTTTTTTGTTTTTTGGAGGGGGTGGTCAAATGTCTCTGGTTCATTTGCCTGACTTTCCATTAAGAGGTTTGAGGTTGTAATTAATTATTAGGTGGTCTGTCATTTATGACAGACCTCCTTTTAATTTTGTCAAGATTTTTCTTTATTATTTTTATTATTTCTTCTTTTTATTACAAATTTTTGTAACCAGCAAATCTCAAAATCGGTCAGGTCAATATCATCGAGTTTCATGTCATGTATGAGGTCAATCATGGACATGGTCAACTAAGCTTTTGAAGGTTATCAGGTCATTGTGACGTCATCAAGACGCCATTTTGTAAATTTACAAGATCGATTATATCTTCATAATCGATCATCAAAAATCAACTATATTCACATCACATAAACTTCACATGACGGGTCATCAAGTCATGTCCTCACAGGTCATCTAGAGGTCAGGACGTGCGCGTACGCGCGCGTCAAAATTTAAAAATGCTCAAAATCATGCAGGATCAAGTCTGCACACTTTTCACGTCATTTTGAGCATTTAAAAAATGTCCGTGCGTAAGCGTCCGCGCGCGCGTTTTACGCGCCCGCAAGTCGTAAATAAACTTAAAACGCTGTTTTTTCGATTGATTTGCAATCCTGACACTTTTCTTCATCATTTCCATCAACTTGGAATCAATTTCAATCAATAATAAGGTCGTACGGGCGCGTCAAAGTTCAAAATCCATGCGCGCGTCTATGGCGAAAATAACGTCAAAACGTGCAAAAACATGCCTCTACAAAATTAACTCTAGCTCTTTAAATAGTCCACAAACTCCCCAATTTTTTGTCATCTTTGGGTAGGGGAGGAATCACAGATATGATTTCATGTATCATATGACCCTTATAAACATTATGACGTCATCAAAATGGCGCCAGAAGTCAAAATTTCCATTTTTCATGTTTTCACGTCATCACATTTACGCAAATTTGGCTCTAGATTCGTAATTATTGGTCGTTTTTTACCCAGATTTTAATATGTTGTAGCTGAGGCAATTTCCTACAAAATCGGTCATCACCATTTTTCATTTTGATGACGTCGTCACAGTGAAATTTTCAATTAAAGATGCCATGTCAGAATTTTCCCTATTTACTGCAATAAATCATATATACCTACCTATTATGCCTGTAGTCTTGACTACGGGACCCCTTCGAGAATTTAACACACATGAGTCACAATATTGTGCGCACCCCCCGTAATCCTATTGTCCCCTTCGCCACTCACGCGCGTCAACACGCTACGGCCATCTTCCTCTTTCTTGCTCGCCCCCGACGAGTTAGGACGTATAGTCACAGCGCTCCTGAAATCAGGTCGTATAGTATCTTTTTGGTGCGCTTTTTCACATAGTTAAAGCACTTTTAGGTACCTATATTCGTTTAGATTATAGTACTTTGTGTTTTAGTAGTCACTCTTGCCGATTGCAAGGGATTTTTTGATTCCCTTTCTTGGCATTTATTTTTCTCTTTCACGGTCAGCCCCACGTAGATATTTCCGTGTTTGCGGGTGTTTCCGTTTGTCACCGAGCCTTCGGGTTCGGCGTTTATTCTTACGGTTTTTAGGCTGTGAAAATTTCTTTAGTGCGTATCTCCCAAATAATTTTACCCTTATTTTACTGCATTCAGTTGAAGTATTTCTTAATTTGAAAAGTATACTTTATTGTCTGTTTTATTGCAGTGGTATGGATTCGGAAGAAGAAGCAGCTAGGTCAAGGAGACCTGCTTCTTCCGAAGAGTCGTCTAGCAAGACGACTCGGCCTTCCAGAACTCTCCCGAGTACTTCGGTACATGGGGGAGGGAGGAGGGCTAAGGGTAAGTTGCCTAGTGGTGTTTCCTTGCAGAGTTTGCCAGTCTCGTAGCTTGCGGCTTCGGGACGGGTGGCGTTAACTGAGTCGGGATTGTCAACTCCGAAGCCTGTGGTTTCGGGGTGGGTGGCGTCAGATTCTAGTGGTTTGGATATCTAACGATTCCAATCCCCCGGTCGCTGAGACCAGAGGGGGGAGGCGGTTGTTTCCCGTACGGTAGCGTTCACTCGCTCTGATCCGTTAGGGGAGACGCGCCCCACTACTGCAGGGCAACCCACGGGCTTAGTCCATGTTGGTCTGGGTTCTCAAACCCTAGCCCCCGGCAAACGCCATATGGGGGAACGAGTACTTCCTGGGCTGTCTACATTGCCAGCTAATGGGAATGCTCGAGCTAACAATTATGGACGCTCTTCGGAGCAACAGGTGTTTTCACCTGAGTGCGTGACTACTAGTGCTCCCCTATTGCTGCTTTCGAGCGGTCCAATAGCGGGTTCACACGCCTTTAGTAGTCATCGGGCACATACCGAGTCATCTCGGTCTGCCCACGCACTGGGAGCTTTTAACTCCCAACCCATGGCTACTGCATCTTCTTGCTTAGCCAATATGGGTGATTTGGGCGATTCTCTAGGCTTACGCCATGAGCGCTCCAATCCCTTTTTGGGGAAGTGAACGTCCCTCCACGGAGGGATCGGTTCGTGTTTCCGAAGTGGCTTCGGAGATCCGAACGAATCCGATTAAGCGTTCTAACAAAAGGGTTTCGGCTACGACTCTTGTCGAGCCAGCCAAGAAAAAGGCCAAGAAGAGGGCAAAAAGTGGCAAGGCTTTGCCGGCCTCTTGCCCGTCTGGCCTGGCTAACCCAGCTAGCTCCTCTCAAGCTGACATGTTCAGCATGATGCGGGCTTTTGCTCAGAATCAGGGTTGGTCCTTGTACCGGCTACTTCAACCCTGACTTCTGTCCCTATTCAGGGGTCTGACTTTGAGACTAATCAGCCTTTTGTGTTGGATTCGTCTTTGTCTGAGTCGGTTTCGCATGTGCCTCCTATTCCCGCGGCCCTTGGGGCGCCGCTGGGCGAGGAGACTTTCGTTGAACCATGCGGGGCTCTGCCTGCTGAGGCCTTTGTTAGCGTTCCTTTGTCTCTTTCCACTCGGGTGGAACCAGATTTGGAGGTGGCCTCTCAAGCTTCTTTTTTGAATCGCTTGGGCAGGCGGAGTCTCAATCGCTCGCCCTCTGTGGGGTGGAAGTGATTGCTTTGTTATCCAGATATCTCTCTGAATTTTAGTCAACCCGCGCGCAGGGTTCGACTTCGCGTTGGTTTAAGCAGCGGGATTCCTGCTGAGTCCTTTGTTGGCGTTCCTTTGCCGGGTCATCCCGGTCCGCCCTTGCTCTGCTGTTGGCTGTTGCATCTCCTTGCTCGGCCGATATGGGTAATTGGTGCGCGTCTTTGGGTTCAATACCCTCAGCGCACTTCTCCCATAAAGGGAGGTGAGCGTCCCTCAGCGGAGGGTTCGGTTCGTGTTCCCGAAGGGCTTCGGGGATCCGAACGAAACCGAATAAACGCTCTGAAAAGCGGGTTTCGACCTAGGGAAGGGGCTAAAAGAGGCAAGGCTTTGCCTGCCTCTTGCCCATCGGGTTTAGCTAACCCTCCGGTCTCTCAAGCTGAGTTGTTCAGTGTGAGATGGGCTTTGCCCAGACTCAGGGTTGGTCCCTTGTACCAGGATTCACATCCCCTGCTCTTGTCCCGTTTTTGGGTCGGACATCGAGACTAATTAGCCTTTTATGGTTTATTCTTCTTTGTCTGTGATGGGATCACATGCGCCTCCTAGTCTCGCAGCTTCGGGGCTCCGTCGGGTGAGGAGGCTTATGGCGGTTCATGCGTGAATCCGACCGTTTCGGCCTTTGTTCGTGATTCTTTGTCACGATTATTTCAGGCGGATCCAGTTTTGGAAGCGGCCTCTCAAGCTTCGGTTTCCGAATCGCTGGGGCAGGCAGAGCCTTAGTTGCTCTCCCTTTGTGGGGTAGAAGCGATTGCTTTGTTCTAAACTTTCCCTGACTTTTAGTCAACCCGCGCGCAGGGTTCGGCTTTGCTTGGGTTCAGGCAGCGGGATTCCTCCGAGCGTTTTTCTCTTGCGGAGGATTTCTAGCTGGATTTTGGACGCATTGAAGCGGTGCTTCTTTTGAGCGTCATGTTTGGTTTGCAGTGGTCATAGTTTTCCACTGCAGCTGCCTCGGTCATGTACCGTCGCAGAGTATTGGTTGGTGGCTGTCTTCGTTCCTTTCTCCCCGCTTGGGAGGCCATCTCCGGGGACGCTTTTGTTCTCTTTGGCGGACGAGACTGATTCTTCATAGATCTGTCCGCCCGCTCCCCGGAGGTGCTATAGGAACTCGGTCACCTCACAGGCTGTCTTTTTCCCTTTCTCCGACTTTTGTTATTCCCAAGCGCTCGGGAAAACTTCAGTACATTTTCGGATGGAGACTCTCGCCTCCATTCTTCCGTTGATCAGGAGGAAGGACTACGCGGTCTTGATAGTTTTTGAAGATGCGTATTTCCACTTTCCCGTTCATCGCGCTTTGCGCGATCTTCTGGGGTTTTTCTTCCTCTCAGAGACTTATTGTTTTCGCACTCTTCACGTCGGGCCGTGCCCAGTCCCTCGGGTTCTTACTCAGGTTGTAGCCGTGCTGGCAGCCTCTCTGAGGCGATGCGGCCTTCGGCTATTTTTGCTACCTGGACGATTGGCTTCTCCTAGCGGAGTTGCGCGATTGTTTGTTGGACGAGACTAGTTTGCTCGTCATTCTTACTCAAGACTTAGGTTATCTAGCCAGTCTAGTCGATGTTTTAGAGGACTGCCGGCTCCTCATGAGACCCTTTCAGAGACATCTCCTCAGGTTCTTCAAGCCGGGAAAAGACTCTCTTTTGGTCTGGATTCCAGTACCAGTAAGGATCAAGTCTCTTCTCTCTTGTTGGACGAGCGAGGTGTTTCTCGCGCGAGGCAGGTCCTTCTCTGCCCCTCTTCCGTCGATATCGGTTTCGACGGACGCCTCTCGGTTGGGGTGGGGAGGACACTGCAACGGCAGCACGGTTGCGGGGGATTGGTCTCATTTTGGGACTCTTCCTCATATCAATGTCCTGGAGTTTATGGCAGTTCTGTTGACCTTGCTCCATTTCATCCCCGGTCGGGAAAACCTCATTGCGGATTTTCTGTCTCGGGGCAGGTATCTTCCATCGGAATGGACGCTCCATCCGGAGGTATTTTGCCGCATTCGCAGTTGCCTAGGTCCACTGGAAGTGGATCTATTTGCGTCGGTGCTAAATCACCAGCTGCCGAAGTTTTGCTCCCGTGTTCGCGATCAGGGAGCATGGGCTCTCGATGCTTTCTCCCTCAGCTGGGAGAACCTTCAGGGATTCGCCTTTCCTCCCTTCCAACTGATTCCGCGTGTCTTGCGGAAAATCAGGGAAGATCGGGCGCGGGTGCTTGTAATAGCTCCCTTTTGGCCCAGGAGGAATTGGTTTCCAGAACTTATGAGCCTCCTAAGGGCTCAACCGTTCATTCTCCCGTTAAGAGACGGATCTGGTGTTACAGCCCCTATCGGGGATTCTTCACCACAGTCCGGAGTCTCTTCATTTGACTGCTTGGCCCCTGTCAGGGGATCTGCAAGACAGTCGGGTCTCTCTGATAGAGCCGCGGACTTTTTAATGTCCAGTCGTAGGGTTTCTACTAGGGAAATTTACAATTCCCGTCTCTCGGTCTTTTTCCTTTGCAAAGAGAAGAAATCGAACCCGTTCTAAGGCTCCTATTGGTTCAATTGCGGATTTCTTAATCTTGTTATTTGACAAAGGGAGATCTATCTCTACTATCCGAGGCTACCGTTCGGCGATCGGGGCCATTCATTTGGGTTTCTCAGATGGTTCGGGGATTTCCAATTCCCCGCTACTAAGTGGTTTGATTCGTTCGTTCTTTCTGAAACGACCTTCTTTTTCTAAGTTAGTGCCGTCTTGGAGTCTGCCTAAGGTCCTGGAGGCCTTGGCGAAACCTCTTTTCGAACCGTTGGGTGAAGCTCGCTTCATCATCTTATGGTTAAGACGCTCTTTTTGGTAGCTTTTGCCTCTGGGCAGAGGCGCAGTACTCTTCATGCTCTCTGCCTTACTCCTGGTCATGTTCGCTGGGAGAGAAAAGGCGTTAGATTGATTCCTAAGGCTTCTTTTATTGCCGAGAATCAGACAGCTGCCTCTGGCCCTGTTGAGATTTTTCTTTGTCTGCTTTCTGGGTTTTCGTCAGTGCGCGAGGACAAAGTTTGGTGTCCTGTTAGGGCTCTCAATTGGTATATTGATAAGACTAAGTCTTATCGTAAGGATGATCAGTTGCTCCTGATCACTAGAGAGCCTTTTTCTCCTGCTTCTCTTGATTCCATTTCTAGATGGATTGTCGAGGCTTTTAGGGCTGCTGGCACAGGGTCTCTTTTTTCCGACAGTAAGCCTTGTGCTCATGACACTCGTAGTGTCAGCACTTCTTGGGCTCTGTTTCAAGGTGTGGCGCTTGATGATATTTTGAAGGCTGCTTATTGGCGTTCGCCCAATTCCTTCATTTCTTGCTACCTTAGGGATGTTCCCGCAGGTGAGGCTATGTTTGTGTCAGCCACCTTGAAGGCCGCTGTGTCTTTGTTTTCTTCGCTGTAATCCTATTCCCTTCCCTTCTGCTTGAAACATGCCTCCCGGTCTTTGAGTTGGCGCTGGTAGGTAGGTATATATGATTTATTGCAGTAAATTTGTAAAATCAGCACTGATTTTCTTATTTACTATATAAATCTATATACCTACCTATGACCCTCCCTCCTTCCCCTCACCTTGCAAGCAACATGTTTCTACTTGGGATTGCTCGCAAAAGAGGAAGATGGCCGTAGCGTGTTGACGCGCGTGAGTGGCGAAGGGGACAATAGGATTACGGGGGGTGCGCACAATATTGTGACTCATGTGTGTTAAATTCTCGAAGGGGTCCCGTAGTCAAGACTACAGGCATAATAGGTAGGTATATAGATTTATATAGTAAATAAGAAAATCAGTGCTGATTTTACAAATTTGCGTGTTATGTCTATGGAAGATGATTTTTTTTCGAATCATGAATCTACATGACATTGTTCTCTGAGCTGTATCTCAGTTGTTTTTGGTCTATTTTCTTCCAGATTTTAGTATGTTATAGCTGAGACTATACGCTTTTACAAGTGTGGTCTCCAATTTTTGATCAGATGCCGGGATCATGCCCAATTTTTCACTACAAAATGGGATTTGAGAATCCCGTTTTTCGTTTACGTGTTATCTCTATGGGAAATATTTTGGTCTATTGGTTATAGCACTTGCCTCTCATTCCGGTGACCCAGGTTCGATCCCCGGTGGGTCCATAATTTTTTTTTTTTTTTTTTGCTTCTTTTTGCCTTTCATTTTACCATCTTCGATTATTATATCATATACAATCACAAACCATGTACTAAACTGCCTTATTTTGCGTGTTTTGTCTATTGGAAAGTAGTGTGCAGTAGTTTGTGTACAACCCTATAGAAATTGTGATTCCCTGTCGTGTATTAAAGCTATTGGGTTTATCTCCCAAGTATCCTGCAATGTCAAATAGTGCTAGTGCTCTTTCGTCAGTCATCAGTCCTAATAAGGTCAAGTTCCCGCAACTTTTTCAAGGTCATCAGATTGTCGTGACGTCATCCAGGCGCCTTTTTGTAAAAATCAACTTATGGTCGTAACAAAATGTGATTTCTCTTTTATATTTGGCATAGTTAAGGTCACTGTCATTGCAGTCATGGTCATCATCATTATCCCCATCATCATCATCATTATCACCATCATCATCATTATCACCATCATCATCATTATATCATCATGATTATCATCAACATTATTATCATCATCACTGTCATCATATTCATCATGATGATGATGATAATGATGATTAACATCAACATCATTATCATCATTACTGTCATGATGATATAATGATCATCATCATGATTATCATCAACATCATTATCATCATCACTGTCATGATATTCATGATGATGATGATGATTAACATCAAAATCATTATCATCACTGTCATGATGATCATTATAATGATCATCATGATTATCATCAACATCATTATCATCATCACTGTCATGATATTCATGATGATGCTGATGATTATGAACTTCATTATCATCATCACCTTTATGATGATATAATGATCATCATCATGACTATCATCAACATTATTATCATCATTACTGTCATGATATTCATGATGATCATGATGATGATTAACATCAAAATCAGTATTATCATCACTGTCATGATATAATCGTCATCATCATGATTATCATCAACATCATTATCATCACTGTCATGATGATCATTATAATGATCATCATGATTATCATCAACATCATTATCATCATCACTGTCATGATATAATGATCATCATCATGATTATATCATCACCATCATTATCATCACTGTCATGATATTTTTGATGATGATTATCATCAACATCATTATCATCATCACTGTCATGATATTCATGATGATGCTGATGATTATGAACTTCATTATCATCATCACCTTTATGATGATATAATGATCATCATCATGATTATCATCAACATCATTATCATCATCAATGTCATGATGATATTCATGATGATGACTATCATCAACATTATTATCATCATTACTGTCATGATATTCATGATGGTCATGATGATCATGATGATGATTAACATCAAAATCAGTATTATCATCACTGTCATGATATAATCGTCATCATCATGATTATCATCAACATCATTATCATCATCACTGTCATGATATAATGATCATCATGATGATTATCATCAACATCATTATCATCATCACTGTCATGATATTCATCATGATGATTATCATCAACATCATCACATCTTCCAATGACCGTTTCACACATTTTTCTACATTCCTGTCCTCAAGAAGCATCTCCATGCGTCGCATTCTTGACTTCCTACATGTATCTTCAGTCTAGCATTATGATCACCCTGATTACAATCATGATCATACAAATTGAAAGACAGACCACCTAATTCGTCCTCATGACGAATTAAACTCTAGTTCATTATTATTTTTTCTCTGTTCTATATACGGGGTGGTTATTTGGGTTTTCCTTCTCTTCAGCTTATGCCTGAAATAGTTCAATAATGGATTTTCATTCCCTCGTTTCCTCAAAATACATTTACTTGTAGTGTAACTACAGAACACTTTACAAATAGTTTATATTTTACCACTATTGATATTTCAAATATTTACATAGTCTATCACATAAAAATCAATACTTATTTCATGATGATACATGTATATGTATTTAATAGAGTATTCTGTCCGATATCTTTGCTGCAGATTTATAAAACGAGAAGGTTAGGGAGACATCTAGCAGTGGATGGTCTTTGCCTAGGAGTACCTGAAGGAGAGGTAGATATCATTTCCATTATTATGAATCCAACATTATAAGAGACAATTTTTGTACAAATTCTAAAATTTTCAATAATTTTACTCTCTAGCTCATTACTCAACTCACATTTCCCCTGTCTCTCAAAATGTTTATGTTACAGAGGTGTTTCAATCAGATGTGAATATTTACGTCTGGAGACCGACATTTACCGTCACCATGTAAAAAGACTTGATTCATTTTCGAACCGGGGTCTGATAAGAGTCATTTTGTAGGCGAGGACGAAGAGCTAACCATAAACTGCTGACAGTACCACTAGACCAACTCACATCTGCCTATGTGATTTGTGTATTTGATTGAAAAGTATTGTCATCAAGCTACACATAGCTGAGAAAATCAAATTTGAAAGCTGACACAATTTTTGTACAAATATGTAGATGCTACTCGAGAGATCTTTCCTCAAAAGATTATCAGCTATATTCTTATTTTCTCTTGTTTCCCCAGTGTTTTGGTCTGCTAGGAGTGAACGGCGCTGGGAAGACCACCACATTTAAAATGCTGTGTGGGGATTTAGGTATCACAGGAGGAGATGCATATATCAACAAAGATAGGTGAGTGTTCAAATTTTATTTCCGTTTCTTTTTCTTTATATCTGTTGCATTGTTTGCACATGTCTCTGTTTTAGCCTCATTCAAATTTACAGTGTGCTCAAGAATGATCTAAATTTTGATTGGAGATGGAATAAGAAAAGCAGTCTAAATTAAAGATTTTCGTTTGTGTTTTGAAGAATGTATAATGATATATGTCCTTTCATGCTTTTGTGTAGATCAGTTTAACTGTTATCAAATATATGTTTAATGTATGGAGTAATAATAATATAGAGTATTTGTAATGCGCCAACTCCACATGACTAATGTGCTCAAAGCGCAATGGAGAGGAAAAATTTACATGTAGCCTTCTTTCTCGTTATACATGTAGCATGCCTGCAGAAAACAAATTATTTTCATAATTGTCATGAAGATTGCAGCTGTCTCATTTCTCGTGCATTTCCTATGTTTCTTTTCTCCTGCAGTATATTCAAGAAAAAGATGAAGGCGTATAAATGTATAGGATATTGTCCTCAGTTTGATGCATTGTTTGATGAGCTTACTGCCAGAGAACATCTACTCTTTTATGCCAGGATTAAAGGGGTCCAACCGAAAGATGAAAAACAGGTGAATTTCAAAATATTTACAACGTATGCTTTATGATATTTATGATGATTGTATACATGTGTGTTTATGATTATGGATTTGAATAACTTACTGCCACAGAACATTGACTATTGTATGCAAGGATTAAAATGAGTCCAACAGAAAGATGAAAAACTGGTGACGTTCAATATGTGTACAATCATATATTTCATGATTGATGATGATGGTGACGAGTATGTGTGACGATAGTTGTGGATTTGAATAAATCACTGCCGGAGAACATCTGCTCTTTTCAGCAAAGATTATAAAGGGGTCCAAAATGAAAAACAGGTGAACTGAAATATGTTTATAATGATATGCAATGGTAAGTATGAATATATAAATTTATATAGATTATATTTAGATATAAGACTATAATTACTGCAGTTATATTCTTTATAGAAATGTTTGTACCATGTGAGGAGTATTTCTACCCTATGGCCATTGAATGAAGATATCGCAAATTCAGTATCAGTCGTGACTGGAGAACATAACATTTATCTGTACATAATGAGACTTATAATTTCTTGGTACTACAAAATTTCAATATGGCATGAAAAAGAGACATGATAACGAGGCGTCCGGGTTCATCGAGTATAATATAGTTGATTTAGAGTAATTTGTTATATACCTGCGTGATAACGTGATGAGTGCAGGTCGAAAAGCTTTGTTATGTCTTTTTTTCGTGCCATATTATGAGACTTGTTAGAGGAGCTTCTTTTTTAAATTGTCCTTTTGTAATATTTGTCTTATCTCTCAATTTTTAAAATTCAGGTTGTAACATGGGCATTACGTAAGATGGCATTGATGCAGTACGCAGACAGACCGGTGGGAACCTACAGCGGAGGTAACAAGAGGAAGCTATCGACTGCCATCGCTCTCCTTGGCAATCCAAAGATTGTATTCATGGTAAGATAGCCAGACTCAGAAAGTTTTTAATGTCTTGATCAAGAAGTAAAGGTTATGACCAAAACGGGGACTGGAAGTTGAGACCAAAACCTCAATAAATGGACAAAAAAAGACTAATTATAATCAACAAATTATGTGGTATAGCGCCTTTGACATAGTGCTGAATAAGTTGCTCCACAAAGCATTTGGACCACTTGATAATAGAACGCTTAAAACTAGCAGAAAGTATATGGATTTAAAGTGTTTTATCCATGTTTGTTGTTAATAGAAATGACCCAAGTTACAAAGATCAGAATAAAGATGGACATGTATGCACAAGACATTCAATAGTAGTCTTATCCACTTTTCTCTTATCGTTTCAATAAAAAATTTTGCTCCTTCACATATTTCCTCACATAAGAGAAATGAATGCATCTTTTGATTTTCACGCTTGTTTTCAAGGAAGGTTATCAGAACCATTTATCACTGTTCCTTTTATATAGGATGAACCAACAACAGGGATGGACCCCCATTCACGTCGTTTCCTCTGGGATTGCCTCCTCTCCATCATCAGGGAAGGTCAGAGGTCAGTCATCTTGACCTCGCACAGCATGGAGGAGTGCGAGGTACTCTGCGGCCGCCTGGCCATCATGGTCAACGGTAAATTCAAGTGCCTTGGCTCCGCCCAACATCTCAAGAATCGCTATGGCGACGGGTACACGGTGACTCTGAAGGTGGAAGGGCAGAGGCCTAATCTCAAACCTGTTACGAGGTGGTTTAGCCATACCTTCCCACATTCAGAACTCAAGGTATGAATGCTTGCTCACTCACTCTGTCTATCTTTCTTTTTGTCTTTCTTTTGCTTTTTTTCTCTCTCATTTCTGTTTTTCCATTACTTTCTCTCTCTCTCTTTTTATCTTTCTATTGCTTTCTGTCTTGCCCTCTCTCCCTTTCCCTGTCTTTCTATTGTTTTGTCTCTCTCTTTCTATCTTTCTATTGCTTTTTATGCCTCCGCCCACCGAAGGTGGGTGCCGGAGGCATTATGTTTTCGGGTTGTCCATCCGTCCGTCCGTCTGTCCGTCCGTCCGTCCATCCCACTTCTCGTTACCGCGATATCTGAAGAATCATTTGAGGTAGGAACCTCAAACTTGGTACTAGTATGTATCCCCATACGAAGATGAACTGATTAGATTTTGGGGTAAGTAGGTCAAAGGTCAGAGGTCACAGAGGTCAATTTACATGAAATTACATAAAAATTCTTGGTTTTTAGCACCGTTACCGCGATATCTCAAGAACTGTTTGAGGTGAGAACTTCAAACTTGGTACCAGTATGTATCCCCATAGAAAGATGAACTGATTAGATTTTGGGGTAAGTAGGTCAAAGGTCAGAGGTCACAGAGGTCAATTTACATAAAATTACATGAAATTATTGGTTTTTAGCCTCGTTATCAAATATTTCTAGAAGAGTTTGAGCCATCAACTGAAGTTAGGCGGAGGCATATAGGAGACGCAGTCGCATTCATCTTGTTCTCTCTATTTCTTTTTTCTTTCTATTGTTTTTTGTCTTTCTCTCTATCTCCCTGTCTTTCTATCATTCTTTCTCCTTTCTCATCCCCTGTCCCTTTGTTATTGTATCCCCCGGCAGTATGCCGGAGGATACTTTGGATTCAGCAGCGTTTCGCCGCCGCCGCCGCCGCGTCACATTCTTGTGTGCGCTCTAGCGGTCACATTTCTTGACGAATTTCTTTCAGACTTCCTGTGGACGTGTATCTTGGTAAAATCTGGACCCCTATAGTTTCTGGTGATGCTGCCCCCAGTGTTCCGTCTTTTATAGGGTAAAAGGCCATATTTTTTTGGATAGTTTGTGTGCGCTCTAGCGGTCACATTTCTCAACGGATTTTGTTCAAATTTTGTATGAAGGTGTCTCTTGGTAAAATCTGGAACCCTATAGATTTTGGTGATGCTGCCCCCAGTGTTCCGTCTTTTATAGGGTCAAAGGTCATATTTTGATAGATGTCTTGTGTGTACTCTTGTGTGCGCTCTGGCGGTCACATTTCTCAACGGATTTCATTCAAATTTTGCCTGAAGGTGTCTCTTGGTGTAATTTAAAAACCTATAGTGTTTGGTGATGCTGCCACCAGTGTTCCGTCTTTTATAGGGTCAAAGGTCATACTTCAGGGCATGGCGTGAGTGCACTCTGCAGGCCACATTTCTCAACGGATTTTGTTCAAATTTTGTATGGAGATGTATCTTGGTATAATCTACACATGTTTAATTTTTGGTGATGCTGCCCTCGTTGTTCCGTCCTTTATAGGGTCAAAGGTCATTTTTCCATTTCTTGCACTCTTACTTCTGCATTTCTCGACGGATTTCGTTCAAATTTTGCATGAAGGTGTCCCTTGGTGTAATCTAAAAATCTGTACTTTTTGGTGATGCTGCCACCAGTGTCCCGTCTTTTATAGGGTCAAAGGTCATACTTCAGGGCATGGCGTGAGTGCACCCTGCAGGCCACATTTCTTGATGGATTTCTTTCAAATTTTGTATGGAGATGTATCTTGGTATAATCTACACATCTTTACTGTTTGGTGATGCTGCCCTCATTGTTCCGTCCTTTATAGGGTCAAAGCTCATTTGTCCCTTTTGTGCACTCTTCTGCATTTCTTGACGGATTTCATTCAAATTTTGTATGGAGATGTATCTTGGTATAATCTACACATATTTAATTTTTGGTGATGCTGCCCTCATTGTTCCGTCCTTTATATAGGGTCAAAGGTCATTTTTCCATTTCTTGCACTCTTACTTCTGCATTTCTTGACGGATTTCGTTCAAATTTTGCATGAAGGTGTCTCTTGTTGTAATCTAAAAACCTATAGTTTTTGGTGATGCTGCCACCAGTGTTCCGTCTTTTATAGGGTCAAAGGTCATACTTCAGGGCATGGCGTGATTGCACTCTGCAGGCCACATTTCTCAACGGATTACTTTCAAATTTTGTATGGAGATGTGTCTTTATAGTGAAACCTACACATCTAATTTCTACACCATCCTTTTGTTTGAGGGAGGGGATGGGGGAGGGTCTTTGTCCCTCCTTCAAATTGCTGCCAGTGCCGGGGGATACATTTAGCATTGCGCGGCCCCAGCAATGCACATTTCTAGTTTATATTTGTTTGTCTTCCTCATTCATTTTGCCTGTACATCAGTAATTTCTGTCTTTCTCTTTTTCTCTCTGCCTCACCCCATTACTCTTTATATCCCTCAATCTGTCAATCTTTTTGTTTGTTTTGTCTATTTTCAGTCCCTTTTAACACTGAATGAATTTTCTTAATCAATATGATTATGGACTTTTTTTATCATCTAGACCCATTTAGAGCCAATTTGCATTCAATTTTGTGCTTTTCGCTGCATGTTATTTTCAGAAAAATTGATGTAATTTCAGTAAAATTTGGTGGTCAAAACAACACAATGTATCCAAGGATTTCATGATCGACAGAGAAAATTTACATTGTTATGACAAACAATTCTGAATAGCTTCTCTTAAATTGCAATTCCATGTGTAATTATCCAATAGGATGTGTAAAGCTGAGGGCAACTGAATAAAAATTGGCCATACATATTCGTAAATATTCAAATCTATAGATGTGTATAACTCATTATTCTTACTTTTTTTTCTTTTTAGGAGGAACATTTCAATATGGTGCAATACAGTGTGAAATTGGAGCATGTAGATCTAGCTGCTATCTTCACCCAAATAGAAGACATGAGAGCCTTACTGAACATCAAGGATTACTCCGTTAGTCAAACAACATTAGATGACGTAAGTATTTCAATCAGGAGTATTGGTAAAGATAGTCAAACAACATTAGATGACGTAAGTATTTCAATCAGGAGTATTGGTAAAGATAGCACAAAGATCTGCTGGCGTTGCATGTGCTATGATAAAAAACATATTTAGAAAAATAGTGATATTTTTGTTTTGTTTTGAATGTGTTGATATGCTGGGAGTTCCTCTAACCCAAACTGCAATCTGTTTGATGGTATCAGAATCATACCAAAATTAAACATCTCTGATTTTTGCAGAGCTACAAAGGTAGTAAAATTAATTGTTTGTATTTTCAGAACAAAGCCCTCTTGAGTGCACCAATGAACTTTTTGAATGGTATTCCCTTGAGTTTTATATCAGAAAATGCATACATGCATGTGAAATACTCATTATTATATTAAAGAAATGATTGTGAACTAAAAATTGACACACCAATTTAAAGATAAAGTTGAGTTCTGGTCATGAGATTGAATTGTGAAAGAAAATGTCTCAAAGCAATTGGGAAAGGTTGATTATATACATGTACATGTAGCACATACGAATTGGTGTATGCTGTAAGGTTTTTGAAGAACCAAAATGATATTAATATCGACTCAATCCTGCTGCGAGTCACATGCATTGCACACAGAAATGTGTGTATGGGACTACACACAAATGTTCGGCCCGAAAATTTCAGCCGTTTCTTGTCATATTTTGAATTTGAGAGCATTTGAAGAACAATCCTTTTCAGGGGACATATCTACTATAATGATAATCTTCCAAACAAAGAAAAATGAGAAAGCTCACAAATTATTTTTACCTTTCCCAGAACTCAACCTCCCCTTTAAGCATCATGTGAAAATTACAATGTATCTCAATCGTGATTCTTTCTTGTTTTGTAGGTGTTTGTGACATTTGCTAAGCAACAGGTCGGCCATGAAGATGATAATTCATCTGGGAGTAAAGAGAAGAAGAAGAAATCTTCGAGGAGAACCAAGCTGGAGATGAAATCCATGTTACTAGATGAGAGCCACCTTGAATCAGACTCTGATGACGAGTTCCTGCTTAAATTCAGCAAAAATAGTGTAAGATTTTTATCCTCCTTTTCCTTCCTTCTTCCTCTCTGTCTTAAACTGGTCTTTTGCTCTTACTTTCACCTCTCAAAAACCATAACTGCTAATTGTTATTTTTTAATGCGTACTATTATTTCATCTCGTACTGTATCCTTCGACTGTTTCTTAGAATTGCTTCAACTTGTCCCATTTTTTTTTTCTCTCTTTCTGTGATACACGTATATTGTTACACAGGCTCACTAGCATCCTGTTCTTCTGTATGTGTGGGTGTGTGTGCGTTGGTGTTCACCGGCAACCGCGCACGAGACCGAGGACTGTCCTCGTTTTGATTTACAGTTTGTTAGCTTTATTTTTAGCTTCTAACTACGCTGTTGAACTTTCGAGCATTTCTGAGCAGAGTCCACGTTTGGGTGGTCGTGAACTTTTTCGTGGGTATAATTTATTTTTTTTATTTTTTATTTTTTGGTTTACGCACTCTATCCAACAGATGGGCACGCCCGGAAAACATGTTACAATTGAACGGGATTTATTTGTAGTCTTCCAGGATTATTCTCTTCAAAAACAATTGAAAAATAACTGAATAATTAATTATGAATACGTCCACGGAACAATGGTCCTCGGAAGCCGGACAATAGTCCTCGAACGTCG
This sequence comes from Heliocidaris erythrogramma, assembly GCA_025617745.1. Lineage (NCBI taxonomy): Eukaryota > Metazoa > Echinodermata > Echinoidea > Camarodonta > Echinometridae > Heliocidaris > Heliocidaris erythrogramma. The sequence goes on from CM046869.1 coordinate 24,894,809, forward strand.
AACAATGAATTTGTGCCTTATTCAGTCGACTGTCCGAGGACGGAGGAACAATAGAGGAACAATACTTGTCCTCGGAAGTAAAGCCATGTAAAGCTGTGTGTGTGTGTGTGTCTCTCTCTCTCTCTCTGTCTGTCTCTCACTCTCTCTCCCTCTCTGTCTCACCCTCTGTGTCTGTCACTGTCTCTGTCTCTCTGTCTCTCTCTGTCTTTCACTCTGTCTTTCACTCTGTGTACTAGTTTCTTTAATGAGATGTTGACTGTATTCCATTATATTTTTTCCTCTCTTTTCTACAGCCTCATCTAACCTTTGATATTGAAGTATGAAGCTCATGTCCTCCTAGGTTGTTAACCATGGCAATGGATTTGTCAAAAAGATGGCAGCTGCATCATCAATCTCCATCTTGTTTTGTGTAAACAAAAAGGAATTTACGGAAGCTTTTCATAGCTTCTATGCAGCTGCTCTAGAAGCAATAGTAGAACTTTTATACTACGAGTCCTGTGTATTCGTTACACGTAGGAACAAAGAAAAGTGCAACTTACTGAAGTGTGCTTATGGGCGATTCATAAATCAAGTCCCATTTGATGGTTGGTATATTAGACATTTTAACAAGTTTGAGTGTCTGGTGAATCTTGAGAGAAGAAGCAAATATCTTGCATACAAGCAGAGCTGTTTTAAGGTCTATTCGGATGTCTTTTCACTCAGTATGACTGGTTTCCATCTGTGCTGCCTTTTTTAAAGCCCAGAAGTTAGCAACATGCAGAGGAATGCCCTGCTTACTACAATTCCAAAGATTCTCAATAGTTCTGAACGGTCCTGAAAGGTTCTGAAAGTTCAAGATTGGCTGAATGGCTACGTGCCCATGAAATAGAATTGAAATATATCGTAAAGATTAATTATCTTTAATATGTGGTATAAAAAGGGGCCTTGAAAGTGCTGAATTTCTTCTGAAATAGGGATATAAGAACAGAGTGTATATTGTAGTAATGGGCAGGACCAAGGTATTTTGTCCCGTACGTTCCCAATTACATTCTACATATTTTGTATACCCGACAAATAAATTGATAGCCCTACTTTAGCTAGCTTGGATCAGACATAACATCAAGACGATTAATGCACTCTGTGGTTAATAATGTGCAGTATTCCTTGATACATGTACTTGATAATGTATGAGACGCAAAATGATCAAGTACCTCAGGCTTGCCCATATACGGTAATATCCTTTAGTTCTTGTATCACAGTAATGGTTGAAGATTGAGTGTTTGTATTCTCCAAACTCATCGTCTACGAAGATGCTGCTTTTTACTATCTGTTTCTTTTTTTTCGATGTGTTTTAATGCATTGTCATGTATATGGACTTGTGAAATGACTTTCTTCCGACAAAAGCAATTACTGTACTAGTCTTGTGAAAAGGCACTGATGCAAAAGCAGCTTTAGATCACTGCTGGAATATGAAATGGGATATATCGTGTGTTGAGAGCCAGAAGGGCGTTAACTCATATGTTTTAACACAGAGTTAACGCCCTTCTGGCTCTCAACACACGATATATTTCTTCTTCATGTACAAACATTAGGTTTGGAATTGGGTTTTAGATTAGGTTTAGGATATTATTTATGTATAGCTTTTGGTCATTGTTGCCGGAACATACATGTACGTCATGTAACCGTTGCCAAGCCTAACCAAAATGATGGTATTTGATATATCCCCGTCACACTTTCTGTAACACAATGCAATATGTAAGTTAGGCATTATTGGTTATTTTTGTAATAGTACTTTGCAGAAACACATCTGAGCGTTAAGACTATAGTCATGAAATAGAAAAATGTTGAAATAGCTCTAGCTTCTACGAGCCATTTTTTCTGTGCTTGTTGTAACATTGTTGGGCATTACAGTCCGACTTGTTTATCTGACCACCAGTTATACGGATCCCTCTGTCAACCAAACGCAATCTCGCAATGTGCATTATGTATGTACACTGTTCTTTTATTCATTTCTTCCTGAAAATATCACTCAAAATTCGCTCAAAGCTCGCTGAAAACTTGAGCAATGTAATACAGGTTTGTTACTGACAGTCGTACACAAGCAACGAGTAAACTTCGTGGAAGTGCTATGTTTGAGCATAACCCTCATATACGGCTTAATCACATTATCTGGATTTATTGCCGGTCCTGACATGGCTGGATAAACAAGTTTGGACTTTATTTTAGAGGTGCCAGTTCTCGGGCAACAGCACGAATTCAGTCTAGTCCCTAGCAATTTATTTTCAGGCCACATTTCAGGCTTTTTCACGTGCAAACTCAATCACTGTGTATGATTTTCTGGCCTGCTCATGAATTTTAACCGGCAACCCCATTTATTGTAATTCATCTTAAAAGACTGTAGACACTGAATAGTACTAAGAGCTACATTGAATGTTATTCAATTAATTATTACCATGTTTCTGTTAAATAATAACTCTTTTTGGCAACGTCAATGCTTGCATTGTGTATCCTTGGTAGTATAGAGGGGATTGGTCCCTTTTAGCAGAAGTACAGTGTTCATTCTACTTTCTCAGATATCAAGAGTTATATAACTTGCCAAATTAAATGGCATCACATGTAATGAATACATTAATTTGACTTAAACTTTAATTGTTGTCACCAGTCTACAGCACGCTGCAATATATTTTGTGTTGTTCTGATAGTCACCTGTAAATACAGCCTGTAATTGAGAGATGAATTGTTTGCATCGACGTTAAGTTTATAGTTAGTAGTTCTATATCATGCGTAATGTACACTTTTGTTACGCAATTTCTTGCAATGCACTTGATATCTTGCTGATGTGTGTAAGTAAGCTGTGCTACACAAATTTCATTTCTATTATGTTAAAATGTGTAAACGAAATATGTGCTGTTTTCATTTCTATTATTAAATGTGTGTGTGAAAGAGAGAGGTGTATTAATGAAATGCTTTATAGATTTTATCACTGTATTATCATTATCGTCTTCCTAATTTGCAGTTCTTTAAATATGCAGGGGCCTTTGCAATAGGAGACAACAGAAAGATAAAAAAACAAATTTCTCATGAGTCCGTAAACTTGCTTAATAAAGAAATTAGCAAAACAGCATGTTTGTTAGGTTGCCAAATGTATGTATTTGGAAGGCATTTCTTTGTACAAAAATACTGTAGAATATTGTAACATAGCATTGTAACACTCAATATTAAACCATACCAAATATGTATTCCAAGTGGAGTTATGCATAAAAAAGAAAAATAAAAGTTTAAAACATATATTGTCCGTTTTTTTGGAATATATAGGTTCTGATGCCCTTGTATTATTAGAGATTGATACCCCAAAGAATGTAGTACAAAAACGGTAGTGTAACAGGTATTCGTTTAAATTCAGTATTGTGGTGGTGAAGTTCATAGCGAAAGAAATGGAATTACATTCATATTAGAGAAAGGGGGAGGGTTACTAACTACATGTAAATGTATTATTGTATTCTGTCAAAAGAGCCATAATGTACAACCTGATTATGCTATTCTTAGCCCTAAGTATAAATGTATGTGATATGATGTACTTTTACATCTATATCTGTACATGCCTGTACCACAAAAGTGTATTTGAGAAGAAAATATATCAAATTGATTTGATCTTATCCCTATTCAGGGTTCATATACTTTCAGGCTGGAATATCATGTTATCATTATGCTTATTTATTCTAAATGTAAAGATCCTACAATAAAAGTATAAATTCAAATAACTTCTTTTTTAAATGTATAGGCTATTAAAGAGTGAAGAATTTGGCCTGCTTTTGCTGGAAATGCAACATGATTTTCCGCAGTCCAGTTCTAAACCACTGATAAATGTGAACGAAGAGTTGCCTGTTGTGTGTTATCAATCAATATGAGTGGTATATGTGCTTGTATCTTTCAAAACTTTGGGGCCAAATGCAATGTTATGTTGTAAATTGTTCATGCCTTAACTAAAAATGACTGCTTGGTATATTGGACTGCTTATTTACCCCAAATCATACGTTATTATAGTATTAAAATATTGTGGCTGCTTTTAATTTATTAATATATGTTTATCTTTATAAGTTAGGAAAGGAAAAAGAAAAATTCTTTCCAACCTATTGTGGTAATACTAATCTGCAATACCTAGATTAGGCAACAAAAAAAAAGTTGTATTGGCATATCGCGACCTACCCTAAACATTTCAATGAAATATATTCACTGTCAAGATCACAATAGCGCAGTATTGTAATATCGTTTTTCACATGTACCTATCATTTTACACCAGTTTTGTTACTTTCACTTCTTTCCTGTGGATTGGGGTCTATTGTTAGTTGAGTTTTGCTACATTTGCTTCTGATCTGTTGGATTTTGGCTTTTTTATGCCTCCGGAGGCATTATGTTTTCGGGTTGTCCGTCCGTCCGTGCGTCCGTCCGTCCGTGTGTCCGTGCGTCCGTCCGTCCCACTTCTCGTTACCGCGATATCTGAAGAATCATTTGAGGTAGGAACCTCAAACTTGGTACTAGTATGTATCCCCATACGAAGATGAACTGATTAGATTTTGGGGTAAGTAGGTCAAAGGTCAGAGGTCACAGAGGTCAATTTACATGAAATTACATAAAAATTCTTGGTTTTTAGCACCGTTACCACGATATCTCAAGAACTGTCTGAGGTGAGAACTTCAAACTTGGTACCAGTATGTATCCCCATAGAAAGAGGAACTGATTAGATTTTGGGGTAGGTAGGTCAAAGTTCAGAGGTCACAGGTCAATTTACATGAAATTACATGGAATTAGTGGTTTTTAGCACCGTTACCGCGATATCTCAAGAACTGTTTGAGGTGAGAACTTCAAACTTGGTACCAGTATGTATCCCCATAGAAAGAGGAACTGATTAGATTTTGGGGTAGGTAGGTCAAAGTTCAGAGGTCACAGAGGTCAATTTACATGAAATTACATAAAAATTCTTGGTTTTTAGCACCGTTACCACGATATCTCAAGAACTATCTGAGGTGAGAACTTCAAACTTGGTACCAGTATGTATCCCCATAGAAAGAGGAACTGATTAGATTTTGGGGTAGGTAGGTCAAAGTTCAGAGGTCACAGAGGTCAATTTACATGAAATTACATGGAATTAGTGGTTTTTAGCACCGTTACCGCGATATCTCGAAGTATCTGAGGTGAGAACTTCAAACTTGGTACCAGTATGCATACCCATAGAAAGATGAACTGATTAGATTTTGGGGTAAGTAGGTCAAAGGTCAGAGGTCACAGAGGTCAATTTACATAAAATTACATGAAATTACTGGTTTTTAGCCTCGTTATCAAATATTTCTAGAAGAGTTTGAGCTATCAACTGAATTTAGGCGGAGGCATATAGGAGACGCAGTCGCATTCATCTTGTTTTGTACTGGTGCCACAGGTGATCTGTTTTCGTATACAAAGCAATAGGAGTACAATTTTTTTTAGAACATACGGTGCAAACTCCGCAGGTACAGTACAAGAATCCCATTTCCCAGGATTAAAAAAAAAAAAAAATTGACCTACATGTACCTAGTACCCTATTTTTCTATGGCCCATTACTCTGATACAACTTTCTTTTCTTTTTCTTTTTTTTTTTTTTTTTTGGGGGGGGGGCCCCTTACAGGTACAAACCCTTGTTGTATTTCAGGGTCTGAACTCTACAAGCTGTAGACTAGCTTCAATAGGTCCTCTATCTGCACTGTACTGTACCTACTCCTGCCAATACAGTAATACATGGTTGGGAGTGCAAGATCGCATTAACGCACGATCGCATTAACGCACGAACTCACAACCATGTATTAATAGTTTTATAAAACGGGTCGGCAATATGATTATGAAGTCTATAAAAATGGTTACGAACCCCATAGAAACGCCAAGAGTCGCACAGTCATGGAGGCTGCCATTTGCTTTCCTGGATGACATCACAGAAGCGCAGCCAACAAAAGTCATGCGCGTTTCAGTGCGCGCATGTAATCCCTGCGCTAAAATGACAATTAATCTACGCAATTTCATTGCATTTTATTAAAGTTTGCATGCACCAGATGTACGCGTACGCGCAGCTCATCCGTGGTTTAGAGCCTTTTTGCCGTATGTTATCACTTTTTTTTTGCACGGTCACGTGGTGTTATTTGACTAATCAGGATGGCTACATTCTTGAACCCGTTTTATAATATAGTATGACACAAGTTGTTGTTGTTGGTTTAGTATTAAAGGGTACCTATCACCCACAAATAGTTTGTTCTGTGTGTTAGAGGTTTCATGTCGTAATATTGTATTCAAAATATGGGCTTCAAATATTACTTCTATAAAGATATATTGTTTAATTATTCTCTCTACAAACGTAAAAGCGACTTGCGAGTAGACTACTCGATGCACGCGTTCGCCAAGATAAGGGCTCGCGCGGAACCAAACTTGGAGTTCAGTTCTGCGCCGCGCACCTTCATGTTATCTTTTATTTCCTTCATACTCCGAAACTGTTGACCTATAGAATGCCAGATAAAGTTCTTATAGGTTGATTTTATACTTTCTAGCTGTGCACGATTTATTTTTTCAGATGACTGGTACACTTTAACTGCACATATCATTGGCAGGGAATCTGGTGTAGGCATCACTCAATACAATAAACTTGTATTTTGGGATGGAAGACATATTGCTCTCTCAACTGCTCCATGGCCAATATATTACAGATACCAAACTTGTCACTTCAGCCCTAGGGAGCGTTTCATCAAGTGTTTTGTCAGTGGGTTTTACCGACAAATTTGCTCTCAGCCAGTCAGATGCAAGGATTTCAGTAGCTTTTAACAGTTGTCGGTAAACATCACTGCCAAACGCCTGATGAAACGCTCCCCAGGACCAAGCAATATACATTTTCCTTCACCCCAACCCTAACCTAAAACCTAACTAATGGCCACCCTAATAGCGTGGAAGCTCTAAAGAGCACTGTTATAAACACACTCTTGTTTATAACAAGGTAATTTTACAGCTCCAACTCCTTTGTATTCTATTGTTTTAGCCTGATATAATATTCAGTGGTCTCTTTCTTGGTCCCAAGGAGTTTGTTATCACATGGTTTCACCCTACCCCTTGGCCTATATCTTTGATGAAATCAAGCCTGGAGCAGTGGTTGCTGGAGCGAATGTCGGAGCACCATCTTTTGTTATGTCAAATTGTAGTGCATGAATTCTTGCAGACTTCGTAATGCGTAATGGTGCTATAGTCCATTAACTTGCAAGTAAAACAATATTTTAGATGATGTAGATTAATGGAAGCTCCCTCATTCTCCGAGTGCTTAGTATTACATTCATATATTTGGAGTTCAAAGTGTCAATTTTATCAAATGTACAGTACGTGGAACCTCGTGCGTTATAACAAACTCCTTGGGACCAAAGAAATTACTTTATATCGAAACCTTGTTATATCAGGGATAAAAACAATAGAATACAAAGAAGTGGGACCAGCAAAATTACCTTGTTATGATGGAGGGTTCGTTATAATATAACGGTGTTCTTTATAACGAGGTTAAATAATTTCAAAATGTTTTTGACATAAAGATAAGCGATACAACCAAACATGTAAAATATTTCTCTCCTCCCCCCAAATATAAAAAATGTAGATACTTGTCATTTTGGAGGGTATTTTTTTTCTCCAAATTCTGTTTGCAAATTCTCTCGGGTAAAACAAATGAGGCTAATTTCTTTTTCCCAGTGAGTAATAACCAATTTGCTTAAAACTTTCAGAAACATTTTTTCCAAACAGTATAAGACAGATTTATGCACAATTGAACCACTTTTGATTTTACACGAAGAAAAAAAATGATTACATATAGTACCTTTAAGTCTTAGCCTGTAGTATGTATGCACTTTTCTGTATCAATATCAGCTTTGGTTCATGTGCATTGTATACATGTGTAGCTATTTATTGTACCTTGTAAACAAAACTTATTTAGGTATTTTTTCATACAGTTAATCTATTTTGATGTTACTGTATAGATATGAATGAATTTTCCAAGATGTGGAAAAATTTTCTCTTAAAATGAACAAATAAAACTGGAATGGAATCTATGCTAGTTGTGCCAGTGTCTGTTTAGTAAAGATTTAGTCATTTATGTGTCCTCTTCTCCTCCCCTCTTCTTTCCCCCTCTTCTTTCCATCGATCTCTACCAGTGGATAAAGCAACGCCCTCTATGTTTGATGCGACCAGTCACCATGTTTGGGCTCGCAGAAAACACTGCCACTAAACTGTTTCAATACAATTTTATGCATTTTTAGAATCATATAATTCAGCACTGTGAAGTCTTTTACACAAATTAACTGCAAAATCAGGCGAAACAAGTGTCCTTACAAATTCTAAAGGTGCTTTACTGTGACAATCAGTATGTCTTTTTAAAATAAAAAAATAAAATCATGTATCTTTAGAATAGGAGTACACTGGAATCGTACACAGCAGACGATGTCCCACGTACTGTGAGTGTAGGGCTCCTAATTTTTGTTGTCCGCCGCATCAACTGCTCGCATAGAGCCGTGCATACGATGTATATCCACGGGGTAGAGATCGATGCTTCTTTCATATGTCATAGATTTGCTATTTCTATTTTTCATTGCAATCAACCAATAATCCAGTTTATCTCCCAATCGACTAATATTCAAATATATCAAACAATCAGACATACATCTTTCAATCAATCTACCAGGGTCCTGTTTCAATAACTGTTATAAGCTACTGAAATCCTTGCACCTGATAGGCCGAAACCAAATTTGTCATCAAAATCTAGCAGTTGTTACTGATAACAAGTTTTATGAAACAGGGTTCATATTAACAGTTTATCATAGAAAATTTTACAAATCTATGACATTCACATGAATATCAGTAACGTTTTCACACCATTCTCCTAATTTCAGTTGAGGGAAATGGAAAACAGAAGACCAGTTGAATTTATGAAGATTTTATAACTTAATTAATGTTCTTATATATAAGAAAATTTCTTAATCAAACAGTGTCATACATTTCTTATTCAAAAAGACACTGAATTTATAATAAATAACTTCTTTTTTAAATGTATAGGCTATTACAGAGTGAAGAATTTGGCCTGCTTTTGCTGCAAATGCAACATGATTTTCCGCAGTCCAGGGGAGCGTTTCATCAAGCGTTTTGTCAGTGCTTTTTACCGACAAATTTGCTCTCAGCCAATCAGATGCAAGGATTTCAGTAGCTTATAACAGTTCAGTTGTCGGTAAAAATCACTGACAAAACGCTTGATGAAACGCTCCCCAGTTCTAAACCACTGATAAATGTGAACAAAGAGTTGCCTGTTGTGTGTTATCAATCAATATGAGTGGTATATGTGCTTGTATCTTTCAAAACTTTGGGGCCAAATGCAATGTTATGTTGTAAATTGTTCATGCCTTAACTAAAATGACTGCTTGGTATATTGGGACTGCTTATCTACCCCAAATCATACGTGATAGTATTAAAATATGGTGGCTTCTTGTTTATCTTTATAAGATAGGAAAGAAAAAAAAAACTTCTTTCCAACCTATTATGGTAATATTAATCTGCAATACCTAGATTAGGCAACAAACATTTCAACCCTAAACATTTCAATGAAATATATTCACTGTCAAGATCACAATAGTGCAATATTGTGATTTTGTTTTTCACAATACATGTACATGTATTTATCATTTTACACCAGTTTTGTTACTTTCACTTCTTTCGTGTGGATTGGGGTCTATTGTTAGTTGAGTTTTGCTTCATTTGCTTCTGATCTGTTGGATTTTGGCTTTTTTTGAGCTATTGCGATGGAAATTTGTCCGTCGTGCGTCGTGCGTCATCCGTTAACTTTTTACATTTTCTTCATCTTCTCCAAAACCCATGATCGAACATCATCTTCTCCAGAACCAGGCATAGCTCAGACTTGGTGTTGTGTATGGAGATACCTCTATAGATGAAGAATGAATGTTGTTCATGAAATTTCTCTGAGTGGCCCTATAGGGGCCCTGTGGGGGTAACATACTGGAGGGGGGGGGGGGCGCTGCCAGTCAAAATGTACATTCTGATCTTCTTCTCCAAAACACATGATCGGAATTCAACCAAACTTGGTAGGAATCATCTTTAGGGGTAGGGGATCCAAAGTTGGTAAAATGGTACATGTGGCCCCCAGGGGGCGGCCCAGGGTGTGGCCCAGGGTGTGGCCCCCAATTGTAAAAGCTATGTAAATTTCAAACATCTTCTTCTCCAGAACCAGGCATAGCTCAGACTTGGTGTTGTGTATGGAGATACCTCTATAGATGAAGAATGAATGTTGTTCATGAAATTTCTCTGAGTGGCCCTATAGGGGCCCTGTGGGGGTAACATACTGGAGGGGGGGGGGCGCTGCCAGCAAAATGTACATTCTGATCTTCTTCTCCAAAACACATGATTGGAGTTCAACCAAACTTGGTAGGAATCATCCTTAGGGGTAGGATATTCAAATAATAACGCACCAGATGTACGCATACGCGCAGCTCATCCATGGTTTAGAGCCTTTTTGCCGTATGTTATCACTTTTTTTTTGCACGGTCACGTGGTGTTATTTGATTAATCAGGATGGCTACATTCTTGAACCCGTTTTATAATAATAATAATAATAATAAACAAGCATTGTCAAGCGCCATCAATCTAGTAAACTATTCCGAGGCGCTGTATATTATTACCCCGCATAATACTTTATAATATAGTATGACACAAGTTGTTGGTTTAGTATTAAAGGGTACCAATCACCCAAAAATAGTTTGTTCTGTGTGTTACAGGTTTCATGTCGTAATATTGTATTCAAAATATGGGCTTCAAATATTACTTCTATAAAGATATATTAATTATTCTCTCTACAAGCGTAAAAGCGACTTGTGAGTAGACTACTCGATGCACGCATTCGCCAAGATAAGGGCTTGCGCGGAACCAAACTTGGAGTTCGGTTCTGCGCCGCGCACCTTCATGTTATCTTTTATTTCCTTCATACTCCGAAACTGTTGACCTATAGAATGCCAGATAAAGTTCTTATAGGTTGATTTTATACTTTCTAGCTGTGCACGATTTATTTTTTCAGATGACTGGTACACTTTAACTGCACATATCATTGGCAGGGAATCTGGTGTAGGCATCACTCAATACAATAAACTTGTATTTTGGGATGGAAGACATATTGCTCTCTCAACTGCTCCATGGCCAATATATTACAGATACCAAACTTGTCACTTCAGCCCTAGGGAGCGTTTCATCAAGTGTTACTGTTTTGTCAGTGGGTTTTACCGACAAATTTGCTCTCAGCCAGTCAGATGCAAGGATTTCAGTAGCTTATAACAGTTGTCGGTAACATCACTGCCAAAACGGTTGATGAAACGCTCCCCAGGACCAAACAATATACATATTCCTTCACCCCAACCCTAACCTAAAACCTAACTAATGGCCACCCTAATAGAGTGGAAGCTCGTTATAAATAGCACTGTTATAACACACTCTTGTTTATAACAAGGTAATGTTACAGCTCCAACTCCTTTGTATTCTATTGTGTTTTAGCCTGATATAGTATTAAGTGGTCTCTTTCTTGGTCCCAAGGAGTTTGTTATCACATGGTTTCACCCTAACCCTTGGCCTATATCTTTGATGAAATCAAGCCTGGAGCAGTGGTTGTCAGAGCACCATCTTTTGTTATGACAAATTGGAGTACACAAATTCTTGCAGACTCCGTAATGCGTAATGGTACTATAGTCCATTAACTTGCAAGTAAAACAATATTTTAGATGATGTAGATTAATGGATGCTCCCTCTCTCATTCTCCGAGTGCCTAGTATAACATTCATATATTTGGAGTTCAAAGTGTCAAGTTTATCAAATGTACAGTACGTGGAACCTCGTGCGTTATAACAAACTCCTTGGGACCAAAGAAATTACCTCTTTATATCGAAACCCTGTTATATCAGGGCTAAAAACAATAGAATACAAAGAAGTGGGACCAGCAAAATTACCTTGTTATGATGGAGGGTTCGTTATAATATAACAGTGCTCTTTATAATGAGGTTAAATAATTTCAAAATGTTTTTTACATAAAGATAAGCGATACAACCAAACATGTAAAATATTTCTCTCCTCCCCCCAAATATAAAATAATGTAGATATCATTTGGAGGTTATTTTTTTCTTCCAAATTCTCTATGAAAACGGTAAAACAAATGAAGCTAATTTCTTTTTCCCAGTAGGTAATAACCAGTTTGCTTACAACTTTCAGAAACATTTTTCCAAACAGTATAAGACAGATTTATGCACAATTGAAGCACTTTTGATTTTACACTAAGAAAAAAAAATTGATTACATATACATGTAGTATGTATGCACTTTTCTGTATCAATATCAGCTTTGGTTCATGTGCATTGTATACATGTGTAGCTATTTATTGTACCTTGTAAACAAAACTTATTTAGGTATTTTTTCATACAGTTAATCTATTTTGATGTTTACTGTATAGATATGAATGAATTTTCCAAGATGTGGAAAAAATTCTCTTAAAATGAACAAATAAAACTGGAATGGAATCTATGCTAGTTGTGCCAGTGTCTGTTTAGTAAAGATTTAGTCATTTATGTGTCCTCTTCTCCTCCCCTCTTCTTTCCCCCTCTTCTTTCCATCGATCTCTACCAGTGGATAAAGCAACGCCCTCTATGTTTGATGCGACCAGTCACCATGTTTGGGCTCGCAGAAAACACTGCCACTAAACTGTTTCAATACAATTTTATGCATTTTTAGAATCATATAATTCAGCACTGTGAAGTCTTTTACACGAATTAACTGCAAAATCAGGCGAAACAAGTGTCCTTACAAATTCTAAAGGTGCTTTACTGTGACAATCAGTATGTCTTTTTAAAATAAAAAAATAAAATCATGTATCTTTAGAATAGGAGTACACTGGAATCGTACACAGCAGACGATGTCCCACGTACTGTGAGTGTAGGGCTCCTAATTTTTGTTGTCCGGCCGCATCAACTGCTCGCATAGAGCCGTGCGTACGATGTATATCCACGTGGTAGAGATCGATGCTTCTTTCATATGTCATAGATTTGCTATTTCTATTTTTCATTGCAATCAACCAATAATCCAGTTTATCTCCCAATCGACTAATATTCAAATATATCAAACAATCAGACATACATCTTTCAATCAATCTACCAGGGTCCTGTTTCAATAACTGTTATAAGCTACTGAAATCCTTGCATCTGATAGGCCGAAACCAAATTTATCGAAATCTAGCAGTTGTTACTGATAACAAGTTTTATGAAACAGGGTTCATATTAACCCATAGGCTACGGGAACCGGGTGTTCCCTGTATTAAGCCTATGGGCATGAGATAATAAGCCATTTCGGAGATGCAATCTGAGCATGAGCAGATAAAGGTCATCTGTACAAAATTCTAAAACCCACTGACACTAATATTCGATATGTGCTCATGAATGTCATGTAATCATTATTCAATTATGCACTAATGGTGCATTCCATGACATCCAGGTGGAAGTATTCTTTTTAAAGGGGGAAACAAAAGCTATTCATGAGGCACCTCTATCACTCCCAGAGTTATTTTTCTGAAGTGCACATAAAGGGACCCTCCATGTCTAAAATATCTGTGGATATTTGGGGTCATTTGTACCATGCGCTAACCCCGAACTGGCTTATTCAGTAGTCATCGGGTTAACAGTTTATCATTAACAATTTTACAAATCTATGACATTACATGAATATCAGTAACGTTTTCACACCATTCTTCCAATTTCAATTGAGGGAAATGGAAAACAGAAGACCAGTTGAATTTATGAAGATTTTATAACTTAATGTTCTTATAAATAAGAAAATTTCTTATCAAACAGTGTCATACATTTTGTATTAAAAAAACAAGACACTGAATATATCCAACTTGATAACTGGGTGTGTTCTCATCAGGCCTCGATTGTCATCACTTTTAGGGACAGGCTTTTTTGGGGGGTACACAGGCCAACATATTACGATATCAAAAGGGCAAGACTAAAATTGCCTCAACCTTTGTCAGTTTTAGAGGTGTATCTTGGTCAATGAGTATGACATCACAGCAAAATGCATGTGGTGTCTGAGTTAATTTGAGATCTGAAACACATGCTGGAACATTACTGTTACAAGTAAGAATTAAAGAAACAAAAATAATTCTTATTCTCAGTTTATACTGTTTATGGCAAATGATTAAAACCAACAAACAGAAGTCTACCTCAACAAATATTCCTCAACACACATAAACAATGTATACATAGTAAGAACTAAAGTATTTTCTTTTGCACAGCATATTGAAATTCTCTACTAGGATACACAAACGTATAGCACAGCGATATAAGAGTGTATTGTCAAAGGTTACATGTATCTGAACTAAAGCTAATACCCGTTTTCCTTATACAGCAATTGCTGGTGATTACTTCTTCCATAGCTTTAAACATATCAATTACTTTATTCTTTGGTTTTATAGAAAATTCCTAATTATTCAAACATTAAAACGATTTCACCAAAAACTCTTCTCAGCCCCTAGTCTCTACCGGTATGTATTTTTAGTAATTATTACCCTGACTATTACCACCTACGATATTATTATGATAGCACATTTTCTCAGGAAAATCTGATATTTTAGAAACTCATTATTCAAGATTGAAATGAATATAGATGATATTTACAGTATAAAAATCATTACTTTGTCATAATTCAAAATTTCTTTGAAAAATCAGACAAATAAATTGCTAACCGTATTGATAACCCTCCCTTCTGTGCCATATGGGGCAAATTCCACCAAGAAAATAGTTAGTGTTGAAAAATGTACCTGGACAAACAATAGCTATGTTTTTATTCCTGAAACATAAACATTTTCCTTCATTTTGAATTTTAACCGTGAGGAAGATTTTTAGTATGCTATTTAAAAATAACAAAACTCTGAACAGATAATGAATGATGATTGTTAGAAAATCAGGATCGCAGGTGAGGTAAGAAAAAGACAAAGAAATCTATGTTGCATTATATATCCAACAAGGGTGGGCAATTATCTTGCTGATCATCATAATTACCATCACCATCACCATCATCATCATCATTCTCCATCACCATATTGTGTTCATTCCCCTTCATCAGCCGATGATCACACGACTAAGGTAGCTTTAATAGCAAAACGTAGTTGTGTGAAAAGACGTGTCCGTCACGCAAAATGCATATTGTCGAAAATCATAATTTCATTTAGACACATATCATTAAACCATAGAGCGAGTTAAAATACCTCTACTAACTTGATTAGGCTTGACATTACCAAAACTGTCTTTACATATGTAAAAATACAACTTTTTTATTCACTTCTATCACCAACAATTTTGCTGTTTGTGTTCCGGACGCGTCTTTTCGTGCCACCCAGTTTCGCTATTAAAGCTACCTATAACATTGTACGTCTTGATTGGTCTTCATATCTCTGATCCCCGATTGGTCCTATGAAATATCCACGTCAAAGTCCTCCTACAGATAAATAGAAATAGAAAAATATTTGTCAAATAAAACAATTACTCACTCACAGAATTGAATTATGAACACCATTCCATCAGCAAAAGGATATAAAAAAAATTCTTTGAAACAATATATTCAAAATAACATAATTCATTTTTTGGCAAATTAAGACCAAAATTGTTAAACTGCATTTTATTGCAACCTACAGCGTAATGTCATCAAAAATCCTAATGCCATCGCCCTACAAATTGGCAATGACTTGCAAAAATTTGTGGATCTTGATTTTTCAAAAGGCAAAGAACCCATTCTAATTTCACTATGGCCTTCAAAACAATATTTTTAAAAGAAATATTGTAAACTTACTACAGAAACATTTAAACTCGTCAACTTTACAGAGTTGTTTCTACTTTTATTTTTGACTTAGTGTCAATGAAATACATCAATTCTCTATTAATTCAATAAAAGATAAAGGATTTACCTGTGACATCTATGCTAGCCCCAGTAATGTAACCACTTCTCGGTGATGCCAAGAAGAGACAAGTCTCAGCTATATCCTCAGGTTTACCAAGAGCGCCCAGTGGGATTAAGGGTAACATCTGGTATGAAACGGAGCATATATGAGAGAGCAAGAACAATACAAAACAAGCGAGGGCGAGAGAGAGAGAGAGAGAGAAGGGCAGGAAAGAACAAGAACCTTATTTGAATTTTTTCCATGAAATCTTTTCCATGAAAAGAAAAGTTTGCAAGGATGAGTAAAGTTGTAAAAGTTTAAGTCAAACATGAGAGCATGCCAACTTTTGACCACACATGTATCTGTAAACAATCACGAAGCAACGTGTTCTCTTTCAAAGAAAATTAATATCTCGTACAATCTCTTTGTTTAAGACAAAATCCCACTAACAATATCAACAGGAAAAAGAAAATCAGAGAAAGCAAAACATGAAATAAAGTGACATTAAACTTAATTTAGAAAATATCATGGCGATTTAATCATCACAGTATGGACGGAAAAAGATTAAATGATGCAACCTCATCTGTACCATTTTGATGACTTTTTCCGGAACCTTGTCAGTCATTGGGGTTGAAATAAAACCAGGTGAAACACTGTTGCATCGGATATTGAACCTGAAAAAGAAACAGATAAAGAAATTACAAGTATAATTAGAATCTGTCTTTTTAAAAAAATGACATGAAATTCACTATTTTGCAAAGAACTGAGTTAGGTTTCTTTTTAACATGATATTTTTGTCTTGTCTGGATATTGTGTTCATAGTATGAGTGAGGTGTGCTTGCCTTTTTACAAAAGTTTATCAATAAGACATAATTACTTATGGCTGGGGACAGATCTTAAATGTCACCATCTAAAAGGTGTGACTCAAACACAAACCGCAACTCCAGACCAACTCCATTTTCAGCTTGTAAAAATTACAGCAAAACCCATTTATCTCAAACTTAAATATTCACTTCAGGTTTCTTTAAAAGGAAGTCACACATTCATGATTTTACGGTGACAAAAAAAAACTTTTAAAGAATGAGTTCTGCTACATTTTGTAAAAGAGGGGCACAATTCTGAAAATGAAATGCCATTAAATGCCAAAAATATCTTTTCAAAATTTTGAAAAGGGGAGAGGCACATTTCCTGATGTTCGTACATAAGGAAGATGCCATTTTAATTTTAAAAGGGGTAGGGAGAATGGGTAAGTCCCCCCCCCCCAACCTGCCAGTGCCTAGACCAACCTGCTAAGCTCCTTGGCCATGGTCTTTGTCATCCCTATTACACCTGCTTTAGATGCTGAGTAGTTGCTCTGACCAATGTTGCCCATCTGTACAAGCAAGGCAAAACACACAAAGAAATAGGAACAAGTGAGAGTTACGATGTGCAACAAATATCACTGTAGCTATGACAATAGCAAATATCTTTGAAGTGAGGAATCCCAGATTTGAGATCAAGCTAAATTCCCTAAGGTAAGGCATCAATGCTCAATAGACCGCTTCAGTAATGTATGCAAATTTTATGCATATTTTATGCATACCTTTCAAACAAAGGTTGTTCTTGACAACCTGAAAGCTTGCCGGAGGCTTGCCAGACATAGCTACAAATAATGTATGCAAACTGGATTCCATGCATTGAGGCTCATTTATAAAAAGCAGGTTCATTGAATAGCTCGTCACGAGGTGCTCAGAGAATATATGTGCATAAATTTGTATACATTACAGAAACGGTCTACTACCTTGGTTAGGTTTAGGAATTCTGCAGCTAAAACTTTCTTTCCCTAGTTAAGGTTACCACTTTCCAGTATCATCGTCATTCTGGAGGGAAATTTGTATAATTTTTCTTTGACTGAATACTTGTAATGAGGTAATAGTGTGACTGAGAAGGAAATTATTACTTCAATATCCATATTGTACGATATCTGGGGAGCACTTCATCAGCGTTTTGTCAGTGATTTTTACCGATAACTGTTATAAGCTACTGAAATCTTTGCATCTGATTGGCTGAGAGCACATTGGTGAGTAAAACTCACTGACAAGTCACTTGATGAAACCCTCCCCTGATATAAAATGTACATAAGAAACATGGCAGGATGAGACTGACATTTTTGCATGAAGACACAATGTATATATTTGTAGAAATGAAAACGGAACAGTCCTAATGAACCAGTATAAAAGATAAAAAACATTAAATAGCCCAAGCACCTATTACGTGTTCAAATTCCATTTTATTCAGGTACATGTACATATTTTCCTAAAACACAATATTGTTCAACTCACCGAGGCTACAACACTGCTGATATTGATGAAACTTCCCCCAGTTATTTTAGCCTTCACCATGGCTTGGCTCACTGCCTGACACATCAGAAATGTGCCCTGTGGATAGGTCAAAGGTCAAAGTGATGTGTCAATTGATAATTCTCTTCTTACAATGCTAATAAATCCAGAAACGTTATTCAATACCCATCTGACAACCAGAACCATCGGACAATCAAGTGTCTTACAAGACCACAACAAAGAGAAGAGGTACTGTATACGCAATATATTTCGCTGGGTTTTATTTTCGCGAATCGTGAGGGCTCACGAATATAACGACACGCTAAAATATCGGCAACATAATTAGTCATTTGAATTTGTTGTCTCCTGGGAGGTGTTTCATAAAGCTGTTCGTAAAGTTACGAATGACTTTACGAACGACTGGAACATGTTCTTGGGTGCTATACTAATAAGATTCTCAATCATTTAGCACAAGAACTCCAGTCGTGCGTAAAGTCGTGCGTAACTTACGAACAGCTTTATGAAACACCCCCCTGGTTAGAAATTCACCACTTCGCTTTGCAAAAGTACATCATCACCGCTGTTTGTAGATTTGAATATTTCCCGACCTTGAATTTGACCACATTTGAAATAGTCTGGTTAGTCCCATTTTGCGAAAATTTATGGCTTATACAGTAGGCTACTGTCTTAGAGGTATTAAAGCCCTATCAATTTTAGGTGTTGAATATAAATGACATTTCACATCTTCATCTCTTTTGGACGGCTTTCATATCAAAGTTACCTTAAGATTAACATTGATGACATCATCAAACTCTTCTTCCGTCATCCTGATCATCAGCTGATCTCTCGTGATCCCTGCCGAGTTCACAAGGATGGTGGCGGGCTTCTCAAAAGCGTCTGTTACCCCGGCAACAAGACCTCGTACTGCATCCCCATCACTGACGTCCGCCACAAAGGCTTTGTGGAGTTGCTCATCAGTGTCTGATGCACAGGGTAGATTCGCAAGGGTTTCGTCCACCCTGCCCTGTGTCCTGTCAACCACGGCAACACTTGCTCCATTCTTGGCAAATAGCTGGCAGGTTGCACGACCTATGCCACTTCCTCCACCTGCAAATATATCATTAATTATTGTACATATGTATCTTCAATTTCATCTTAATGAATTCAGAGGGTTATAGTTTTTTTTTAATTTCATGCCACTCAAATCTAATTTTTAGTTTCTCAACCAAATTTTCAAAAATGAGAAAAGGATTATGGTTCTGCATTATTTAACATCTGATATGGGGAGAAAAAAGTATATTATATGAATTTACGAATCTGGCATGTTTGGATGAATATTTTATCTCGTCTCTCGATTCCTCCAATTCATGAGTTGTTCAATTCTTACCAGTTATCACAGCGATTCTGCCAGCCAATATCTTGCTTGTTGCCATTTTCTTCTGCCCCCGAGTCACAGATACTGCAAAGACAAATGTTAAGACTGAATTGACAGGACTACTGACTGAAGCAACAATCTTGGCAAAAATGTGCACAATTTTATTCTATGATTATACACAGATAATATGTCTTTTTTACCCAGAGAAGCCTCATCAGTATTATATACTGTTCTCCCTGAGGGCCCTGCAATCCTATTATTACCCCGGCTTTAGCCAAGTGACCATGATAAGGAGCTCAAGCATTCAAGGAATTTCTTTCTACCGGGTACCCATTTACTTTGCCTGGGTGTGGCAAATGTAGATTAATGTCTTGCCAAAGGAGATTAGTGCTGTCACGTGGCAGAGAATCGAACCCCATACCTTGTGATCTGCAGTCCAGTGACTTATCCACTACTCACCTAGGGATACCTAGGGAAGATACTGAATGCAGGCAATACGCCTCTGTATTCAGTTCCAAGCTTTTCCTCCTTTTCAAGATGGCTGGATCGTTTCCTGGTGAAGGCGATTCATAATCGTACCGGTTACGTTAATGGACTTATTCTTCCGGCACCTATATCCAAAGCTACTTCAAAAACCAAAACTGTGCACACTCAAGGCAGCAACAGTGTCGTTATGAAGATTATTCAATGGAATACATATTCGTACATAAAAAGAATTTTTGTATCTCTCAGGTTTGGTCCTAGGATTTAATAGTAAGCAATTTTATTACTCCTCTTGTCTGATCTCTGGATTGCACAAGATTTGGTGTTAGGCCTACATCAGAATCATATTTATTAAAAATCTTGTATGTTTCAATCATATCGCCCAAGCCCTCCTATTATAACTACCGTAGGGATGTTCAACTGTCTCAGTCTTAATTGTGCATAAATTAATAAATTAAGGCAGCCCCTCGCCCTTTATATTCTGGGACGAGGCCTAATCTTCTCATTCTGCCTTTTCTGGTCGCTCTTCTTTGGACATTTTCCAAAGCATGAACCCCGCGACGGATAACTAAACAGAAAATGCAGTAATAATCTAACTTACCTGGCAAAGGATGAATTAAAAATGTCAGACCAAAGAAATAAGGAGTAGTAACTAGTAAGAGCTCGCTACTATATATTATAGCTGCAAAGCCAAAGGGCCTCAGCTCAGTTTACATGCAGCAGCAAATGCACTACGTGTGGAGCTAGCTAGCGGAGCGCAGTATAGTAGAGACTGCCCATAGCGGCGCGGGTACACGCGGGGTACGGTAGCTAGGAGCTGGATGTGAGCCTTCTCATTGGTCAGTTACACGAACATTGGGGAACCCCCTTCTTACCACGCCCACTCTCTTTCGTTTCCCTTTCTCTTTCCTCATCAGTCTCCTTGATTCTGTAAGGAAAAAAATTAATATACAAGGTTCGGGTGTATATGAGATATAAACACTCTAATATTTACAACAGCATGATGTGGTGATTGTTCAATAATGATTTAATTCCATAACTTATAAGTTCAAAACATCATATGTTTTATTTGTTGACATGCATGATCATGATCATAATGAATTGTACACAATATGTGAAGATGAATACAATGAGTGAAATGAGAGGGAGAGAGAGAGAGAGCTCTCTCCTTCCTTTGAAAGAACACATGGTGTAACCCTAAACCTACACTTTTTTCCACCACGAAAAATCGCTGAAACTTCATGGAATATTATTAGTTGCTATACTTTTTTTCTGCATAGAATATTAGGCATATTAGTTGCTTCTCTTCTTTTCTTCTTCTTTTATATTTTCTTCTTTCTTTTTGCAATTTTCAAATTTTCCTGGGGATGATCCCCCGAAAAAATTGTCGGAGGAAGTATCGCTGCCGCTGGTTATTTCCATCCATGTCATTGTTTAATTATAGTATTTATCATTTCTATTTTTCTTATTCTATGCCTTCATGATCATATCAACTAAATTTAAACTGGTCAAGCCTCAGTATGCTTTTAATGATGGTCCTTTCTGTTCTTCTTATTTTGTATCAATTCATGTATTATACCTTATATTTGTTTTTAAATGCTTTATACATATTTTGATGTTTATATGTTTTTTAAATTGGAGAATAAAAAAAGACTGATTGAATCATAATGTACATAAACAGGGGGCTCCATTTGGCTTTTACTAAAAGAAAATTAGATTATTAAAAGATACCATATAATCTGCTAATTAAAATAACGCGAAAATATGTGTGATAAGTTCATTCTAAGTTGCGTAATATCAACATTTCGGCATTCTTCCGACCACTCCGAAGATTAAATCATGGTTTTGCAGACTATCAGCGACCTTGATGACGATGTTTATCCGGTGAGTATTAGGTCTTATATTTATTTCCATATCTAGCTAACATTTTTCTAGTTGGAGACTTCAGTACCAAGTAATTTCTAATGAACTCCACTGCAGCAGTCGCGGCTTTTCATTGATACGGCATGTACGGTGACATACGCAACGTAGACGGGGCAGATTCGGCGCAGTATGATGTCGGCGATTTCCATGGACAGCACTTGCCCGTCCGAAACTCCAGGGAGCTCCAACGCACAGCGTTGGAGCTCCAGGTACAAATATCCAAAGTCGACCTCGCCCATTTTATGGCTAATCGCATCGCTTAATTTCGGCAGGTAAGATAGAAATTTGTATTTACACTTCAAGAGAATTACTGTAAGTGTAACTATCTAGCAGGCTCTTTGATTTTACGATTTAAAGGCCAAGTCCACCTAGCCAGGATTGGCTTCGTGAATGTAAAAAAAAAAAAAATGGCTATACGCCTTCTACATCACGAAGCCAGGCGTTCTTACCCAGCAATCTAATTGCGCACGGGTTAGCAGGACTGGAAAATGCCCTGAAATAACACTTTTCTGATAACTCCCGCGACCGACAGCTCCTTCGCCACAGCGTTTCCTCCTAGGAAAACGTTTAGAATTAGAATGTCTTTTTGATCGTACGTATTTTTACCAAAAAATCCAAAAAAGATCATAAGAAATTTCCGAGAACTCACCAGTGTTTGTGTGTATCCATGCCTCCTCTTGTCATGCAGATATGCATGACAATGGCATGACAATGGATACACACAAACACTGGTGAGTTCTCGGAAATTTCTTATGATCTTTTTTTTTTAAGAACGCCTGGCTTCGTGATGTAGAAGGCGTATAGCCAATTTTTTTTTTTTTTTTACATTCACGAAGCCAATCCTGGCTAAGTCCACCCTAACAAAATCAGTTTTATGCTTGTTGGATTTTTCTCTATGTATTCAAATCAACTTTTTGTTAGGGTGGACTTGGCCTTTAACGATTGTTTCAATGAAAAAAATGGAATTTCGCCGTACTGTACCGTCGATTCAAATGTCATGACTCGATCGCACTGTGAGATCGAGTCAGCGACGGTATATGGTACATTACACACAGTGCGATCGAGTCATTTGAATCGACGGTACAGTACGGGGAAAAGATCGGCTCGGCGAGGAAATTCCATTTTTTTCATCGAAACAATCGTTAAATCGTAAAATCAAAGAGCCTGCTAGATAGTTACAGTAATTCTCTTGAAGTGTAAGTACAAATTTCTATCTTACCTGCCGAAATTAAGCGATGCGATTAGCCATAAAATGGGCGAGGTCGACTTTGGATATTTGTACCTGGAGCTCCAACACTGCGCGTTGGAGCTCCCTGGAGTTAGCCCGTCCGGTGCTAGCCTACAAGCATGACGAGTACAAGGCTACGTATGGTATGTGAATCTTATCTGAAAAGATATTCTGTGATCCAACAATCATCCATAAAATTCCCGAAAACATTATCTCACATTTTCATACATTATCTCACAATCACACACAAACTGTATCAGTGTATGATATAATTTGACATTGTTTTTGACATTGTTACAGGGTGTCCAAGACTATGCACGGTGCCAGTCTAAGGCATTTATGAAAGGCTTCATTGGTTTTGTAGCAGGTGAGTGAAGGCTACAGAATCATGAAATTTCCATTTTTTATTTTATCAATTCTGCCTTTAATTTAGTTGGTGATTTTACCAAGATCAACTATTATTCTATTTCTAATCACTTACTAGTAGTACTATAGTAAAGATGTTCAGATGGATGTATGTGTATGATTAAAGATCCTAAGGCTTAATGTAGATTGGCTAACTAGATTTGCGATTCCCTGTTGGTGCAGTGTTTTCAATCTCAAATCCTATTTGAGTGGACGCAGAGTTAGTTTCTAGTCCATTTTATTGTGGTCTTGGGGCTCCACCTTTGTGAACTCGGCTTCAAAATAATAGGTGAAGACGTTGGGGGTGTTGCAAGAAAGTTGCAATCATTCGCAAGTCTTGCAATAGACCACTTCTGTAATGTATACAAATTTATGCACACAAATTTATGCACATATTCACTCAGCACCTAGTGACGAGCTATTCCATTAACCTGCTTTTTATAAATGAGCCTCAATGCTTGGAATCCAGTTTGAATACATTATTTGTTACTATGTCAGGCAAGCCTCCTGCAAGCTTTCAGGTTATCAAGAACAACCTTTGTTTGAAAGGTATGTATAAAATTTGCATACATTACCGAAGTGGTCTATTGATTGTAAGTTCTATTTAAAATACATGTATCATATTTGCAATCGATTACAAATGGGGATTTGCAATTGATTGCAACTTTCTTGCAACACCCCAATTGAGGGTCAAGTTCAGAATGGTTTCATACAAGATGTGAATGGATGTATTGAACATTGAATGCACAATATAAGACATGTGTCATGATGTTTATTTTTTCTAAATGTACCATGTAACATGACATCATGACATGTTCTTGAAAATGGATGAACTGTGAATTGATTTTGAATGGAAGGTAAGACAAAAAAACAACAACCAAGCAATTGATCAGCATCTATTCTGGGAAAACTTGTGTTCATTCCAATAAGAATAACAAAATCTTAAGCCCACCGCACACTATGCGATCGGTCTGTGATCTGATTGCGGTAGAAAATGAAATAGCATTTGATATAAACATTTAAACACTTAAAATATTTTTGATCGAGGTTCTGCATAGTCATATAGATAGTAAAATTTAAAAAATACTGCCTATTGCAAGCTTTCTAGTCCTAGGAAAGCCCAAATTGGCTCTGAGTCGTAGTGACATTAGAGCAATTCTACGATGATCTACGAGTTGGGACTGATTTGGCCCTTATTCCGGGTCTAAGGCTAGACAACGAACCAAAATCCTATATTTATTCATATTATGTTCATAACATGAATTAGGTAAATTTTATATGTTTAAATGCCCATATTCAATACTATTACGATTTATTTCCAAAATCGGATTGCAGTCGATAATATAGTGTGCAGTTAAAATATTCCAAGGTACAAAAAACCCTAAAATCATAGTTGTCAACATATCTATAGAGTGTAATTCAAAGGAATTCCATTCCATTTTTCATCCACTTTTGATCCTTACTTCCAATTTGTTGTTTTTTGTTCCTGTATCATTTGATGTGTGTCTGTTTTATATTCATACAGGTGGAGCAGCAGGATTAACAGCAAGTATATATGCTCGCCAAAGATTTGCCGCTAGGTTCACCTCATCTCACACAGTTTCTGCAATTGCAGGTAAAAAAATGCTATTCCAGCACTTGTCATCTTTATTTCATATTACTATGGAATATGTATCAATAGCTACAAGCCAACAACTATTTACTGAGAATTTTTGATTCTCTTGAATTTCTAAGAAATTATAGTTTCAGTCAGTCATTACAATGAATATAACAGGCATGTTAAAATGAAAAATGTAACATGCCCCCATTCTATATTGGTTCCATTTTCTGTGTTGTACATGTATAATGTATATTCCATAATTGTCATTGTAATCTGTTCCTGATCTTGAAGGTGGAGCTATTGTCTGTGGCTACCTCGCAGCATCCATTGCATCCAGAGACTGCCAGAAGGCCTGGGTGAGAACAGCGCAAGCAGCCGGGTACAACGATGATGTCATAACCCCCCACAGAACACTCACAGAGCAACCCAGCGTGCAGGCAATCCAGAGCAACACCTCAAGTGCAATAGGAGTTCACGGAGGCCAAGATGAGATTGATGGAGCTGTTTCTAAGAAGACAAAGTATGGAGATACAATGGACTAGGTGTGTCCGACAGTTGGAGGACTGAAATTTAGCAATGAACTTGTCTGGTCTGTGACATCATCATGGAACTTGGATGGGCATACTGTCACTTTGGAAGCAATCATTTTGGGATGTGTTAGGCAGGGCTCAACACCAACAGGTGCCCCCAAAATTCATACTCCAAACCCCCAAAATTTTACCATTTTAACAGGGGCCATGCATGTATATAAAGAGAGAGAATGATAGACTTTGTGATAAAAACAGAGCAAAGTATAGAAAATTCTGTTATATTTGTTTTTGCAACGTATATTTATATTATATTAATATATTTCTTTGCTGTAATTCTGTCAAGATATTGCAGTTTGTCCACATGAATTAGGCATTGAAAACTGAGCACAGAAAGTTATTTTGGGAAAAGTGTTTCACTGAAAAATTAGCAATTACCGTAAATATTTGTAGTTAGGAGCCTTAAAAATTCAAATCACCAAAATGTAAAAACTAAATTATTTGACAAGCTGTATGGATGAATTTTGTATGAATACTTTGCACTGCCAGGGGATCATGTTCAATAAACTAAAGTATTATTTTTATCCTAATGAATATCATGTGTTATCATAATTTAGTGCTATCTAGGGAAAAAATGTTACTTGGGTTCATGTTGTTACTCATAAAAATTGACACAAGCTATTCAACGCAATTTGAAAGAAAGTGAAATGCAGTGATCCAGAGTTACGGGAGGGGGTGCTTTATATACTAGAAAATGATATTTTCATCATTGTTCCCCCAAAATGGTATGGATATTAATCTTAGTAGTTTGGCAAAAAATAAATGATATAAGAACACTGAATTCCTCTTGAAAGATGAAATTTCTAGGGAATTATGCCCTCATTATCCACATGTTTCTGTAATGTAGTGTAATGTACATTGGAAACTCACTAACGAGGACCTTGGTACCATGAAAATCACCTTGTTATATCGGGAATCTACATGTACTTATATCAGGGTAAAAAAACAAAAGAACATGAAGACCTGGGATCAGCAAATTACCTAGACATATGAGGAATATCGTTATATCAGAGCTTTTTATACCGAGTTTCCACTGCAGTGCCAATATTTAAGATAAACAGAAAAAAAATACTTTTTTACCTTTTAAATATGAACGAGGGACAGTTTATAACAGGGTATACATGTTACCGGTATATTGTTCTACAAGAAACAAAAGACAACAAATTTGTTTTTGTGTGCTTTTTTTATTTGTGATACAGAACTTTTGATAACATTTACATTTGTTCATGGGTGAAACATGTAAAACTAAACAATGTCAACACATGATTTAATCTCGGATATAAACACATAAGCATACTTTCAAAGTACTTCGAGCTCAGGCTAGAAATCATGGTAAAACACAGATCTTATAACAAATACATAGGCAGTGCCAAGGAAAGAAAGGGGTCACTAAAGGCTTGTTCACATTGCTACGGTTTACCGTGGGGAGTTTTGAAGCATACTTTAATGTACTGTACTTCACATTTGGGTATCTTATAATACACTGATAAATGATAAGCTACTTTTTTCATCCCCACTTGCCACTCATTAGTACACCAAAAAAAACTGCTGTGGCTTACCATGGCGTATGTGACATCCTTATTAGGACTAAAAGTTGAAACTCCTTTTTTCATTATATTTGTGATAAACGAATAAACCACATAACATAACTGTCCATTTAAGCAAAATACGATAGGAGAAATTGAGAACATGTATAAATACAGGAACATGATGGTGTAAGTGAACTTGGGAATATCAATAACACGTTATACAAATGTAAAATAATGGAATATTGAAGATTTGGGGTAATTTTTCAAGTTTTTGTTAATCACATATCAAAGATTGTAATATCCTATGGATTTGATTACCCTGGCTTAAGCCAGGTCCTGTAAGTTTAATCAGCTCAAAATGCAGTACACGGGATAGATCCTACCAAGTGCCCATCTGCATGTATGACACCTGGTCAATGCAAGACATGACTCAACGTGTGCTCGGCAGTGGGGATGCACAGCCAACAGCTGAGAATTTGTAGAAATATGTGTATATGTTAAAGTTTTGACCTTTCTTCGACTACATGTACATGTCCACAACACCTTTCAGTCCATACATTGTCTAAACGTTAAAACATGATGGGTTAATACTTTTCTTCATAATTTGGTAATCCTTTCATTGCAAAAGTAACAAAAATAAAACCATTCCACCCAAATTCATGTACACGTGTATGCATCCTTCTGCTGGGCATGTGACGAACTGGACCGAAGTATAAAAGTACACTGGACAAATCTCTGTCTTGTTTGAATGCCAAGTGAATGAACCACTACTATACCATGGTGCCCAAGACCAATGTAATTTTTGCAATAAGATCTACATTACGGTTTATAAACACCTTGGTTTTGCGCTGTACATTGATAAGCTACATACATGTAAAAGTGTCTATGCCCTCTTCAAATGCCCACATTGCTTCAATCAAGATGTACAGGTACAGAATGAAGAAACAAAATAATGATGACCATAAATACACCAGTACATGTACCTTCAATTATTCTACTCCTTGCGTTCATGATCTCCTGTTCATTTTCTAATAATCTCAGTATTTTTTGTTTGTTTTATTGTTTGTTGTGAAGATGGTAAATTTCTCCTGGGTGATCTGAGAGGACCGAAGAAATTTTGCAGGTTGAAAAGTATGCACTGACACATTCATTGGTCCATACTGAGTGAAACATAGACTCATGGCATTCCAGGGGATGGTTTGGGAGGACCAAAACAACTATAGAGGTTGAAAGTATGCATTGACAGATTTATTACCCTTGTCTGTACCCTTGCTATATATATTCTGAAATCCCCCAAGCTTGGTATTAGCATCAAGGGTGTTATTTACTGGCGAGAAATGCTGCACTGGGCCCTGTTTCATAAAACCTGTTATCAGTAACAAGTTGCAATAACTGTGAAAAGCTACCGAAATCCTTGCACCTGATTGGTGGAGACCAAATTTGTCATAGAAATGTAGCAGTTGTGTCTGATAACAAGTTTTATGAAATGGGGTCCTGGTCTACTTGCTGTAATATAAACTGCTTATGTATTCATTATCACTCCCGGCATTTGCTGTCCATATCAGAGATTCTTCCACTGGTTCTATAAAAACAAGTGGTGGTCGCCACTGAGCATCTATACATTGTGTAATCCTAAAACGATATCCAAAAATATATA
The DNA here is from genome assembly GCA_025617745.1 of Heliocidaris erythrogramma. NCBI lineage: Eukaryota > Metazoa > Echinodermata > Echinoidea > Camarodonta > Echinometridae > Heliocidaris > Heliocidaris erythrogramma. The sequence goes on from CM046869.1 coordinate 24,923,901, forward strand.
AATATTATATAGAAAAACATGCCTGTAACCTATGACCGACTGGCCTACTTCAAAACCTCCCACCTCCTCTATAAAAAAATAATAGTAAAACATAAACCTTAAATGCTTATTTTACATGTATGTCAGAGATGATCCGTAACAAGAGTTTGGCACATTTGTGGATTAATCAACAATCCCATATTAAACACAACTCTGGAAGGAACTGACTGGATCATGGTACAGACAATACATCGACATTCACAAGTGGCGGGACTCCCAGCATTCATGAAAAAAAAAAAATCTTTTTTGTTCCCCCCCCCCTGATATTTCCAGGATGGAGTTACAAAATTCCAGGATCATGATTTCAACCAAAAGGGTCATTTCACATACTACAAAGCCCTAATAGCCAATCATCTAGTGAATACGCTGTTTGGACCCAAGACAAATTATAAAAGACTTGCTACTTTTTTTTTTTAGGTCAATGAAATTCCCTGATTTTTCCTTGATTTCAGCAATTTCTCTTGAAATTCCCCGACTGGAAAAAAAAGGAAGTAATTTTTCAGGTTTTCCCTGGTTTCAAGGTTAGCTGGAAACCCTGAGCGGTCTAGTACTATTTTCAATGGATGAGTTTTCAGTCCTTGCACAAATATGAGCCTGCTTTACATAGTAATTATTTTACTTTTAGGACAGGAATTACATTTTTTTCATCAAATTGGCAACAATAATATTTCTCTTTTAGTGCTACATGTACATGGTTCAAATAAGATGTAATTTCTTTGAAAACAATATACATTGGTTAGCAATTTTGTAGTAAAGTTTCAAGGCTGAAAATAGGAATCATTCCTCAAGAATAGGACTGGTTGGCAGGTATGTGAAACCCGTTACCCGTGAAGTAACTGTATTGATACCTTTTCCAATCTTTTTTTAAAGTCAACGATGACTGGGATCAATGATTGAGAAGATTGATGGTTTAAAAAATCCTGAAATAACCACAAGATGTAAACCTAAGACCATGGTTTCCTTCACTCATCCATGCCTTTGCAACTAACTGTACCTGCAAGGCTAATTAATCATATAGATCAACAGAGTTGCAAGACGACGTTTTGAAATGAAGTAAAATATATGCTTTAAATACAAACACAACTGCATTCTCAACAGGTAATACCTTAAAGAGAACATGTTACACAGTACTACCCAACCATCTTATACCACAGTCACACCGTCAAACCGACTCCTCACCAACCGATTCTTGGCCATTGGTGGCAATGTAATTTTTTGCTCGGTTCGTTGTTGGTCCTGTTGGTGTGACTGTGGTATTACTCGTTCACCCATGACAGTGAACCTCCTAAAAAAAAAACTTGCTGTAGCGAAAACAAAAGGACAACTTAGGCATAGCGCTCCACACTCCAGGGCCCCGCCCCGTTTCATGAAACTTGTTGTCAATAACAAGTTACAATAACTGTTATAAGCTAATGAAATGCTTGAATCTGATTGGCTGAGAGCGAATTTGTCATAGAAATGAGGCAGTTGTTATTGATAAGTTTTATGAAATGGGGCTCTGTTTCTGATAACACACAGATAAGTAAGAAACACTTCTGGACCTTTGCTGGGTGCAGCTATTATTTTTCAAATCCTGCTGTTGCCATTCATTTACAAGTTTTTTTACCATGCAACAGCAGTTTGGGGGTGGTCTACTGCATCATCTGCGAACAAGGCTTTACTGTAGCCCCAATAGATCTTTAACTTGACATTCTGTGACAGCAGTGTCCATCTATCTTCTAATCACAAGAGCTACATATCTATATCCCTACACCATCCTTTTATCAATGATGCTGGTCAACAACTAGACCAATTCAACATTAGCAAATGCTTTGGTCATTACTCTGGCAAATTCCTTGAGGCAATCTCTTTGCTTCTGCAGATCTTTATACTAGTATGGAAGCCCTGTGTAACCATCGATCGCGTCTTTCAGCAACCATCTACGCCTTTCAGGATATTGCCCTCTGGTGCACAAGAGCAAGGCCCTTCATCGAGAGTCCATGTTATGCTTCCTCTCTCCAAGGAAGCCTGCACTTTCATCTGCAATCTCTCAATATTCCAACAGATGGTGCAACAACGTTACTGTCGTAAGAGAAGAAGGTACACACACAATTGCCTACACTCGTTCGCGGTTATGACTTTATGCATCAGTGGCATCGAAGAGCAGACCTCTTCAAAACACAGGCCTTTCTTCCTAATGGGAATAGAGCAATATATTAAGGTGAACTTCCTTCCCACTGAATCAAATACTGCACCTTGCCATCTATGCAGGTTCGTTTACCGAGCACCTTGTACCCTTCTCCACATGCAATGCGTCCTTCTGCACCAAAATATGACGATACGGACTGGATGATCCCGATTGGGGACGTGGATTCTGTCATACCATTCACTCGGGTCTTGCTGGGACTATGCTGAGTTTTCAATTTGATCTCAAAGTCTGTGTCTTTGACGTCGGGCGTCTGGCTGTCATTGCTTGTCTCGTTGTCAACGTCCTCAGTGCTGGGCCTGCGTTTCCGTTTCCGGCCCCGACGCTTCTTGCCCATCGATTGTTCTGAGAGGAGGCGGCCATACTGGTTCATGGGGCCATTGCTAGGTCCAGCACCATTTTGCGAGCTACCATCGCTGCTGCTGTTGTGCGAGGAGAGAGTCATTGAACAAGGTACGACGCTGTTGCCGAGGGGAACCATTTCCAGAGGGGGTATCATGTCAAGGACTGAACAGCCACCTGTCACAACAGTTTGTCCAGTACTGGATGCACACATTCCACCCCCATAGCCCCTGTAAGACTGGTTCAGGCTCATCAATGGTCTGCCCAATTTCTGTAGAATGGAAGAAAGTTGTACAATATATCTAGCTTTATCTATGACTAATGAAAAATAAACAGACGAGTCCTGGCTATTTTGTCATTTGCTTTCCCATATGTTACCATGAATAAAGAAAAATTAACAAAAATTAACATTTTAAGTGTCACTTTCCTTGTTATTTGGTCTAACCCAAATCTCTAGTATTGTTGACAACTTGATCAAATCATCAGGTATACTAAAAACTTTAATGAGGTTGGTCACATATGGGATAAAATACCTTGGACTTGCCCAAATGGAAACACTTCATTCAACTACTCAAACAAATCTAGTTCAATTAAATCTAGTTGAGCTGTATATACTGTATGCTAAAAAGAGAGAAAACAGGATTTCCAAACTGATCCAATTTTGAAACAAGATGAATGCGACTGCGTCTCCTATATGCCTCCGCCTAAATTCAGTTGATGGCTCAAACTGTTCTAGAAACTGTTCTAGAAACGAGGCTAAAAACCAGTAATTTCATGTAATTTCATGTAAATTGACCTCTGTGACCTCTGACCTTTGACCTACTTACCCCAAAATCTAATCAGTTCATCTTTCTATGGGGATGCATACTGGTACCAAGTTTGAAGTTCTCACCTCAGATAGTTCTTGAGATATCGCGGTAACGGTGCTAAAAACCAGTAATTCCATGTAATTTCATGTAAATTGACCTCTGAACTTTGACCTACCTACCCCAAAATCTAATCAGTTCCTCTTTCTATGGGGATACATACTGGTACCAAGTTTGAAGTTCTTACCTCAAATAGTTCTTCAGAAATCGCGGTAACGGTGCTAAAAACCAAGAATTTCATGTAAATTGACCTGTGACCTCTGACCTTTGACCTACTTACCCCAAAATCTAATCAGTTCATCTTTCTATGGGGATACATACTGGTACCAAGTTTGAAGTTCTCACCTCAAACAGTTCTTGAGATATCGCGGTAACGGTGCTAAAAACCAAGAATTCCATGTAATTTCATGTAAATTGACCTGTGACCTCTGACCTTTGACCTACTTACCCCAAAATCTAATCAGTTCATCTTCGTATGGGGATACATACTGGTACCAAGTTTGAAGTTCTCACCTCAGATAGTTCTTGAGATATCGCGGTAACGGTGCTAAAAACCAGGAATTCCATGTAATTTCATGTAAATTGACCTCTGTGACCTCTGAACTTTGACCTACCTACCCCAAAATCTAATCAGTTCCTCTTTCTATGGGGATACATACTGGTACCAAGTTTGAAGTTCTCACCTCAAACAGTTCTTGCGGTAACGGTGCTAAAAACCAAGAATTTCATGTAATTTCATGTAAATTGACCTCTGTGACCTCTGACCTTTGACCTCCTTACCCCAAAATCTAATCAGTTCATCTTCGTATAGGGAAACATACTAGTACCAAGTTTGAAGTTCTTACCTCAAACAGTTCTTGAGATATCGCGGTAACGGTGCTAAAAACCAAGAATTTCATGTAATTTCATGTAAATTGACCTCTGTGACCTCTGACCTTTGACCTACTTACCCCAAAATCTAATCAGTTCATCTTCGTATGAGGATACATACTAGTACCAAGTTTGAGGTTCCTACCTCAAATGATTCTTCAGATATCGCGGTAACGAGAAGTGGGACGGACGGACGGACGGACGGACGGACGGACGGACGCACGCACGCACGCACGCACGGACGGACAACCCGAAAACATAATGCCTCCGGCACCCACCTTCGGTGGGCGGAGGCATAAAAAATCCTACATCTTGAAATTGTCAAAAAATGAATACAAATCTTTTCAAATTAGCACCACAACATTTAAGAATAAAGTGACATATTTTAATGTATAAAACCCAATAACATTCAGCACTTAGAGTTTATTTCCTTACCCACATTTGCTTACAAAATCTAACAACCTACAGCAATTTTTTAAGTTACGTCCTCACTTACACTGCTTGTTGCCTGGAGCAGAAGTTTACGAGCTTTCTTGGATTTGGCCATGATCTCTTCGGGAGTGAGACCTTTCTGCTTCCTTCTCCTCCTCTCCAATGGAACAGGTGACAAACTACAGGCCAGAGATGCGGGGGGAGACAAGATATAAAGTTGAATGTCTACACTTTCTGGGATGTTAACCTTTTAGTGTTATATAATCAGTACTAGCAGAAGCAGCCCGTGGACATCCACGGGCGCTAGCTGTGTTTATGATTAATCACCGTACCGTATATTTGTTACAATAATCAAGTGAATAAATAAAAAAGTCGGGTAAAGTTATTTTTACCAAGAAGTATTTACAACATGTCCATTGGCGGACCGGGGGGGGGGGGGGGGGGGGGGGGGGGGGGGGGGTGCTTCTGGCCCCCATCCCCACACCCCCCCCCCCCCCCCCCCCCCCCCCCCCCCCCCCCGTTCAATGGCAGGAAAGTATGCATTTTGACCATAGACGATCCGCCCTTTTGTTGATTGTGCCCCCGCCCCCTTTTAGAATGAAACCTTTTTTTTTTCTTGTCAGAGAATTATGGAGGGACCCCCATAACCACCCCCTCCTGAGCGAACTTTCTAGGTCTGACGAAAAAAAAATTCTCGACACCCCCCCCCCCCCCCAGGTCTGCCTTTTCCAAAAGTTGACAAACCTGGACTTGTTTTTCCCGCCTTATACTAAATTCTGGATCCGCCCCTGATCATGTGAATATGTCTTATTTATCCAAAGCTTGCATGAGTTCTGAAGAAAATTCCTTTTAATGTTGATGACAATTGATGATATGGATATAATAATGTTCGAGTAGAATATCCATGCATAGACCTAGAGGGAGCGATTTGATCTGGCCATGTTTCTGTGGTTTATTAATACTCAGAGTAACATCCATAATTAGCGGTACGTCCCCTGAAAAGGATGCAATAATGAGAAAAAATGAATTTGTCATTTTATTTTCAGGGGGTTATGGCCCCCTTATATGGGTCTTGGGAGGACCGACGGATTGACTTTCCCCCTACTACCCCCCCCTCCAGCTCCCCCCCATTCCATTGTCATCCCATCACCGCCAGGGCGAGGGGAGGAGGGATTAATATCATTATACGTATTCATAATCATTGTGGAAATATTTTAGAAGGAATTTTCTTCTTATTATTTTCTGATAAAGTATCAAATTACGGTAGCGAACGTCGTGAAACATACACACTAAACTGTGTGTGTGACCATGAAGCTTCAAATGATGTAACTCTATACCTGTATGATGACCTGTACACGTACGTGCGAACGATCTAACACGTGTGTATAATACTGTACTGTACACTGAAGCCATGCGGATATATGGCCATGCTGTTCTTTGGCATAGCTCCCCTTCACAGGGAAAGGTATATGGGTTGGCTGGGCCTGAAGCTACAAACCCGCTTCATGGGTTGGTGGAATTATTAGGCCTACTCCCTGCGGAAATTCAATGTTTAAAAATGAATTTATGAAATATGGACGGGACGTCAGCCCTCAAGAAGTGCCTCCCACCACCCTAAGAACCCTTCCCCACCCGTGGGTACCAAAAGGCGGGGACCGAAAGGGCCAGGGGAGGAGCCTATTTGAACCAAAAAAAGAGCCCGAAATCCTTAGTGTATTATATTATAAGATATAACACTGATGAGGCTACTACCCTGGGTAAACAAGACATTATTATTATTATTATAGTCACTAAACCGCCCGGAACAGCCCTTCTTATTATTCACTGAACTGACCGTGGACTTTGCCCTGTGTAACACTACAGCAAATGTATTATGTAGGGCAAAGTCCACATTGCCTGACGAAGACTAGCAGTTAGCGGTCGAAACATCGCAACCCTCGTTTGCTCCTTCGTGTGACGACAGATCAACTTATACTCTTATTGTACTACCACGATGATCAACATCTTCCGCACTATTAGCAAATGTATTGTAGCGCTGAAACTTTGTGTGTGCTATCTTTACACATAAGTCATTTACAATCTGCGTTGAAGCGATGCGTTACTGCGGAAAGATTTTTGCGTACAGCAAAGGGTCTCTGCCGAAAGATGGTTTACTGAGACTGAGTTCAGTGAGTAAATGACTACAATACATGTAATCCTCTGTGACTAATTGTAAGTAACTTTTTGTGATTTGTGTCATTTGATGGTGTGAATTAAATCTTGAAATATATCTTTATTTTTTCTCTCTCTCTCTTTTTTAAATGGATTTTTCAGACCTGGTGGATGGAACCATTTGTAAGAGTTTTTTTTTTTTTTTTAAATAGTCCAGTGTGAACACTTTTCATTTCAAGACTAAAAGAGATATATTCTCGAAATACAATATAGCATGGCACATTATATTTATCTTCAAATAATTCATACATACATTAAAAGAGTATAATTCTATATATATACCTCTGGTATTCATGGTTGATTGGGAAACCTATGCTAAGCCCTACCAGAAAATCAGTACCCGTTTCACATTATTAAATGAATTTGATTAAAATAATACAGTCGAATTTGAGCTTCAAAAGCTGGCAGATACTGGTGCTATAGAAGCCTAAGACACAAGATGATAAATAAAACAGCTTGTTCTGATTCAATCATTGCAAGAGACATGGAAGGTCGAGCTACATACCTCTGTACTGGCTGGAAGGTCACGACCTTTGTACCTGTCATCTTCATGTCATTCATGACATCATCGGTGATCTGACCAATGGCAGGCAAGACGATGGTGGGCGAGACAGGAGGGGTGCGGACTCGTAACCCCCATAAGTTCTTTTTCTTCTTCACTTCCTTGCCGCACACAAACCTAAAAGAGGAGAAAGTCAAACTAAAAGTCAAATAATTTCCTTGTCACAAACAACCATGAATGAAGGCAATACCAAATCACTTCTTGGCTAAAACCAAACCTAAAAGAACCAAACTGAAAAGTCCATGGTCAAATCATTTCCTTGCCCAAAACAACCTGATTGAAGGCAAGGTTGACCATAAAGTCAAATCATTTGCTTGCCCTAAAATTAAAGAAAAAATAAACTGCATGAAAGAAGGCTTGAACAGTGAAAGTAAAAATGGAATTCTCATACGTATATCTTCCACATTGGGAATATTGTATGCCGACATTTTAGCTAACATTACTAAACAAATTGATAATATCAAATATTATAAATGCTTTTGGGAAATCGGAATACTACAAAACTAAAATATATATTAGTTCTGAACTGTGAATAAAACAAACAACACAACAACCCTGTAAATAAATCATGCAGTTCTTGACTTGAATGGCAAGAATACCCAACACCACATACACAGTATTTTTGGCTGCTTTTCTTGACCTGTGCCCTGTTTCACAAAACTTGTTATCAACAACAAATGCTCCATTTTCTATGACAAATTTGCTCTCAGCCAATCAGATTCAAGGATTCCAGTAGCTTATAACAGTTATTGTAACTTGTTATTGATAACAAGTTTTATGAAACAGGGTCTGAGTCTGTTTGTTCTCTCCACAGAATCTAAATCTGTGATGATAAAAATGGCTTCAATACCAAATTTCTATATTTCAAGTATCAGAAGATAATTCACAAGTAGAAACACCATAAGTCAAAATTTAAAAAAATTAAGACTAAAATAAAGCTTTTATGTGGGTGCTCTGACATATACTCCTGCGATATTTGCCCTGGGTTTAATTTCATCAAAGACATAGGGTCAGGTTTAGTGTTGTTAATTGGGAATGGGTTTTAGGTTAGGTTAAGGGTTCTTCATCCCTTATGCAGTGTCAGTCTGCAAAAGGGATTAAGTACCTGTGAGGGTTGGGTGCAGGGCAGGTAAAGTGCTTGGTCACAGGTTCGACTAATGAATTCGGATAATGACCCCGAGCAATTCTTGCCGTAGCATGTGTCGTACAACCTGTATGTGTTGTATTTTTTTACTTTGCCGTGAATGCCGAGCAGTTGCTTTTACGGAAATGAGCATTTGCATTCATACTTACCTCATCTTTGAGCTTTGCAGAGCAGTCAGCATCCTTTCTTGTTTTTCTGATCGAGTTGTTTCAGATAGCTGGAATAATGAAAAAAGAATAAATTTATTAGGGCTGAATACAGCTTTTTCCTTTTCAATTGGACAAAATAAATTCATACTTCTGACACTTTCGTACCAAACAAGTGCATACCAAATTGAACTGTACCAATACAACATAATGCAACTGTTTTGAGATTTGAATTAAAATATGCCGAGTAACAAATTTATTCTAATATCATACTTACATGGGGGACTTGATAGCTGCTCCACTTCTCTGTAAGATTGGGTAAAATCTCCTCTTCAAAATCATAGTATTTCTTCTTGTGTAGCAGAGTAAGATTGTACAGCACCAGTTGGGCAAGATCCACCCTGATCAAAACAAAATAACATACCAAGATTAAGCCATTGTCAATGAAAAAAAATTGTGGTTAGTCCTGGAAATAAATTATTTTACCATGCACAGTCCTACCTCATTTATCCAGCCATCAATATGGATCCCTTGATCAACCAGTGGTGACCTCGCAGCGTACATATGTGTAATGTAAATAAACTGTTCTTTCATTCATTTCTACCTGAATATATCACTCAAAATTCTCTCAAATCTCAAAAAACTGCTTACAATTCTTATAATTTTAATAAATCCAATACCTCGCAATACAAAAATTATTCTCATGTACTGACATAATCAACCTTTCCCAATAACTCCTAGACAGTTTCTTTCAAATTGCCATCACATTACCACACCTCAACTTCAGCTAGCTTAGCGATATGCTGTGGTGTGTAAAGACGCGGAAAAGATGCGTATGACAAAATTATTCACAATCAAATTTTTATTCTATAGAGGCAGAACCAAAACATTAGGATTTAGAATTATTATTTGCATCTTTGAACACTTTTAAGCAAAATAATATGAAAACTATTATTCAGATTTGTCTGATTCTAATTTTTATAAGCACAGACAAAAACTAGCAAATTTTCCTCTCTGCGTCTTTCCCGCGTCTTTATGTGTCACTGCATTTCGCTAAGCTCCCTAACTTTCAAACTCTGATGTAAAGAAAATTTTTCACTTTTTTTGGTGGTCTAGTGGTCTAGTGGATTAGTCACCACACTGCAGATCACAAGGTATAGGGTTCAAATCCCACTACGGCACTAACGTCCTTTGGCAAGACACTTATCTACATTTGCCACTCTCCACCCATGAGCGTCACTGCGGGACGGATATGAGAGCTATATAAGTGGCCATTATTATTATTATTATATTGGATGACATCTTACCACTTTAGAGGAAGCCTCTTGAGGTACTCTGGACCTTGATTGCACACGGAACATACAAAAATATAAAACCTATAACAAACAGACAAAAATGAAATAAAGCAAAATAGTTAATATGCAATACAAAATTTGCTTCATAAAATTCATGGATAACTTGCATGACATCCACTTGAATAAACTCAAGTACCAAGGATACAGCTAAGGTCTAGCCTGGGCCCTGTTGCAGAACTGTTATAAGCTACTGAAATCCTTGCATCTGATTGGCTGATAGCAAACTTGTTGGTAAAAATCAATGACAAGACACTTGATGAAACGCCACCCGGGAAGTCAATGGGTATAAACTGGCCATCCCCAACAAAATGGTGATAGGTTCACAGCTCACCCTTAAAATACAAAATATGCCTCAAACAAGATGAATGCGACTGCGTCTCCTATATGCCTCCGCCTAAATTCAGTTGATGGCTCAAGCTTTTCTAGAAATATTTGATAACGAGGCTAAAAACCAGTAATTTCATGTAATTTTATGTAAATTGACCTCTGACCTTTGACCTACTTACCCCAAAATCTAATCAGTTCATCTTTCTATGGGTATGCATACTGGTACCAAGTTTGAAGTTCTCACCTCAGATAGTTCTTGAGATATCGCGGTAACGGTGCTACACCACTAATTCCATGTAATTTCATGTAAATTGACCTCTGTGACCTTTGAACTTTGACCTACCTACCCCAAAATCTAATCAGTTCCTCTTTCTATGGGGATACATACTGGTACCAAGTTTGAAGTTCTTACCTCAAATAGTTCTTCAGAAATCGTGGTAACGGTGCTAAAAACCAAGAATTTCATGTAATTTCATGTAAATTGACCTCTGTGACCTCTGACCTTTGACCTCCTTACCCCAAAATCTAATCAGTTCATCTTTCTATGGGGATACATACTGGTACCAAGTTTGAAGTTCTTACCTCAAACAGTTCTTCAGAAATCGTGGTAACGGTGCTAAAAACCAAGAATTTCATGTAAATTGACCTCTGTGACCTCTGACCTTTGACCTCCTTACCCCAAAATCTAATCAGTTCATCTTTCTATGGGGATACATACTGGTACCAAGTTTGAAGTTCTCACCTCAGATAGTTCTTGAGATATCGCGGTAACGGTGCTAAAAACCAGTAATTCCATGTAATTTCATGTATATTGACCTCTGTGACCTCTGAAATTTGACCTACCTACCCCAAAATCTAATCAGTTCCTCTTTCTATGGGGATACATACTGGTACCAAGTTTGAAGTTCTCACCTCAAACAGTTCTTGAGATATCGCGGTAACGGTGCTAAAAACCAAGAATTTCATGTAATTTCATGTAAATTGACCTCTGTGACCTCTGACCTCCTTACCCCAAAATCTAATCAGTTCATCTTCGTATGGGGATACATACTAGTACCAAGTTTGAGGTTCCTACCTCAAATGATTCTTCAGATATCGCGGTAACGAGAAGTGGGACGGACGGACGCACGGACGGACAACCCGAAAACATAATGCCTCCGGCACCCACCTTCGGTGGGCGGAGGCATAAAAAAAATAACATCAAAACAGTAAGCATTTCGGCCTAGTACTATTAATGAACACGGTCTCTCTTTATAACAAATTACTAGAACAGGTTTGACAGAACCAACCAAAATCATTGCCTCAAAAACATACTTATTTCTTCAGCAGGTGTGTAAATAATTACTTTTATTGGAGGAGCCTGGGCCTTTGAATGTTGTTAACAGAAATATGGTGCCATACAAATGATATGAATCATCATCATCATCATCATCATCATTATCACCATCATCACCATCATCATCACCATCACCATCATCATCATCACCATCATCATCACCATCATCATCATCATCACCATCACCATCACCATCATCACCACCATCATCGTCATCATCATCACCACCACCATCATCATCATCATCATCATCATCATCACCAACAAGTGAAATTCCAGGGGAGCATTTCATGAAAGAAAGTTGTCGGATATTTTATCCGACAACTGTTATAAGCTTCTGAAATCCTTGCATCTGATTGGCTGAGAGCAAATTTGTCGGATGAAATATCTGACAAGTCCTTTCATGAAACACTCCCCAGAAGACTCCAGACATCTTACCTATCTCCATACATCATCGGAATCTCTATACACTGGACACAGGCTGATTAAAAGAAATAAAAGACAACAAAATTGCATTGGCTTTGCTATTATTACAAGGAACTTGGTTATCAAAAATCTAATTGAATTTTATCGCGTGATTGCCTAATTAGGTAAAATTTCACGTTAATATTACTACTGTTTACTAAAATAATAATAGTGTAATAAGCATATCAATATCTAATGGGCCTGAAATAATACATTCCTCTCTCTGCTATTAAACAAAAATTCATGTAATTAATATTTTGTTTAAAATTTGCTTACCTTCATGGAACCATTGTCTGCAACGACAGCATTGAAGCATCTTCAAATACCAGCTGGGAAGAGAATTCAAAATAAAATCATTTCAAAATCTAAAGAATATACCAAATTCCAAAGATTTGAAAAGAAATTTAATATATGAAACCAGAGGCATCCTCTCATATAAGACAGGGGCACTATACTGCTTGATTGCCATGCATATATTTGAAGTGGCAAAGAAAATGAAATTCCCATCATTAAAGGGAAGAATCAACCTGACATTAAAAGATGATTTCAATGAGAGCAGAAAAAACACACTTCCTACCTTTTAAACTTCATCACTTGCATATCCTTTATGAGATTTTCCTTTAACTTTTCACTGATTTCTCTCATTTTTGTACTTTTATCCAAACAAACTCGATGCCAGGTTTAACCTGCGCTTTAGTCGCTGATGGTTTCTCAACAGTATTTTTGCAATCACTGCATTGCGAGGGAAAGACCAAGTTATTTTGTCCACAAAAATTTCAATTAAGATGAATTTTTTATGTCAATTTATGTTCACAATTCTGTAATACAATTCCATTATACCAGTGGAACTGGCTATAAAGAGCTCCGATATAAGGAGATTCCTGATATACTGTAAATGCAGAAATATTAGCGGATTTCGCGCTATTTTCGGCGGGCGCAAATTCTAGAACTTGCAAAAATATTAGCCTGATTTCCTATGCGGGTTGAATTGCATGCTTCAGCACATTAATATGTGTGTGTGTGTGTGTGTGTGTGTCCAACACATTTTTGAGCGTGTGTGTGTAGTTGCGCATGCCGTATGCATTTGAATGGACTGCGTGTGTGTAAATTAATAAATGGAGTGTGTGTACATACGAGCGTGTAATTGCGCAGCGCGATTTTAAGAACCCGCGAATATGTTTTGAGGTCGCTCAGCGCGAAAATTTAATCACGCGAAAATAACAGCGTTTACAGTAACAGTAATTTTCATGGTCCCCAGGTCCTTGTTATAGTGAGTTTCCACTGGGACCGTATGGGAGACACCCTGGACTTGCTAAACTCATCTATAAATGTTACAAGGTTGACCAAAAAAAAAATCATAATCTTTGAAAATCAAGCTTCTTACTCTCCTGGGCCTCCACAATAGCAGTAGCATTGCTCTGTGTTAGTCTTGTGACCAGCATCCCAGTGAATATTCTCAATCTATTAATAAAATAAGGAAAATGCATCAGAAAAGGAACTCAATACGACCTGCAATTTGAGGGCAAAGAGAAATAAAGTGAAACCTAAAATTTAAGTTATAAATACACAGGAGAAACCACAAACACTGATTAAATCCAAGTTAGGTAACACTACATAGAAGCTACAGAACACATATCAGATTTTTCACCATTGTTGTCATAGATTCATAATATTAACATGGTAATAAATATTTACTAAATATCTGAATGTATACATCAAAATGTTTCCTACGTACGAATCCTATTTCTCAAAATGACAACAAAATTGATAGATTATCACATAAAACAGTTCAATGAAAATACTTACTTTGTATGGAAGCATTTTCTTGACTTCTTGAAATAATCTGGCTGTGAAGGCATAGAAAACATAAATTATGAATATATCATAAAAAACATGCTTTACATAAACATTCAAAATAAATCACAATGTAACATACTGGAGCTTTCTGGGGAGCGTTTTATTAAGTGTTTTGTCAGTGATTTTACCGACAAATTTGCTCTCAGCCAATCAGATGCAAGGATTTCAGTAACTTATAACAGTTGTTGTTTAAAATCTCTGACAAAACACTTGATGAAACGCTCCCCAGATCTAAGGCTTCTTTCATTTAGCTACAAGTATGTTGTCAACTTTGTTCCAGGGAGCGTTTCATCGAGCGTTTCATCAAGCGTTTTGTCAGTGATTTTTACAGACTAATTTGCTCTCAGCCAATCAGATACAAGGATTTCAGTAGCTTATAACACTTGTCGGTAAAAATCACTGACAAAACGCTGGATGAAACGCTCCCCAGATTAGAAGAAAGCAACCACAATGTTTATTATTCCTTTAAATCCCCCTTTTATTCATTGTTTCTTTTTTTTAACACCTGACAATCTTATCCCCTGAATACGCCATTGTATACACCTTTCTGTGCTTTAACCATGGCTCAATACTATTACAGGGATCCGATGTACCGAGTTTTACCTCATATTCCCGATTTAGAAATTTAAACAAGGGGCATTCAAATATACTTCAATCTGTACCCCCTCTGTGGAAAGTTAGTATGGAGCCCGCAGGACTATTGCAGTAAAATTACAGGGTCTTACACTATGCTTATCTTGTAAGGATTCCTAAGTTTGAATATAGTCAATAGAGTGTCAATGTGGAAAGGGTTTGTAAGCCCGACTGAACCATGCGCACACACACACAAAAAAAAAAAAGCAATTTATGGTTTCTTCGAGTTAGAGAATAGCGCAAAAGCTGCAGATGCTAATGCTGTAAAGCTATTAAAAGAGATGAGAAAAAAAAGGAAAAAAAAAAAGAGAGATTTCTTACCAGCTGGTCCTTTCTTCAAAGCACCACCAACCTACAATATACAAAGACAAAGATGCAAGAATGAATGTTGAATATAAGAAAAATGACATATGCACGCTAAAAAAATAGTGATGGAGAGTGATGGAGAATGCTTACTACTAGGTTTTGCTAGCAAGAAGTTTCTCTAAGTGTTATAATAATAGTAACATTGGAATATGAAACTAGAAAATCCTTTTAGCATTTATGAATTTTTAAATATAAATGACCCCTCTAAAGGCTGATCTCTAATTCAATAACAGATTTTATAAAACGGGTTCAAGAATGTAGCCATCCTAACTGGTCAAATAACACTATGTAACCGTGCAAAAAAAAGTGATAACACACAGCAAAAAGGCTCTAAACCACGGCTGAGCTGCGCGTACGTGTACCTCTGGTGCGTGCAAACTTAAAACGCATTTTAGCGCAGGGATTACATGCGCGCGCTGAAACGCGCATGACCTATGTTGGCTGCGCTTCTGTGATGTCATCGAGGAAAGCAAATGGCAGCCTCCATGTCTGTGCGACTCTTGGCGTTTCTATGGGGTTCGAAACCATTTTTACAGACTTCATAATCATATTGCCGACCCGTTTTATAAAACTATTAATACATGGTTGTGAGTTCATGCATTAGTGCGATCTGGCAACATGCAGGTTTTTATCGTGGTGTCAAACACACTTGGCTTGCGCCTCGTGTGTACAGTACACCACGATAAAAACCTTTGTGTTGCCAGATCGCACCAACGCACTCCCAACCATGTATTAATAGTATACTGTTCAGTCTTGAAAGAAATGGTTAAGAACAGATGACTTTTATTAAAGGTACAATGAGAATGTCTCAGTATGTAGATCCACATTTCAGACCACAAGCATAGTCTCTAGGGTAAATTCAATGTGTAATTGTCTCACTGCAAAAATATTACCTTGACCGAGTTGACAAAAACACATGGTCTGCAGTGCCACGGCTCGTCTTCATTCTGCAGAATAGAGCCCTCTATAGCTGGACTATGACATTGTTGATGATAGCCTAGAGCAAACAAAAAAGAGAGGGAAATATCAATATAATCATAAGAAAATCTCTCACACGTTCCTCCATGTAATATATTTTGCAATTGAAGTGAAAATTATAGGTGACCAAACAAATGTGTATAAGGCTAGATGACATAATTTACCCCTAAACTATACAAGAATTTCAAAAAGTTCAGGAAGTAAGAGCACAAGGGGGAAAGGATTTCATACCAAGGCCTACACATCAAACAATTCAAAGTGCTCCTACAATAGGACTTCTGAAACATAAGCATAATCTCAAATTTCTGTTGACGGAAGTTTCAAGATTGTATCGGTTGTATGATAGACAATTCAAAATATGACAAGAAACAGCTGAAATGTTCGGGCTGAACATTTGTGTGTAGTCCCATATACACATTTCTGTGTGCAGTGCATGTGACTCTCAGCAGGATTGAGTCGATTTCTTATCCTTTTGGTGACTCCAAAACCTCACAGCCTACACCAATTCTTATGTTCTTTATAATTAACCTCTCCCAATTGATTTGAGACAGTTTTTTTCACGATTCAATCTCATGACCAGAACTCAACTGTAATCTTTAACCTTAATTCTAACCCTAAACCTAACCTGAAACCCATTTGCAACCCTAACCCTATATCTTCGACAAAACAAAGTCCGGAGCAATTGTTGCCAGAAAGAGCATATGTTGGAGCTCCATATAACCATCATTCTTCCCTCAAGATCTTACCTCGACCACACCTGTCACAGATGACGATCTCGTTGGGGAAATCTGATGCCCCATCACTGCATACAAAGCATGTAATATCCTGGTCTTCGTTCTGGGTGTGGGCCTTCTGTAGGTCTTTGTAGAGCACCCAGAACTCGGATTCATCCTCGAAGGAGACCATACAGCGCTCATGTTCTTTGTCAACCTGTATGGGGCGGAATCAATGGATACGTACATATACATGTATGATAGAACAATCAGATTAATAGAGCACCATGCATTACTATTCTAGGTAAATTTTAGTGTAATAGCCTTCCACCACAAAGATGCTTCCAAAATATCGTCAATCAATAATTTAACAGATTATACTACCAAAGCTACAGGAATACTTTAATTGGACGTACACTACTTTAGATGGCACACTTCAAACAAATCATTGATTTTTTTTGTTTTTGGATGACCGCAGACAGGGTAGGCCTATAACTCAAACTATTGTCAGGAAATCAAAATCTGCTATATCTCTTCCCACTTCTTCTGTATCACCAAAAGTCATATCAATATTTATCTATCAAAGCATGAACAAAGGTGTTCTGACATATATACTCTGATAACAGTTGCCATGGGCTATATTTTACCAAAGATATAGAGTTGAAGTTAGGGTTGCAATTGGGTTTTAGGTCAGGTTTAGGGTTAAGGTTAGGGTTAGATGTAGTTTTTGGTCCAGGGTTGAATTCTTCAATTCAGTTTATCGCATATTAACCACAGAGCAATTATCGCCAGAGCATGGGTCATACAACCCTTTCAACATTTAGAAAACCATGTTATACCTTGGTAACAGTCCCTAAATAAAAGAGACCATCGCTCCAACGGGCAAGCACATCCAGACCTTCTGAGTACTCCCCATCCTTGAAGGTCTCTCCACTGGCACTGGTATTGGGACTAGGTTCCTGGTCCTCACTTATGTCACTCTTAGTTGGACTCTGTTTCTTTGTCGCACTCTCATCCCCCCTCCATGTGCCTTCCTTTTTCAACCTTTTCGGGGAAGCTCCTATCCGTGTCACTTTGGCAGGGAGGAGAGCACTGTTAAGTTTTGCAGCAGCAACAGCATCCCTGATTGGTCTCTTGGGCGATGTTTGGGCCTTAAGCCTCTCTGTCGGCTCTTCTGACTGGTTGGAAGTACTTTTTTGAGGCTTGCTGGGAGAGAGTTGATAAGAGCAGCTTGCAAGATCAGAACTGAGTTGAGTTGATGATGCCATAACCTGCAAAACATAAAGAAATGAAGCAATAAAAAAGCACAATTCATAATCTCATCTTTTTCTCATTGTTTACAAAAAGAAAGAAAAAAATACAAAGACCTCAACATTTTAAAAGAAAAGAAAAAAATCGATTTCAACTGAATAAAGTCAAACAACTTCACTTCAAAGCTCAAGCACAAGCTTTACTTCATCCTAAAAACCTGCAATTTAAGGTCAAAGTTAAATCTAGTTCTGGGGCATTATTAGTTTCAGACTTGAACACTTTGAACACCTTTTCTGAATAAAACAAAGTATAGATCATGGGGTTAAAATTTGCTTTCATACACCCTATGCGTACGCGTTTGTGCGTTTGTACGTTGTATGCCGTTTATTTAATGTACGTCGCTAGTAATGTGTTACTTCAACAATCTTGACGAGACTGCAGTCCACCCGTCAATCAAAGCTCTGCTGGCCACATCATACTCCAATACAGTGAGCAGAGTATTCTGGCAAGGAAAGATGAGCCAAACAATCGCTTTGGGAAAGGGGGTGTGACAAGGAAGCATACTATCTCCCTCCCTGTATACTCTCTTCATCAATGACCTAATTAAGATCCTCAGGATGAGAGGCCTGGGATGCTGCTTCCATAGCAGGCACTAAGGTGTAATCGCCCTTGCAGATGATGTGGCCCTACTGGCCCCTTCTGCAGATGAGCTACAAGAGATGCCGACAATTCCCAACAACTATGCCAAGAGATGGAAGTACACCATTAACCCATCCAAAAGTGATGTGGTTGTCGTCGATGAGAAGCAAAGCCCTCCAGATCATAGAAAACAGACATCATGGCTCCTGGCTGACGCTCAACCAATTACCAAGGTCACTCAGCACCCCATATCGGCATCACTAAAATGTACACCCGACATCATAGCAAGGGGGCTACAGACCTTTGATGCCCTACATGGGGTAGGAGCATATACTTAGGGCCTTTCCCCTCACCTCTGTGCAAAGCTGTGGTCAGTAATTCTGTTATCAAGAATGCTGTAAGGAATACCCATCCTCAGCTTGAACATCCATGAAACATCACCATAACCCAGAATACCCTGTTCAAGAAAATCTTAGGATTCCCCAAAGTGCTGCACAGCAAATGAATCTGTGTTCCTCCTCACTGGCCTCATCCCCCTTCAGTCTCAGATGGAGCAGAGTAGCCTTCTTCTTCTGGAACAACTCATCATCCTTCCACAAGACAGCTTTGAAAAGTGGTCGCTCCTCCATGCCACTATCTCATCCACCCCTCTGACCAAGGCATGGGCAAGCTCCTCCATATATATGATTTGCCAACATCCTGTTCCGTACCACAGATGGAAGTCCACGGTGAGGAGAGCCATACACCAGAGAGAGTTACGTGAGGTATCAGATGCTATAGCTTCTAAGTCTACCCTCTCCTTGTGGAAGGACATACATATACAGACCAACTCTGCTCACCAGCACAGCTCTTCCCCATAGGACTAGCCCCACACCTACGAAAAGCACAGATTGTGAAATCGCAGTTACTCACACAAACCTACCCACTCAAGAAACGCCTCTCCAAAACTGGCAAAACTCATATGACCACATGTCCTCTCTGCAAGGCAAGAGGAGGAAGATGTGTCTCACAGTCACTTCCTCTCATCCTGCTATTACCTGGATCCACAATCATGACAATGTTCCACCTTCATCAGGAATGCTAACCAGAAACTCCCTGTAACAGAAATTCCTTGTAGTCTAGAAAGAGAGAACCCACTGGCCTTTACAAAGCTCATTCCTACCAAACCCAGACCTAACCCATGCTGCATTAAAGTCCCTAACAGCCCTTACCCTCCATTCCTGCAGATTCACACGCAACTTACATCAGTTCCCCAGGACTAATCCCCCTCTCACAAGACAAACCCGGGACGAAAACTTAACTCACCACACTGCAGCGAACTGCTGCTGATCTCCAACCCTAACGGAGGAAGAAGAAGAAGACTGCTAGTGCTAGTGTTATTTATGCCATACGACATACCTAGGGATAATAATACCTGGCATTTATAAAGCGCCTTACCCAAACTGGCTCAAAGCGCTAGATATATATTATTATCCCAGTCGTTGGATTCTGGCACGCCCTCACACAATGTATGCACATTTTCCACTCCCTGGGGAGCGTTCCAGCCAGTCGCCCGTTTCCAAGCGCACACATGCTAAGCAAAGGGCATTAACTTTCGCCATCCTATCGGGTACCCATTTAACACCTGGGTGGAGAGTGGCAAATGTAGATTAACGTCTTGCCAAAGGACGCTAGTGCTGCGGTGGGATTCGAACCCCGGACCTCGTGGTTCATAGTCCGGGGACTTATCCACTGATCCACAACACCTCCATACCTAGGGAAGATACTGAACGCAGGCACTACACCTCTATATTCAGTTTCAAGTTCTTTTTCCTCTTCAAGATGGCTGGATCGTTTCATGGTGCAGGCGATTCATAATCATACTTAATGGGCTCATTTTTCCAGCACCTATCCAAAGCTACTTCAAAACTGTGCACACTTGGGGTAGTAAGGGTGTCGTGAAGATTATTCCATGGTTTACGTATTCGTACATAGAAAGAATTTTTGTATCTCTGAGTTTTGGTCCTAGGAATAAACAATTTTTTACCATGTCCTCTTTTCTGATCTCTGGATCGTAATTCAAGATTTGGTGTTACATCAGAATCGTATTTATTAAAAATCTTGTACGTTTCAATCATATCGCCTTGAGCCCTCCTGTAAGCTAAGGTAGGGATATATATTCAACTGCATAAGGCAGTCCCTTTAACTCTGGGACTAATCTAGTTGCTCTTCTTTGGACATTTTCCAAAGCATGTATATGTTTCTTAAGCCAGGTGGGGGCTCCACACAGCATGAAAGTACTCTATTTGGGGGCGAAGAAGTGATTTGTACAAGAGTGAAAAATTATCCTTATCTAAATAAACAAAGGTCATGAAGGTTTGTCTGATTAAATTCATTAGTCTGTTTGCCTTATTCAATTGATCTTATAATGTTAACGTTAGACATACAGCATGACAGAACATGCAAGTGTGTGCATACACAGAATGAGCGGAGGCTTATTCCATGATATAGCCAACATTAGTAACAACATGATCAAGATACTGGCCTTCTCGTGAAATAAGCCACTGGTCAACGAGTGTGTACACACACACTGCCGTGTAAAGTCAATGGAGGATGTGCATATGTGCACCCTCATCCATGTCATCATCAGCTCATCATGCATGTCTAGCCCCGGGACGCTGCCACGAAGTGGCAGCGTCCTGAGTGAAACCAGTACGATTCGGTGGGTCTCACAATTTACCAATGTTCAAATGACCATTGAAAATATGGCCATATAAGTTATTTTTTGAAATTAAAGTATCATATATACGATGCCGCTTACCTAAACAGACCTTCCGCAAATCAGCTTTTCCTAAAAAATGTGTAGAATCGATGAATGTCACTTTTTACTCTCAATTTTCGAAACCAGTCCCATTCGCCATGTTGTTGAAGCAGAAGCGAAAGTAGGCACTTGCGCATGCGCCTATGAATATTTATTACAACGACGGCTTAGTTTTCGTCACAGGAATAATGAATATTCATAAATCCACTGTGATCCGGCGATCTCTATTCGCTCGAGCTCCTGCCTGCCACTCGTCTTAATGAATATTCATAATGCTCCCTTCTTGTCTGACGCATGCGCATTGCAAGCAAAACACCGACCTACGGAAGTTTTTAGTACAGGCTTTTGGAGATAAATAGGCCTTTTTTGTATCATCCTCATTGAAAAGAAAGAGGACAGTCAATCGTAAAGTATTGTAAGTACCTAAAGTAGCCTAAAATCAAATAATTTCATGTTTCATGGCTATCATTTTGACAAACGACCTTGTAATTAAGAGACATCCAAGCAATCAAAGGACTGCTGATCGCAGCCCGAACACTATGTGTTCGGGCTGCCGCAGTAACATGCATGACTTGACTTGTCATGCTCATCATGCTCATCGGCAATCATGGCAATATATGTAATAAACTGCATGTACAAAGTGAATGTGGGGTGGCTTATTTCACAAGAATGCCAAGATACTTTCAGCCATTAGCAAATCTATAAGCGACATCTTCCAAATCAATTGATTAATAATTGAATGAATAGTCTAATTCAATATTCAACACTCAAGCATGTTTTCAACAACATGGATTTACACACGTGGGGCTACCCCTGTCATTCATTTGAAGTATTGGTCAGCTGGTTAACTCACAAACTTTTGAACACCGTGTGTCCTCACTTCCAGTAATTGAGATGTCTGTAATGTTTTAGACCACCGTGGAGGCAAATGCAGCAATTATTGGTCATTTGGCAGCTAACATGTTGACATTCAGTTATCACAAACGCGTACTCGGTTCCACGCGATTTCCACACTACACACATGCGAATGTATTATGTTTGTTATGTGCGAAACGTACTGCACTAGCACTGCGCGAGCGCTGCGTAAAATACCTGCACACGTTTCCCGCGAAAACCAATGATGAATGATATGCACTACTTCCGGTATACCTTTTTTTTCTGGGTTTGGAGAGCCCAGCCTAAATTTTCTTTCTAAATTTCGTCCAGATTAGTCAGTGTTGTGGAAAACTAATGTCCCGGATTGTGTTTTTGTTGAATTGCACTATTATCAGTTACATGAAACTATAAAGGTATAAAAGGCAATATGGTGGAACAAAGTTATCATACCGTACGTGTACTTTTATTACCCAACTTGGTTTGAAAGGGGTATAGTTGAGCTATCACAGTTATATGCACATGGTCTAGGGTATTTTTCCTTATTGAATGAGGTTTAATTTAGAGTGGTTTGACACCTCCCAACAGAAAAAAAGTATCGCATCATGCGTACAGATTTTTAGGATGTTTTATGAGTCCAACAATAATTATAAGGCGGAAAACAAATGGAAGGATGTATTGGCGAGAGGGAAAGAAGGAAATATATGACGTAGATTAGACCATTAATAATTTTATGTGTATATAGGCTACAGAGACTCGTGTAAGAACATACTACTTTAACTCAGTTGTTTCATAACGCAATTGATAAATAGTTTGAGTCACAAAACTGTTCGTTTTGCAATTAATGAACTCCCTGAAACTTTGGAACATATTTATGTTTGTTAACTTGTGTTAAAATAAAACCACTTTCACATAAATTAAAAAAAATAATAAAACCACTTTGGCGCGATTTGATATTACTGAAGAAACTGGTGTCGCCTAAGATATGGAATTTTCATTGTTTCAGTGCATGTTTGGATTTGTTATCAATGAGAAATTGAGGATACAACATATAAAGCGTGTATTAAACTTTTATTCGTGGGCCTAATTTAGGCCTTATTTATGTATGTAAATTACAAGAACGTCAACCGGAACTTTACAGGCATTTTTTTGCATTTGTAAAGATGAAACAAAGTATTCAAAGGAAAATCGCCGAAAACAAATATAAACTGTGGAGTCATCTGTACTGGACCATAAAGATGACTCTTCTGTACTAGGCAGCTCCTAACTTTATCCCCTCTTAAAGAGAGAATTTAAATCTATTTGGTTTATTAATTTACTACACCCCACAAGATAATGCACTTCGACGTCTTCTTCTTCTTCTTCTTCTTTTAATCTTCAAAGGGCTATGCAGCCTTTCACGAAGATGAACTAAAGATTGCAAGCGGTGCGAGGAATAATAACGTGGTTTCTTCAGGTTTATTGAGATGAAATTCAAAGATGCTTCAGGAGTATAGGCCTTGGAAGCACTGTGGATTGTCAGCATGTATGCCGGCAGGCTATTCCATTCAGAGATACAGCGTTGTGAAAATGAGAATTTGTCTATTACATCGCCTCTTGCGGGTACATCTGGAGGGTCTTTATCATGGTTCTTCAGGGTTTGAGATTTGTTGAAGGACAAATATGTAAACATATTGTCTTGTTGTTGTTTTGTCTTTGTTTCATATGTTCATTGGTTTTATTCAATAAAAAGTAAAAAAAAAAATAGGATGAAAGTTCAGGCATACTATGAGAAAATGCAATGGAAAATATTTTGCAATATGTGAAACATAATTATAGGCTAGTTAATTTGAAGTGGTTTGAATAGGCCTACTGGGCTTATATTGGAGAAAAATCTTTTACTGTAGTCAAAATGACGTTTATTTTGTAAGTTTAACCCACATCTTCACACTATTTATCTTTCTTTCTCTGTATCTCTCTCTCTCTCTGTCTGTCTCTGTCTGTGCCTCTCTCTCTCTCCGTCTGTCTGTCTGTCTCTCTGATCTCTCTTCAGTACTCCTCTAGTACTATATTACCTTAATATATTTGTTTTTAAAATAAGGTAATATTTAACATGGTCAAATAGTATTTTAAAAAAAGTTCAATTATTTGACTTTAGAGTAAGAAAATTTCCCTCTATAGTTCTTCCATGGATAATTGCTGATTTCAACCCTAAAATTGTAGATGTCATTACAACTATAAAAGAGTAATATCAGAATAATTCATTTCCATTTTAACCACCCCCCCCCCCCCCCAACCAAAAAAATATTATTAATAATAATAATAATAACTAAATAAATGAATAAATGAATAATAAATAAATTTTTAAAAAATATTACTTCTCACCTCATTTTGGACTAATTATTCAAAGCACTTTTTAAGGGGAAATCCTTAGAGAGATGCTCAAAAGAGAACATCATAGACTTACCAATTTGCATTTCATAGATTATAACTATAAAAATGAATAACTTTTTTCTTTATCAGATTTTCATCACTGATCTGTTTCTCTCAATGTTCAGTTTTTAATGTGACCAACTTAATTTCAGGGTGGACTTCCCATTTTAAAGGCTAAATAGTTCTGTTAACTTCATCTTTATCATACTACAGTAGGCCTACATTTAGAGAGCCCTTTGAATAAATAAGGGTCGGTCGCAGAGTGAACTTTGCCCTTTGCTTATAGTTATACTCCTAATAACCACAAACAGAACACTTGATATGCAATGATGTTCATGTAAAGATGATAAATAACTCTTTATTGCATGAGTACTACATGGTGACATCATTATCCAAAAACCCAATTATAGAAAAAGCATTGAGACAGAAACAGTATTCCAACAATTATATGAAACATAAGGCAATATATCACAGAAGAGAATGACAATTTCCCCTTATTTTTAGAGATTGAGATAACCTGTTAATGATGTAAAAGAATTGAAATTAAATTATTATTTTTTGTCTTTAGGTAGACATCAAATGTGGGAAAAGCCTATTACTAATTTCTGCTTTTAAAGCACATCTTTACAGATTATGTGTAGTGTACCTTTATGTAATACAGTCTCTCCCACTTATATTATACTACAGAGAGAGAGAGATAGGGAGAGAGAGAGATAGGGAGAGAGAGAGATAGGGAGAGAGAGAGAGGGAGAGAGGGAGAGAGAGAGAGGGAGAGAGAGAGAGAGAGAGAGAGAGAGAGAGAGAGAATGTGTGTGTGTCTGTGTGTAAACAAGATTTTCTTCTCAGAGCTGCTATGATGAAGTCGCAAGGATTATCAGAAACAAAGAATTACAAATCAATTATTCACATTTTGTGAAATAGAATGTCAGAAGCAAAGAAGTAAATGACTATTTATATACAGAATTATTTCCCCTCAGGTAACTGAATTTCGCCAATATGAGCAAAAGCTTTCATAGAGTAAACAGTAAGCATATGCACTTCTATCACATGGGGTACAAGAGACACATTTATAAATAAATCAATTATTCTTAGTTTAAGTTTGAAGTGAGAGAGAGCTATATTCAGTAGTATCTTTCCATCACACAGTTGGATTATCACTTATAACAAGAACATAACTTTGATTATGTGCCGACTCATGAAATATGCTCATAGCTCGGGCGATATACCCTTGTATCCCACTCAAGGCCATTCAATATTATATAAATGTTAACAAATCAGTCAAGTATATATACTCATATCACATTCAGATAAACCAATCCAGCATTCCATCAAAGCTGGAATACACAGAAATGTAACTATATATATACATATTTTTTTTTTTAAAGGTTCGAGTTGTTTCACGGAAGTACTCAAAGAAAAAAGTTAGAAAATGTGAATGGTACAAAAGTTTGCCTGAGATTAAAACTATATAAAATATTGGCAGGATCAATGAATATTGAATGTAACATTTCCTTTTGATTAGAACATATCAATATAATAATAATAACAGATCCATTTATACAGCGCAGCTATACATACAGATATATACTCTACTGCGCTTAACTTATACAAAGTATCATATCATTACCCTGGCTTCAGCCAAGCTGCCATGATAAGGTGCTGAAACTTTCAAGGAATTTCTTCCTACCGGGAACCCATTTACCTCACCTGGGTGGGGAGCGGCAGGGGTAGATTAATGTCTTGCCAAAGAATGTGAGTGCTGTGGCAGGGATCTGAACCCCGAACCTTGTGATCCACAGTTCAATGACTTGTCCACTAGACCTCTGCAACACTTCTACATATCGTGTGTTGAGAGCCCTTCTGGCTCTCAACACACGATATTATGTAATGCAGGTACGGATGCAGTAATGAATGCACATTTCTGCTCAATTTAAAATTTAAGAAAACCCTACACTGACCAAAGCATTCCATTGCAACCCGCACTATGACCTGCCATTCCAAGGCACCTTGTGCAGTATAAACAAGACATGTAAAATTGAAAACAAAACACCTTCAAAAATTATTTGAACTGGAGCTTTCATATGCCGGATACCCTTCCATAAAATCTTTGACATTTGCTGCACATGTGGTGACTGATTTACTGCACTATTTAAGAGCGAAATTGATGTGATATTTTATTTGAAATACTACAACTTGATTGTGCATGGCTCTATAACTTTTTACAGATACTTCTCAAAGAGAATATCCCATACCAGGGGCTACAAAAATGACAGCAGCTTTTTAATGTTTCAAGATTTGACCTGAAGTATCAGTAGTTTGAAAATTGAGAATTTAATAATATATTCAAGTATAGAATTAAACAATTCACACCAATACGGTCACTACAGAATCAAAAACCTGAAATAAAGAAAATAAATCCTTTTAGTTAACTCTAGATGATCATAGAAAGAAGGAATTGATGTAAACTATCAACATATAATACTGGCTGCCATTGAGGAGGTATCAGAATATTACATGCATGCAGCATTGACAATCAGGGGCAGATTTTCCCAAATATAAGATACGATATCACTAAATATTTGTTGCATTTTGTCGTTCTTGCTGTTCATGACAAGTTGTTTGATATAGTAATGTTTGATGTTGTAGTAAAGTAAGTAAAAATGAACATCTCGCTATTTAAAGTCAGATAATCCTGTTATTTAATTGTAATATATCAAATTTTAATAATCCATCTCTATGTGTATATACAACATTAACAATTTCGTTGTATTATGTTTGATATGATATAGTATACACTTCCAATGCTTATATATACATGAATGTCCTCAATTTGATTTTTAAATCAAGTTAAATCTTTACCATCTATAATTTAATTTAAGAAAATGCAAATAAATCTGATTAAATAATGACTAAATTCACAAAAATTAAGCAAAATATATACAACTATAATAACACAAGCAATCTAAACAGCAAAGGGCATATTAAATATTTAAGAACAAAAACAAACAATAAAGGAACTGATATTTACATAAACAACAAAAACAGGTGGGACATTTTAACTTATAAATGCTCATAACAAAAATACACTCAAAATTTCCCTCAATTTCATTCCATTTTCCTGGCAATACACTTTAGGCTGAATAAAATGACTTCTTTTCTTCTTTACCCAAATTTTCCACTATTACAAAAAAAAAGGTGATGCATATACTTTATCGTATGAAGACTTTTATATTGAACCTAAGCGAGTGTCCAGAAGAAATTGTATCAAAGTGAAGTCTAAGTACTATAAAATAACCACCACAACAGACAAAAACTGTAAATTATCATTTCATGTCTCCTGTAGAAAAAAAAAGAAGGAAAGATTATCGTTGCTTCGTTCACAAAGACTTTAACATGGAATGAAATTCTCAAATTCTCGCTATATGCTATCAATCATAACTTGCTGAAATTTATTTTAAAATTTCAAAAACTACTACAATTTATTTCTTTGCAGTTTGGTCTTATAACATAAAAACTTGAGGATTTCCTTTTTGCTTCCCAGCTCAGTACTGTATAAATTGTCCATGAAAATAACTGTCATAAGTTAAACACATTCGAGTGCAATGATGTGATATTGTCTTAAATTTAGTGCTGTATAATATCAACAAATTAAACAAGATGTTATTATATGAATTTTTGTTTTTAGTACTGTTGGCACATGTCGCATACATGTATATTGGCAAAGCTCTAGCCTGGTTGGTTTCAATGCTAAATAAACATAAATTCAACTAATCTTGAATAAAAAATATATAGATTATCCTTGTTTACTCACGATACGAGAGGGAGGAAATAGGTTGCTTTCAAGAATATGGGCCAGAAACTTTTGCAAATTGTTAATGAGAAACTTTCTTGAATTTCTTGTCTTCAAATTTTCTTTGAAATATAAAAAGGAAAACAATTCTGTGCTAAAGTCAAGCTAATACTTTTACATGTATTTCTTTGGCTGAATATCATATCAAAGGTAATACTAGCTATGGAGGAGGAAACCAATTTTCCAGAGATACTATCTTAACCCTTTCGAGACAATCGACCACATTTTGTGGTTTGGCTCAATAACTATTGATTCAGAGCTCTAATTAATAGATGCATGAGTATAAAGAGCATAACTTTCTGCACACACTATGTCCCTTTTTGTTGCATGACCATATTATGTTTTTAAAAAGGAGAATAAGCTTCAAAATCCTTAAACTGGCAACACATTGAGAGGTTCACTGTTTTTTATCAAAATTGGCAATTTTTTCAACTTTTCGACAAAGTGTGGAACTGTATATCATTTTCAAAGGCATTACATTTTATAAAAACCATGTAGCACTAAAAGAAAATAACATTGTTGCCAATTTGAAGAACAAAATGTGATCAATTTAGCCCTTGAAGAATTCCTGTCCTGAAAGGGTTAATGTCTGTCTAGAATGTGAATCATACAGAGAATTAGTGGATTGGAATTTGATGAATGTTGCTGCATATACTAAACCGGTGACCCAAACCCGCTCCAGCAACATTTGCTTCCGCCTTTATTTCGTCAAAGATACAGGGATGGAGTTAGGGTTGCAATAGACCCATTTACTAATTTCATGCTTACTTTCTGAACAAAAGTTTCTCTCGACGACTCAAAAGCTTGCCAGAGGCTTGTCTGACATAGCAACAGCTAATCTATGCAAAATGGATTCCATCCATAGAGATAGAGATAGGGAGGGGGAGACTAACTAGCTGGATGAAAGTCAAATTTACACAACCACACCACCTACATGTATAAGGGGTACGTTGTGGAAGGGTTGGTATTTTCTTCTTTTCATGCTGTCTTCCAACCCCCCGTTCTCTCTCTCTCTCATTTTTTACTATTGGATAAAGGGAGGGGGGTACGTTGACCCCCTGTAACGTTGGGACAGGATTCATCACTTTTTATTCCAATTCTCTTTCTACCTTTCTGAAATGAAAGGTTTTCATGCATGGAACAAACTGACTTTTACATGAATAAAATATTTTGGCATTAATGATAATATATGTACTTGCTCATCTTTATACAAAATACAGTACAGAATTTTCATCAAAAATCTAATTCTAAGAACTTTTGTAATGCATTTGAATATAATAGACACAAAAGACCATTATCTAACCAGTGTAAGATAGCACTTAAAGAGCACCTAACAAAATAACCACTGCCAAATTTGTTTCCCAACAAAACAAATATGATAAGAAATTCACTAAAAGAAATCCTTTAGAAGTAACAATAATACAAAAAATGGACCAGGACCTGTACTAAAGAGCATTTATGTTAGTACTTTACAAAATTTTTCCATCCTCTAGAATAGTCAACAGAACAAATAGGATAGTACTACATCTGTAAAATTGGAGTACTGTACACACACACACCACTTACATCAATTTCAATGTAATGCTCACATATTCATAAATGATTGAGCAACACAGTTGTCATAATAGCAAAATTCTCTTTAATTATTGACAAAAAGGCACAATTTACACATAACAATACTTTCTATCTCATATACAAAATTCAATACCCTTTTCAATCAAACACTTTGTGGTTGAATACTCAATATATCTACCTTTGCAATAATAAACTTCATGTATGGTATCCCCAAATTCAAACTTGCAAATTAAAATAAAATGCAGGTGCTGCAAACTGACATCATGCCCAATGAAGTTGGTGCTATACAGGAACACTAAAGACTGTCTTTTGGGTATACTGGCAAAGGCAAAGAGTTGTTCTACAGTGTCTCTTTCTCAACGGTCCCACCAATTGCTTCTTGAGTAGTTTGTTGACGTAGGAAGCACTGTGCTGCATCAGGTACAACTCTGCTTCCTCCTTTAAATGAAATAGGCAAGAGTGGGAGAAATAGTAAATACATTCAACATCTACAACAATTTGAACAAAATCATGCAACGAAACCATGTACACAGATACTGTAAGCAAAACCCCTTCTACACACAATTATCATTAGGCTAAACATCAAATCCTTAAACTATAATTTATCAAAGGGATGACCATAATTGGTGACTTAAATGAAAAAAAATATATAATAGCAACAGAATTGTCATAGAACAGAATTTCATTATCTCTTATCATGCCCTTACAGTAAAATATAAATAGTTCTTTAAATATCCTGGTCCAGAGATCACCTGAAACATTTTCCCACACTTTTTAGTTCTCTAAAACCCTTGCATATCTACAATTCTCCTATTCTCTTGCCATCTAAGTCACTTTTTTTGTATATTGTTCACAGTTGATTCTTGCTTTCAGTTTAGTCTAGATAGTTCTTCCTTCCTCATCTTATAACATATCCTCAAACAAAACTTTGATATATTTTTTTGATATGACAAAAGTATCTGATATTTTTCTCCCATTACTTTTAGTGCTGGAAAATAAAGGAAACAAATAAATCATCCCCCTTGTCTCCAATGTCTTTTCTGAAAATAGATGTAGACTTACTGCTATGGACCTAGGGTCTGTATCTGCTATGAGAGTCTGAGGAGATAGCGTCCTGAGTCGGGTATCTATGGTGAGCCGAGCCGTATCATCTCCATCTCTTCCCGATGAAGGTAGCATCTCAACACTCACTGATGAGTTCTGGGAAGAAAGAGGACATTAATATAATCATCATCATCATCATCATCATCATCATCATCACCATCACCATCGCCATCATCGCCATCACCACTATCATCATCAGCATCATCAGCATCATCAGCATCATCAGCATCATCAGCATCATCATCATTATCATCATCATCACCATCATCATTTTCATCATCACTATGATCATCATCATCATCATCATCACTACTATCATCATCATTATCATTATCATCATCATCAACAACAAGAACAATCTGTATTGACAGTGATCAGAACTGTACCATGATTACCATCACCATCCCCTTCAGATAAGGGTAGCATCTAAACATTCAGTGATGTGTTCTGGTAAAGTAAGGTTACTAGATGGTTAGCAGACTTCCACAAAAATGAAAATCAGGCATCTTAGGATGTGCCCTTCCACATACACACAAATTTAATCTATACATTTTAGCCGAGCAGAAACATGACGAGCAAAAGTAATTCCCACTGATATTATTTTGTACATCTCCAATTTTCTGTCTTTTAACAGGGGAAAGGAGAATTGGTCATGTCCACATCATTTCAAGAACTCTGGAGTCTGGATAGTTTATAATTATTGTGGGATCTTGTATAGTGCTCATGTCTGTCACGCTAAACACTTATGATGCTCCAGCATGATACAATCAAACCTGCTTTAGTGACCACCTGTATAGAAAGACTACCTGTCTATAAAGACCATAATTTTCATCAACTGAAATGTGTTTCTCATTGAAACATGTATTAAAGGAACCTGTACATAAAGACCACCTGTCTATAAAGACCAATTTTCTTGTCTCCCTTGAAGTGGTCTTTATAGACAGGTTTCACTGTATTACCAAGTTTTAATCATCATTGTCATAAACTTTCTTCCAAGAACCTTCATCATTTATCATTCAAACATACCTGGTTCATGCCCGCATCTGCATCTCCTGTGTTGCGATTGTCATTCAAGAACTGGATCATTTCTTTCTGTTGTGATTAGAAAAAGAGGAGGAATCATTGACTTTTATTTAAAAGGGGGAAAAAAAAAGAAATGATGGGATTAAACACTTGAACCCCTTTGAAAGCTGACAAAGGATTTTCCTGAAATCATTCAATGGACAAAATACTTATGGAAAGTAGATTATATAGCATATCTTTTTAATTTGGCTGTGCTCCATTTTGATGTTTTTGCTTTTACCAAAGGACACACAAACCAACTGCCTATACAGCATCTCCTAAATAGTGCCCTCTTCAAAACTGTACAGACTCGGTCTTGAATTGTTTTAGTTGTTTCTTAGTGCATGCAAATCCATTGTACAATGCATGTGAAGTTCATAATTTATAAATATCTCAATAACAAACTGGAACATCACTCACTGCCTTTGATTCAGTTTGCTTTTCAGTAGAATATGCTTATATTTGAATGACATGCTTTTGCAGCAAAACTGCATGGAAAAGGAGGCTTAATCTTTAGAAATAAATGAAACACAGAGAATGTTAACTCACCCTACAATCGGTCAAATCAAAGTATACAAAGTGGAGCTGCAATTGTGCAAGTTAAGACAAAACATGTAAACCCACTGCCTTAAAACACTATTTTTACTTTTAAAGACATAATAAGAAAAGAAAAAGAAATCATCCTTTATCTTCACATTTTTAAACAGAGAAACTTAACTAATCATTTAACTTGATCGATATCAGATATTGGCTGTATCTTATGTTTTTACTCAACGAATGCATTTCTGCCATTTCACGATCAGAGTTTTCCTTCTTTCTTTTATACTCACCCAGACATTTTCAATGTCTAATAGAATACTACTTCTTTATCATTAATATTATTTCTTCTTCTTCCTGTCCTCAAGGCTTCGAGGTTTCTGCTGCTGCTACTACTGTTATAATCACAACATATCATTTGCATTTCAATTCTAGTGATCTTGTTATATCTTTTATATTTCTTTTTTACAGGTGAAAATATTTTTCTCTTGTATTTTAAAAGGATACCACAGCTCTGTTCCAGCACCAGTTGAATCTATCAGTCATTCCAACCAGAATGTTATGTTTACAAAAAATCATGTTAGCACGGGATAGGTTGGCCTCTACCAAGCCATTCAACTGGGAAAAGAGAAGAAATAAAGAAAACAAATTGAGTCATCGAACAGCTAAAATTTCCATTATAGATGGAGAAAATCAGATAGCTTTATTCTTAAAGGAATTCTGATATGATAAAACTTCCATATTTTTCCCCCCACAAAAGTAAAATTGATAATGGACTGTGACAGAGTACTCCCATGAAACTGCTTATATCAACATAAGACAATAAAAAGAAGTTTCAGAACTTAAAAAATGTCTCGTGAAATCTTGCTCTTAAATGTTAACCAAAAAAAATTGGTGGTACAGTAAGGGTTAGAGAAAAAAACTGATTCTTCTGGGTTAAACAGTCTATCCTAAATTGCTTTGCATTGTTGGCATCAAATTCCACTAAAGAATGTCAATCATGTACTGATTTTAGACTATCAAAGAATAGCCACATTTTCTACTCAGAATCAAAAACAAGTTCATATGAAGTTTTCATTAAAAAACAGATGTTTCAGGCCTACTCAAACAATGACTGAAACATTCATACTTTGACTTTTAAATATTTATTTACATGCAGTCAAACCTGCTTTAGCGACCACCTGTATAGAAAGACCACAATTTCTGTTTCCCATAAAAAGTTTTTTTCGAATTGATCCATGTATTAAAATAACCTGTACATAAAGACTATCGTTGTATCTTCTCTGGGTTCAAAGGTTGATTGCAACATTTTTCCACACATCTCTGTTCTGTGCCATTCTAGTGCATTCTTGCAATGTTTTTCCACTCCAGGTCTTAATGTTCTCTTCCAAGCTGGTTCTTGGCTTCCCTCTTGATCTAGTACCTTCTACTCTCCCTTCCAGCATATCTTTCAAGAGACTTTGATGTCTTTTGATGTGACCAAAGTATTTTGCTTTTCTTTCCTTAACTAGTCCTATCAGGGAATACATAAAGACTACCTGGTCATAAAGACTGCTTTTCTTGTCTCCCTTGTCTCCCTTGAACGGTCTTTATAGAAGGTTCCACTGTATATAGTAAATGATCCTAAACTTATTGGTGCAGTAGGCGTTAGGGATCCCTCAAAGAAGCCCTACCTTTCTCTTCTCATAGAAGACAATGAGATGCAGGAGACCGACGACTACGGCAGACAAGACAAAGGCGATGAGGAGAGAGATCCCGACATGGAGACCACCAGACTCCTTGTTATGGAAGTTGCTAAGGTTACCGACCACGCCCACGATGATGAGAGCGGTGATGATGGCACAGATGAGGGAGCTAAAGAGACGGTTATACCACAGGGTGTACCATCTCATCTTAGGCGCGTCTAGGATGGCCGAGATGGCTGCGGTGTAATCCTGCTGAGGTATCTATAGGGTAAAATAAAGTTACATAGGAGATGATGGTGAGTACTACTCTCCCCAAGCAATAGGATTGTTCTGGGGGGAGGGGAGAGTGTCTAGAGTTCTAATTTTGGTGCCCTGCACCAAATAAAAATATGAGAAATTTTTTAACAATCTGTAAAGATCCAGGCTGTTACGTTGTATGTATCAAACAGGAATACTTGTACATTTAGGGTTACAGGAATCATCAAAATTATTCAAAATATACTAATCTTGATGAAAATTACTATCAAGGAAAAGCACTGGACATATGCGACTAAACAGACATGCTGCATTAGAAATTTGATAATCATTTTTCAAGAGACATTGCCACAATGTTATTCTTGCACATGGAAACAGAAAAAATGAGAAAGCTCACAAAATCATTTTTCACCTTCTCTGAATGGTCCACATAGAATAATAAAAATTTTATTTTTTCAATTGGTCAGTATAACCCCAATTCATAGCGCACTTGTAAAATAAGAGCAATGTGAGAATAGGAACAATGTGTGATAAAGCCTATCACATTTTATGACAAACATTGAGTTCATTTTGTTTACTTCATACCAGGTGAGGAATTCCCATGATATGTTTATCATTGCTAATATACCTTGGTTGGCACAATGGATTCCAATATGTTATAGTCTAACTGTCTGTTATAAGCAGTGGGAATTATGCAAATAATAAGTCCCAAAGGAAGTAAGCTCAATGTACAAAGGGGGTTTTAATAGCAATGTGTACCTACATTTAAAGAAGAGTTCAGATCAATTGCTAGTGCTGTTAGTGCATCTCAATGAGTAATTTGACCTGTCTGATAGTTACAGTCAGTCAGTGGGGAACCAAACCTGGGCCCTGTTTCATAAAACCTGTTATCAATAACAACTGCCTTATTTCCATGAGAAATTCGCTCTCAGCCAATCAGATTCAATGATTTCAGTAGCTTAATATAAGAATTGTTTTAACTTGTTATTGATAACAAGTTTTATGAAACGGGGCCCAGAACACCTTTCCTTGCAAATCCATCTCCATCGTTAATGTATCAAAACCTGCCTTCAAGTTACTGTCAGACAGCTGTTGTTGGGAGTAGATAAATGCCTCATAATCTTGGGGAGGAAGCCAACTGATATTCAGGGGACTTACCTTGACACAATTCCTCACAAGTTTATCTGGATAATAATGATATCAAATAAGGCTGAGGCATATCGGTTTGTAAACCGGTCCTCGATCAAGGCTATCGATCACCGGTGCTGTTTTGGCGAAACCGGTGCATCGATGAAATTTATGTAAATGATATAATACAATGAAAAGAAGTAGCAAGCGTGAATTTCGCGAGTTAAGGTTGGTACGCTAATTCAACAGCTAGCGAAAATATCGCCACTTGATTCGCGAAAAAGTGACGCCTGAGATAACAGGATCTCAGATTGCAATAATCACCTGATTTCATTCATCACAGCTGCTAGCACTTATTATGTACATAAATTCTACTACATAAAAGTTGGTTAGACATTTCAAAACTTGGCTTGAATTTCATTTTTATTCTAGCTCAAAGCTAAAATCTCATGCCTCGATTTATTCTCCAGTAAAAGATATTCTTTCATTTAATATGATTTTTTAATTGGATTCCTGTTGCAATAATTTAGTTTTGGTGTCAAATTATTGAATTTCTCTGATTATTCTTCCTTCTCAAACATGTATAGTAGTCACTTGACTCATGGTCGCGATCGCGATCGTAAAACGACCGGAGCAAAGCCATCGATCTCCGGTTTACAAAAAACAAACAATATGACTCAGCCCTAATATCAAATCTTGCCTTTAGATTGTAATATTAGTCAGGTTTCATGTCCTGGTATACAAATGGCTTGGAATCTTGGACAGAAAGGGGGAGGCAAATGAAGAGTAGGGACCATACCTGAACACCACTCCTTGTTACATGTAGTTCATCTGGACAGTAAATGGTATCACATATCGCCTTTATGTTTGAATAGTTATTAATGTTCTATGTCTCAGGATATACATTTAGACAAAAGAGCAATCAAGTACAAAAGGGGACCATACCTGAACACCTCTCCTTGCAAGTTCATCTGGACAGTAAATGGTATCAAATCTCGCCTTACAACAGCAATCAGTTCTGGACTGAATGGTCGCCAGCTGGGCACTGTTGTACAGGGCTTTGAAAAATATAAAGTAAAATGTAATTCTCACAAATGTACTTGATGCATTCTACCTGCTGGAAACACCCAGGAAGTTTGAACCCTGTACGTCAAAGTGAATGGTGTTATCAAAGTTAAAAATTAGTGGAAAAAAAAGAAAGAAGGTAAAAGAAAGACAGAAAGAAAGAAAGGCAGAAGAAAGAATGAAAGGAAGAAAAGAAAGAAAGAAAAAAGAGAGAAAGAGAGAAAGAAAGAAAGAAAGAAAGCAACAAAGAAAGGAAGAAAGAAATAAACAATAAAGAAAGAAAGGAAGAAAGGAAGAAAGGAAGAAAGGAAGAAAGGAAGAAAGGAAGAAAGAAAGGAAGAAAGAAAGGAAGAAAGAAAGGAAGAAAGAAAGAAATAAACAAAGAAAGAAAGAAATGAAAGAAAGAAAGAAAGGAAGAAAGGAAGAAAGAAAGAATGAAAGGAAGAAAGGAAGAAAGGAAGAAAGAAATAAACTATAAAGAAAGGAAGAAAGAAAGGAAGAAAGAAAGAAAGAAAGGAAGAAAGGAAGAAAGAAAGAAAGAAAGGAAGAAAGAAAGAAAAAAACAAGGAAGAAATAAAGAAAGAAAGAAAGGATGAAAGGAAGAAATAAAGAAAGAAAGGAAGAAAGGAAGGAAGGAAGGAAGGAAGGAAGGAAGGAAGGAAGGAAGGAAGGAAGGAAGGAAGGAAGGAAGGAAGGATGAAGGAAAGAAAGAAAGAGAGAAAGAAAGAAAGAAAGCAACAGAGAAAGGAAGAAAGAAAGCAACAATAAAGAAAGAAAGGAAGAAAGGAAGAAAGGAAGAAAGGAAGAAAGAAAGAAAGAAAGAAAGGAAGAAAGAAAGGAAGAAAGAAAGAAAGAAAGAAAGGAAGAAAGAAAGAAATAAACAAAGAAAGAAAGAAATGAAAGAAAGAAAGGAAGAAAGGAAGAAAGAAAGAATGAAAGGAAGAAAGGAAGAAAGGAAGAAAGAAATAAACTATAAAGAAAGGAAGAAAGAAAGGAAGAAAGAAAGAAAGAAAGGAAGAAAGGAAGAAAGAAAGAAAGAAAGAAAGGAAGAAAGAAAGAAAAAAACAAGGAAGAAATAAAGAAAGAAAGAATGAAAGGAAGAAATAAAGAAAGAAAGAAAGAAAGGAAGGAAGGAAGAAAGAAAGAAAGAAAGGAAGAAAGGAAGAAAGAAAGAAAGAAAGAAAGAAAGGAAGAAAGAAAGAAAAAAACAAGGAAGAAATAAAGAAAGAAAGAATGAAAGGAAGAAATAAAGAAAGAAAGAAAGAAAGGAAGGAAGGAAGGAAGGAAGGAAGGAAGGAAGGAAGGAAGGAAGGAAGGAAGGAAGAAAGGAAGAAAGGAAGAAAGGAAGAAAGGAAGAAAGAAAGAAAGGAAGAAAGAAAGAAATAAACAAAGAAAGAAAGAAATGAAAGAAAGAAAGGAAGAAAGGAAGAAAGAAAGAATGAAAGGAAGAAAGGAAGAAAGGAAGAAAGAAATAAACTATAAAGAAAGGAAGAAAGAAAGGAAGAAAGAAAGAAAGAAAGGAAGAAAGGAAGAAAGAAAGAAAGAAAGAAAGGAAGAAAGAAAGAAAAAAACAAGGAAGAAATAAAGAAAGAAAGAATGAAAGGAAGAAATAAAGAAAGAAAGAAAGAAAGAAAGGAAGGAAGGAAGGAAGGAAGAAGGAAGGAAGGAAGGAAGGAAGGAAGGAAGAAAGAAAGGAAGAAAGAAAGAAAGAAAGAAAGAAAGAAAGAAAGAAAGAAAGAAAGAAAAAGAAATAAAGAAAGGAAGAAAGAAAGAAAGGAAGAAAAAGAAATAAAGAAAGGAAGAAAGGAAGAAAAAGAAATAAACAAAGGAAGGAAGAAAGGAAGAAAGGAAGAAAAAGAAAGAAAGAAAGAAAGAAAAGAAAGAAAGGAAGAGAGAAACAAAGAAACATAGAAAGGCAATATTATATAGCAGATGTACTTTTAACAAATCACGTAGAAATAATAAAGTAAAAATCATAGTTTTTTTTTAATAGTGATTTCATGTGTTTTTATACAGACAACATACTCTATCACCTAAACCCTAAAAACAAGAACATTTTCATAGCTTGGGAGTATTTTTTGTACATGCAATGGATACTATATGGCTGAGGTTACATGGATTGGAATTAACGTCATAAAAAAATATCAGGAAGAAAGTCTAATCTAGTGTGGTTAACATTAGTCTGAATCATTTCCACCAATGTTTTCATAAAAAAGAATGTGGGTAGGTCGAAATGTGAACTTATCAAGTCACAATTTTCTTACAATAGAGATAATTTCTCCTGGTTTGAGGATATAAATGATATAGTGAAAATATCTAATAAAATGATGTTAGTTGGTTTTTTTCTAAAGTTTTGTAAGGATCCAAACATGTACGATGGAGAGTTTAAATGTCTGTAAAAAGAGCTCACACTGACTGGGCATCATATTTCATGAACTATAGCATTCCGACTCAGGGATAACTCAACAATGCAGAAGTGAGAAGAAAAAAAATATCATCTACCAAAAAATAATACGGATTCTTTTAATTTTACAAAGGATAGCAAACCATCCGTGGGAGAGTCTATTTACTCTATTGTCCAGCGAGGACTGAGGATGTCTTTTTACTGTATGTATTTGATCTATTCTGGACAAGAACTGTGTAAATTTACTACAGGTTATATTCATCTGCAACCTAACGTGCATGTATTCCGACAAAGAAGTCAACATACTAAAATGTCAATATTAAACACATCATGGCTGCAAACATGAGTACCTTTCTCCTTTCAACGATTCCAACCTTCCCGACAATGTTTACCTTCCACTCAGACTTTGACCCAAATAACTTAACCCGTCGACTCCTGGGCCCAGTTTCATAAAACTTGTTATCAATATCAAGTTACAATAATTGTTATAAGCTACTGAAATTCTTGAATCTGATTGGATGAGAGCAAATTTGTCATAGAAATGTGGCAGTTTTTATCGATAACAAGTTTTATGAAATGGGGCCATGAATCCTCTCATCTCCTGAAAATCAGTTGGTTTAATTAGAACCAGAAAAACAAGAGAAACAGATACCGTAAGCGGAAGTTTGAGGAATATCCGATAAATAATAAAGTTATCCATTTTTAAACTTGTAATCAATCAAATGCAAATTTGCAACTTTGTGACTTATCCTGAGCACCTCTCCCTTTCGTCTGAACTGAAAGTTCCATTAATCGGAAAATGGCGTTGAAGAGAGACATACTGAAGCTTTTCGTCCTGCACTCATCGTAGTATACCGCAAGAATGAACAGAAAGCCGAAATCAAACAATATACCGGAAACTTCAGGAACTAAGCGCGCGAAATATTAGACAGATTTTGATTGGCTGCCTGAACATAACGGGAATTAGGCTTATTGCCAGCCGGTTTTGTAATAACGGGAGCTAAAAGAATATTAATCGGAAAATGGCGTTGAAGAGAGACATACTGAAGCTTTTCGTCTTGCACTCATCAGAGTATACCGCAAGAATGAACAGAAAGCCGAAATCGAACAGAAAGCCGAAATCAAACAATATACTGGAAACTTCAGGAACTAAGCGCGTGAAATATTAGACAGATTTTGATTGGCTGCCTGAACATAACGGGAATTAGGCTTATTGCCAGCCGGTTTTGTAATAAAGGGAGCTAAAAGAATACAAGCGTCCTCACGAACTCTTTCTGTCGGCACAGAATAGGGTCAGTGAGCTGAATGTACGTGGCTTCGAGCATGCGCAGATGTGTAAAGTTTCTTGCTCGGCTAAGAATTTTAAACCAAGATGAACATTATTGATCAGCGCACTCTTGATTGTTAAGTAAGTGGTGAGTGATCGCTGAATTGGCATTGTGTGCCGCGTTTCGGCTTTCTGTTCATTCTTGCGGTCCCTCTTAAACGCCATTTTCCGATTCTGTAGTACTAAACATCTTTTCAGTTCCATTAATATCCATTTTCACAATTGTTGATGAAGAACTAGGCCGACATCTTTTTCACAGATAGAGGGAATGTGTAAAAAACAAGTGTCCCATAATATATATCTATGGCACAGGTATAACGGGATATTTTCTTCGGAAAAAAAAAATGAAATTCATGAAATTTTAAGTACAGAACAAATGGGAGAGGTCATCAACACCTGATAGGGTACATCCATGAGTTGTACATTTGCATTTGATCGATTACAAATCTTTTTAAATAGTCATAAAATATTTGTCCTTCATCAGATTTTGCTCAAACTTTCACTGGTCTTGTAGGTTTAGTTTTTCAGGGTTCCACCATGTAACTGATCTGATCTGATCTGATCTGATCTGATCTGATCTATTTTTTTTCTGCTTTTAATAAAACCAACATGTGTTCAGGGTAGCCTTCCCCTTTAACTCTTTCAGTGCCAATGTCACATATAGGTGACAGATAGACTTGTCACTTTCATTCACCAAATGCTCGACCACAGGAAAGGTATATGGTGGTCAATGTATATCAAAATTTTAAGCATAAATCAAGCATTCTAAATATATGATTATACTTATATGCTACCATAAAAACTTTTAAAGAAAAATAATAGTAAACAAATGAGAAAACAAAAATTAATGGACAAAAAGAAACTCACATGTAATTTTCAATAATTCTTAAATGCATAAAGTTGGGTAAAGGAATAATGTTTGGTATCATAAGAAATGGTAATAAATTTCCTACAAGTTTTGTACACAATATTTTGTGAAATAATAGATGGTTAATGAAGTGCAGACATTTGAAAAGGAAGCATTGATCAAATTTTGGTAAAATTTTGAAGAGAGCTAAACCCCTTGGCACAGTAAGAGTTAACAGAGGAATCACCCAGGTCCAGACTCCAGACCATCTAGTAGACAATGGATCATCAACTTACCAGGCACATTATTGTTGACAGAGGCATCGTGAGCATCCAAACTGGAACCTAACAAAATATCACAGAGGGAAGAGATTTGAAACAATGCTTAATTCACATAAGTTTTAGACACTTGTCTTGTAAAGAGTTGCGATATCGCAATCGTAATTCCTGCAATCAATCAGAAATTGATTTGTTTGTTTGTTTTGTTTGATTGATTTATTTGTGCGTAAAATAGCATGATACAAAATATAATATCACAGAAAAGAATACATAAACACATTGTCAGACATTAAAAATTTACTTCTAGATACATGTACAGAGAAAATATGTAAACTACATGTACATACAGTACGGGAAATTAACATTTTACAACAGGATTTGTGAACGCAGGAGACCGTCATCATCAGCGAGTTGCTTGATGTCGATGGCGGCCTCAAATTTACAAACTCCTATCTCTTAAATACAGGTTGCGATTGATATTAAGTTGCAAATGAATTTAATTAATCGTAACTGTTTATAAGACGAGTCCCTGGACTATAAAATAACCAAAGGGATAGTGACCACGAAATGTAGATTAATTGACTATCATTAGGGGGTGCTAGATCCTAATAAAAGAGCGAAAGTGAAAGAGAAAATAACTAATAGCTTTATCGGTCACATTCCTTTGCCTTTGGGGATGCTAGTGATTGTTCCCAAAGGTCTTGTCTGTGCAATACTAACCTATGTGACTGCATGGTAGCGTAAAGAAGCTAATTACTGTACAGATTATTTGCAATTATTGTGAAAATACAGAGAAGGGCAATCTTCAGACATCTCAAAACTTGAGTCTAAAATACTGTAATATTCACTAACTACCTACTAAAAGAAATAGAGTTTGTAATACCATGGGAAGTATATTTCAGAATAAGCGGAAATGTATTTCAGAATATGTAGTAAATGTTCTCTCTTAAAGAGAAAGTGGAGTTTTGGTCATGAGATTGAATTGTCAAAGTAACTATCTCAAAGCAATTGGGAAAGGTTGATTATATACATGTAGCACATAAGAATTGGTGTATGCTGTAAGGTTTTGGAATCACCCAAATGATAAGAAAATGACTTGATCCTGCTGAGAGCCTCATGCACTGCACACAGAAATGTGTATATGGGACTACACACAAATGTTTGGCCTAAATATTTCAGCTGTTTCTTGTCATATTTTGAATGTGAGGGCATTGGAAGGGCAATCCTTTACAGGGGACATTTCTGCTATGATAATCTTCCAAAATATCAAAAAAGAATGAGAAAGCTCACAAATTATTTGTTTACCTTTCCCAAAACTCAACCTTCCCTTTAAAAAAGCAATGTACATACATGTATGCATGTACTACCTAATTCTGCTAAAAGTCTCCTGGGTGACATATTGTTTTTTTTAGATAACAGACACACTCATATGCCCTCAAACTTGTCATGAAGACAGACTTGTGATATGACATAACCTACCTAATCTCAGTGCTGCAATAAACCTCTGCCAGAAGTTCCTTGACATTGCATTAATGGTTGGAATCCCTTCCAGAAAGTCAGGAAGATCCATCTCATTCAATTCCACCACTATAACCTTTGCCGTATTTGTATAATGAAAGCGCAAAGCACGTAAGTTCTCATACGTGCACCAGGGACTGCGCATAAAGTCTGGCGACACGACAAGCACCAGTTTCTTGGCGGTTGAGATGGAGTTGATGATCTTGTCCATTCTGGCGACACCCGGATCCCACTTGTGATTGCTGTTGTCGCACGTGAATCCGTAGGCGGACGATTCTAGTTTGCGGATCACGTTTATGGTCCATTCATCATCCTCCCATGCAAAACAGAAGAAGGCGTGGCTGGTTTCCTCGCCCATCAGGACCGGCGCCATGCCTCGCAACTGAATGTCTGCATTCTGGTTGGAGTTGGCCTCATCCGGCGACATGGGAAGACTGTCGACTGACCGGTCATCGCCGCTGTCGGCAGTGACCATGCGTCCACCCTGGTCGGCCTCTGTGTCCCAGTCGGTCAAGAAGCTGGACATATGGACATCCTCTCCTTCTAGAAGCTTCTCTGTAATGCATTAAAATAAAAAAGATACACAATAACCTAATATGTAAAAACTACTCAGGGCAGACAAGGAAAGCGATCTTCATAGGCATGCAGGAGATCTTCTCTAAAATCCTTTTTCTAGCGTTGAAATACATTTTTTTTTAAATACATACATGTACAGGTTCAAGGCTGTTTTAACTTTAAAATTTGTTTATCTAAATCAGCATGGGAAGTATTCTACGCACGTTGTTTCATTAGGTAGTTTGCATTCATTAGCTTAAGAATCATTTCAAATGTATCGCAGCACCAAAACTGAACTACGATGCAGGATGTACACGTACATGTACATGTAATACATGTCCACGAATGATTTCTGCAAATTTTACAACTTCTAAGAAAGCATT
The DNA here is from genome assembly GCA_025617745.1 of Heliocidaris erythrogramma. NCBI lineage: Eukaryota > Metazoa > Echinodermata > Echinoidea > Camarodonta > Echinometridae > Heliocidaris > Heliocidaris erythrogramma. The sequence continues at coordinate 24,968,276 of CM046869.1, forward strand.
TTGCCATTATGCAAAGGAAGGATGTACTTGAACTGAATGTAACACAAGCACCACATATTTACTTTCTATCTGCCCAGGAAATAGCTTCCTAAAAATCAATCGACATGTACCACTCCTTGTCGTGTCTTCTGCGAGAACTCATGCTCTCAGACATACTCATCAAAATTTTGACACAGTTACTAGTGAAAGAAGTTGAATGGTTTATCAAATCTATCTGTCATATGTAATAAAATACCCCTTATTATTGAAGAGTTGTTAATCTGCAAACAACTTTGCCTGAGATATCTTGGTGGGGGCTATGAAAACTGCATAATAAAAGTATAACAAAATAAAGTCTATTTCAAAGGTGAGAACATTTAGTTACTGTAATGTGTTGGGGGTTTGGGGGTGTTTTTTTTAAATGAGCAAAATTAATTTTGATGTCAAATGAGAACTGTTTTCATGCAGTCATTACAGTGGTACATATAACTCTAAAATCATTGATATTATATTACTGGTAGAATGATTTCCAAGGAATCCCATTTTCTGAAGGGGGGGGGGGGGCACATTTTCCTTATGTATGTCACATCGGATTTAAATGGGGGAACGTGGGACAATTGTACCCCCACCCCCATTATCCGACAATGGCTATCGGTGCCTGTATGGTGCAAAAGACATTTGTTGCGATGCAATTATACACACAGTAGTTGGCATACATAAATATTCATAGAGTTATAGCAAGTACCAGACAATGCTCAGTCAGGTGTATAACGCAATTGATGTGAATATGATTGCTATTATTTTGCCCAGCAAGGTGCCATTGTAACGGCTGGTATGTTTCTTGTATTGATGCCCACCAATGCATGAACAAGAACCATGAATGGAATAGGTATGATGAAACACACGAACATGTACTGGTACTACATTGTATTGGCGGTTTCGAAGGGAATTTTATGTACAATTTCATCAGGAAATGATCCGAGCATAAATGATTATCTGTTGGGCGTCAGAAGGGTATTAATACTGTGTTAAAGTACCATCATTTACAAAAGTTTAAGACCACTTCAGGATTTGTGGGTATTTCAATAATTTGGAATACTTTCTTTTGTCTCATTGAATGATTACATAATATGTTTACTACAGTGATCACTAGCACAAGAGTAATGGTATTTAAGCCTATAGTTCAAGTATGATACATAGGTTATGCCATGAAAATAATTGTATGTCTGAAAAATAAGTTTTTAAATTTTTGTTCTTTCTTTGACTTATTGCATTTTGGAATAGTGGTCTTAAAGACCTCAGCCTGACCGAATTTTGAAATATACACTTTATTCATCCACGGGGAGCTATATATTTTCTGAACAAATTGAAACCAACTTCATGAGATTCCGTTTCCTGTGGAATGAGTAACAGCGTCCCGAATGTTGAGCCCCGGTGGTTTTTCTGACGAGGGCCCCGTCTCTGAGGAACGCTACTTTGCGGGGGGTGAAAATTTGATGACGACATAACGTGTAGACGCACTCGGAGCTGTATACATGACATGTCGTCACACGTCTAGCGACCCCCTGCAGTTTCCTCTCTTGTTACGCAATAGGGAGGGGGCGGACCAAAAAAAATTATCTTTTTTATTTTTTATGGATAAACGGAGACGAAAATTTATGAATACCCAGGGTAATTATATTCTTTGTTTACTAAGCTTTACGTCATTATATGGTTGTTTTGGGTCAGGCTGAGGTGTTTAAACTTTTGCAAACAGACATATTATATACAACTGAAAAAAAATTATTAGAGAATTCCTATAATGCTGAAGTAGAGATAAATGTAAATTGCACATTGCAAATTAAGTGCTTATTTACAGACAAATTTGTTGAAATTTCCAAAAACTATACAATTGAATACATTGTACACCTGGATCATGAGGGACAAATGTGGGCAAAACACCTTTTCCAAGGGTGTTAAAGGGAAAGTCCACCCTGATTACAAGCTGGTTTTAAAAGACGCAGAAAAACGAGAGAAACAGATCAGTGAAGGTTTGATCAAAATATGATAAGAAATGAGAAAGTTATGAATATTTGAAGTTGTAATCAATCAAACACAAATTGGCAACTCCATGATGTATCTTGCGATACAGCCAGTTTTGCATCTAGCGATAGAGGTGAGCTCACCATGATAATACAACAGGTAAAAGGAAGTAAAAGGAAGTAGAAGGAAGTAGTTGGATGTTTCTCTTCTGTTTTGACTCTTCCATTAGCCTCCCCCACCCCCCCCCCCCCCCCCGACAAGCACAATTTGTCAGAGAACAGATTCTATGTAGGATAGAGCAAAAGCTGAAATGTCATTCCTGATAATGTCAGTATGTCATGGGATTTCTTGAAAATGTCAATATGTTGCGGGATTTCTTGAAAGTGCATGTACACTGTAGGTACAGAAAATATAAATATCTTTTGGGATTGTTGCTTATTATACATTTTAACTCCCCGAAATAATGCCATGTACTTCATCATCATCATACATCCAGATTAGGATTTAAATGACTAAAATGTCAGAATCTCTGCAAGATTATTAACAGATCTTTTAAAATCATTCTAAAAGTGGTAGAAAATATCTCAAAGTTTAGAAAGTTAGAACTGAGTTTGAACTTTGAAATTTCTGATTAAAACTGAAAATTCAAGTCCTAAATTGTTGAATCTGGAAGCACCCCCCCCCCCCCACAAAAAAAAAAATCCCAGGATACACATACAATTCTACAGGTAAATGTATTACTCCAGAGCCTCCTGTTCTGTTTTCTTTCACAATATACATGTATGTTCAACAAACACACAAAAAAACACAAATACATGTAGTTCCTATTTCAAAAGCACAATGCTGTACTGGTGAGCAGATGGGGTGGGGGGGGGGGGGGGGATGGTGTGGGTACAGGTATGAATGGGCTGATGAGAAGTACAGCAGATGAGGCATGATATGACATTCTTGCATGACAATGACACTTAATTAACGTTGCTATGGTTACAACTGCTGTCATAACAATTTCATTTCAGTGATATCAAGGAGATGTTGAGTAGACTATTTTCTTTTCTTTTTGCATAAACATATATGTATGAACATACATGTAGTCACATTAACTCCTTGGTCACATGTTCACTCTTTTGCTTGACACTTTTCAAGATGAACATTTACATGTATGCAAATGACAATGAGACAATTTGACGACCAGAACTGATTGTATAATATGAAATGATTCTTTCATTTTGCTCTTCTTTCCTTATCACACAAAACCGTAACTTCCATGAAACATAACAATATGCATGATTGCATATATACACATAAAATTACTATATCATATATATGTATTTGTAGATCACCATACAAGTACATGTCGTACTAAATATTAATAGGCTGAATACTAAAAATCGGCACTACAAAATTTGATTAACTGTCACTCTATCATAAGCACGATTTCGATGGGAATACAAAAGCCAGGGAGGGGTTCTGAAGAGCTTTTTCCAATGTAGCCCACATGTATAAATACAACAGTAAAATGCATTCATGAGAAAAACTGTACAAATTTATGTGGTTTATTTCAATGTACACAATAACAATTGATGCACACCACATTTCAATGCCAGGGATGCTGAGAGTGACATGTAAATATGTAATTGAATACATTTTATGAAGGGCCTAAAATTTTACAAGCACTACAATAGATATGTTGTGGCTTACATTCACACAGCGAAATGATAATTGTACATGTACAGGGAAATGATTGAACCAAAGCCAGGTATAATTATTTGTGGACACAGAAGTGGTTATTGACAAATATTGAGAAAACAAAATGAGTTGGTTAATAAGTGATCCGTTTTATGTGATATCACATGGTAGGGCCATTCACACACAGGCAAATAGTGAGACATACATGAACATGTAAGTGATCAATATTTGAAACTCACTAGAAATATTTATCTTTCTGAATAAAAAAAGAGAATGCACATACATGTAAACACCACAATAGGGAAGTTGATGATCAAACATTAGTCCTTTTCTGCTACATGTAGCTAAAATTTACTGTGCAGGAACGTTGTAACCTTTTATTTAACAAAGATAAATACTTTTACAGAAGTCATGGGTGGATTGGTGGATGGGGAGGGGGATGTGGTCACAGGGAGAGGACTCTGACTGAACCCCCTTCTTTTTGCTTGTCAGATATTTTTCGGAATTAGACCCCCCCCCCCCCCCCCCCTCCCTTTTTCCTGCCAGATAACCTTCATTTTAATAACTGGTATTAAAAAAAAACAATTTCAAGACTATTTATTGATGTAAATCAGCTGACAAAAAAATCTGAGGACCATTTGATTGTTGTTGTAGTTGCTTGTTGCTTTTGGATCCCCCCCTTTTATTTTACAAAACTTTGGATCCCTCCCTGAATGTTCTTTGGGTCCGTCCGTGTGAACTGCAAAATCTACTGTATCTCACTATCAAAAGTGGTATCTTATTTGTTGTGTGAACCAGCTGATTGAAACTAAAAGTAGGCCCTACATCATATTATGGTTAATGAACTTTCCAAATGTCAAGTGTGTGAATAAGACCATCTGTCATCAAATGAGCTGTTCTCAAAGTCTAGCTTTCATCCATCCACGGCTTCTCAAGTTTCAGATGCAAACTTGATTGCGAGAACAGAATAGATCAGAGAAAAAAATATATATAGTAGTATGGCACGAAAAAGAGACATGACAACAAAGCTTTTCGACCTGCACTCATCAGGTTATCACGCAGGTATATAACAAATTACTTGAAATCAACTAAATTATACTCGGTGAACCCGGTGAACTCGAAACCTGATTTCGAGTATAATATAGTTGATTTCAAGTAATTTATGATATACCTGCTTGATAACCTGATGAGTGCAGGTCGAAAAGCTTTGTTATCATTTCTCTTTTTTGTGCCATATTGAAATTTTGTAGTACCAAGAAATTATTTATATATAGTAGTATTGATTCGTTTTCTTGTTTTAATTTAAAGGAGTACTCCGGTCTGAAATTAATATGAATTGAATAAATAGAGTAAAATTAAACAAACAAATCACTGAAAATTTCATCGAAATCGGATGAAAAATAATGAAGTTATGGAATTTTTAAGTTTTGCATTATTTTGGTAAAACAGTGATATGCACGTCATCATGAATATGCAGTGAGTGAGCTGATGATGTCATATCCCCACTTTTTCTTTTGTATTTTATTATATGAAATTGCAATTATTCAAATTTTCTGCTCCAAGCTTATAACTAAAAGGACTGACTCCTTATTTAATGTGTAAGTTTATCATTGCTGTAACTTATTTTGTTACAAGGGAGATATTTTTTATAGACATGTATGAAAAAATGAAATAATGAAGATTTCATGTAATATAGTTAAAAAAGGTAAGTGGGGACGTGACATCATCAGCTCACTCATTACATATTCATGATGACATGCATAGAACTGTTTCCCAAAATAATGCAAAACTTTAAAATTCAATAACTTTGTTATATTTTATCGGATTTCGATGAAATTTTCAGTGTTTTGCTTGTTTAATTTTACTCTATTCATTCAATTAATATTATTTTTAGGCCGGAGTAGCCCTTTAACCTTTTTTTGTTGTTGCTGTATCTAAATGTACATTTCTCTCTCAAAGGTTCGAGTTTCCTCACATCTGAAATATTGTAGTGTTCCTACATTTATATATAGGCACATTACTACATTTACTCGCTTAAAGCTTGTTGTTAAGAGTTTGGAAATTAAAAATATCTGTTTTCAATACCCTCCTATTCTTTGTATTTTCTTTGACTTGGCATTATCTTCTTCAATTCAATACCATTTACCTCATGTTCCTCTAATCCTTAATACATACATCAGATTTTAACTCTTTCAGTGCCGATGTCACAGATAGACTTGTCATTTTCATTCACCAATTGCTCGACCACAGGAAAGGTATATGGGTCTGTCCATGAAGTTGGGGCTAAAAGTGTGACATGAGGGTCAACATTTCAAAATTCCACAATGGCTTTTGTTGTAACATTTTTAAGTTGCCCATGTCCCATAGTTTTTGAGAAAAAAAAAAAAAAAATGGTTCGTAAGTTCTGGTAACAACATTCACATTCACTAATGGAGCATTCAAGTAAAAATACCGCCTCTACATGGACACCACTTCAAGTTAGATACACACCTGTGTGTTTTTATTTGTCATAATTTTTCATGTTTTCTTAGTGTGGAGGTATTCTTGGGATGGTGTCACTGTAGAACAAACTCAGAAGTTTTGTTTTCAAATAATAATATAATTATAACACACCAAATTTGACGTTTTGTTGAACTTTATTTTCAACCCACAACAGAGTGGAATTAAATTGTTGGCAAGTAATTTAGCAATTGAATATTTGAATGCATTTCAAACATTTAACATAACTAGAACAATGAAAATGCCCAAGGAACAATATATAAACAGTATACTGGCAGATACTTTCATGATTCGTAGCAGCAAAACACTTTGATTGCTTGGTACCGCCTCTACATGGACACTGTGTCCATGTAGAGGTCCATGTAGAGGCGGTACCCGATTAGTATGTATGTTTACTCTCTTATTGGAACCTTTAAATTTCTGTCTCTACAAGTTGAGTATAATTCATTCACAGAATATAAATGAACATTGTATGCAATTAATTGTTTATGCAATAAAAATACACACACTATCCCACTGACACATTATATTACTTGGTACCGCCTCTACATGGACACCGTACCCAATTAGTATGTATGTTTACTCTCTTTTTGGAACCTTTAAATTTCTGTCTCAGTGGACTTTCAGAAAAAGATAACTGCCGTTGGCGCGGTCAAAATCGGCCATAGTTCAGAGATATTACGGATTTATTCTCAACGTTCTGCAAAGCGCCCTCATAGGCAAAAAATAACAATTTCTGTTAAAATAATTGTAAAAATAAAAACAAACCATTATTTTTGTGAAATAAAAGATATGAAAATTTCATGGAGATCTGCCAATGAATTACAGAGATTTGATAAAATTTTTTGTGATTTAGGGTGGGGTCAAAATTGTAATTGGGGGGGGGGGGTCCCCAATAAATCGAAAATACATGATTAAAATATTAATGTTTCAAGAACGCAACGAAATTGAACTTGAACAGTTTGGGGGTTTGATTGTGTACCCCAAACGAAAAAAAGATCATATTATGAAAAAAAGATCATCTTATTTGGACCACAAAGTTTTTGCAAATCTATGTAGGCCTAATAAATTAATACCCCAATTAGCCATAACTCGGCCATGATTATCTCCATATCTTGAGAAAAATTTTGTTGTATAAATTTTTATTTTATTGAGAATGGGAATTTGGTGAGGGGGGGGGGGGTCTTGCCCCTTTTCCCATTGGACATAAATTATCATAAATAATTTTCTAGACAAAATTTCAAAATTCAGAGTAGAGTTCAATGAACCTCATGAAAGTCTTTCAGATGGAAAAAAAAATATCTAAATCGCTCAATAAATGAGGAAGCAGCAGCAATTTTTGTGATTTTTGAATAAATATCGCATAAATTAGCATAATTAATTTTGTAGACCAAATTTCAAAATTCCGTGTAGAAGTTCACTGAACCTCATGAAAGTCTTTCAGATGGAACAAAAAAAATTGAAATCGGTCTATAAATGAGGAAGGAGAAGCAATTTGTGATTTTTTGAATAAATATCGCATAAATTAGCATAACTAATTTTGTAGACAAAATTTCAAAATTCCGTGTAGAAGTTCACTGAACCTCATGAAAGTCTTTCAGATGGAACAAAAAAAATCGAAATCGGTCAATAAATGAGGAAGGAGAAGCAATTTTTGTGATTTTTGAGAAATGCGCATAAATTAGCATATTTAATGAGTTTCAAAAATTCTGTGTAGAAGTTTCGAATCCCCCACCTAGTGCTATCATATAAAGCAAACGGAATTAAAATCGGGTAAGAAATGGCGAAGAAGAAGCATTTTGAAATTGTGGACGGACGACAGACGAAGGACGGACGGACGGACGCCTCGCCACGGCATAAGCTAATAAATTTGTAAAATCAGCACTGATTTTCTTATTTACTATATAAATCTATATACCTACCTATTATGCCTGTAGTCTTGACTACGGGACCCCTTCGAGAATTTAACACACATGCGTCACAATATTGTGCGCACCCCCCGTAATCCTATTGTCCCCTTCGCCACTCACGCGCGTCAACACGCTACGGCCATCTTCCTCTTTTGCGAGCAATCCCAAGTAGAAACATGTTGCTTGCAAGGAGCGGGGAAGGAGGGAGGGTCATAGGTAGGTATATAGATTTATATAGTAAATAAGAAAATCAGTGCTGATTTTACAAATTTACTGCAATAAATCATATATACCTACCTATTATGCCAGACCAGCGCCAACTCAAAGACCGGGAGGCATGTTTCGAGCGGAAGGAAATACGATTACACCAAAGACTACAAAGAAGACACAGCGGCCTTCAAGGTGGCTGACGCAAACAAAGCTTCACCTGCGGGAATATCCCTAAGGTAGCAAGAAATGAAGGAATTGGGCGAACGCCAATAAGCAGCCTTCAAAATATCAACAAGCGCCACACCTTGAAACAGAGCCCAAGAAGTGCTGACACTACGAGTATCATGAGCACGAAGCTTACTGTCGGATAAAAGAGCCTCTGTGCCAGCGGCCCTAATAGCTTCAACGATCCATCTAGAAATGGAATCAAGAGAGGCAGGAGAAAAAGGCTCTCTAGTGATCAGGAACAACTGATCATCCTTACGATAAGACTTAGTCTATCAATATACCATTTGAGAGCCCTAACAGGACACCAAACTTTGTCCTCACGCACCGAAGAAAAGTCAGAAAGCGGACAAAGAAAAATCTCAACAGGACCGGAGGTAGCTGTCTGATTCTTGGCAACGAAAGAAGCCCTAGGAATCAACCTAACACCTTTTCTCTCCCAGCGAACATGACCAGGAGTAAGACAGAGAGCATGAAGAGTACTGCGCCTCTGCCCAGAGGCAATAGCTACCAAAAAGAGCGTCTTAACCGTAAGATGATGAAGCGAAGCTTCACCTAACGGTTCAAAAGGAGGTTTCGCCAAGGCCTCCAGGACCTTAGGCAGACTCCAAGACGGCACTAACTTAGAAAACGAAGGTCGTTTCAGAAAGAACGAACGAATCAAACCACTTAGTAGCGGGGAATTGGAAATCCCCGAACCATCCGAAAAACCCGAATGAATGGCCCCGATCGCCGAACGGTAGCCTCGGATAGTAGAAATAGACCTCCCTTTGTCAAATAACGAGATTAAGAAATCCGCAATTGAACCAATAGGAGCCTTAGAAGGGGTTTGATTTCTCTCTTTGCACCAAAGGAAAAAGACCGAGAGACGGGAATTGTAAATTTCCCTAGTAGAAACCCTACGACTGGACATTAAAAAGTCCGCGGCTCTATCAGAGAGACCCGACTGTCTTGCAGATTCCCCGACAGGGGCCAAGCAGTCAAATGAAGAGACTCCGGATTGTGGTGAAGAATCCCCAATAGGGGCTGTAACACCAGATCCGCTCTTAACGGGAGAACTAACGGTTGAGCCCTTAGAAGGCTCATAAGTTCCGGAAACCAATTCCTCCTGGGCCAAAAGGGAGCTATTACAAGCACCCTCGCCCGATCTTCCCTGATTTTCTGCAAGACACGCGGAATCAGTTGGAAGGGAGGAAAGGCGAATCCCTGAAGGTTCTCCCAGCTGAGGGAGAAAGCATCGAGAGCCCATGCTCCCTGATCGCGAACACGGGAGCAATACTTCGGCAGCTGGTGATTTAGCACCGACGCAAATAGATCCACTTCCAGTGGACCTAGGCAACTGCGAATGCGGCAAAATACTTCCGGATGGAGCATCCATTCCGATGGAAGATACCTGCCCCGGGGCAGAAAATCCGCAAAGAGGTTTTCCCGACCGGGGATGAAAGAGGCCACGGGTGTGATTGCCATGCGACGACACCACCTCCACAGCTGAGCTGCTAGGGCATTCAGGGCAACCGAACGAGTGCCTCCCTGCCGATTGATATATGCCGCCACAGTAACATTGTCCGTGAGAATCAGAACCGAACGACTGAGAAGTCGACTTCTGAAATGGAGCAAGGTCAACAGAACTGCCATAAACTCCAGGACATTGATATGAGGAAGAGTCCCAGGATGAGACCAATCCCCCGCAACCGTGCTGCCGTTGCAGTGTCCTCCCCACCCCAACCGAGAGGCGTCCGTCGAAACCGATATCGACGGAAGAGGGGCAGAGAAGGACCTGCCTCGCGCGAGAAACACCTCGCTCGTCCAACAAGCGAGAAGAGACTTGATCTTTACTGGTACTGGAATCCAGACCAAAAGAGAGTCTTTTCCCGGCTTTAAGAACCTGAGGAGATGTCTCTGAAAGGGTCTCATGAGGAGCCGGCAGTCCTCTAAAACATCGACTAGACTGGCTAGATAACCTAGAAACTGAAGCCACTGTCTGGCCGAGACTCTTCTGGCCAGCAAGAGCTTGCGAGCTGCAGAGACAATGGTGAGAATCCTGTCTCGACTGGGCCGAGCTAACTGATTCCTTATGTCTAACACCGCCCCCAGAAAAACTGGGCTGCGAGTGGGGACTAACTCTGACTTTTCCCAATTTATTAGGAAACCTAAGTCTTGAGTAAGAGAGACTAGCAACGAGTCTCGTCCAACAAACGATCGCGCGACTCCGCAAGGAGAAGCCAATCGTCCAGGTAACAGAACAACCGCAGGCCGCGACGCCTCAGAAAGGCCGCTAGCACCGCTACAACTTGAGTAAAAAAACCCGAGGGGCCGGGCGCAGCCCGAAGGGAAGAGCCCGAAACCGGTAAGTCTCCGAGAGGAAGGAGAACCCCAGAAGATCGCGAGATGCGCGATGAATGGGAATGTGAAAGTACGCGTCCTTGAGATCTATCGAGACCGCGTAGTCTTCCCTTTTGATCAACGGAAGAATGGAGGCAAGAGTCTCCATACAAAAATGAACCGGAGGAATAAATTTGTTTATCCTCTTTAGGTTCAGTATCAAACGAAGTTTTCCCGAGCGCCTGGGAATAACAAAAGTCGGAGAAAGGGAAAAAGGACAGCCTGTGAGGTGTCCAAGTTCCTATAGCACCTCCGGGGAGCGGGGCGGACAGATCTATGAAGAAACCGTCTCGTCCGCCCGCTGCCTGAACCCAAGCAAAGTCGAACCCTGCGCGCGGGTTGACTAAAAGTCAGGGAAAGTTTAGAACAAAGCAATCGCTTCTACCCCACAAAGGGAGAGCAACTAAGGCTCTGCCTGCCCCAGCGATTCGGAGACCGAAGCTAGAGAGGCCGCTTCCAAAACTGGATCCGCCTGAAAAGATCGTGACAAAGAATCACGAACAAAGGCCGAAACGGTCGGATTCACGCATGAACCGCCATAAGCCTCCTCACCCGACGGAGCCCCGAGGCTGCGAGACTAGGAGGCTCATGTGATCTCATCACAGACAAAGAAGAATAAACCATAAAAGGCTAATTAGTCTCAATGTCCGACCCAAAAAAGGGACAAGAGCAGGGATGTGAATCCTGGTACAAGGAACCAACCCTGAGTCTGGGCAAAGCCCATCTCACACTGAACATCTCAGCTTGAGAGACCGAAGGGTTAGCTAAACCCGATGGGCAAGAGGCAGACAAAGCCTTGCCTCTTTTAGCCCCTTCCCTAGGCTTCTGATTGGCCCAAAAAGAGCCTAAGTCGAAACCCGCTTTTCAGAGCGTTTATCCGGTTTCGTTCGGATCCCCGAAGCCCTTCGGGAACACGAACCGAACCCTCCACTGAGGGACGCTCACCTCCCTTTATGGGAGAAGTGCGCTGAGGGTATTGAACCCAAAGACGCGCACCAATTACCCATATCGGCCGAGCAAGGAGATGCAACAGCCATGGGCCGGACGCCAAGGCGCCCAGACTCAGCAGAAATCCCGCTGCTTAAACCAACGCGAAGTCGAACCCTGCGCGCGGGTTGACTGAACTTCAGGGCGATATTTGGACAACAAAACAATCGCTTCCACTCCACAGAGATTGAGCGATTGAGACTCCGCCTGCCCAAGCGATTCGGGAACCGAAGCTTGAGAGGACGCATCCAAATCTGGTTCCACCCGAGTGGAATGAGACAAAGGAACGTTAACAAAGGCCTCCGCAGGCGGGTCCCCGCATGGCACACCAACAGTCTCCTCGCCCGGCGGAGCCCCAAGGGCCGCGGGAGTAGGAGGCACATGCGAATCAGTCTCAGACAAAGAGGAATCAAACACAAAAGGTTGATTAGTCTCAAAGTCAGACCCCTGAATAGGGACAGAAGTCAGGGTTGAAGTAGCCGGTACAAAGGACCAACCCTGATTCTGAGCAAAAGCCCGCATCATGCTGAACATGTCAGCTTGAGAGGAGCTAGCTGGGTTAGCCAGGCCAGACGGGCAAGAGGCCGGCAAAGCCTTGCCACTTTTTGCCTTCTTCTTGGCCTTTTTCTTGGCTGGCTCGACAAGAGTCGTAGCCGAAACCCTTTTGTTAGAACGCTTAATCGGATTCATTCGGATCTCCGAAGCCACTTCGGAAACACGAACCGATCCCTCCGCGGAGGGACGTTCACTTCCCAAAAAGGGATTGGAGCGCTCATGGCGTAAGCCTAGAGAATCGCCCAAATCACCCATATTGGCTAAGCAAGAGGATGCAGTAGCCATGGGTTGGGAGCTAAAAGCTCCCAGTGCGTGGGCAGACCGAGATGACTCGGTATGTGCCCGATGACTACTAAAAGCATGTGAACCCACTATTGGACCGCTCGAAAGCGGCAATAGGGGAGCACTAGTAGTCACGCACTCAGGTGAAAACCGATCCCTCCGCGGAGGGACGTTCACTTCCCAAAAAGGGATTGGAGCGCTCATGGCGTAAGCCTAGAGAATCGCCCAAAACACCCATATTGGCTAAGCAAGAGGATGCAGTAGCCATGGGTTGGGAGCTAAAAGCTCCCAGTGCGTGGGCAGACCGAGATGACTCGGTATGTGCCCGATGACTACTAAAGGCATGTGAACCCACTATTGGACCGCTCGAAAGCGGCAATAGGGGAGCACTAGTAGTCACGCACTCAGGTGAAAACACCTGTTGCTCCGAAGAGCGTCCATAATTGTTAGCTCGAGCATTCCCATCAGCTGGCAACTGAGACAGCCCAGAAAGTACTCGTTCCCCCATATGGCGTTTGCCGGGGGCTAGGGTTTGTGAACCCAGACCAACATTGTTAGCTCGAGCATTCCCATTAGCTGGCAACTGAGACAGCCCAGAAAGTACTCGTTCCCCCATATGGCGTTTGCCGGGGGCTAGGGTTTGAGAACCCAGACCAACATGGACTAAGCCCGTGGGTTGCCCTGCAGTAGTGGGGCGCGTCTCCCCTAACGGATCAGAGCGAGTGAACGCTACCGTACGGGAAACAACAGCCCCCCCCTCTGGTCTCAGCGACCGGGGGATTGGATTCGAGATATCCAAACCACTAGAATCTGACGTCACCCACCCCGAAACCACAGGCTTCGGAGTTGACAATCCCGATTCAGTTAACGCCACCCGTCCCGAAGCCGCAAGCTCCGAAACTGGCAAACTCTGCAAGGGAACACCACTAGGCAACTTACCTTTAGCCCTCCTCCCTCCCCCGCGTACCGCTGTACTCGGGGAAGTTCTGGAAGGCCGAGTCGTCTTGCTAGACAACTCTTCGGAAGAAGCAGGTCTCCTTGACCCAGCTGCTTCTTCTTCCGAATTCATACCACTGCAATAAAACAGACAATAAAGTATACTTTTCAAAATAAGAAATACTTCAACTGCATGCAGTAAATAAAACTAAGTTTATTTGGGAGATACGCACTAAAGAAATTTTCACAGCCTAAAAACCGTAAGAACAAACACCGAACCCGAAGGCTCGGTGACAAACGGAAACACCCGCAAACACAGAAATATCTACGTGGGGCTGACCGTGAAAGAGAAAAATAAATGCCAAGAAAGGGAATCAAAAAATCCCTTGCAATCGGCAAGAGTGACTAATAAAACACAAAGTACTATAATCTAAACGAATATAGGTACCTAAAAGTGCTTTAACTATGTGAAAAAGCGCACCAAAAAGATACTATACGACCTGATTTCAGGAGCGCTGTGACAATACGTCCTAACTCGTCGGGGGCGAGCAAGAAAGAGGAAGATGGCCGTAGCGTGTTGACGCGCGTGAGTGGCGAAGGGGACAATAGGATTACGGGGGGTGCGCACAATATTGTGACGCATGTGTGTTAAATTCTCGAAGGGGTCCCGTAGTCAAGACTACAGGCATAATAGGTAGGTATATATGATTTATTGCAGTAAATAACAAAATACAAGATAATAAGGTGAGAAGAAAATAAGATAAGAAACAAAGTAGTCCCTTATGTGTCAATAATAAATAAGATGAAATAAGAACATAATAATTGAATGAAAATAAAGTGAAAGAAAATAAATGAGAATATAAAATAAGAAAAACAACAATGGAATGAATAGAAAATAAGAAAATAAAAAAAAATTACAATTATTAAGAAAAAAAAAACAATTGAATGAATCCATTAATTTGCAAACATGCTCTGAAAAAAAGTTTTTTTATGAGATAATAAATAAATAAATGTAATGCCTAATAAAATAAACATTCAGCAAAGGAGACTTATTTCTCAATTTTCCCATCAAACTGGAGTATTTAGGCCTACACAACTTTTCTCAGAGCTTACAAGTTTCCATTCACAAAAGAAATTTGCCAAATAAGGACTACCGGTATTTGACCAATCAGGAAGCGGCATTTAGATCACGTGATCCAGAAAAAAATGGACTGGCGATATTCAACCAATCAGGAAGCGGTATTTAGATCACGTGTCGAAGAATGACTGAAAACTCCATTTTGATCACGTAAAGTAGAACTTTTACAATCTAAATTAATCGCAAATATGTGATCAGTATTTATCAGAAAAATATGTATTTTGACATCTTGGAATATTTTAAAAGCCATCAAAACACATTCTGGCAAAGAAAAACGATGGAAAATGGGTGAAATCACAGATCACATTTACGGGATATTGGCACCACACACGCAAATTCGTGTCATCACATACGACATGCGAAGAGTATAAGTACAACTTGCGAATATTCGACATGCGATATTGCGAAGAGTATTTAACAATTTGCGAACCCAAATAATTGAATAAAAATTTCACACGATTTTCATTATGAATCACTTGACAACTTAAGCATATTTAAAAAATAAATTTTACTTTTCTTCAGAGTAATGATTGTGACGACGTAAAAATAAGCCTCAATTCAACTTCCGTAAACACTACCGTTGCTCTTGCCGTCAGGATTTTTTTTTGGTGAACTTTCCTGTGACGTAATTCGAGGTCAAAATACCACCAAAATATCGGAAAAAATAACATTTTTATTACATAAATATTATCAGAATAATTCTTGTTAGTCAAAAGTGGTGTTCTCGGTATCTGCAAGATGAAAATCTCTCCAAAAAAAGGGATTGAACGAGACCCTCTCAACCCGGAAGTGATCTTGTGTTTCTGGCAAATGGTTATCAAACGGTACGATGATTCATAAAAATCATGCAAGAAAAACATGATTTTATGGCACAAATGCGCTTTATTTGCAGACAATCGACATTTCAATGTGGAAAGCAAGTCTTCATTTACGGTAAAATGATTTTTTTTTATTGAATTACTCATTGAAAACGATTTTTATCAAACATTTCTTAAGACGATGCATCGTGTATGGTCAGAACAGTGTAGCCCCCAGTACCGTTGGACGGGGTGTCCAGTACCGTCGGGCGGGGTGTCCAATACGGTATGTATTCGTGACAATCGGACTACTATTAGTACTAAGCAATTTTTAAATGATTTTTTGAAGCTGCCGATAATGTCAAGCAACATATTATTAAGCAAAAATAATGAACAGCACAATAAAGAACCGTTACAGATTGCCGAATAACCCATAAATAACAGTCAAATTTGCGTACCGATGCGTTATTATTTACCGATTCAACATGAAGACGCCATGTTGAAAATGAGATCTCCACTCGTCGCACCATGGAAACCGGGCGAAACTAGCTTATTCACGTAAACCACGGTGACTCATCAATATTTCGACGGACCGATCCATTCTGATACGGGTGGGATTTTTTCGTTTGCTTGGTTTGATTTTACCGATTATTCATAAAACCGCATGGACACCGCGTGGGCAGCTAATATTACTGAAGGATGATACTCAAAAATGTTTGATCATATTCCGATTTTCTTTATCAAATATTACTGGCAAGATAATTCTCTTGTTATGGAGCCTAAGATATATGATTACCACTTTCTCATAAATGAAACATCAGATGACATTACCGCCACTACCTATTCATTATTAGTGGACACCGCCCGTAGAGTCGGTAGTGCCAACTTTGCCAAGTCTGCTATAAAAAATGTGCAACGAATCCGCCCTGTTTCTACTTTATTTACATACAAATGAAGTTAAAGTGTAGCTTGCTTATCATTAGTGGAATCAGTTTTTTATTTTATTTCTGGAAATAAAGTAGTAAAATGATTTGTTTTCATGTCACATTTTTTCAGCAAAAATTGATGATGGACACCAACATTTATAGTCATTTTTTTCAAACAAGGGATCAGCATGTGTTTTGATTATTCACACACAGAAACATTATAATTATGTGTTCTATTTAAAAACCTCCAACATTGCTAATTGTTTGCTTTACACCGAGTATACATGTTTATATACCCATCAGCTGTGAATTTCTGTGAAGATCCCAACTTCGTGGACAGACCCATATGGTGGTCAGTGTATATCCAAATTTTGAGCATAAATCAAGCATTTTAAATATATCATTATAATTATTTGCTACCATAGAATTTTTCAGAGAAAATTCCAGATTTTTAAAAAGAGATTACCTTATTTCAACATTAAACAATAGTAAACAAATGAGAAAACAAAAATTAATGGACAAAAAAGAAACTCACATGTAATTTTCAATACTTCTTATGCATAAAGTTGGGTAAAGGAATAATGTTTGGTATCATAAGAAATGGTAATAAATTTCCTACAAGTTTTTTACACAATATTTTGCGAAATGATGGGTGGTTTAACGAAGTGCAGACATTTAAAAAGTAAGCATTGATTACATTTTCTTGGTAAAATTTTGAAGAGAGCTTAAAATCCCTTGGCACAGTAAGAGTTAAACAGATTTATAAATTATAGGCTATACATGTACGCAGGGCCAATTTATATCAGATACATGTAATTACATTTATGTGTACAAATGTGAGAATGCAGCATGTACAAATATTCATACTTGTACTAGGTGTTACAAAAAACATTTCCCACTTTTGATCCTTAAGGCCAAGTAAAAAAATATACATGTTTAGCGTCCTGCCTTTTTGGAAAAAAGGAAGGAGGAGGCCCTTTTTTTTTTTTTTCAAAATGGCCGACTGACCAACCGGGCTATTTTTCCAAAATGGCCGCCATTTTTTTTTTAATCACCACTTGGACGTAGGAAAATGATGCCAGCTATTACACAGGCTAGATGCAATGGATAGAGACCAACTTTTCCCCCAAAAAAATCATGAAATTTACACTTTTGGGGGGTTTTACACCAAAAAAAACCAACAAAAAAAACAGGCGGCCTCCAAAAAGGAAGCGGGCGGGGACGCTAAACATGTATATTTTTTTACTTGGCCTAATAGTTCAAAAACTATATATCAGATAACACTGTCATTGATATGGGTAATACATGTACATGTAGCTGAATAGTGTACAATTTAGTTGGAGGTGATTTGAATATGAAAGCATAAATAAGTTTCATTAAATCCATGATTAATTTTAAAGTTAGGTTCCAGATTTTGGTCAAATTTTAACCCTCTGTACAAAACTTGAACTTTACACAGGAACCAATGATGTGTAGTGAGCTCTGCTGACCAGGCTTCTGGTATCTTGCTCCAAGGCACATGAATGCTTTATTAATAATTCATGATGGATTGCCCTGGGCACTGCTAGTCTGAATTCATGGTAAAGGGTAAAATGCATGCACATGAAAAAAGTAAGCACATGTTTCCATGTGCTTGCAACATCATCATCATCACCATCAATATCATCATCGTTGTCGTTATCATCATCATCATCACTGTCACTATCATCATTAGCAGCAGCAGCATTATCATCACCATCATAATCATCATCATTGTTATCATTATCATCACCATAATCATGACTATCATTGTCATCATTATCATCATCATCATCACGGACAACATAGCCTTTGAATGACTAAAATCAATTCGCATTAGTTTGATTGCTTCAAAATCCATTAAAATGATATCTCAGTGAAATGACTTTACACAGTTAATGCCAGAGATTGAATAAAGACGATAGTGATAGTGGAATTCCTCGTGACTAAATAATAAAGCATTCAAACCCTGGCATTTGTCCAGGACCGTTGTCTGGGTGTTAACCACACACTCCCATACACACCAATTGACCCCTGTGCAATGTTAAGTTTTTGTACAGAGGGTTGAAAATAGAGCAAAATCTGAACCCTAACTTAAAATTAATCTTGAATTTAATGAAACTGATTTATGCTTTCATTTTTAAATTACCTCCAACAAAATTGTATACTATTCAGCTATTGCTCATATCAATGTCAGTTATCTGATATATACGGTAGTTTTTGAACTATTAAGGATCAAAAGTGGGAAATGTTTTTTGTAACACCTAGTATGAAATGGTAATGGTTGGACAATAGACCGCTTCAGTAATGTTGCAAATTTTATACATACCTTCCAAACAAAGGTTGTTCTTGAAAACCTGAAAGCTTGCCGGGACATAGCAACAAATAATGTATGCAAACTGGATTCCAAGCATTGAGGCTCTTTTACAAACAGCAGGTTAATGGAATAGCTCGTCACTAGGTGCTCAGAGAATATATATGCATAAACTTGTATACATTACAGAAGCGGTCTATTTCAGGGCCCTGTTTCATAACACTTGTTAGCAATAACAACTGTCTCATTTCTATGACAAATTGCTCTCAGCCAATCAGATTCACGGATTTCAGTAGCTTAAAACAATAAACCAGTTCGGGGTTAGCGCATGGTACAAATGACCCCAAATATCCACAGATATTTTAGACAGGCAGGGTCCCTTTATGTGCACTTCAGAAAAATAACTCTGGGAGTGATAGAGGTGCCTCATGAATAGCTTTTGTTTCCCCCTTTAAAAAGAATACTTCCACCTGGATATCATGGAATGCACCATTAGTGCATAATTGAATAATGATTACATGACATTCATGAGCACATATTGAATATTAGTGTCAGTGGGTTTTAGAATTTGGTACAGATGACCTTTATCTGCTCATGCTCAGATTGCAACTCCGAAGTGGCTTATTATTGTAACTTGTTATTGATAAAATGTTTTATGAAACAGGGCCCAGATAATATGAAATTATGAATTCATTGAATTGCCTAAATCAATGAATATGATTAATGAGTAAATACATGATCATTGATTTGTGCGGTCTCATATGTCCGCTTCATTTTTCACTCGAGTGCATGACAGAAAACAGAAAAAATTGTCAGATAATTATCTTATAGTATTTTTATCCCAAATTTACAAAAACATTAAATGATAATTGTACCATTTTATTAGATTTAGAAAAAAATTGAAAATTATATTTTATTTTCTATTAATCTAGTTTTATTCTCATTTATTTATTTATATATTTATTCATTTACTTTTATTTATTTATTTATTTTTTTTTTTTGGGGGGTGAATATCAAGGAAAGAGAAAGTGAAATCTTAAGGCAATCCTAGGGTAAATACATGTATGTTCAATAACCCACTTTCCTTCCTAATGTTGAATTGCTGTGCTCTTTATTTTGCTCTTTTCACGGGGTAATTGCCTCAATCATGGAAAAATACTCATCGTCGAAATGTCCTCAAATTTATCTCTTTACTCTCTCTAAATCACTAACTTTCTTAGTTTCACCTGTTTTAAATACAAAACTGGACTGATTCGAACCTTGTTGGATAGGGCTTACAAAATCAGCAGTAATTCCAATCTCTTTCATGTCAGTATTGACAACCTGAGTAAGGTTTTGAAAAGGAATTTGTATCCAGGTTGGCTAATCGACAGGTCAGTGAACCAATATCTACAGAAGGTTCAAAATCAAAATGATGTGAGAACAGAGCAAAGAACAAATACATGTAGGTATTTCAAGTTACCTTACATTGGCAACCCATCTAAGGAACTTGAAAAGAAACTGAAATCAATGGCCAAACAATACTGTAAAGATCTTTCTATTATCATTTCCTTTTCGTCATTTAAACTCAATTCTTTGTTATCTGTTAAAGATTCCATTCCCCAAGAGCTCTGTGCTTGTGTTCATCTGTGCGAGATGAAAGGCTCGTTACATTGGCCAGACCAAACGTCATTATATAACAGAGAACAGGAGCACTTGTGGAAGGACAAAAACTCTCACGTCTGGAAACACTTAAATCTTCAAAAGAATGTCTATCAGAATGTAACCCCACAATACTGGACACTGCCCACACAGATTTTCAACTCAAAATAAAAGAAGGCCTATATATCAATTGGACCAAACCCGAACTCAACCAACAGGTGTACAATTACCAAATATTGCTTTCTATTTAACTGTATATGTATTTTCACCCAGGTCCTTGACCAGACAGGTCCCTCACCCCATTATGTCTACATGAATTGAACAAACTTTGTAATGGTACAGACCGCAATGAATCAAATGATGCATACATGTATATCATACTTGGATGTTTTTACAGAAATTACAATGTAGATTAATTGCAATGGGGAACATTAGCAGCTTTTTTTCTTTTTTCATTTTTGCTGGAAATAGGCAGGATACATGGATGGTAAAATTATACCTTTCTCTGCAGATGCTAGCTTATCTGGATCATTGTCTTTTCCTAAAAAACAAAAATATAATTGATTCATAAATGAATGTCCATTTAATACAAAAAAAATATCATTTGTAGGCCCTGTACAAGAATAACACATACATGCACAAACTGTTTGTGTTTTAACATCATCAACATACATGTAACATATGAAAGGGCAGCCAACAATCATGCTCTTGAAAACGACAGCCAGCATGCAAATGCAAATCTCAATTTTATTCTCCCTTATTACCCCCCTCCCCCACTCGACTTTGGATTTCCTTTCTTCTCTTCCACTTGTACTCCTTTTGACATTTTCTTTTACCATCTCTCTCTTGCTCTCCCTTCTTTTTCTCCCCCCCTTTCTCATAAACCCTTTTCTTCTGAGGCAATCAAGGGGATGTTGCGAGGGGTAGCGTAGGATGGAAGGGGGTGCCCCCCCCCCTTTGCAAGATTTCTGTTAGCAAATCAATACTACATTGGTAAATGTGAGTACCCCTTGAAATGAATTATGAATTGAGAATTGGAGACCCTTCTTTCTTGCAAGGTTTCTGGGAAACTTGTCTGTGAATTTCATGTACACTCCCCTCACAGATCTATGTTTTAACGACACCCCAGGTAACGAACTCCTAGCCCAGTACATTCCTTTCCTGTTTACAGATCACAATAAAGTTACAGGCATTGCATCTTAGGTCGGATTTCGATGCATTAAACACTGATAACAAGCTACAATATTTGAATTCCAATAGTGAACTTTGAAACTGAAGACTGTTTACATTATAGTACGGTAAGCCTACTATCGGTTTAGTTTTGGCCAAATCTCTGTTACTGTACATGCAGCTCCACCCCTTTAGTAAAAAAAAAATTATTGTAGCTTCATCCATTCTGGATTCTGCAACAAAATATTGCTTGATACAAGAAAATTAATTCTAGAGTACATGTATGTACATTCTATAATGAAACTAAAATACCAGTTTAGTTTTGGAATTCTACATATGAAACCTTGGGGAAATGATTTTAATGAAGAGAGAGGATAGAGAGAAGCAATTTTAAAAATAGTTCCATCAAAATCAGTTAAGAAATGAAAGAGTTATTGAAAGTTTGAAAAGTCTCAATTTACTTTCTATGGCGATCCTCAAATTGGCAATGTTGCTTCAAAATGGCAGGTTTAGTAGTACAACTCTCAAATGTTTTGTACACAAAATTTCATATTTTCTCCTTTATCTCTAAAGATACTGCTTTTCTTCCTGTGAACGCAACATATGTTGTGTCAAATACATTTTCCCATGATATATCTTGAGCTAAGGAGCCAAGCTGCACCTTGGGAGATAATGGGGGAAATATGAAATTAATTCTACTGTTGGCTGGAGTCAATAACAATGTACTGATTTTTTTTTTTGGATAACCAACCTGGGAGTGTCCGGACACACAACATGTGGGTATATACAATGTAATGCCCAGTTCATAATTAGGTTTCATTCACTCACATTACGTGAGGTTATTGTCCAGCAGTAAATTGAACAACTGAAAAAGGTTTCATGTAAATTGTCATAATCCTTTTACAAGATACATGTAGGTTGACAAAAGTATGAATCTTCAATTGTTCTATAAAGAGAACATTATTATTATACACATCAAAAATATGTCATGGTGCAAATTAGAAAACTCTCAGGATTTACACTGTCAAATAACATTAGTCTAGATTTAATTCTTTTAATTCATGTGAGGATTTTATTTATAACCAGCAGATGAATAAATTACTCTTCTACACTACAGTCAGCATGGTCAGACTAGTAATCATGGTAATACACTGTCATCATTATCATGACTATTGAATGTCCCACCTATTCTTTGCGTGAAGAACGACACAACTTGTTATTAGTCTTGCTTTACTAATGGCATACTCCCTGTACTATGACAATTTAATTTACTTTAGAATTTAGATTGATGCAACTTTCATGACTTTACAACCATAGTGGGGTGTTGCAAGAAAGTTGCAATCGATTGCAAATGGTAAAGCAAATTAGAACATCCATTCTGAATGGTTCAGGGTCTGCCCATCCAAGAAGATGCGCTTGCAACAATGATTTTGATTGGTCAGTACCGATCAGTTGCAACTTGCAATCAATCGCAACTTTCTTGCAACACCCCATTCATTCCATTAGTTTAAATCTGACTAGGCCTAGGCCTACTGCCTGGCTACTGCAACTCATCTCAATTTCTAATTAATTCCATCTTGGAGTTGGACTTTGAATTGATCTTACCATCTTCCACAAAGACGCCTTCTGGAAAGTCTGGGGGGATAACGCTATCCATCTTGATTGCTAATGCGCAACGGCACAACTTAGAAGATGCTGCTTAGATCATCCTGATTCCAGCACGAAACATAAAACTTCTGATCATGATCAAATGTAAATCATGATGCAGGCTGCAGCAACCATTGCGAGACACAACTCAGAGCTGAAGCAATCGAATAGAATGGACAATACGTGTATTGGCACTGCATGCGTGCAGCGCAGATATTTGCAGCCGATACGATAGTTTGCGGTGGAGAAAATAAACATTGCAACATGCGCCTGTCATGCAGTAAACAAGAGGGGGCGGTATACCAAAACATCCGGAGCGGAGAGATCGATGGTTGATCTCGAGCGTTTGAGAGGAACTCGCACAAGTGATTTGTAATCTTGGACAACTACATGTAAAGTGTTAGTGAATTTATCATTTCAGATTTGTACTTTGTTCAAGCTGAGTAATTCGGTTAATGTGATTTCCATACATCCTTATGAATAGCGAGGTAATTTGTCTATGGTTTGCTCGCTATTTAGAAAAAGTTTTGATTACCATAATATATTTTTTTTGTGGGTTGTGGCCTAATCATTATACTGAAATAAAACATTATGAAGAAAGACTAGAGAGAATTAACTTATTGTTGAATAAATATAGCTATCGTAAGAAAAACTTGCTTAACTTTGCCACTTTTCTATCATATAGCTCACTTTGAATTGGAATCTTGACAACCCAATGTGCTGTAGATCCATTGCAAATCGTATGCAATATGAATACATCGATTATATTTTTGGGTATTCAAACGGAGCGAGGGGCGTACTTCGGCTTCCGCTTCACCAAATTCTTGCTATAATACATTGGCTGTCGGTCTCGTGTAGTTGGCTGTTGGTCACGTAGGCTGTAGCCTTTTAGGCTGCAGCCCTTCACAGACTCAACAATGAGGAGTCGTAATACTTTGATATTGATCAGTAACGACCATACGATCTCCTCACCACAGGTATAGATTAAATGTATGAAATATCGTATAAAAAAGTATAAAATATCGTATAATCTATATGACTGACAGAATATTACCAACATTATTTTAATAAGCATGAAAAACAATATTGAGTCAATAAACATGACATGACACTTGAATGTACATATTACGTTAGCCTGATGGAAATTAATTGTATGGAAATGGTTTATTTATTAAAATTTCTTCGCAGCCAAATTGTGAAATCCTTTACAAACAATTTACAGTAATAAATACAGGATACAGAGTAAATACAATACAATCATAAATATACAAACGACAATAGGTTGGATACAAATTCATGTATACCAGTGGTGTGTAACAAAAATAAAAATAAAAATGGACCGGTACTGTAAAAGTGTTGAATCTGGACTTTGGTGGAGGGGGGGGGGGGGAGGACTTTCTTGAATAAACGACATACAGCCTGTACAGGTAAGGTGGTGGTACAAGTACAGCAATAACTATGTTACAATGCATTTCTTTTTCTTGCCTACTTAGGCCTATTCAGTGATACTTATTTTAAATAATTATATATCTTTGTACATTATTCATTATACATTAATGTAATCGAATACTGATATGAAATGTTGTGTGCATTCAATTCTCCATCAGACCTACGATGTAGATTTCATGTGACTTTCTTTTTTCGACCTTTTCCTGAGTCTTGTGACGAGATCCCGGATTTGGCGCCGTCTCTCTAAGTCTGGGGAAGATATTGAGAGAGAGAGAGAGAGAGAGAGAGAGAGAGAGCGCGCGCGAGAGAGAGAGATAGAGGCGTAGAGAGGGAGAGAGAGAGGGAGAGAGATAGGAGTGGAGTACAATGAGAAGCATCAGAATCATTACATACATTATTTCTTTCTTAGTCAATACTCTGCGATACATTAATATTGCCAATGACAGCTGCTTGCCATAATATTGAGAATAAAGGCTCAGTGATATCCACTAAGTGGTGGGGGAGGGAGCAATAAATTTGAACTCACCTTTCATGTTGATGATCTTCTGCAGGAGTGTGCCCGGATCTTCATCTTTCTCTTCTAAGGTAAAGCTTGGAGCTTGACTCCTCTTTTTTACCCAGCCCATCGCTCCACTGAGCTGTGCCAAAACATCATTATGAGATTCAAGCGTGCCCTCTCCGGCGAATGAATGTTGCTGTTTTATCTGACCTTTCTTGTCGCCGTTGGTGAGATATTTTCGAATTGTAGCAGTGGCCTCGTCTGCAAAGAACACATGAAAACATATTTTGATGTTGCATATTAAAACTCATATTATAAAAGTGACAATTTGGAAAAGTTTTAATTTACACATTAAAAAATATCAATAGACTATCCGAACACTGGCGTTTATAGGGGGGGGGGGGGGGGGGGAGGGGGAGGGGTGCGCACGCGGGCCATGTTCCCTCCCCATCGCATGGAGGAAAAAAGGGAAACAAAATGAAAAGAAATTGAGGAAAAAGACATAATGAGCTGCAAGAAAGAGACTTGGAAAGATACAATATGACCCCACCCCCTCATTCGATGACCTTGTTGATTCGCATTTCATCTACCAATAGTAAGATCGGTCCAGCCCAAATGATGAACTTGGAATCATCAAAGTAATTACTTGAACTGGTCTACTGCAATCATATCGCATTTGTTGTATAAATGTATATATATATATATATGTGTGTGTGTGTGTATGTAAATAGCTTCATTTTAATTATTATATGGGAATACTTGAATGCGAACAACATTTCTATGCAATAATAATAATATTTCATTACTTGACATTTTAAAACAGCTGATAGCTGTACGACCGTGGTCACCATCATGATCATCAACCACTTCGTTAATACGTTCACCGTGCTCATCGAGGATGGTGATGTAATTAGTTGATTCTTGATTTCCATTAGTTCGTCCAAGCTCTTCATGATCATTTGGGTTCGTGACGGACGCAAAGCTATCGTCAGCCTCATCGCCAGCATCATCTTCGTCGTCGTCGTCGCCGTCCTCATCATCATCATTTTCATCGTCCTCATCATTGACTTCGTCTTTATCATCGTTATCACTTGCGTCTAAAATGGTTTTATTCTTTGAATGAACCTTTTTCTATCTCGTCTACAGTCTTATAATGCATGTCCATGTCGTTCCGTTTAAAGTTAATAAAATCATACTCATTAGACCTTTCACTGACATTTTCTGTTTCCCCGCTGTCATCTTCCTTCTCATCTGAGCTTGATACCGGTAAATACTTCATGTCAGACTCACTGTCATTACTCCCTGGATACCCATGACTGAATGAGCTGTTGATAGCCAGGACGTCGTTTTTGGCATCGACGTCATCATCCGCCTTGCGTGTTGCATTCCCAGATATCACGTCACATGACCGTTATCCTCATGAAGATTCGACGACAAATCAATTGATGATTGAACACTGGACCACTCTCCTTCACTGGCTGTTTCATTAATCAGCAATGATTTGTTTTCATCCTTAGCACCGCTATCGAATCCAAGGGAATCATTGGTGCTGCTTGCTTCGTTTAATGATATCGCAATATATTGGGCATCGTTAGATCCAAAATTTGCCTTTAACCCTTTTCGGACATCTCCCGAAAGTTCTTGATTGTTCTTTCTCTGATCCGAATTATTTTTCTCTTCGACTTCATCTCTGAGAGAGTTTGACCGTAATTTGCCATAGATTCGAAGAAGTAAATCGATCTTTTCATCGTCATCTCCGTGGTTGTATGCGTCCAGAAGTGGTGAGGGGATTCCAGAATTTTCATCACTGCACCGCCCATCAGAACATGGTAGTTTTCCTCTTTAGTGAGCTGAGGGAAAAGACACGGAATCGTTGATACAGTGATATTTAATCAAACACTGTAAAAACTGATAATCAGCATCGCAAACATTAATGCACTTTATGATATGATGTGATATGATTGTATTTATTTACCGATAACAAGATACAATACATTATGATATTTACAATTTCTACAGGAAAACATTAAGATCATGGTAAAAACAAGAAAAACAAGAGCCCCAGGGGGCACGACGCTCACCTGAGGTGGATCAATTCACATCTGGTGCATGTTCTTTCTAGCACATGAACAACTTTCATTCTTCATCTATAGAGGTATCTCTATACACAATACCAAGTCTGAGCTTCCTACCAAGTTCGGTTAAATTCCAATCATGGGTTTTGGAGAAGAAGCTGAAAATGTAAAAAGTTTATGGATGGCGGACAACTTGCCCCACCCCCCCCCTCCAGTATGTTACCCCCACAGACCCCCTATAGGGCCACCCAGAAAAAAATCTCCATACACAATACCAAGTCTGAGCTATTCCTGGTTCTGGAGAAGATGTTTGAAATTTACATAGCTTTTACACTTGGGGGCCCTCCCCCTGGGCCCCCCTGGGGACCACATGTACCATTTTAGCAACTTTGAGTCCCCTACCCCTAAGGATGATTCCTACCAAGTTTGGTTGAATTCCGATCATGTGTTTTGGAGAAGAAGATCAGAATGTACATTTTGCCTGGCAGCGCCCCCCCCCCCCCCCTCCAGTATGTTACCCCCACAGGGCCCCTATAGGGCCACTCAGAGAAATTTCATGAACAACATTCTTTCTTCATCTATAGAGGTATCTCCATACACAATACCAATGAGCTATGCCTGGTTCTGGAGAAGAAGATGTTTGAAATTTACATAGCTTTTACAATTGGGGGCCTTCCCCCTGGGCCCCCTGGGGGCCACATGTACCATTTTAGCAACTTTAGGTCCCCTACCCCTAAGGATGATTCCTACCAAGTTTGGTTGAATTCCGATCATGTGTTTTGGAGAAGAAGATCAGAATGTACATTTTGCCTGGCAGCGCCCCCCCCCCCCCCCTCCAGTATGTTACCCCCACAGGGCCCCTATAGGCCACTCAGAGAAATTTCATGAACAACATTCATTCTTCATCTATAGAGGTATCTCCATACAAAATACCAAGTCTGAGCTATGCCTGGTTCTGGAGAAGAAGATGTTTGAAATTTACATAGCTTTTACAATTGGGGGCCCTCCCCCTGGGCCCCCCTGGGGGCCACATGTACCATTTTAGCAACTTTGGGTCCCCTACCCCTAAGGATGATTCCTACCAAGTTTGGTTGAAATCCGATCGTGGGTTTTGGAGAAGAAGATGAAAATGTAAAAAGTTAACGGACGACGGACGACGCACGACGCACGACGTACGACGCACGACGGACGACGGACGACGGACGACGGACAAATTTCCATCGCAATAGCTCACTCGAGCCATAGGCTCAGGTGAGCTAAAAATGGTAAAATAGAATCAGAAAATATCACAAGTGCTGTTCGTATTGTAAAGGTCTGGCGTGAATCTGAGGTATAAACAAAGTGCAAAGTAACAGCAATAATTCTTTACACTGTATAATGATGTTGAAGCATTCCAAATTTCTCTTATGTATGGATGAAGCATAATACTTGTTGAAGAAGCAAGAGAAGAGACAAATCTGAAACAACATTAAATTTTACAGATGGTTCCATGTACATGACACAATGAATGAATATTGAACAGAGAGAAAGTGAGGTCGTGAGAGAAAAGAGAGAGAGAGAGGGGGTGGGGGAGATATGAGCATGATGACAGCGAAGGTGTAAGGTACACACCCACCTGATGCCTTGGTCACGTGATAATCCTTTTCATTCAGGGGTTTCCCCCGAATCGCCTTGGACCACACCTATGGACCACGCTAACTAGTCTAGTCTCGATGCGCTCTTGTTGATATATCATCAGTAAATCTCGAACAGCCCTCTTAAGTATCTCTCCCTCCTTCAATAAAAAAAAAAGAAAACCAAAACCAAAACAAATATCCTAAACATGTATCAACATAAAATTGAGTGTATCTGCATTATAATTATTATTGCAAGATTGCAGCAGTTTTGTGAGCATGTGAGCATGGGCAGCGATTCGGGGGGGGGGGGGGGGGGGGGGGGGGGGGGGGGGAGGACATGCTCTTCCCGGATATATTGAAGACTGTATAGCAAATAATGATAAAGGCTAGTGTCGCCCTCCTCCCCCCCCCCCCCTCCCCAAGTTTAGGCCTACGAGTATCGTGCAATGGCAAATTTATACCTTAAGCAAATTATCAACTGAGAGTGTCAACAGGTTGAGACAAGATCTATGTTGATTTACTGCAATAATAGGATTATACCATTGTACAAGATGAGTCACGCCTAGCCAATGTCAAGAGCAAAATACTGCGACGCAAACAAAAGATCCCTTTTAAGTGTGACAAAGTGAAGACTACTAGTATAGGTCTTATGCCTATAATACAATTAAGGACTGACCAGCGATTGACGAATTGACGTAATTATCAGTGTTGACACAATTATTCAGGATAATTCAAGTTGATTTCTACAACAGAATAAACACATGATGCAAAATTATGAATATACCTCAAAGCAGGCCGACAGCATTCCCATATTTGTGGAAATGATGCAGGATTTTCAATACATCACTCGATGAAATACAATCCATTTCACGTTTTGCATCATTTTGCCTATTATGATATTCAAATGTAAGCTTTAATTTTGCCAAAATATATATTATTATTAACGGCTACCCAACGAGGACCGGATTGATGGTTTATCGGTCGGAGACATGCACAATCATTATTAGAGTTATATACTCAATGAAAATTGACTGATTCCCGATACATCATGCCATCGCTTTCGTAGCACATCGAAGTAAATATACATGATTGTAAAAACCTATTCAAACAAGAATTAAAACAATTCAGTGCACTCGGTTTTCTCATTAATATCCGCGAATAAGCATAAAATGTATGAGTTTTTCATGCTTACCTTTTCTCCAGATTTAAGAGATCTAGCCTGTGCACAAGCAAAGTAGAAAAATATGAGCAGCATCCAGATTCTTAGATTCTCCATCTCGTCCGCTCCTTAAACATCATCCAAATGATGAGGAACAAAACATCTCATTTATCTAGGGGACAGTCAAAATTGATACATTGTTTCTTGTATCATTAATTACTCACCACATTGCGATTTACTGTATTGCTGATTTGCGAAAGAGATATCCAATATTAACCTATACCTATTCTGAATTAGCACGACATATCCCATTATGAAGTCAACATAGTTTCAGGACACACACCAAGATGGATTATCTCTTTATGTGCCATTGTTGCAGTTTTGCACAGACTTTATACACAAATCCCATGGAACAGCATCTTATGTTGCATACAAAGAGTTAAGATATTTTTTTTTCTTTCAGTACCTTGTTGAAACGAAATAAATCAATCTTACGCCGCAACGTTACAACAAACACTACAAGAGGGGAACGAGAAACACAAGTTCAAAACTTCGACCAAAACACGAACAAAGATTCTGCAAACAAAAATCATACCTCTTCAATCGAAAAAAGATACTCGATATTTTGGTTAAACAAAGGGGGATGTTTCATACCGTGTATAAGCCTTTCAAACTCTGTCTCTGATCTGATAAGAAGAGGTTGGTGGTTGACACAGTTTTTCATCCAACCTTCTCTTCGATTCGTTTCGTTTCGTTTCGTTTATTCATTCATTCATTTCAGATAAAAATATGTACATACAATGAATACAATGCATACAAAACATTTACATCAAAATCTTATAAATTAATTAAATTTTGCCTTTGCTCGAAACTAATATTGAATGAACAGAGAACTTCAAAAATGCGCAGAAGCCTTATGAGTTAAGTTCTCTAAAACATCAGAATAGAAATATAGATTCAAGATCAAGGGAAATGAATCAAACATTGGCTCAATGTCCCTGATAGTACATTCTTTTAAACCTAATGCAAAATTGTCATATGTTCTCTTTATATGCCATGTCTTTCTTCTCCTACTTATTCCTATCAATCTCCTTAACAATTTTTCTTTTGTATGTTCCTTTTCTCACCCCTGTACACCACTTTTCCCCATATTCTCCTCTTTCCCACTCGTAATTTCGTCATAATTATCCCATCTCCTTTTTCCATAATTGCCTATCAGAAATTCTCAAAACGGCAGCAGGTACCAATTAGACGAGTCATCATTTCTCAACATTTTGATTCTATTTCCCTGCCATCATTTACTTATTTTCTTCCTCTCCTCCTCCTCCTCCTCCATGTCCCCTTCTAAGTTCTTCTGCAGTCATCAGCTGTCCTCTCTATTCTGATCAGTCTATATTCCTCTCCTAGCATGTCTTCTTCTTCTTCTTCTTCTTCTTTTTCTTCTTCATGCTTCATAATTATCTCATCTCCTTTCCTAAATTGTCCCTCAAGATATTCTCAAAACGGCAACAGGTCCGAGTCATCACTCTCATTATTTTCATTTCATTTCCCTGTCCATCAGACGCTCAATTTTCCCTCCTCGTCACCTCCGACTGATTTTGATAGAATGGTTCCGCGGGGGGTCATTAGGTGACAATAGAATTTCACCTTCTCATCGTACACGTCTGCCATATTCATTTTCAATTCCTGTCTGATAGGTTTCATACCACAGGCGCTACTTTTGTAAAAGATGGGGGGGGGGGGGGGGGAGAGACAAGTAAGGTCTAAATGACCGTGGTAAAATATTAACGCTGACATCAGGTATATCGTTTTTACCATAAATGTTATTTGCTCTTAGAACTAAAGAGAGCAAAACACTAATAAATCTTAATTTTAGTTTGAGCAAAAACAAATAAAAAAATCGATTTTAGTTGATTACAGGCATATAAGAATAATAACCACAAATGAACTAAACATACAGCCCTGGAAAAAAATATTAGACCAAGCTTCTGTAATAAGGGTACCATAATATGCATACAAAATTATAAAAATTATTTGTCTTTGTATCTCATTGAATGAATACCAAATTCCAGCAATTATACCTTGCTTTTTTGATATTTTATTTCCTTCTTACCACAGTAATAACACTATCAGTAACCATTCTTGGTCTAATATTTTTTTTCCATGGTTGTATGTCAGACGATAAGTTTTTGCGCAAGCATTTATCAGTATCTATTTTGAATGAATTAATTTTATTACCATTTCTGAAACAAAATATGAAACATAATTATTTTGGAGACCACGAAATAGCTGCAATTTCGTCCCAGTCTGTGCTCATAGACTACGTTCTCCCATAAATTACTTGGTCCTAAATAGTTGAGTAAGACAATTGATTTGTCACCAGAACTTTCTTTAAAAAATGGGGGCGGGGGAAGTCTTATATGTGCCTTAAGTAGCAAAGTACCTGATATTAAATAAATTTAATTGCGCTAAAACAGAGACAGGTTTTGCATTGCACAACCATAGCAAATGTTTGATTTAGGCCTATAGTGAAATACATGTATATATATTCTGATCTTGAAAATAATGACACTGAGTCACGTGATAGGGCACACCTTTGGGTTATTCTTTAGGCTTACCCCAGACAATGAAGCCCCCCCCCCCCTCCACACGCACACACTCATACCTTCTCAACCCATCCCCTGTCGAGGTCTAATCAATTGTCAATCAGACATGCTGTAAATCTATCACTCATCCAATGAAAATGTGCCCCCTGAATGATTCAAAGATTTTATTTGATTAGGAGAAAGAAAGCAAGAGAGAGAGAGAGGGACAGAGAGACAGACAGAGAGAGGGGGAGGGATAGTAAAGGGGGGGGGGGACTGAGGAGAAAGATATGGAGAGAAGGAGAGAATAACTAGAGAGAAAGAAAGAGTTTAGGTGAGGGGAAGAGGAAGAGAGAAAGAGGGGGACGGAGAGAGAGAGAGAGAGAGAGAGAGAGCAAGGGAGAGAATGAACTGTAAGGAGTCACGGAAGGTGCATCTAACGTTCAGTGACAGGTACAGTGCTGCTTTTGGCTCAATTTCATTCACGTTTTGTAATGTTCCCATCGAGGGCGCGGGATATCACGATCAACTTATTCATGACCGTTTAATTTTAGAAAGCGTTCCCGATGTCATACCCTTTCACAGCATACTCATACTCAAAATACCATGCTTTCCCTTGTTATTATCGTGATGCCCTTCTCTTCCAGTCTCTAATATCAAAAAAGCCATGCAGCTCTCTTCATCGGGAGGGGGTATATCTAGCAAATAAAAATTTGCCAAAAACTTTAGGCACGCAAAAGTCCGTGCATACCATATCTCCAAATACATTTGAAGCAACGGAAATAACGCCTCATGTTCTGCGCGGGCATAACTTTACTCTTGACTTCCCCTTAAATGTTTTATGAATATTTGGAAATGCTCGTTGTGGAAATGTCAATCGTTTACTGTGCATTTGGACGGGAAGGCGGGCTCAATGAGAACAGACCCTTATCCGGGAGTATTAGTATGGATAAGCCTGACGGTTATTAGTACTCAAGCACAGACGGGTGTCATATCGGTTTATATCAGGCGATGCCTGTGCCGGGCCAGGGATTTGGCGCAATGGATCGACAATGAGAACAGACCCAGAGTATTACCACGGATTAGTATGACGGTTATTAGTACCGAAGCACAGACGTTGTCATATCGGTATATATCAGGCGTTGTCTGAGATACGTCAGAACTACGAAGGAGCTCCAAATAATTTGTGGAGCCTTCATTAGGAATATAAAAAGGTCTTATTAGACTCACTAGTTACACTAGATTAATTAGATTGTTGGTGCCCTCATGCCGAACTTTCAAGGGAATTCCGTTATTAACAGATGAAAATTAGTGAAATATGGTAAGCATTTTGTTTCTTCTGTGTGTCTTTAAGTTGTGTAAAAATAATATGATATGGGTCATGCTTCCTTTAAAGTTGAAAAGAGATGGGAAGAGAACGGACATCTGGTCGGTCTGAGCCTGGTGGGAGGGCGGGATGTCTGAATAAACGCGGGTGGGAAATAGGCTGAAACAGGATGCACTTGTAGGATGACACAGTAACCATAGGAACACGAATAACATCCAAAATGGTGGGTGCTGGAAGAGGAAATTTGGAAGTAAGAGGGAAAACGATGACAACTGGATACGAAGAAGTGTAGAGGTCACCAAGGATGAAATAGTGTACAACAATGAGGAAGGAATACCAGTGAAAGATATTAGAAGGTTAGTCACGATCCGAAAGACGCTACTCGGGATCGAACCCGGGTCTATTCGTAGGAAGACCAATGCGCGTACCGCTAGACCAACTCACATCCTGTCAGTTACCGAACGATATTTAATATTTAAAAAAAAAAAGAGAACGGATCTTTCGATGACTGTGGCGTAGCGTGGGTACATATTTTGAGGGGGCACTGGCATCATGGGTGGGGCGGCACCGGTAAATTTGGGTGAATAAAAAGTGGAATTAAGAGGCTATTAATTAAGCGGAGGGTGTGGGAGTGGTTCTATCATCTCCTTTTCATGATCATAATTATTCTCCCTCTCTCTTTCTTTCTTTTCCTTTTCCTATTTTTTTTTTACATTCGAGGGGGGGGGCGTCCCCCTTGTGCCCCTTTAGCTACGCCACTCTTAATCCTTTCACATGACTTGAAAGTATGGGGCAGGAGCGAAAGTCCAAACAAATTTTCGTCAAAGTCATCATTAGTTCCTTAGTTCTTGAAATCCAGCCTCTTTCTTAAAGACAACAAAGTATGTTTGCCCTTAATGATATTATCTAGTACATCCACTTCAACGGGATGGCAGTAATTAGGTCAAATATAATCACATTAAGCATGATTAGGCCATCACATAAGTCGTAGATAATCATCTCATCATTTCAATAACATATGGTAATGGGAGATTATGTATTTAACAGTAGAATTAACGCCAGAAGCTGTTGTCAGTCACACCGTGCGCAGTGTAAACTAACCCTTCCGTGGTGCACGTCAGGGTTTCATGCAGTTCTTTTGACAATTTGTCACTCTCACACCCCTCCAGAATACCACTAGCTGACCATTATGGTTTCATCCCCTCTCCCGATATGCTGCTCCTTAAGGGATGGAGGAGAAGGGCAGTCGTTGGTTCCAGAGCACCCTGTGCGGATCGATTGCATGGGCACCTCACCCTGCCCTTATACAGACGATTACCCCTTGAAGGCGCAATCTTGATGTTTTGTGAATTTGAGCAGGGCTTCTGCCATGGCACCCCCGAAATATTATTGTCGTGGTATTCCCCCTTGACTCCTCCCTATATTATAACCATGATTGTACCATTCTCGACGCCTCCTTAGAGAGGAAAAGTGGTTCGATAGAGGAAGTGGCAACCTTGATCATTTATGAGTTTGATCCGAGTGCAGATCGTATGAGCATCCCCCCCCCCCCGAAACATTATGGCCATGCTTTTACCACCACCGACGACTCCTTGGAGGGGTAAAGTGGTTTGATAGAGGAAGGGGCAATCTTGATCGTTTATGAGTTTGATCAGAACCTTGACGCATCTCTCACGAGGGCTTTACTCATCCAACCCAGACACCGAACAAAATAACTGTTGTTGTTGGTTGTATTTTTGGTGTTTCAGTCAAATTTGACTATTTACGCCTAGTCTCGTTGTGGAGGTAGAATAGTCTAGTCAGTCATTTATTAATATTCCTAGCTTGGAAACTAAGTGCGCCTGTGCACTCAAATAACTCAACCATGTCAGTTGATTTAACATTTAAAGGTAGACATAAACATTTTGTCTGAAATAATCTCCTCTACAAGTCTTTCAAGTTCGATTAAGATAATTCTACATTACGGGAGAATATGAAAAGTGGCTGGTGTAATTCAAAATGACCCCCTTTTTTCTTATAATAAACCGATATCATAGAAACCTGTATACAATGGTATGCCTACAATTGGGAATTTGTCACTTCAAAAATAGCCTTAATTCAATGTTAGGACTAATAAAAGCAAGAATATACAAGATAAATATGGAGTGAGGGATAAATTTTGACCCTTAGAATTTAGGTGTGGTCGCACAAGATATGACTATCAAACTTGTCACAAATTTCCTTCTATATAAGTCTCTGTTCGCACGCACGACACGAGTATAGCTCTGTAATAATCTGTTTACCCTCAGTGCAACACCTTGACCGAACGATGCCATTTATTTATATCAAATCTTGATTAATCCATCCTAAATGATGTGACGTAATAGCCCGGCATCTTCGATAATAAGACACGATATGGGCTTATTTGTCTCTTTTTTGTAGTACAACTTCACACAATTTATTAC
Source organism: Heliocidaris erythrogramma (assembly GCA_025617745.1). Lineage (NCBI taxonomy): Eukaryota > Metazoa > Echinodermata > Echinoidea > Camarodonta > Echinometridae > Heliocidaris > Heliocidaris erythrogramma. The sequence goes on from CM046869.1 coordinate 25,004,754, forward strand.
TTCCTTCGTTGATGATGATGGATATTAATAAAGTGATATTAAAACAAGGACTATCAATCTCCTTGTGATGTAATGAAAGTTGATGCACTCAGCAGATGGGCACTGCCATCTATTTTTGTGTATAGGCTATAGCGTGGGTTCAGCTCTCTACCTGTATACTTGAAAATTAAGCTTCGGATAATGTTGATTGCTTATTTAGACACTGGCGTATCATGAAGCTTCGATGTCGCCTCCCCCCCCCCCCAAACTGAAAAGTTGCAGTTTATCTACGGCACGCATGGCTACAATAAAAAACTGCAAATTTACCGGCAGAAAACTTTGAATTAGGAAGGGTGGGGGGGGGGGGGGGGTCATACCTTTCACAGTGCCTCTATAGCGACGCCCCGTCCCTCACACATACGAATTTTGCTAAAGTTTTCTGTGCCTTTGTCTATGATTTAAATATCACCTCGAGAGGCTAAACATCGTCTTGTTTTTTTTATCTTCTCGATCAGGAAGCATAAGATGATTGACTCACGGCTAGTACAAATATCTCTATCAGCTTACGTTCACCCACCCCTTAGCAATATCATATTTTTCCAAAGACGATCATATCTCTGATCCAAATATCTAGATCTTTTTGTCTGCTCCCCAATCGTTTCTTTCGTAGCTTTAAAATTCAAACTTCTTTTTATCATAGAATATTTTAGTATACAAAATTAGGGATCTTGAAAACGACTGGGTATGATAATATAAAAACAAAGTTCTACCAAACACATGGAGGTATATGTTGCGATAACTATAGGGATTGTGTATTTCTCGCAGGATACACTATTTTGACATCTGCATGCAAATAACATACTTCAAATTATTATTTATTTATTTATTTATTTATTATTTATTTATTTATGCATGGTGCATGGTATTGCATAGTATGATCATGATGACAAAATGAGAATAAGTATAAGTAAACAATAACAGAATTAAAAGGCAAATAATATAATGCAGGTACAGTGTATGGATAATTTAATAACATGCAGAGGTATGGCAATATAAGTTTAAAGCTTGAAGCATTGCGATACCTTTTCATTTTTTAAATAATCCATATAAAAGGAAACTAACTCAACACTCTTGTTGAAACATAACACTATTTACAAAATAACATGAAAACAAAAGTTGTATGAATAGAAAAAAAGAGAGAAAGAGAGAGTTTATTTACACTATATACAAAAAAGAAAGCAGAAGCAGAAAAGAGGAATAAGAAATGTGAAGGGGAGCCCTACACTGCAAAAACAAGGGTGTTAAATTCAACACCATGGGTGTTAATTTCAACACTTTCCCGGTATCTATATCGGAAAACACCAGCTGGTGTTATTTAACACCAGGGTTTGGAATTAAACAATTCAATTCCACTCTTGGTGTTGAAGTAATTCCGCCTTTGGTGTTAAAATCTAACACCATTATTTCAACTTGGTGTTAAAGTTCACTTCTAGTTTTGGTGTTAAAAAAATCCAACACCATTTCTTTCAACACCAGTGGTGTGTAATATTTTAATCCTGATTTTTTTGGTTAAAATCAATACCAATGATTTAACACCAAGAGTTCAATACAACACACTTTATCTCTGCATCAGAATCAATCAACCACACAATATTACACATACAGAAGGGGAAAAACAAACATGTCTTTTGACAACTAAAACTATGCACTTGTTTATTCAAGAAAGAAATGAACATACGTATCTTGTTTTCCATCATGTTTGAAATTGTTAGAGTTGCATGTATCTTGAAGTCAATACCTTCTTGAAATAACATAACTGGCATGAATGCATGTATTCAACAAACAATGATTACAAATTCTTCCTTCAAATACAACATATGGTGAACTACAGGACTACAGGAGGAAGGACATTATAAATACGTGATGTAGTTTGCTCCCATAACAATTACCAAGCAACATTCAAGAAATGTTTCACCTTTACAAAAAAGCAAGTCAGTCAAGCATGGAATGTATTCCACAACTGCCTCAACTAAACTAAAGAATGCAGAGTATCTATACATTGTATCATTACATCTTAGGACAGGAGGTCAAAATTCTGATCCCCGACACATGGATATGCGTGACTGGTTTCTTTCTTTTTCTACCAATCAACATTATATAACAAAATCACGTGACGACCTAATCAACACCAAGAACAAAACAACACCAGATAAATTAACACCAGATTATGGTCTTCGCATGTTTTAAATTTGAATGGTGTTAAATGAACACCATCGAGAGTACATGCCTCAATTATTCAACACCAAGAGTGTTTTATTTTAATTCTCCACTGGTGTATGATTTTTAACACCCTGGTTTTTGCAGTGTAATGTTGACATATAATGATAATTATTCACCGGGATTAAAATGACTAACCTTATATTTTCTCCGAAGCTGTTTTACAGCCAAATTTCGTGGCGATCCGCGGATATTAAAATTATCATAATCCCTAATTCGCGGAACTTGTCCAAATATACTGATACCTGTTATTATTCTATATGAATAACGATTTATGTTTCAAGATATTCATAATCTTGTATCCTTTAAGCAATATGTCTCTTTTGTTCACTCAGTACAAAACATGATTGCGACTTGTGAAGTATTTTGTCCTAAATGAATTATGACAAGTGACAAATTGTATATCATTACAAAGAAGAAAAAGAAAAAAAAGAACCCATGCAATATTAAAGATTTTTTAAAAGGTACTCAGTTATAGAAAGGAATTCGTAACATAGGCATTTGGGCTGGGGGCTGGGAGCTGCAGCCCCCGAGGACTTTTTAAAGTTCCGATATTCGGGCAACTATCACCTCATATTCGGTCTCTGGGCATTTATTTGTGGTCATATGCATTAATTTTGTTCCTTATCTATACGAGTATATTTTGTTGATGAATTAAGATTTTTATCATAATAAAGTGTCTTTTGTTTCTCTCTCACTTCGATCGCTTGCAAAATTTAGAAACTGAAAAGTCGATAACAGGGCGAAAGGAGTCAGCCCCCTCGCGAAAATGAGTCTGTACTCCTATGTCGTAATGGTAATGTCGTATTTGAAATGACATTGATTAATTTGTCTGATTTCTGAGACTATGATGCTATTGTCTGGATACAAACTTGAGGCTTTTAATAGAGATGACAAACCAATCGGAGACATCTTATCTCGTGAAGAAAGAAGAGTGTATTGCTGTGAGGCATTTAACCGAGTTACACATCCAGATATGAAAAAAATGGGTCAAACGGGAATGAGAGCGTACATATCAGGTGAACTAATCTTTAAGTGAATACCTAATGAGCAGCAGAGTAAATAAATGTGCTGAAAGCATACGTGGCAAAATTTACAAGAATTATATGATATTTTTAATGAAAAGAAATCTTTTTGAATCACTTAAATTGTGCAGAAGTGATAATGATACAGCAAAAGCGGAAATGCATTTTCGTATTAACGTAGAAATTACAAACAAAATGAAAATCATGAAGTATAGGCTTATTGCAAATGGAAACAACTTCAGAGATAAACTGAAAAATGGTAGGAAAATCATTAAGACAACGGCAAATAGGAGAAAGTAAACTAAGAGAGGAAAGGAAATAAACGTTCATACTTTTAGCAAATAGAAGAGAGATAGAGAGAGAGAGAGAGAGAGAGAGGGGGGGGGGGGGGAAACTGAGGTAGATAATAAATAAATAATATGGATTAGAAGAGAAAAGAGAAGAAACAATGGTACACTAAAATATAATCGTAAACCATTAGTGTATTCCCAAAATAACTTACATGTGTTTTATTTTCGTTTTGCATTCTTGTAAATGATGTTAATTTCCTACAAAGTTTCCTCTTCTTTCATCGATATCACCTGCATGGGCACACCCCTGTCACCAGAGACAGGGGGCATAAGACACCCCTCTCCCTAGACAAAGGGGCATAACAATCACCAGACAGAGGGGTATAACAGTACCCCTGTCACCAGAGAGTGGGGGTATAACAGTACCCCTGTCACCAGATAGAAGGGTATAACAGTACCCCTGTCAGCAAACAGAGGGGTATAACAGTACCCCTGTCACCAGAGAGTGGGGGTATAACAGTACCCCTGTCACCAGATAGAAGGGTATAACAGTACCCTGTAACCAGAGAGAGGGGTATAATAGTACCCCTGTAACCAGAGAGTGGGGGTATAACAGTACCCCTGTCACCAGATAGAAGGGTATAACAGTACCCCTGTCACCAGACAGAGGGGTATAACAGTACCCCTGTAACCAGAGAGTGGGGGTATAACAGTACCCCTGTCACCAGATAGAAGGGTATAACAGTACCCTGTCACCAGACAGAGGGGTATAACAGTACCCCTGTCACCAGATAGGAGGGGTATAACAGTACCCCTGTCAGCAAACAGAGGCTATAATTTCCACCTTTAAGACAGGTGCGATGTCGAGTGTTGTGCAAAACTTTGAATCATCAGTCAGTTTCTTTTCATAGCCCAGACCGTACCGGAGAACTTAAAATAGAAACGCGGCAAAGACCCACCTTTTTTATCGAACCTGGTGGCGAGTTTAAGAATGAGAAAGCAAAATATGACGCGGAAATCGAGACATGTGATCCCGTTTCGAATTTCAGTGATTGAATTTAGGAAATTGATTTTGGAACAACAACAGCAATAACTGTGACGAACGATTGAATACACGCAGCCATAATTGCAGCGTATAACATTTTATTCGCACGATTTGGAATGACAACGACAGGAAAGACAAAAAATAAATTGCTACCATTATACCTCAAAACGTTTCAAAAGAAATAGTAAAGTCAATATATATCCTTTGTTTTATTTTTCGTCACCAGTTCCTATTTTGGGGTTTAGATGACTTCTAAGAGATGGAACCACACATGTAAAACAATTTGACTGGATTTATAGTCCTGTTTGGATGACATAAAATAATTCTATCGAAAGACAATAAAAAAGAACATATTCTTTTGAACTATCTGGCGTCAGGTTGTATTCTACTTTCAAGTCTTTCATCCATTTAAAGAATATAAAACATAAGGAGAAAAGATAATAGTCATCAGATGGAACTCAGAAGTAATGTAACCAAGCAAGTAAGCAAGCATGGCGTAGCCAAAATGGAGGGGGTGGCATCTAATAACCCTAGCTCAAATTCCTGGCAGCAAATCCATAAGTTTTGTTGACAATATGAAAACCTCAGAACCCTTTTTATCCCTGTCCCCTGATTTTTTTGTGAGGGGGGGGGGGGGGGTATGATCATAGTACCTTATTTAATCTCAGTTGAAAAGATACGACATCAATTCTCGGGAAATTGGCCCTACACTCCCCCTTTTGAACGTTATAGCGACCCCTCCCCCGCTATCAAGTCTTATTTCTCTAATTTAGGTAATCCCTTAAAACATCTTAATTGATACCTGATTTATTGTACGTTCTAAAAAATTCTGCAAACTTACCACTTGATTGCCAATTTACAGAATAAACCGACAGAGTAGGAAACGACCCAAGTGATCCGTCTAGGAAGGGGTTGATTGATAGCCCATCAATGCCATTATCTTTGATTAATTCGTACTTTTTGTTTATTTTCCAGCTGCTGTTCATATCTCATTAATTTTGAGACGAGACAGATTGAAGTTCCACCAATAGCGCCACCCACGTCTTGAAATTCGTCTAGAAGAAATATTAGAAATGAATAATAAAGGCAGCGCTTCGTGCATGTCTTAAAATATTCCCCGACATATTAAAATGGGATAGTGCTACAACAGTGCGGAATCTGTATCAGTGTGTATAGATTATCATAATTTCTTCAATATCCTGTCAATTTTTAAAGATTGCATTAACGTATTTTCAGCTACAAGATAAAGTTATTGACTTGTACTTGTAGGGGGGGGGGGGGGGGCACGACATGTTATTGAATTCCCAAAGTCCACATAACACCTTCTCCTTTTACATAACCCGGTGTAAATCTGAAAAAGGCAGAATCTGTTTTATTTCTGTTCAATGCATGCCTCTGACAAATTCAGTACAATTCATTTAAATTTATATCAGTTCAAGAGAAGACATAGAAATCGGTTAACCCGTTGACTACTGATTTCTTTAACTCTCATATGCTTAATGCAGGAGCACACCCGCTTCCGTAGTCTATGAGCTGAGTGCATGATTATTAATAAAAGAAGTCACAACACCTTCTATAATGTCACTGGAAGAGCCGGCGTTGGGGCACAGGGAGCATGTGCTCCCCCCCCCCCCCCCCCCACGGGAAAACCCAATCTGGCATTCTGGTGTATTGCATTAAGCACACAGAGTAACCCCAAGAATTGTGCTCCCGGCATTGTACAATAACTTCATTACAGAAAAGTGTTCTCAGCAGCAATATTAGACCCCCCAAAGACACATGAAATATGTGTTTGCTTGTCACAGATTTTTCTGACTCGTGACCCCCCCCCCCCCACACACACACACTATAGAATCCTGGATCCGCCATTGAGAGTAATGGTCTGGCAGAGAAGGGCCGTTACCCTATATAATAACAGCCCTTATGATTGTCGACAGATTCTTTCTGTCCAACTGCTCATTAGTGGTATAGCCGTGGCCATCTTCACGGTTCGTAAATAGGAAACGTCGGTAACCGAGGGGCTAATGACTTAATTATGGACTCATGATTACGTCAAAACCCAAGGTTTCTCTAACATATCAACAATTCTGTCACCTCTGATCAATGCCAACAGCTGGACCTCCCCTAACCCGTCGAAAACACCTTATAATTTACATAAGATGTTATATTTTCTGGAATCCGACATCGCTATTGTACAATAATATTGATTCACAATTCTGATTGAACGATTGAAAATTATACTTTGCCATAAGCTATAATGCATGCCAATCATCTTCTATTCGATTTCTAAATGTTCTTGTTTACATAGTATGTTGCTTCATCCCCCTCTCCCCCTCTCTCTTTCTCTCCTGCCACACTCTCTCTCCTTTTCTTACAACTCAAACTTTAATGCACTTTATTTTGCTTGTAATGATCAAAACGTTTCTGCACTAAGTTGTGTTGTCAAATTATATTGTATATTGTTGATTGCATAATACATATTGTTATATGTCATGTACTTTGAAAATGAAAATGTAATGAAATAAAATCTAAATCTGAAATCTGAAATCTGAGAAATCTATGCCTCTGCTGCTGTCATCTGCCCCCCCCCCCCTTATCTGCTACTTCCTCTCTCTGCAGGTCCTTTTTTCCTCCCCTTCTCTTTTAATATAGATCCAATCTTTTCGCAATTATATTTGTTATAAAAGTATTTATTCATAAAAGACATCTATAAACCTCTTGTTTTTATATATAAATTCGACAGTTAGATATGTACAAAATTACAATATGAAAAAACTGGAATGCAACAAAACATGGAAATTCTTTGTATGCATGATATGATTACACAGAATAGGTCAAAGCCGAAGCAGATGGTTTGATAGATAAACATTCAACTTTTTTTTCTGTCTCTACGGAAGTTTCTTTTTGATTCGGTGATATTGCAGAATGAAATAACTCAAGTGAGAAGCAGACATAATGTTAGCATGGATCCATTTGGTTAAACATTCAGCACTGTTCAATGTAATACAAATATTCATTTATCCGTTTCAATGAAAATATTCCACATATTCGACATTCTTAAAATTCTTTATTTTTTAATGATATTTTACTGTTTATATCGATGTGTCATCCAAAATCATCCGTATTACTCACAAAATTTACGACAAATATTTTAAAGTTTTGATGAACTAAACTTATTACTCGTCTTCTATAAAATCTGTTGAAGAAAAACTTTTGAAAAAATGTTTTCAATGGCAAACTGCGATAAAAGCTACTAAAACCAATGAATCTGATTAGCTGTAGACAAATAAGAAGCTCGTGACAGCTTTGTCGATTATAAACCTTCAACAAGTTTTGTATACTGTGTCACGATGACCTCGACTCCTCGAGTATGCTTCATGAAATAAAGTACTTCGTCGTTTCTGGAGTATTTCGATCAGCTTTATAGTCTTCTGAAATCATCCACCATTTCTCGATGGACGATGTTGACAAAAGTTTGGATGTCTCGACAACGATGTCGTGAATGAGGTCGTGAATGACGTCAGGGATCGATATGGAGCTCATCAACGTGAACGTGTCTCTGACATTGTCCACTCTGATCATGGTCGGTGAGGACAGTGAGGAGTTGGGCTTTCTGTTCTTCAAGCTGTTCGATTTCGTCGAGGAGATCTTGTTTGCTGTTCTCCAGGCGTTCGGTTTCCTGCAACAAATCAAAATTTAAATTAAAATGCTCCTTGAAGACATTCTGAAGTCAGTGATTGTCTCTAAATTTCTTAATTACAACTGTAACTCATTATTTGTTGTATCTCACCATTTTTTTCTATTTCATTTATGTAAAGTCACATGGATTAGAAAAGAAGACGTTCGGGTTATAGTTATTTAATCTTTTTCTTTTCCCGGCATCCAGGTGACTCTCTATAAATGATAATGATAATAATAATAATAACAAAATAATAATAATAGTATTAATAATAATAATAATAATAATAATAAAGAGATATGTATTACAAAAATACAATATGATGTCGAAATGCACCCCTTGGTTTTCGAGTCCCCCTATCCTTCTCTGGCAACACCACATTTTCCACATTGCACCCCCCCCCCCCCCCCTCCGGCCCCCTCCTACTGACGAGAATGAAAATTCTTTTCTGCCCTCTCTTTATTAGTATTCAGCGTGGAATTTTACATTCGACCGAGAGCATTACGAAGTTTGGCAACTGCTTTCTGATAGATATTGTAGATGGACGAGGCGGGGGGGGGGGGGGGGGTGGGGAGGGCGCCCCACTGCTATATCCTCTCTAATAACAAACCTAGTTTGACCATGGACCGACCTACTGGTATGACATACCTCGACCAAAACAAAAGTCCTTTCTCTCCTTCTCTCTCTGCATCGTGAAGCAGCCACTCGGTTTCGTTCGCGGCGTTGTCGCCGTTTGTCTTCCTCCTCTTTAGATAACTGTAACATATAACACCAAAGCAGCACTACAAATATCATAATCAATGAAATACTTTAAACAGTTTTTGACCCTTGCTCATTGCGAATAATATTTTTTGGTCTTTATTTATAGCTCACCAAATACAAGTCAAATACATAATGTAATGAATGTGGTCCCAAACTGATAAATCTCGTTTTTCACTCGTCGTTCTTAAAGGAGAATGAAACTCAACATACATTAGCTGATAATCATGTGGAAAATTGTCAGCCTGTTCAAAATATCTTGAAAATACTCTGATTTGATTACTCTGTAAGGAGAACAGTCTCTCTAAAGTTTGCAGATTTCTTGCTAGATATTATACCATGGGGGCTGCCATTTTGAAAAACTGTGACGTCATTGCGGTACATGTCCATTTACCTGTACACAATGGATAAGATGTTGCATAATGAATAGCTATTGTACAACTAAAGCCACCCATGCAAAATGGCAGCCATCTTGGTACCCCCATTGTCTCGCACAGGTGATATCTAAGAGCAGTTGTAGGTCTTTGTCACTTCTTTGAAGAATTGACAAACCTTTATCAAGACCAAGCAACTTACAAGTGCATGCCAAATCCTGCTTAACAAAAGAAACAGCTGAACCAAATATCTTGACACAAATAGGTTATATGACAGGATAAAAGTATCTTCATTTGAATGTACATGACTACAAAAATGGTTTATTATGAGAAAATCCAGTGTCATGCATTCCACAGCTGATCATGAGTGTCATGGTAGCTAGTGTATATAGGTCAGTGGGTATCTTACAAATAGAACTGCTCTGACATTACTTTGTAAAGAAAATGGCAGCCCCCATGGGATAATGTCAAGCAAGGAAACTGCAACTTTTGGAGTCACTGTTCTCCTTCTTAAATAATCAAATAGGAGTAATTTCAAGATATTTGTAATAGGCTGACAATTATCTACATGATTATAGGCTAATGTTTATTGCCTTTTATTCCCCTTTAACTCGTAATTATTATAAATTTCAATGTGTTCTACTGCATATACATGTATCTGCATTCCTTTTATTATCCTATCTCCCCCTACCTTCTGACAATCTTTATTTTGAAAGAAATATTAGGGGCCTACACATAAATCAATTGTTATTATCATTATTATTATTGTTTTTATTATTATTATTAGTAGTAGTATTATTATTATCCTTATTCTGCAAATCAATTATAGTAATGTTGTTGAAAAAAATCCTACCGAGTCGGGTCCATTTGCTTTCCAATCCAGCCGTATACCCCCTAGTCCCTTCTGTATTCTTTTTTGTATGATACTGCATCGTATCTCATCGCGGATCTGGTTTCCAGGGTACTCGTCTCCTGATAGCAACTGTTGGTTGGTGATCAACGATCCTGTGTCCGAGTCGGAAGACGACGTCGACGCCGTGGTCATGAGTCCGCCAGACCACATCAGCGATTCGCCGGTCGAAGTCGTCATGTTTTAATGTGAGTTTGGCACCTGAATAAAAAAAAAACCGGCATGAGTATGTCTGCAAGCAGACAGGATATAAATAGAAGGGAATTGAAATGAAAACAACAACAACAATAATAATAACAATAATGATAATAATAGTAATGATAATAATAATAATGATGATGATAATAATAATGATGATAATAACAATAATGGTAATAATAATAATAATAACAATAATAATGATGATAATAAAAAATAATAATAAAAATAATAATAATAATAACAATAATAATAATAGTGATAGAAATGATAATGATATACTAATGATAAAAATAATAATAATAATGACAGCAATGATTATAATTTCATTTGTGCACATAATCACGCAGTTTATAAGCACTGGACGTATAAAATGGTACTACGATGTATTAAGTGTGTTTATTTACCTTCTATATATTTTTATGATTAACGAATATATACCTGAATAATCATGATAATGATATAGAAACTGATGAATCAACAGAAGTTAACGTTTTTAGCGCTTTATTAGAGTAATTATAACTAAATGGAAATGACTAAAGTTTAAACGATGAAATTAAAACATTAATGAAATAATAAAACCCATTATAAAAGCTTAGTAATGCTAACTAAAAACAAAACAATGTGACACACTATTGGAAGACTCGGCTGAACCATGAAGCTACGAATCTGAATCTGAACGTCATCAGGAAATTCTTTATCGTAATCACTTCCATGACTACGTATAGTCTATCACCATGGTATAAATCAACTGAAAAACGTTGAATGATTTCCCCTTATATGATGACGGTAATAACGCTAAACTTTTGTTTACATTTGAGGAGTGTTGGTAATTCATTCTAATATTTCTGTACTGACATAATTTTACAGTGGAGTAGTTACGGGAAGGTACATGGGAGCATATCCTCCTTATCGAATAGGGAAAAAAAAAAGAATAAAAAAAAAAGGGAGGGGGGGGGGGGGGGGAATAACATGAGAGGTAGAATAACAGGGGAGCGTTTCATCAAGCGTTTTGTCAGTGATATTTACTGACAAATTTGCTCTCAGCCAATCAGATGCAAGGATTTCAGTAGCTTATAACAGTTGTCAGTAAAAATCACTGACAAAACGCTTGATGAAACGCTCCCCTGGTCTCCCCTCCCTGATCCCACCCCCCTCTCTCTCTCTCTCTCTCTTCATTCACCAAGTACATGTTAGTAAGAGTCAAGTTACCCTCCCCCTAATGATTGTACACATGCTACGCCATCGCCTGTTGTGTTGGCATATCGATATTCCTTCATTTAGACTGGCAATGTATGATCTTTTGATATAATTTTACGTACAATTTGACGAAAATGAATCGTTTTAAGAGAATGTAGATAAAGTGAAATGTAAGGGTGTAAGACAATAATAGCATCCACTTCATTTGCAACAGATTAAGACAAAGGAAAAGGTCAAGCGGCTCTGATCTTCTCACCATCTGGGGGGGGGGGGGCGTTTCATGAAAGGACTTGTCAGATATTTTATCCGACAAATTTGCTCTCAGCCAATCGGATGCAAGGATTTCAGTAGCTTATAACAGTTGTCGGATAGAATATCCGACAACTTCCTTTCATGAAGCGCTCCCCTGTAAACCAGTTTGCTTCAAACTGTTCAACTCTTTTGTTTGAAAAAAAAATAATCAACAATTGTGAAATTCAACTCTTTTCTAACCAGATTCATCGTCATGACGTTTGAATTTCCTTCGGCTACTTCGATATATAGGTCACGATAATTTGGAAGTTTAAAGTTTTACTCCATGATATTATTTCCGTTTCTTCTTCCTACGATAACACCTAGAATGAATCATTCGGCTTTATCATCGGTTTAAAATCAATAAAACTATTGAAGGGGATACAAAACCACCAAATATTGGATTTGGAAGTAAAGTAATGAGTCACATTTTGGGGTATACCTCAAGCTATTTATAAAATTGTCAATATTGATGAGTAATACGTAAACCTATAGAGAGATTTACACAGAGACACGTGGTTTTCTTGTAAATCAATAGAACTAAGGTCAAAATTGGGTTACACTTAAAATTAACGGACTGCAGTTAATGTAATATACTGGGCGTTTCAAAAATAAAAGGAAACCCAACTTTGAAAATTTCCTACAAGTGGACTATGTATATTTACCGACGTTTAATTTCATATCATAATATTAAAAAGTAATTAATTTACTTTCCAATGGTAGCTTGTTTAGGTTTCCAGGGTCGCGCATGAATGAACACCATTATCTTCAAATTTTTGTGCAAAATTCCAGTTGGTTAGCTTTCTTGTAAAACACTATAGGCATGGTTTGGGTTTAATGGCTTTGTCAGCGAGCTATAGATTACTCTTCATGGCCATCCGTTAGTAAGCAAATCTCATAATGATTAATTTTAGGTTTCCAGGGTCGCGCATGAATGAACACCATTATCTTCAAATTTTTGTGCAAAATTCCAGTTGGTTCGCTTTCTTGTAAAACACTATAGGCATGGTTTGGATTTAATGGCTTTGTCAGCGAGCTATAAAGGCTCATGGCCACCCGTTAGTAAGCAAATATAATAATGATTAATTTTACGCCTTAACAAAGAGTCTTATGAACTTCACAAAGCATGGAACGAGTTGTTAGTCATGAACTTTGACCAAGAAAAAGTGAGATCTTCGAAGAGCACAGAGAACATGTTCGTTTGTCTTGAGTGCTGCAGGCATCTTCCGCCGATTTTCAACTAAATCTGGCACTTTTGAAAATTAGCAAAGTAAAATCTTGAATCACACGTATGAGATATTGAGTTTCCTGCTTTATGCTCTTTGTTTTTGATTTGCAATTCTTTGTGATATTGCAATCCTTTTGGTTCGCACTGGTTTGGGGGCATGTAACCTGCTAAAATTCACAGGCAGAGACTGTCTTATTTGACTTTGCAAAATGATTCCTATCTGAAAAGGGTTTTATGAAGCAAAACTCCTGAATCATGGATGAATAACATCTCATTATCACAAATTTGAAAAAGAAAATCATCCACAATGAGAATTGGAGCACCAAAGCCATTTCACAAAAGGCATCTCCTTAGCATCATGCCTATTGTGTTTTACAAGAAAGATTTTAAAGATAATGGTGTTCAGTGATGCATGATCATGGAAACCTAAACAGCATTGAATTAGCATTGAATTACTCTATCATGTGGTATGTATTTCATTGTCAATAAACATATAGTTCATTTACAGGAATTTTTCAAAGTTGGGTGTCCTTTTTAAAACGCCAAGCATAGGAAATTCACTGTTGTATTCAATTCAACATTCAATACACATGATGTGTATGATTACTGTTTCTGGCCGGTATATCGTATTACATTACATTTTGTCCCAAGTATTGTAATTGCTGTTTTTTTAATGTTATGTTCTCATCTTGAAATATTTGAAATGTCAGTTTAAGTAGTTTAATTGTACAAACATTATAACATATATTGTCAACTATGTTTTATCTCCTTTTTAAAATGAAATCCAACCTCTCGTTCCAATGCATGCATGAATGCATATAAACTTGTAACGGCTTGTTGTAGTCCGACTGTCTTTAACATCCTATCCCTCGGGTTGGGCGATGAATCATTGGCAATGGCAACTCTTTTGGAATGAATGCATTTCGAAAGGAATATATTTATAAATAATTATAATAATATCTGCATTTATATGGCGCCTTTCCAGTTAGTAAATGATCATAGCACATTGCAGTGTATATACCCCGGTCATTGGATTCAGTCACGATTCTTCTCCACTCCACTAGGGAGCAGTCCAGTCTGGCGGCCATTTTACAGGCGCACATTCTTTTGTATACTATTCAAGTTACAATGACATTCGCATCCTACCGGGTACCCAATTAACACCTGGGTGGAGAGTGGCAAATGTAGATAAAGGACAATAGTGCCCCGGCGGGACTCGAACCGCGAACCATGATTGTGATCCACGGTCCGGTGTCGTATCCACTAGACTATAGACCACGACACCTATAAATATGTAAAGTATATAAATTATCTGGCAGATTTAGAGGGCACGACCTTTCCGTGCCCCCTTGAAACCACACATCCCCACAATCCCTTTTAAAAAGAAAGGCGCCTGAAAATTTGATAATGGTTTTTTTTTTCCTTTTCAGTCGTTGCTTGCTTGCTTGCTTGTCAGATGTTTGAAAAATAAAGACCAGCACCGAAAATCGGTGATGACATTTTTTGTCTTCGATAAATTATTAAACACATATCAACTATTTACTTGTATAACAAGAACTATAATATTTCATTGTTTCATCGTTAAAAGAATTTCAACACACAATGACATGAAAAAGCATCATTGGATCAATAACCATGACCTGCACTTGTAAGAATAACCGGTAGTTATGTGTATTGTATATAGGATAAGGATAAGTCAGAATATCTATTGTGATTTTTGTAACGGAGGTCTCTGATATCCTGCACAGGTCAAACTATTGCAAAAACGATTTTGAGGGAACGAGTAAACAGATCTGTTTAAAGGACTATAGTTCATACCATTACACGTATAATGCAAATGATGCAATTAACTTGAATTAGTTAATGGACAGGATATTTATAATCTATAACTTATACAGTTCAAGAAATGACAAGATGAATTAGGTTATGTGGTTTGCACATATTTACACGTAACATAGATATCACATGGAAATATGATATGTAATTGTTTCTTGATAGACAAAGTAGCAAATAATATAGTCAATGCATACATCATATAAGGAATTAAAATGCATAAGACATTAAATATACTTACCAACAATATAACCACGAGTGCCACTATAATTATGTCGATTTCCAGCGGAAAACGAATGAAAAGTTCGCGCTTTTGTTTAGCACCAGTAAGCAAATTCACAATGCCAATAAGTTCCGACTCTCCAAATGTGCTAATTAATTAATTATTCAATTGGTCAAATTTGAGATCATAATTTTCGAAGCCTTCTGTCAATGTCTTGTAAACGTTTGCTGAACTCCTAAATGCAGATAAGTCAACTTTACACTGGTGGTATATACTTGACAACTGATTGAACGATTGTATTGTGTGGCATATAGCCCTGTCATAGTGGCATATGATTTCCGATTTCTCTTTCAGAGAATGGTGTTGTTGTGTCTTTTTTTTTTTTGGAAATACCGGATTTAGGTCCAAGTAAAATAGTTCCGATTTATGCCGTGGATCAGTGCACACCAGGAAACAAAACGGAACCGCAGTGAGTTAACAGGACCTTGTGCAGATAGGTGCGTTCAGATTAGCATTTCACCGTTAGGGAAATTATCTTGTGTTGAGAGCCAGAAGGGCGTTAAGTCATATACT
Source organism: Heliocidaris erythrogramma (assembly GCA_025617745.1). Taxonomy (NCBI): domain Eukaryota; kingdom Metazoa; phylum Echinodermata; class Echinoidea; order Camarodonta; family Echinometridae; genus Heliocidaris; species Heliocidaris erythrogramma. The sequence continues at coordinate 25,020,638 of CM046869.1, forward strand.
TTAACACAGACTTAACGCCCTTCTGGCGCTCAACATCATCAAGAGAGCATACCTTAGGTAGGCCTATTATGTGATTAGTAAAAAAAAGTTTGGATATATTATTTCCTAGATACATTCCATTATAATTCCCAAATCTGCTTTTCTTACAATAATCATTACAATCAGTACACATCCACAAAAAGATCTTTACTACCTATCTCCCTGGCATCGGTGTAAATGAGTGTAAACGAGTTCAGAGAAACAATGGACCTACTAGTAGCTTCATAAAGAAACGAAGATAAAATCAGGAATATGAAGAAGAAAAAAAAGGAGGGTGATTTGTATGGTATGAGATACTACTTTATCAAACGATCTGTATTGGATGGTGGAGAGACTCCTCTTTCCTAAGGTAATGTTTTATAATGTTATATGTTTTTGGCTGTGTTTACAACATTGACAATGCATTGTGTAAGCAATAAATTGAAACTGAAACTAAAACTGACAATGAAAATCGAAAGTGTATTTTGTGATTGTTATCCCATATCAAACCTACCGTGGCTCTGATTTTTTAATGATTAAAATCACTAATTCACCGAGGACAATGTCATTCTGAAGATAATAAACAGTATTAGAAGCGAAATGGAAAGTGACTGTGTAAGATTTAGTCTTTTATGGTTCTGACTGTATTAAAAAAAATTGATTGGTGACATAATTATTATGATGTTCTCTATAAGATTTCGGATGAATAGACCTGTTTACTAAGTGATTCAAATTTTATGCATACAAAGGTTGTTCTTGACAACCTGAAAGCTTGCCAGAGGCTTGTCAGACATAGCAACAAGTAATGTATGCAAACTGGATTCCAAGTATTGTAGTTCATTCATTAATAACAGGTTAATGGAATACCTCGTTACTAGGTCCCCAGGAAAGAAACATGCATAAATTTGAATCACTTAGTAAACAGGTCTATTTCAAGTGTACATTCAAACCTGTATAGAAATATCACCCAAGGGAGACACAACAAGCGGTCTGCAGGTATAGTCTTTGTATACAGGCTTCCTTTGAGACAAGTCATGTTTCAACAGTGTTCAAAGAGAGATATAGTTTCAAAGGAAATAAAAATGAGGTCCTTATAGACAGGCTGTCTTTCTGCACAGGTGGTCGCTAAATCAGGTATGACTGTATTGTTATGTCATGTATGTAAGGAACGGCGCCGAATCGAGGCTATATATCGCTAATTAAGATCAGAGACATTTGGCATGTCTCTGCTAAGATCTTTCTTCGCGGGCAGCTCCCCTCGCAGCATTTATACCTCACACACTCATCTGCATGCCACACCCCTCAGTTAACATTGGTATCAGTCATATATAGGTTCCCGGTGTTCAAGATCAAGGGTGTAAATTTTACCCCTTTCTATATCTATAGAACTTGGAGCCAGTGGGACTGGCCGCAAGGTGACTCATGATATTACAGGGTGATTAGCCGATCAGTGATAATATCCATATTGTTTGTTTGCGGTTAAGTTCGTGTTTGTCAAGGGTTTGCATATCTGGTTATGGTTTAAATCAATACGCAATATTTGTCTGACTTGATAAATGACCTCCTGATCTATAAAATGGTCTATTGAACCCAGAATTTCCAGGTATAGTAATAATACAAAATATATAATACTCAGTTTCTTGAGATATTATTTCACATTAAAAAAAAAAAAAATTATCATATTTTATTGAGAGTCAGAAGGACGTTAACTCTGCGTTGAATGATCTTAGTTGATACCTTCTTGCTCTGAACAGCCATGGCATATCAATCACAACAGTACTTTCCTGGATATAGACAATGTCATTTCACTTTGTCATTGCAAATTTAAAAGATTTTGAGAGATTCTTTATTTCTCCTCTCAAATCATGAAATATTGAACTTTTATTTTCCTTTCGTTTTTCGTCATTTTTTAAAAGTCGCACGGTAGTCGCGTTGATCGATGCGCAACCATAACCGTTGTCAGATCTCTACGATCATGACAATGTCCGTTAATAATATTCTATCATATCCGTCTACCAATCATCTGTGTATCGCCAGTCTTCATACTCATACAAGATTAGCCCTTTCAGGACAGGAATCATTTAAAGGCTAAATGGATCACATTTTGTTCTTCAAATTGGCAACAATAGCATTTTAATGTGTTGCCAATTTGAAGATTTTGAAGTTTATTCTCTTTCTTAAAATTACTGGCATCAAACGCAGTATGGTCATGCAACAAAAATGGACACAGTTTGTGCACAAATTTTTGCTCTTTCTACTCATGCATCTAGTATATTTTTTAGAGCTCTAGATCAAAAGTTATTGAGCCAAACCACAAAATGTGGTCAAATGTCTCGAAATGGTTAACAATGGACTATCACATGGATACAGTAGCATTGACTTACGAGGAGGGGGGGGGGGGGGGGGGGGGGGGCGGGCTTAATAAAGAAGTAGTTGGGTATTATCATTCTTGCAAATTCCTGACGGCAAAAGGCAATTATTGTCGAGTTTGAGGACTCTGCATTGGCAAATTCATCCCCGGAAAAAAGGCAGTTCTATCCGCACAACTTTTCTACAAATCTGGTCGGAACCCCCCCCCCCCCCCTCCTCCGCCCTACCCATTGCCAAGAAATCTTCAGCGAGTCTCCTTGGACTGTAATCTATACGTGCATACATGTCGGGCGTGTTTTGTATCATTTCGATGTTGTTTATCTTCTGTTGGTGGCAGCACCAATAAGGCTATTTTGCCTTCCTAAACTGTCTCCCCATTCTACATTATTATACTTTGTTGTTATGTAAATTTTGCAAATGTACTTTTTTATGAATGGATGAAATAAATGGAAAAATACTTATACTTATTTTTTTTTTTCTGTTTGGCATTGTTCTGTCCTGGGTTCGATGTCCGTCCAAGTGTAGGAAACATGTGTAATTGTCCGGAGTAAGTAGGATAATGCAATATTTCCGCCGAGAAAGCTGACTAAATCCAGCTTCAAATTAAGTTTGTAACAATGGGATCTAATTGAGGGATAAACGGGGGGTAGGACAAACAAGATCCTCTTCTTTAATCACATTCAAAGTACAAGGCTTCCTGGCCCGTTTCTTTAATTTGACTGTAAGGTTGTAATAATGAGCAATAAACAACTGTTCCTATTTAATTGTTAAGAGGTGTAGCGCTACTGACTTGCACAGATTTTGCAATACGCTTATAAAAAAGCCGTGGCACAAAACTATTCAGAATCTGACATTTTCGTTTATTGGGGAGACATGAATAAAAAATGGGGGGGGGGGGGGGGGGACTAATCTCAGAAAAAAGGTCATCTGATTTTCTTTGGTCTAGTTTTCCTCAAACACTTTCTGAGAAGCAAAAAATAGTTCTAAAGGGCCAGAAGATCCCCCGTAAATCCGCCACTGAAATGTCGGAAAGCACCATTATCATCTGTTCTATTTTTTCCATTTGAAACAATGTTTTTATTCCTTCATAATAACAAAATAACAAATGGTCTTACATAAGAGATAAAAAAATAACGAACCAAATTTCCAAGCATTTTACATACATAACATAATTATAACAAGTTGACATACTACATATGAAAAAAATATAATACATGTCCGTCTATTGATTGATATAAAGATGAACTCACCCAAGCAGGAATGAAAGAGAGAGAGAGAGAGAAGATATTGATTCTGTATACAAACACAGACAAATATGTTCAGAATAACGCTAAAATATCAATTTAGACATTTTGACATTCAGGAGACACAAAAGAAAAAATCATCTCATTTCCTCGTTTTCCTGCCCTCCCACATATTAATTTTTCTCATCCATGATTTGCGAGGGAACTCTCCCATCACGTGGTTTGTCCACACCCTTTCCCTTTGCCCGACATATTCCTTCTTGTGTCAGCTCTGGTTAGAGAGCGCGAAAAAGGACGGTCCCAACAGTCGTTTCATCGTCTGGTCATGAGAGATGGGTGGGCGTGCATCGGCCGCTATAAACTTATGATATCATGGTATAGGTCGGCTAAAGCTGGAGTAATAATAGTGTTAAGCGTTCTGTATTCTCATGATTTCATTATTTATTTTCTCGTTTCTTGATTTATTCATTTATTCGTAGTGTTATTTATATAGGGTAGTTCAGTTAGAAAACATGCTTTTCACAAGTATCGTTATCATCATTATTATATTCTCTACTGGTCAGATGTGAGGACATAATATTCGTTTATTGAAATAAAACGCTAACATTAGAGGATTCTGATTTTAAAGAAAATATACAAAAAAACCCAACCAACCCAAAAACAAACAAACAAAAACAAACAAACTAATAAGGCATTTTTATCAACGAAAACAGAACGCAAACAACATGAGCAAAAATATATGACAACAAATTTGAATGTAGGCAAAGCAGATCAAAACAAAACAGTAAATTACATCAAACATATAAAGACAAAAAAATCTAATGAAAGCATTGGTGTCGTATAGTCGAGTGGTTTAAACACTTGACTGGAGAAGCAAAGGTCGTGGCACGGTATATCCTTAAGCAAGGTATTTCATCTACATTGCTTCTCTCCACCGAGGTGTTAAATGGGTTGGTAGGATGCGAAAGTCATCGTATTTTGATCAGCATTGTGAGCATCTGTAAAAAGGCGCCTGGCTGGAATGATCCCCAGGGGAGTGGAGAAGGTGCATGAATCCGATGACGGCGGTACTAATAATCTGTAAAGGGCTTAGAGACATCGTAGATGTAGTAGGTGCTATATAAATCAGAGTATTATCATATCGTTCATGTCGTTTATTGAAATTAAAACTCCACATGAAGGAAATATATTCACAGATTAAACACAACGTGATATAACAATAGCATAATATTAAACGTACGTGTCAGTAGCATCTCAAAAAATTGTATCAAGAGCTTGGCACTGAATTAAGAAAACCTCCGGAAAAATCCATGCAAGCAAATGTTAAAAATTAATATATTTCTTATTTATAATATAATTCAATCAATCAATATCTTAACGATCATCTTTCCGCTAGCTCCCATTGTTTTTTTCTTTTAAGTAAAAAAACGTCATATTGAATTCAGTAGCATCAACCTAAAATATAAGGATCATTTTTATCAAATTATTGTGCAACAATTATCAATATAATCCGTGTTCAATTACTGTCACAATAATTAAAAACCGGGGAGCGTTTCATCAAGTGTTTTGTCAGTGATTTTTACCGACAAATTTGCTCTCAGCCAATCAGATACAAGGATTTCAGTAGCTTATAACAGTTGTCGGTAAAAATCACTGACAAAACACTTGATGAAACGCTCCCCTGGACTGTCAGCTATTTCGGTGCCATTGTGTTTGAGTCATCCTTAGGTACAAACTGTCCATTTTATTCTCATGAGAAGTACGGTCTGCCTAATCCCGTCGCGCTAATAAAAGAAATAATTATCAATGTCCATGTTTTACATTGTCTGCTATAGTAATACCTGAGGCAAACTCTACACTGTCTATATCTGCCACCTTGTATAATTACATTGTCCAACAGGTGACTGAATATGAGTAATCTAATACAGACTAGGACCAATGATTAGTAATTCAGTCTACTGGACACATGGGTATCATTAGACATATCAAGTATATGTACATATAAACTAAAAATTGTATTTTTCTTATTCAGGTCTTTTTATAAAGACAGTTTTTTAAATGACAAGTTCGATTGATATGACGAGATATATCTCCTTCCACCATGTCCATATGGAATCAAGTATATAGTTATGACATTAATCACAGGTGCAATGCTCATATATCATGTTTATAATTTGATTGAAAAAAAAGACTAGGTAAGTGAATTCAGTTTTAAATTGTGTCTCTTGAATGTTAGAGAATCGATAATGAAATGACATGAACTTCCCATATTTCATTTCTCCCCCTCTAAGCCTCATTTTCTTATTTTCTTTTTTAATAACACATTACACCTTTTTAACACATCTACTTGCACAGCATTGATAAGTGAAATCATCTTATTAACAGACATTGAAATACTTGGTAAATTATCTGCATTTTTTTAAAATCCCGTCAGAGAAAATATTTCATGAGAATGAAAAGAAAAGAAAGGAACAGAAAAGAAAAAGAAGAGAAGGAAAACAAACTTTGGGAAAGAAAAGAAAAGAAAAGAAAATTCCAAGAATTAAAAAAAAATATATATAGGGAAAGATAGATTATTGATCTTATACAGCAAACCAGGACTCTCCCTTTAACCATGATCATAGATCATGCATGATAAGCAGAATCCATCCTTTCATCATCCGGTTACAAATAAAAGAAAACCAAGTAGAGATGATGAGACTTCTAAATCCACACCATCTGCTCCTTGGTTTACAAAAAAATTTCAGTCCTACAGACCAGGGGCAGATCCAGCGGAGATCACGGGGCCCGGCGGAAACCCGTTTTTGCTTGTCATAATTTTTTTGGGTGTTGACCCCTTTTTATACTCGTATACTCGTATGCTCGATAATCCTTTTTTTCCTCTTGTCAGACTATTGGGGAATTGGACCCCCTTTTTTATTAAATCCTGGAGCTGCCCCTGCTACGGCCATTTGATCTTACAGTCTATTCATCCTACGGTGTTTTGGTCTCATTCTCAAGTCAATCCCATTTGTTCTACGTCTCACAGAGTTACTGGTCCTATGTCAAAGTGGTTATACGTCCTAACTGGTCCTATAAAACCCCAACCCCAACTATATCCTTATTCTAATCCCAACTGTTTGGGAACACAAACGCAACGGAAATAAACTAAGACCTTTAATTCATTATGAAACCCCAAACTTGTACATTAACAGAAGCAGAAAAATCTTAGAAGCATATCACTGAAAATTTGAGGAAAAACGGATAAAGAATAAAAAAGTATTGAAGATTTTAAAAACCCAAAATCGCTAAATGAAATTGGCAACATACTCGTTATGCTAATGAGATGCTATGACGTTTTTGTGCTCTCTCTTTATAGGTGATAAATAAGAAAATTATAAAATTTCAGCTTTTGAACAAAGAAAATGTAATTATCAACATTGTGTTTGAAATGTGAGGAATAAATTTATGAACACCACCTATACAGAAATCAAATTTTCTAAGATATATTCAAGGAAAGTGGATTTTTACAACATTATTTGTATAAGGCAGTTGGAAAGTATAGCACATTTACATCACATCATCTCATTAGCATAATGAGGACATTGCCAATTTCAGATCTCCATTGATTTAGCGATTTTAGGATTTCAAATATTCATAACTTTTTTATTAGTTGTCCGTGTTTCCTCAACCTTTCACTGATATGTTTTTTAAAATATGTTTCTGCTTCTATCAAAATGCATTTATATTTTGGGTTTCATTCTTTTTTTAAGAACCAACCACAAGGGATTTAAGACTGAAAAAAGGGTAATAATTTCCTTTGGTCTTACAGGAAGTCGTTGAAGTAGGACTTCAAAGTGGCGCACATACGACAAATGAGATGTAGTACCAGTGGACGAAAAACTACAGAGGCGCCCCCTCACTTCATACGGATGAATATGCTAATGGCTGTCGTGTCCACTCATATGCCCAAATTCACAAAAGAGGTTCATTTTAAACCATGGTTTAATTTAAACCTCCATAAGAATTGTACTCGCATGTCCTCATGTCCAAGGAGAAGACAGTAATTATACGCTTATCTATTCTTAATTTAATCCACGTCGGAGGTTTAAACCATGACTTAGACCCTGTTTAGACCATGGTTTAAAATAAACCTCTTTCTTGAATTTGGGTCATATGGGTTGGTCCATTCAAACATGCTACCCTCTTCCCATTTCGAGAAGTCAGAAAACGGGAAAAATGAAAATTTTTAGCGTTTGACGTTGTATCACAAGCAATTCATATGAATTTGTTTCAGCCTTTAAATGATATGAATGATTTTTAAAGTGAGGATGAAGCATAGTAAAAAAAAATGTTTTTAGGCATTTTACTCCCAGTGTTAAAAATCGTATGCTCGATCTGTAATGAAAAACACAAGTCAGAAAAAATTGGAATCTTTAACACTGGGAGTAAAATGCCTAAAAAAAAAATTTGTTTACAAATTAAAATTCCTCCCATCAAGCTTCTTCGTTTACTAACCATTGTCTACGGCGGACCGTTGAATATTAATGAGTCAGAAAGAAGAGGATCTTGGGTATTTGATTCCAGTTCATCGTGACTTGGCCGTGAACCAGAATAGCCTGGTGGTTAAGTCGCTGCCCGGCAAGCAGTAGATGACAGGTTCGAATCCCGCTGGTTCCAATTTTTTCTGACTTGTGTTTTTCATTACAGATCGAGCATACGATCTTTAACACTGGGAGTAAAATGCATAAAAATTTGTTTACAAATTAAAATTCCTCCCATCAAGCTTCTTCGTTTAAGAAAAATGATGTTCAACAGGATATGTTCTCCCGTTATGTTTGTATCATGAGGAAAAAATAAACAAAAAGTGCGGGACAGTCAGAACTCTTGAGTAATAACGAGTGTACTTTTTGATGTAATAAATGCAGGAGAATGTTTCCTATTTCCCGCCACACTTGCGGCTTTAGAACACCTAATCATGACGGTTCATCTTAAAGGAACTACCTACTTTTAATTTAAAGAGGTTTTCTAGAAAGACCTTTACTTGTCTTGTAGGTCGACGTCATATTGATAATATCCGCTATTCAGATATGCTTGATGGCTGTGATGAGAAGTTTCCGCGTGAAACCGGCTTCCTACAAAGGGAAGGGAGAGAGAGGGGGAGGGAGGGAGAGGAAGAGAGAGAGGGAGAGAGAGAGAGATAGAGTGAGAGAGGGAGAGAAGGAGAGAGAGATAGAGAGGGAGAGAGGGGCGGTGAAGAAGGGAGGGTGGATGGTGCGAGCGTGCGAAGGTTGAGCGAACGAGCGCGCCAAGAAGAACCCAGCGCTGTTGTGCGGAACGCGTCTGTGCATTTCATGCTGTGAACATCGGTGACACTTGTTTGCAACCTAACCGGTCTCTCACCTTGGTCATTTTGACTTCCAACCAGCTCACACTTCAGTTCAACGTCGGGTGCCTTTCAAGAGGAGGAGATGGACCTCTGACAATTTGATTTTTACATCGAAGGTTGGATTCAGCAGGAAATATACACCCTCATCTTCTTCGCTCTTTAATTTTTGGTAAAAGTAAATGGAACAGGTTCAATCGTATCTGAGCACCAGGGATATTTTCTACTCATGATTTACTTGAGCTTGGAGTCATCGAAATCTTGGACTTTTCATGGAATAAAAATTACTTTTCAGAGATTATCAATCAAATTACTGCAAGATTATTTAGAAGAAATAGAAATTACGTTAAAGTCGTTAAATTATTCATGGTTTGGTAACATGCATTATAGATGTGGTTTTGTGCTCGGGTAATTTCCACTCAACATAAGTGATACGGAAGAACGATTTTCTGATTTTGAAAGAAAAAGGAGTAAACAAAACATGTGTTGTGAATGTGTGTGCCACTTGACCAAAGACTGCCACGCCGAAATGGCTAATAGCCATGACAACGACATAGACTCTGGACGATCCTGTCAAAATTTCCCCGCCAGAGGATTTAGCAGACGACACCTCTCGCTGCTATCTGCCAGTCTCCTAGCGATCGCTTATATCCTTGCCTGCCTGCCCTGCCCGACTGGGGCCATCGGACAGATTCGATGGGAGTACCACGATTATGCCATGTTACACCAAGAATTGGACGACTTTCGTTTGCGATGGCCACAACTGAGCAGAGTGTACACTATTGGAACCAGCGTAAAAGGGCGGGAGATGTATGTGCTGGAAATTAGTGATAATCCTGGAGTTCATGAAGTTGGTAAGTGGTTCATTTCTTGAAGAAAATCAATTATTTACAGGATAAAAAGGCGAACAAAACGATCTATTGAAGGAAAATTTCAACATGGACTTTTTTAAAATGTATGTATACATTGCAATACGATTTTGTATTTTTTTGGGCACACCTTATAGGGTCTAGGCTGTATGAGAAAGTGCAAAAAGCCAACTTTATTTTGTCAGATTATATTAGCCACCTATAGGCCCTACCTCTAAAATTTATAGTGTATATACAGGACTAAGTAGTTGGAATGTACCCGTACCCCCCGATAAAATAATCGTTATAGCAAAAACAAAGCCCCTCGTCATGTTTTTCTTGAGCATGTTGAGTTCAAGATATTTTCCCCTTACTGTGGAAAATAATTTCCAAAATCAAACAATAATTGTCGATTTCAATAATTATTATCGAATTGGACCTATACAGCATATAGCCCTACATACAAATGATAATGCATCAATAGCATGAGGAAATATAATTTTATAAGAACCAAACCCAATGAGGGCTGCCCCACACACAAAGCTGCCCCTTTCTTATTGTTTGTGGTTGAAAACAGACTGTCTGACTAAATCCGCTCTTGAAAGATATGACAGGTAACATGCACACACCTGCGTGACACATGATCAACAAAAATTATATCCAAACGATTAGATATATTACACCGGCTTCCCGCTTCATCGCCAGTAGCACGGCAACAAGTACAGGACGAGTGGGGGTGAAACGGGATCGAAACTAACCACCACAAGATCAAGGACGAGAATTTATACCTCCGAGAACTATTTATATACCTTCCATTATCTCTGGAAACGGGTATCAATAAAGGCCTTGAAAATGATACCTCGATGGAGAGTTAAATAAGGTAATGGGATTGAGTGACAATTAAAGGATTCTTTAGATATACAAAAGCTCAAACCTCGAAGTTTTTAGCAAGCCGCTGAGCAGATGTTTGTATGTTTTGATGGCGCTGATGTTTTTCGCTCACCTGTATAACCAATTATGACCTTCAAAACATTTTAGTGAAGTAAATGTGCTCACTCTGTACGAACAGTACATCATTCGAGCTTTCATTTCTTTCTTTCTTTCTTTCTTTCTTTCTTTCTTTCTTTCTTTCTTCTTCTTTTTCTTCTTCTTCTCCTTCTCCTCCTTCTCCTTCTTCTTCTTCTTCTTCTTCTTCTTCTTCTTCTTCTTCTTCTTCTTCTTCTTCTTCTTCTTCTCCTTCTTCCTCATCCTCTCACGCTTCTTTTTTCTTCTTCTTCTTCTTGTTCTCCCTCATCCTCTCCCGCTTCTCCTTCTTTTCTCTCAGATTATGGGTTTGGCATTCTTTTCTTTTATTTCCCATTCTGTTTAATTCCATTCATTGCTTTCGCGTTTCTTTCTAACCCCTCTTTCATCAGGTGTTGGTTATCTTTCCCTTTCATCTCCCTATTTATCTTTATATCTTTATCTTCCGTTCCCTCGCTTCCGTTCTGTTCATACTTCTTGCTCCTTTCTTAGTATTCCCTTTCACCCTCTCTATATCTTTCTCTCTCTACCCCACCCCCATTGCCCACATGTCTCTCACCTTCATGCCTTTTCCTCACTACCCCATACCAGACCCGAATATATGCACAGTTAGATGTTTACTTTACAGTTCAAAGACCGGGAACTTTAATTTAACAGCTGACCGATTTCTCAAATGGTCCTGAAATTGGATTTGTCGATTTTAGTATACTCACTTACCATCTATCCGTTTCTTAATTTCTATACACATATGTAACTGCAAATCTCTGATTTCCTGGAGATTTTTGTATCATGACCTCAAAGTTTTTATGGCATACAAATTATGGTTTCTTATCAAATATTATTGCCTATTATTCTGTCAATCGAGTTCATTTGTAGTTTTCTATTTCAGTCTGTATCGACATGAAATAATATTTTGTGATCATGGTGTTAGGCGCTCTGTTATTGTGTAAAGATCATCTATATTTCTAATTACAATATTTCTCTTATTCTCATTCTTTCATTCTCTCTCTGTCTTCTCCCTCCCTATCTCTCCCTTTCTCCCTCTCTCTCCTCTCTTTCTCTCTCTCTCTCTCTCTCTCTCTCTCTCTCTCTCTCATTCTTTCTCTCAATAGGGATAAATTCTCCTCTAATAAGGTGCTTACACATGCAATGTACACATAAAGATTATGATAGTAATGACCGCCAATCTCCCAAAACGTGTCTCCATGTAATTTGCCTTAAATGAACGCTCAGTGCTGAAGCATTTCTTGTAATTTTTAGGAGTAGCTCGTGTTTTGTTTTTATGCTTGTTAGGTTTTTCGTTTGTCCAGATGAAGTAAATCGTAACTCCCGAAATATGATGTTGGCGAATGCCGACATCTCCAATACCATGGCACTTTCTACATTTCTTTCAAATAGGTTAAGAACAAGGCTGCAACCTCATAAACTGTAACCCAACAGACACATGGCTGATCTTCAAGTTACAGACGGTTTTATGGGATTCAAATCCGATGAAGACCTTACTTTGTCATCAAGAGGTTAACACATTCAAACCCAGTTGATACCTGAACGAGAATACACGATTTCCTTCTCCCAGAACCCGATCCAAGCCTCGGTATTTAAAGTGGTGTCGCGCAACTCTACAGAACATATAGACTGAAAGATTAATGCCCAAACCCTCTCAGTAAGAGAGGCATCCTATAACAACGCCAAACCCAAAACGAAGATTTAGTCTGTTACGTTTATGACATATTATAATTAATTAATTTCGATATCGAATTTCGATTAATGCATTTACATCCTACAGATAAAATCGAGGATTCTTCGTAATAAAAATTAAAGAAACTATAATATATTTGTTATTGGATAATTAGTACTTCACATAAGTTATTTTGATAGATGCGAACGAGTTGTGATATTGATGATACTTGTAAATTATTGATACTATATCTTTAATAACTTCTAGCCATAAAGCAATATCCCCTTAGCCTTATTCCCGGGGTGAAGTGAATATGATATACCTGTTGAATACGAGCCCGATTTAGAGATCCTTCCACCAGCTTTGCCTTTCATAGGGTGTCGTGATTTGAGGCGGAAGGTATTCCTTAACCTCCTGCCCTTCTACAAAGAAACAAGATATCTCTAAGATCCTCTCTAAAGTTATCCGATACTTTTTGAAATGGATTGAGTCCTCCTTCTAATTCACCTCTCTTCCCCTCCTTCTTCTGTCCACCTTTTCCTCATTCTTTTCTTCGCCTCTGTTTGTCCTCATATTCCAACTCCTTCTGTGTTCGGTGTATAATATTCAGATAACCACCATGCTAAAATCTAAATTTATCACGACTAGGAAGTTACAGGTTGCAACCATAATTATGTAAGAAACCCTATTCTTTATGAACATCCATAACGTATCGCTCCTCTTTTCCTACCCTTTTTGTAATTATTCGAGACTTTTCTTAGTAGAACCTCATATACTTAACAACCAATAATCATTTCTACGATGCGTACCTAATAGGGATTTGTAAATAGCTAATAAGAGTTTGGACAATTTCTTCGATATAAACTGTCCATTGATGCCACTCTGTTTTCAAACTTGAAAGTAGGCCAGTGGCATACTTGACAAGTATTTCAGCTCGGTAAGCACTTCCATTTCGCGAATGGTAAATCGAGAATTTTGAACATCAGTATGATATAAATATAGCGTACCTGCCAAAGCATAAGTAAAAGATCCTCGTCTAAATCAAATATGAATTTTATCTGTCTCATCTTCTGCGTTTCGTGCTGAGTATCCTTGAGTTGTATCAAAACATGAAAATAAGTTATCACCATGGTCGTGATGATGCATGCCGGGATAGGTCGGAGTTGAAGGAGGCGAGATGCCCCGTCGTTTGATGTCTATAATGTTAGTTGGAGCTACAGAAGTAGGTCTACATGTTTGAAGATAAAATGAACAAACAAACAAACAAATAAACAACAAACGTATATTCCTCATCATTATATAGGCTTTTAGTCAGATTTGGCCATTGTTGGATTGGATCTAACAAATGAACAATGAACAATGTCCTCTCTTAACCCGATATGTAAAATATGAAACAAGATCAGAATAAAATCTACAATGACAGAATTATTACCAATATTCTTCCTTTCAACTCTGTTCTCTGTTACCAGTACCTTAACTCTGAAATGTGAAAAGTCAACTGCAAAAATAACCGAATATACATGGATTTTTAAAATGCAGCAATATTAGGTAATACTCTAGAGGGGAAACAGAATAGGGAAGGTCAAGAAAAGGACGGGGCGGAAACAATTTATCTAGATGACAGTAAACACACACAAAAAAGAAGAAAGAATGCATAAAAGAGAAAATGAAGGTCAATTAGAAAAAAAGTTATCGTAAAGAAATGATTCCTCGTTATTCGGTATATAATATCTGTGAAAATTTTTTTATAAAATATATGTGCTCGGAAAAAAAAACCCCACAGTGTCATTGTCCAGCAAAATTTAATGAAAGACAATATTCATTTATTTCAAGATACAAAGAGTGACAATGTCAAAAGACAGTGAATGAAGTGGGGAAATGTAGTCTATGCAGGTGATGTATCTGGAACCATGTTGTGGCAAAATGAAGCACGGGTTAGATAATGCTGTGTCAATATTCGACCGAAAATGAATACATATGCAAGGTTGGCGCTTTATACTTTGAAGAAAAAGAAACGTGGGAACTCGAACACTTTTTTTCTTGATGTTTCATTTAGTTGTTAGTGAGAAAAAGAATCGCTCCTATAAATTTAAACTGAATGAAATGTCGACGACAATGGCGATGTACAAATACTGCCCTCGGCTCCCATGTGGCCTGCAGATGAACTCTGGGCATTCACATCATGTATGAAAAGTGATCTTTGGTCAATAATACGAAATGCGATACAAATATTTGGCGTTCTTTTTTATATATAATAGTTAAATGCTGTAAATTAAAGCACATAATCAATTATACACATACTAACCGTTTATCATGTGAATGTTTAAAGGAGAATTAAGCCCTGATGACAAATTTACTTATATTGGAAGGTGTAATATATTCCTACTTATTGGCCTAAATCATTTTCTAATAAGATATCAGAAAAGGGTATAAATAAAGATATTCCAACACCCGGTATCGTCTCCTACTCATTTACATGGGGGCTGCCATTTTCTTGCTGATTTGGAGTTGTACATGAACCATTGAGAAATGTTCCAGTCAGGAAGATATTTTGAATCCAAATCCTAAATTGATTTTCTTCATTACCTAAAATCCCATATGTGACGGAAAATATAAAGTGGGTGTTTACATGTATTATAAAAAATAAATCTTTATAATGATACTTTTAAATTGTCTGGTTTTGCTTAACAAAAATCTATTTTCTTGGGTTTGACAAACAGAGCAGAACATAATATATGCAGCATGCATTCTGACTTTTCAAGTCCATTATCCGAAAGCAGGTGAATGCATAGTTTGCCGCTATAGATGCTCAGGGAAGAAGCATCCATAAAATTTGAATTAATTTGCTCCGTCTCATACGTCCAGTATCGAGAAAATAGATTTCTATTAAGCGAATATCGATTTTCAACAGAAATATATAAGGAAATCTTCAGTTTAAAAATAAATTGACATATCTATTCTATATTTTTAATCTCAAATGGGTTTTTAATTTTGAAAAAGGCAATTGAGCATTTGGATTAAGAAAATCTTCTTGTACACATAAACAAAATGGCAGCCCCCATGTGCTGCTAGCAGACGATACATATTGCTAGCAGATGGTAAATTTTGCTCAGAAAAATTTGATTCGTATCGATCTCGTATATTTTGACGCGAAGCCATATAGTCTAACAAGTAGGAATTAATAACACCTTTGAACACTATCGTCTTTATTTTTGAGCGTAATTCTCCTTTAAGTGAAATTAATTAATCCACGAATTGAAATGAGACGGTGAGAATGATGATCTCATAATTATTGATTAAAACAGGTTCTGTGATATATCTTTGATGGGACGAAGAAAACGTATCAGATAGTACATAACCGGGGTAAAAGAAGAAAATGGAATAGTACTAGAATATCTGGGTGGATGCGATTAAAAAGCTAAAACAAATAAAGAAACAAAAATGATCTTGGGGTCTATCTTCATTCAAAAACGACAACTGGTAGTCCAATAAATTTTGGAACACATCATGCGTTTTAACACATCCTGAAAACAATCTAGTCAAATATGACTAGAATCTAGTCAGATTTGACTACAATAACTATTCCCAGGGGCACCTGCACTATTCTAGTCAAAACTACCAGCTTCGGGTTTGAACTGAACAGAATCCTAGTGAAATGATTACAGAATCCTCGTCAGAGTGACTAGAATCTGATTATGAAAATGTGACGAGGCGATCTGGTCAACAAAAAATGACTAGACGTTTTTTGAGAGTGCAGTGTAAATAAAAGTAAGAAAACTGTACAGGTAATATACATTCCTGGTGAAGAACAATACATCACGAAAACCCACAATTTGATTGTGGCAAGATTTCCTCATCCTAATTCGAGTACTTGTTCAGGTGACATCCGAGACAGTTCTTTGAGGCATACATGCCATTTTTATTCAACACATTTGAGACATGTTCGCGTGTGACAATTTCCCTAGCGTTTTTCTTGAGCGAATCTGACGAGCTAAATTACCGAAATTTTCCCCAAATCTAGGGCAGAGATCAAGAGATTGACATGTTACAAAGTGAGCAAGCTGTGATCGTGGTGATGGATGCTATCTTCTTTGAGATGTCTTCTGCTCCCTTGCCAAGGGAGAGGCTACGGTCCCTTAATTGCCCTTGTAACCACAGAGAGATACGTGTTGCTATGTCATACTGTGACAAGGTTGAACAAACGTTCAATTCCTCTCTGCCGAATAAATTGTACTTCAGTCACACTGCTGTCAAACCGACTGCACATCGATTCCAAATCGTCCGCTTCTTGGCCATTCGGAGGTAATGTAAATTTTTGATCGTTCTGTTGTCGGTCTGATATTGGTCTCCTTGGTGTGACCGGGGTATCAAAGCGAAAGAACGATCGGCGATGTAACGGAAAACTGAAAAGAATATTGTGGATAAAAGAATGTTGAAATGGTTGAAAAGGTTGATGTTTTATTTTTACCTGACTGCTAAGAGAGCATGTGTATGCTTGTACGTAAGCAACCAGGAGACCGAGGGACTTGGTAATGAGGATTAATGCCTTACCAAAGGGCACTAGCGCATGCATCAACTTGGTTTCGAACCCGGGTCCTCCCAGTTACGACGAGACCACTGCTCTACCACTGAGCCAGTTGTACTGAGGTCTGTGTGGAAGAATAAGAAGTCGAAGAACATGCAATGACAAAAAAATAAGAGAGGTGGACTCTTTCAAATTTTGTCACACTCTATAAAAGAGCTAAATCAATTTTTTTACCCTATATTGAGTAAAAAGAGAAAATGCATGTTTGTCGGGTAAAATCTTACTCAATATTGGGTAAAAAGTGCCTCAAAGTGGTTAAAGTTTACCCAGCAAACATGCATGTTTCACGCAATATTGGGTAAAATTTTACCCAAAATATTTTAGAGTGCACATTTTGGATTTTCGACAAAAATTAATTTGCATGTGGTTGCACGAGAGCCTCGAGAGGTGGGAAGGAGAGTAGCTGGTTTATGGGCGAGGGGAGGGGATGAATAATTGTCGATAATACTGACGTGGTTACAGTTATCTGTCGTTAATTATCACATCAAAAACGTTACCGAGAACTCGTAATATCTGACCCCTTCAACTTGACAGCCGACCCTGCTATCGAGATTACCTAATTATACATGACGCGCGTGTATTAACGAGATATACACCATGCTCTGGAGGCTTTGGGGGCCAGAATCCGCACTGGTTAAGAACGAGTTTTCGGGGATTTACACTTTACATGAGTTTCTTTCTTGAAAGTTGGAAATGGCCAGGATATGATACAGAAGTGTGATTATCCCAATTTTAGAGCTATCGAATTTCACTTTCATTTTTAAAACAAGATTCGGGGAGTGCAATTATTGTAACCATGGCAACATATATTACCGATTGTAATCAGTGCGTGTGCATTTATTGGATAAGAGATTCCGGAGTAACGACAAATTTATTGTTGCTAGTTCTCCATTCCTTTCTGCTCTTCACACGCATGTTTTCTAGTCTATTATAAACAGATGTTTATTATTACCATCCTAAATGAATAGTCCACGAAGACCGCAGGTTAAATCAACCATAATTATGAAAATGCAGCAGTAGCTAAAAATACATTTTTCACAATATACATTTAACAATCTCATAAAGGGAGGGGTGGTGGTGTTGAAAGATATGGAGGGTGAGCTGTTAAACCTTATCAATCTTATCATCATTATCAAGTTATAAATATAGATTCTAAAAATATTCTCTTTCAAGTGTAGTATGATAATATATTTGTATATTATATACATGTAATTGTAATTATCCTGTAGAATGTAATCAAATGTATGTAACCAGTTGTATATACACAAGTACTATTTATGAGTATTATGCGCTATAATTATAAGAAGTTCTATTATCATTATCATTATTCTATAATTCATAGATAAATCATGATTGTCACGTGTCTATAAATGATTAAGCTCCGGTAAGTACTATTATGTGAGCTTACACGTTCATAGATTTGGAACATTTATATCCAATGACTTGTTATTTTCATTAAATGAAACCAATTGAGATGTTGACTTCAAGAATAGAATGGGATTTCAAAAATTTCTTGTAGGGTGAATATGCATTTTTTCTTAAACGAGTAAACATTTAAAGGAAATTGGAGTGATGAGATATGTTACCTGTCAGTCTAGACAAACAGTAAAGCACAAAGGGGCCTCTGAACTTTTCCATCAACAAGTTCATGTCCTTCATTTATCTGTCGTATTTTCCAAAATAGAAAATAAGTTTTGTGCCAAAGCAATGATTTGAAGATAATTGGGAGCAAGTAGCACATCAAGGATATAATGAATACGGAAATTCTGAACTTTGCAGAAATTCACAAGTATTTATAACACAAACCATGATTAAAATAGGAAAGAGATCATGAGACGAGTATCTATAGCATAACATTGCATCAAGGACCAGAAGATTGAACCAAAAAGAGGTAGCAATTTAAGGGTATAGCTGAAAGTTAACGCTTGTACATTGAGGAGTTTCTGTTGTCTTAGCGTTAAGCACGAAGGTGGATATAAAATCTTATGTTCCTACTACTTTTAAAGAATTGACGATCGGGTTTTTTTTTTTGGTAAAGATTGTCATTAACAAAGCGTGAGTGGCGAACAATGTACAAGTCCAAACCCCTGACAGACATCGGATATACCCTAAATGAATGAAATGAAATTTCTGATATTGGGAAAATTTAAAGACTTTGAATCGGAAGTTTGGTGAATATTCAATCGGGATGTGCGTCATATCTTTAATGCATGCATTAAAGAAGACATGAACGGCCGTATGACAGATTTGATTGAAAATCACGTAAGGAAAACTTTAACTTGAAATGTGTTCAGATAGACATGATAGATACATGGAAGGAAAAAGAAGCGCAGACAAAAGAGGTACCATAAAACTTTTTTATGTGTCGTCTCTTGTGGTGGGATTGTACCTAAATCTAGTTTTCTTTACATTGTTGATGAAAAAATTATTTTCTTTTATTTAATTTCCATTTTAATTCAATATTTATTTCAAATTCATTAAAAAAATTATAAAATCGAAAACAAATAAAACAGACAACTAAAACAAGTTATCTATTTCATGATCTTACATTTTGAACTTGCGTCTTGTACATGTTGTGTGTAAGTGTTTATCAATCATACTGTACTTTTGATAAATAGAACAAAATACATTCATGTTCAAGGTTTAGTGATAATTATAATGAGAAAATTTACCCATTTTGTTTCTTCATGTTCCTCATGTCCCTTGTGGTATATACGACTTTAATGAATGATATAAAAAGTATACAATACTTTGTGTATTCTAACAATATAGCTTGCAGTCTTGTAAATTGAAATATATTTTGAAATTGAGAGATTTTAAAGGTAATGGTCAAACCTGCGCGATAGTTGAAATCTTTTATAATACCCAATTATCCTATTTAATAATGGACCTATTGTAAATACTAAGCCATAAGCTATTTATAATATATCATAAATATATTATAATGTATTCTTACTATTATAATATGTACACTATATGTCGCAGTATACATGCACCGTAACTGGTACTTTAATGATGTAGTAACCGTATAATGATAGAACATAAAAGAGGATGATGTTGGCAAATGTGAACGGAAGAAAGAAGGATTTCGAATATTCTTGAAACATCAACACAGGAAAGCAGACAAAGGCTTGATTACACAATAAATCAAACCTGTTCATTGTCTGTAGGGCTTGGGGCCCACATGAATTAACCCCTCGAGTACTAAGATATGCTCGCATGTCTTCATGTGTTAGTGGTGGATGTGGCGACTCTGGTAGCTGATGGGTTAACGGTTCTTGATAGCGAAGGGATAGGTTCTTCACCAACAAGAGGAAGGAACTGTCCAAATGTGCTCCAGGTGTGTTATGCTGAAATGTTTCCACGAGAGAGAAAAGCACTGACAAGCTCTAAATGACAAAGTTTATGTTAGAAATGACGTGAGTCGATTGAAGAAGAATTAAACTGAAAAAAAGAAGAAAAAAAGATTAATTGTAGATGGTATAGACTCATATTAAGTAATAAGTACACTATGCTTATGTACATACTAAAGTACTAAAAAAAATATATGACAACAAATGTAAAATGACTTTTTTCTTTATTTATAGAATATGTCCATATTAATCGAAAGGACTGGTTTTCTCCCAAAGAGACAATAATATGAATATACCTATTTGTAAATATTGCATGGAAATCAAACCTTCAATCTCACATGTATGAAAGCAGTAGACTTATCCTATAGGCATGCATGAAGAATTTCCCATTAGTGGGCGGGCTAACGAGTATCTGTTATATTCCAATCATGGCGTAACCTTAGCCTTTAATGAGTTTCCCAGTGCGAATGAAGATGAATGATAAGTTCATACCACACCATGCAAAATTTGAAATATCACTCATGATTACGATGAAGAAAAAATGGCTTTTAAAGAGAAATAACTTATTCCAGGTTTGTTTCATATTATCATGATTATGTATAGTATTTATGTAACCATTTAACAAATGTATCATGAAACAAAATTCATATCATGATCCCCCCCTGAAAGGAGATAAGTAATCTCCTTTGCTTTAATGCTATTGAAAACAAATCAATCGGCCATAGAAATCGAATTGTCTTCTCATGTGAAATAATATAATAATTTAATACCACTGTTCTTGTATAGCGCATATCACATTATGATATAACGTCCCTATGCGCTTCCAAAGGGTTTTTGGATATTATTACCCTGGCTTTAGCTCCGGCAGCCGTAATCAGCGCACAGTGCATTTCAAGGAATAAATCCCGCCAGGTACCCATTTACTACACCTGGGTGGAGAGTGGCAAATGTGGATTAATGTCTTGCCAAAAGACGCTAGTGCCGGGCTGAGATTCGAACCCGCAACCCTTGGATTGATAGTCAAGTGAATGAACCACTATACCACGACACCTCCAAAAGTTACACACACACACACACACACACACACGTTTACATGGCTTTACTTCCGAGGACAACTATTGTTCCTCTATTGTTACTCGTCCTCGGACAGTCGACGGAATAAAGCACAAATTCATTGTTCGACGTTCGAGGACTATTGTCCGGCTTCCGAGGACCATTGTTGTCATAATTTTTTTTTTTGTTCTCTGTCCGAAAATGTCCTCGGACATAATGCTAAACAGACCCACGCACACATACTTGTGTGTCTTTCCCTTTGTTCTCTCTATTGTTCAAATAGCCACACAAGCAGCAACAAAAAGCCACACAAGCTTGACGGAATAAAGGCATCTATTGTGTTTGACTGTCCATTTAGTCACACAAGTATACCTCTGTTGGTACACACACACACCAACAGAGAAAAGAAAAGAAGGAAAACAAAAGAAACGAAGAGAGAAAGAGAAAAATCACCCGACCCCATTTTTACCTTGACAGTGATAGGATTCATATTCTTAATATACATTATTAATATAAATACACAAATCCTGTCACACAATAAAACTGTCAGTAACTTCCCTCTGTCACTGTCATTAAGGCATCCCTTCGGTCGTGGAATGCGGTTGAGCTCACGATCTGCCGATGATTATAAATTTGTCATGAAGTTCACCAAATTTCATCCTTCCGCCATGTTATTCCTGTAAGGCCGTTGGGAGTTGAAGTCAAGATGACCGTGACAAAAACACATTATACTCCCTACCATGTCGAAGGGCATGAATCCTTCATGTCAGAATACAGTGAGTGACCAGGGGAGCGTTTCATGAAAGGAAGTTGTCAGATATTTCATCCGACAACTGTTATAAGCTACTGAAATCCTTGCATCTGATTGGTTGAGAGTAAATTTGTCGGACAAAATATCTGACAAGTCCTTTCATGAAACGCCCCCAGGCCTCTGATGATTTCTTCTGGAAAGATGACATAAAGATATTACTATAGCTGTGAAGCAAGAATTAAATTCACTCATCCATTCAATGAACATCATTAAATCATTCATTCAATGTCATTCATTCAATTTAATTAATTCATCTATTTATTTTTATCAATTCATTAATTCTATTTATTTGCACAACATGCATTTGATAAAAAAAAATTTTTTTGCTCACATAATAATATAGGTTTTCCCGCTCGATTTCATATTTTTGTCAGTCAAATTAATTTAGATGCATTCAAATTCAGACACTATCGTCTAACGATCGATATCGGTCTTTCAAATTTTGAATGGAGTCATTGAAATTCTTTTCGAGACAAGCGGATTAATTTATGAACACTGAAATTAATTTATGGACAAGATTATTTCAATTAATATCATTCCATTTTTCTTTATCCGCATTCGATTTATTTTCAGGGCATTCAAATTAACGATCGTTCTTACGAATTCGTTTTCGTACTATACGGTTTCAAATTTCGTGCATTAGATTTAAACGTTCATGCATTCAAATTAAGAAAGTACCCCAGAGGGGCCTGTTTGGGCATTCACTTTCATTTTAAGGAATTCATTTTAAAATCATAGATTCGTTGATCAACTTTCACATATTTCGTGGTTTTTAAGGTACTCAAACTTATACTGTCTCGTATATTTAAAGGGAGGGAATTCCAGAATTTAGGAGCTGTATTTGAAAAAGTATTCTGGGTTAATGCCGTACGAGTTCTTGGCAAGTGATATAGATTGATTTGTCTGGTGGGGTAATGATGGATCTCATTATTTGCTGTAAATATATTATTGAAGACAGTGGGCAATTCATGATTATGATACTGAAACATAAGTACAGCAAGATTGAGGCGGTAAATATCATAATTTTTTAGTACATTATTAGAGTGAAAAAGACAATCAGTGTGGTGGCGATAATTCACATTACTTATAATTCGCATAGCCTTTTTCTGTAATAAAAAAAACTCTGTCTAACAGGCATGTCGCACTGTTTCCCCAGGCAAATAATCCATAATTTAGATATGGTAAAACTAGTGTGGAGTATATAGTTTTCCAAAAACTTACAATACACATTAAATCGAATGCACTTATTTAAAACTTGCTAGCCTTTTGATGAAATTGAATCGCCAAAGAGTAACAGAAGCCGGTTGCAGGTGAAATTGGATGCTTCGATTTCAAACTTTTGCTTGTAAGTCAAGTTTGAATGAAGCATTTTAAGAATCTGTTGCACAAAAAGTTAATTTGCACATGTATAAATGAATTTGGATGGTCACTGGTTAAATCGTTTGCTCTTTCTTCAGATGTGAATGAACCATTTGAAGAATTTGTTGCACGAATAGTGAATTTGGACGAATCAAAGTGAAATTGATTGCTCTTTCCTTAAATCGTTTGCTCTTAATAAGAATCTTGATGACCCATTTGAAAAATTCGTTGCACAGATCACGAATTTGAAGGAGCAAAAACGAAATTAAATTTACATGTACCATGGCGATCATATCGTTTGTGAATTCGAATGCTCGAAATGTGAAATTGTGAAATTGAACGAAAACCTATAAAAGTCCATTATGCAAATCTTGATAGCAATTCCTGATTTCAATATCTTGCGATTTAGACAATATTCACATTTCAGAAAGAAAAGATAGAAAGTTAAATGCCTGCAAACACCGACAACAATGATTAAATAGGCCTCACAATATGGGGAATTTATGGCCTCATTGCGCCTGGGATCAAATCCCACTCCTGACACCATTTTTATGTCACGTTGAACAACATGCCTGGGTCAAGTTTAATAAAACTTGTTATCAGTAACAACTGCCACATTTCTATGACAAATTTGCTCTCAGCCAATCAGATGCAAGGATTTCAATAGCTTATAACAACTATCGTAACTTGTTATTGATAACAATTTTTATGAAACGGGGCACTGATTCACCATCCCGGCATTCGAATGAAACATACCGTCTGGACGTCAAAATGTATGAGCAGTATATCTGAAGCTTCTTCATTAAGAAAATAATCAAGGTTAAAATACGTCCCTTTAAACACCAATCATGCCCGTCGACTTGGTTTGGAGTGAAAAGTGATTCATGGATTAAATGCAGAACATGCGAAGGAAGATTGCGATGGCTTCAACTCGATTAAGAAGGAAATAAACGGACATCTACTTGCCAATAATAGAACGCGTACCATGAGAGATATACGACAGGAGAAACACAGGGGGAAGGGGCGGGGAAGGGGAACTATACATGGATTGGGGGAGGGGAGGGGCGGCGAAGGGGAACTCTGCATGAATTAGTAGTGGTGGAGTACGGTATTAGCAGGGGTATATTTTGCAAGTATGGTATTTACATGTTGACTTGAAAGGAAATACTTATGTCAGTCAATTTTATGTGGCGATTTTGTCTAGCGACCTTAGTTTACTGCATATAAGTTTTTGTCGATCTATAATTGTTATATAAGCCATGTTTGTGTGGTTAATTAACCTTCATTTCACACCTGTTTTTTCTGGCAAGATACCTTGGATGGCTTAAGTCATCACAAAGAAAAACGTTACGGTTTTACGAATAATTGCCTTAATTTCGTTTATGTTCTTTAACCCTGCTGATTTTATTCCATAGAACACATTGTAGTTTATTTTCTTTAATATTTCGTTTGTTACTATGCATGAAACTAATCATTGGTTACGAGCTTATGTTTAGCATGAAATGTAGTCCAATGGTCAAAAATGGAAAGAGAAATGCACAGAAATGCGAGTAGACATCAAAAAGCTGACAAAAATATCCTAGGTAAAATAATCATATTGGTTAGGCTCCAAAAGTTTCATCCAAAAGGATCTTATTTTTGAGGCTGAGGAAGTGGAACACAAATTCTTAATTCATAGAAAGTACCGCCAACAAAATTACTGGCTTCCATGAAGCAAATTACTGTCAAACGCGCTATATGTGAACACTAAATTAAATTATCGAGATATATAGGACAATAGGAGTCACTTCCAATACAATACATGGCCCTGAGAGTAGGGATGTCATGACCCAGCTCCCCTGATCCCCGTAGCCTGGGGGAACATCGGACCTATTAAACTGCCCCTCTGCATCCTCTTCAAAATGACATCCGAGTTCCTGGGACTCGTCTCCTACATTGGCCCTGTCAAAGAGGGAAAGAAGAAGACACTGATGCGATTGATTAGCGAGGATATGAAACATGTTATCAAGCGAACTCGGGGAATTTCATCTGACATCTAGTGCTCTTCAATTCGATTCACCGACTTCCTTTGCCAAGATAATCTTTCCTGGTGTCTCATATCCCAACGATGTCTTACGTCCGTGAGGATGTTACCCACTTTGCCAAACCTCAAGGAACTGTGTCCTTGATGGCGTCTTCCTTGCTCCGTTCTCGTATCCTCTCTGAAAATTGTTTGCTTTTGAACAAAGTTAAGCGCTATTGCAAATATTCCTCTCGATTAGATATGGGAAATTGTATAATTCAGTAATCCAGTTCCTATTATGAGAATTTTCAAAGTTATGCAACAAATAAGGGAATACCACCCACTGTTTTCTATCTATTATTTCTTTCTTTATGGGTATCTCGAAACGGAAACAACTTTAAAATGATAAATATTCGGATTAAATGTTTGGAGAATCTTTATTGAATCTTGCAGTGATGGATCCAGGATCATTTGAAAAAAGGGGGGTTCCAATGCCCCCCTCACCCATCAAAATAATTCTGACAAGGAAAAAAAAACCCAGAATAAAACAGATCTCAGAGATAACTCATTGGAACGAGAAGGCCTATACATAATTATCTCCAAATGATATTTATGTTACTTAGCTAAAAAATTATATAGTGACAAACTCTCTATAAACTACCCTTTTTTCTGTAATAATTACGTAAAGTTTGAATAAGAAAGTGTTAACCTCCGAATATTAATTAACATGATTACCTTACTAATTTCGATCTTTCTGCATGTCTTCAGTCGTGAAGCAACCTGCAGCAGATCACCTGTTCATCTTCAAATGACAAATCATCGAAAACATGTAGAATTTGTCTGCGATGTCAGCGATAATGGCGAATATCAGGCAATCTTGGAGAAAAATGGGTATCCCATATTTCTTTTTAAAATGATGTTCAACAGCATCATAGCGACCACATGTGTTGTCTATCTCAGCAGCAAATCGATAAT
This sequence comes from Heliocidaris erythrogramma, assembly GCA_025617745.1. NCBI lineage: Eukaryota > Metazoa > Echinodermata > Echinoidea > Camarodonta > Echinometridae > Heliocidaris > Heliocidaris erythrogramma. The sequence continues at coordinate 25,047,322 of CM046869.1, forward strand.
AGGGGAGAAAGAGAGAGAGAGAGAGAGCGAGAGAAAGAGAAGAGCAAGATGCAAAGCGGAGTAATATACTCTCTTTAAAAGGTTTGTTAAAATATGTTGCTCATTAGATGAATTGTAAACAATGGACATCTTTGCTTTCCATTCAACACAAATTTTGTAATAAATTTATAGACATTAAAATGAACTTGATAACAGGAAGCAGCTGGTTGGACAATGGATGAAAAATTCTCCAACTATTTTAAGAGGTAAACGGAAAGTACTGAATATGGAGAAACATTCAACAAATTGAAATAATAAGATCAGCACAATTTTTGTTATTTTATTCTTCTGTTTCTATTTTTCTTGTTATTTTTTTTTATTTCGCAAAGTGTCTCTTTCTTTTCATTAATCTCCAATTCCTTCAATTTCAAATCCTATTTAGCAACAGGAGAAGATGCTCATGATAATTTCTCTTGCGAAAGTAATCTCCTTCACAACCGATGTAGGAATCATACTAAACAGAGAAGATGATTGTGCATTTTTGTCCAGGTGTCGAGTGAGAGACAGGTAACATTTAGCCGCCCAATATCAGGAGATTTCTGCCTCTGATTGTTTTCCTGCTTAAAAGCTGAACATTTCCTACGAGTTCATCAACAGAGACATATTTACGTCTGCAAATAAGTATGTTCATGTTTTTTTTAAATGTCATAGAACGCATGGAACACACGTGTCGTGAGACAGATTTCGGGGCCCTGTTTCATAAAACTTGTCATCAATTGTCATTAATGACAAGTTGCAATAACTGTTATAAGCTACTGAACTCCTTGCATCTGACTGGCTGAGAGCAAATTTGTCGGTAAAAATCACCGACAAGACATTTGATGAAATGCCCCCTGGTTTCTCCAAGCAGGAAAGCGAAGACAATGGTAGACCGTATTACCATGTAAATATAATCACGTGGTAGAATTGGAAACAAAAAGGTGCGGGTGGTCGTCTACAGAGCCGGTTAAGTTCTGGGAAAAGTGAAAAATATTTTCAAGGCTTTTTCATTTTATTAATTGGTTAAGAGATTCATAGCAGCAACGTCACGTGAAGAAGATTGCTCTTGAAGTGCTCTCATTACTTGAAATAGTGTACAACTTGGATCAAATTCTGACGACACATTTTTGTGTAGTCCCATGTACCCACATCTGTGTCCAATATGCTTTTCATTCTTTGTAAATTTTATCACGATTTAGTCAATTTATTTCAATTTTGATTATTAAAAAACCCCAACTCTATTCCTATTATCGGCATAATCAACCAATAAGAATAACTTCTAGTTCTAGGCCTAAAGACTTTCTTCCATGTATGAATATTACTCAACTTTGCATGATATTTGAGAAATAGATTGAGTTCAACGAGCTAAAAATCCAACATGATTATCATTTTTTCTACTGAACATTTTTATCTAATACTCAAAAATAGACTTGCTCAGTTAGTACGCCCAGTAAATTAGAAGTATATTGACCTATCTCAATAAGGAGAAAAAACCTGGCGATCTTTTCTTGGGTGATTTTTCATTTAAGAAAAGTTTTTTTTCTTCTCGAAAATGGTAATGTAAAGACTAGGCAGGACTCCAGGATAAGGCATTTATGCTGCATCAAGGTGATGTCAATAATGTTTACTTGTAGACTATTGTTTGTCTTTCACAATTTAGAAGATCGAATACCAATATATATATATGTATATATATTGATCATTTGAAGGCCTATGGCCGAAAATTCGAATCTTTTCATCGTATACGGACTTTTCATTTCTATTTTGTCTATAACTTTGCAAGTCCGAAGCAGAACTATTTTTTACTATTTTTTACTATTTTTATATATGATATGAAGCAATAGGATTATTATTTTGGGAAACCTTGATATATTTTTACCAAAATGACAAGTTTATTGTAAGGGCCTTGACCATGCTGTAATTTGTTATTAATAGTAAAGATTAAATAAGATAATCCCCACACCCCAACACTGCCCTGGCCGGAGACTACGCCCATCGTTCTGGGGAAAAAAGAAAGAAAAACCAAACGAATACTGTAATATGCGGCTCTACGTGATAACGAAAACAAAATCATAATGACATCGCCAGCTGACTAAACTGGTCAGCCGTGGATCAGAATTATCCATTTTTGACACCGAAGCGTCCAAATATTGTATCGGGCCCAATTTCTGGATAATTTCCTCGAATAGCAGGTGGTAGGCATCCTATCCAATACGTCAGTAGAGATCTGAGATGGATCCATCATCATTGGGGATAATGCGAGGCGGGGGTTCCGGACCACTGACCCACTCGCCTCGACCCAAAGCACGCGCAAACTTGACAATGTTATTTTTAAATCATAAGTTGATAATATCATTTATAACAAGCAAAAAAAAATTCGTATAGGAGAATGAGGAGAAGAAGGGGAAAGAAGAGAGTTGGAACAAAATACATGTAGTAGATGAAAAATAAACAGAAAATAGCTATATTATTGAATAATAATAATCCGTTTTTTGTGTAGCATGGTGTTATTATGATAAAACGCCCTGTGTGCTTCTAAAGTAATAATTATTACCCTAGCTTTAGCCCTATGATGGCGATGGTAATGATTATGGTATTGATGATGGCAGTTAACCATGATATGAGGTAATTATCTGTAATGTAGAGGTGTTATTGATTTTTTGAGAGTCTATAATTCATTCCACATCTTTTAGTTATTGTAAACCTGAAAATGCCAATAAAGACAAACAGAGAATTTTACAGATCGACTTAGATTTCAAAGAAATCATGCTGTGATTTATGAAGAAAGGATTTGACTCTAAAATGAGATAATGTCTAAAACTTATTTTGTCTTTTTTTCTTCAAAGCTCTCATTCTAAATTAAGCACAGTCTAAACCCATACGCATTTAACTTTTCCAACTATCAAACTTCCATAATACAGTACACGAAAGTGAAAAATAAATAGATAAGAAATGCATATTTTTTAAACATAGATATTCGCAGCAACTCACACCGTCGGTACTTTCCTTGAAACGCAAACCTCGCACAAACAATCCATGCTGGTTTTCTCTGCAAGCCATTTCACCTTCATTGTCCAAACTGTGCCATAACAGAGAAATTCTATTATGATTTCGGACGATTAATCGAAAATTGAGATGACAGAGCCGTCATATTTCTATTTAGGCCTTAATTTCATTCAATTACTGCGTTATGACCTGTAATCTAACTGATTCTTTCACATACTTTTTACCCTTGGCAGCTCGCGGAGTTTTGAATGCACTGTTGTGTTTGGTTTACCATGTTTGTTTGTTTGTTTGTTTGTTTGTTTGTTTGTTGTTGTTGTTGTTTTTTTTTTTTTGGGGGGGAAATTTGGATTGGGGGACAGGCAGAAACGGAGAGAGAGAGAGAGAGAGAGAGAGAACCAAAGAGAGAAACAGGGACGAGGAGAGAGGTGGAAGGAAAGAAAGAAGGGTGGGATAGACAATATTGACTAATAAGCAATAGATCTGATGCAGCATAATATACAAGTCAAACCTTTTTAGCCTAAAATACTTTAGAATAGGCTGTACAAATTATGGAAAATGCTAGGCTCCCTTCACTGTAGCTACATGTAGCTACCATTATTCAGGTTATAAGGTAAAGAGCCTCAAAGAAAGAGAAATTAGAGAAGACATAAAACTTCTATCTATTTATGCCTGGCTCGAGTAGGAGTCAAGACCTATAACGTAAAGAGGAAAGGAAGGGGCAACCCAAGCCCCTACGGAACTACGCCCCCACTAATTATGCTGACAACAATACATCGGGGCTTTGACAGTGACTGACATGTGTCAAGGCCACGGATATAATTCTCCCTTGCATTTTCAAAATAGATTTGATGGAGGTATATCGGTTTGTGATATTCTATGCTCTCTGAAGAGAAGTCTGATATTGCTGTTAAAATTTTTGTTCAATTTATGCACTCAATATGCGAACACAGCTTATTTCTTTTGATATTTGGAACAAACAAAGTGAGGGGAAATAATGGAGAATGGAGAAAACAGATTGAGCATAATAAATCTCAAGGTAATAACATAATTTTGACAGACATGGATCACTGAAAATAACGAGACAGTATCAAAAGTATCAAAAGGTGAAACATATATATATGAACGGCGACAAGTTCAATTCATCTTGTCATCTCGATGAAAAAAAAAGGATAGACAAAAACGAAACAATGAAGCATATACACGCCATGAAAGTCGAAATGTCAGAGATCTTTTTAGCCCAAACCCCAGGGGTGTACTTCAATGATGACACGTGGTTAATGAAAACTGACAGGACCTTCTGGCTTCTCACTATATATCCTGCCAAAGAAGAAATGAAATTATATCTTTTTTAAAACAATGTATGCGATCAGTATCTAGTCCAATTTATTGCGATAATGTTCTAACGATAAGGCAGCTGCAGTCCCGTGGCGGATAGTGATGGAGATAAAAATCAGATTAATTTACTATAGTTGTAGGGATCACTTTTGATTTACAAAGATGTAGTTAGAAAAAATATATCCCACAGCGTTAATAGTAGCACCTTATCAATATAAATCAGTTATTGAGATAATTTTGTTACTTTTTGCTTCAGACTCTTCGACGGTATTCGTCAGAAGTGACTTATACGCATGCCCTCATCTAGTATGTTTGATAAAAACAATAGTTAATCACTCAAGCTGTAATATCTAGCCTTTAAATAGTATAAATATTCAATTGCGTTCTTTCATTGATTATTTTTACAACTCGTTTTAGTATTCCAAAAGGATCCGTCAAACGCAGGAAATTTAGAATGAATATCGCTTATATAAAAAATATTGATCTCACCTTTTATTTACATACTATTTCAAAAAATTGTAAGACAGTTACGCCTTATGACCTGATGACGATTAAAGTCTGTAGGTTGTTATATAAGGCCTGTGAATAATTATGTTCTTCTTATAGAATTCAAGGTGGCCTGAGAAAGTTAATGTAAGATATTGCTATCATAAATCAATGATGTTAATAATATTACGGCGGCATTGCAATGTTTGTCGCTCTTTTTCAGGCGAAGTTGTCCGTTTCCCGTTGACCTTTCAAATTAGCGAATTCATCCGCCTTCTCCTACTCGATATATCTATCTCTCACCACCAGTAAGGATATTCTGCTATTGTATGGAGATATCTGCAGTTTCATACAAAGCAGACAATCAACATTTTCATGAAACTAGACTTAAGAATACCTTTTTACGAGCATTATACCTAAGGCGTAATATGAATAACCTAATGAATAATCATTTTGAATAGCCATTTTCACTTGTATATCGTCATATCTCCGAACAGTTTCAGGAAAGAAGAGAGAGAGAGAGAGAGAGAGAGAGAGAGAGGGCGAGAGAAAGGGAAACGAAGGGAGAGAGAAAAAGAGTAGGAGAGTGGCTAGGGAGAGGGAGGAATATAGATTGAGGACATAATTAAGTTGACGACTGAATTCTTTAACTCTAATAGGCTTTATACAGGATCCATAGTCTGTGGGCATAATTAAACATGTTAAAGGGGGATATTTATTGAGAAAAGAAGGCAGGGGAAGAGATTAACCTGACCCATCGAGGAAAGCAAGCGAACTGTCATCCCATTATCATGATTATTTTTATCATGTCTGACCGAAGAGGATTTGTACTTTGGGTCAGTGCTAATTATCAGGATTAAGACATCAAACCAAACAAGAGGACTTTTAACTACCCATACTCAGAATCACGACCATTTCGGAATCAAATTAATTCGATTAGGATTTAGTGTCGAACTCGAAGGTATGACGAAGCAGATTTTGATTACGAAAACGAAGCAGTATCAACCGGAAGATAATTATGTAAGGTGGTGATTGAGAATGGACAATTTAATGTCAAAAATCAGGCAAACATGAAAGTGATTGAATCATTAAAATCTTAATATTATTGGGGAAACCTTCCTGAACATTTTTCAAGCAAAACGATTATCATTTAATGTGTTAAAAATTGCTTCTATTTCTCCCCCGTCTGTTTTGCAATTCAGTATGACCATTTTCAATGTATACATTCAGTATTATTATTTTGTATAATGGTACTTCGTTTCTTGGTGTTAATTTGGATTACTTTTGGATCAGTTTTGCGTCTGAGGCCCCCCTCCCGTCTCGAAGCCTCCCCTAAAATGTACCTTAATTTGAAAGATATAAGGGCAAGGCCCATAATCTACCCAAACAGCTCTGCTTCATCCCAAGAACACTCCTAACGATTCTTGTGTTTATCTGACGTCAAGTCGTTTCTGGTCGCATGATATCAAACGAGCCATAACTCTATACGATTGACTGGCCTCGACTATTGTGTTACTAATGAGGTATAACTATACCCCCTCTAACAATGCATTTCCTTTATCTTACAGGAAAACGGAAACCCCAAATATCCAGATGTTTTAGCATTAATCACCGGCGGACTGTCGAAATTAATTTTCTAAAAGACAACCCCTCAGTTTTGCCCCTGCCGCAAGAAGAAAAAAAATACAACAAATGTGCCAACCAGATGTGCAGAATGAATATAAGTAAACAGGGTAGATTTTGAGGGGAACAAAGCAAATAAGAGAAAATAATTTCCGTTGTGCGGATTCATTTCTTGAATTTAATTTGACTTCAGAAAAAAAAATGGTGTGCACATAATTATGAAGGATCTCCAAGACTGTAAACGATGAAATCTTTTTTAGATGACGATATTTTAATGTTTGAGTGTCTTGTTTTTACAGTTGGAGCTTGTTAGGCTTTTAATGCACTTTCGTGAACATTATTTTGAAGGGAGAAGGTCGCAGCAGGAATGAAAGTTTATGACCATCGCTTTGCCCATAACCAACGTTATGTATTTCCGATTCCGCACACATAAGTTTAAAGAGCCTATCGAGGTTATGATGTATGCAATCAATGTGTAGAGTATCACCGTCTATAAAATAACCAAGAAAAAAACAACAACAAAGACCTGGTGAAATATTCTATAAAAATGGAATTCGCAAAGTATTACTAATTAACAAGTCATGAGAAAGAAAGAAAAATACATTGCACAAACAACAGATGATGAAAACGAGATCTAGTTAAACGACAAAATGGAATAGTTCAATGAAAATGAAAGCCAGATCTTGTTAGTTTAGATGAGAAACTAGATCATGTGATTAGTCAAAACCCATAAATACACTGCTGAACACCGAACTTGAATTCATGCCATAAGTAAAAATAAATGTATTTAGTGGGAAATCATACACTATTTTCTTAATGATCAGCATACGTATGAAATGGAAGTAATTATTTCGACGGCTTCTTAATGTTTTATGTATGACGCCACTTTTAAAAAAAATAGTTTGAAATGGCGCCAGCAAAATTTACCAGTTCTCGAAATAATACACAATAAAATTCGTATGTGCAAACTATGATATATCACATATGACACTATAAGTCTTACTATAGGCAACATATACATCTAAATTAATGTACATGTTTTAGGTAAGGGCTTGAGGCTGAAGCCCTCCCCCTACCCCAGAAGAATCGTAAAATTACCAGTATTCGAGCAAGTGGCCACCACCTCATATTCGGCAGCGATGTCGTCTATTATTTCCCGTCTTATTTATCGGTATATTTTGATAACGAAATTATATTTTTAGTACTATCGTTAAGCGACAAAATTTTGCTCTCGTTCCTCTCGCTCGCGGAATATAGGGCAGTAGACATTAGACCCCTTTCGAATTTGTGCCTTTATATGCTTATGATTCTCGTCCTATGTTAGAATATCAATGTTGGTAAACGAATATGATCTTTGAAGATATTTGGATTGTTGTTGCTGTTGTTTTCTTCCTTTTGTTCAATGGGGAATGGTGAACTAATTACACGCAAGACGCGCACACACGCACGCACGGGCTCTGCCATGCACGGTTTAGTTTGTGCAGGGAAGTGTTCACTTCCCTGGTTTGGGTTTGGGTTGACACATTACCATAGCGATATGCTTTGGCTGTGACACGCTTCAGCGCGGTCAAGTCAATCAACGAACGTACTTACTCACTGGTTGACTGGATGGACCGTGTATCTGTGGTCAATTAAGCGCACACGCGATATCCCACAAGACATGAATGAATGAATTATGGAGAATCGACAAACCAAAACAACTAAAGTAACAATGAAAACAATGCCCAACATGTCTTGAGGAATGCACCTTTACACTGACTGGGCCCTCTATCGCTCGCATCTGTGTGCTCATGTGGCCCAGCGCTGCCCCACAATGCAACAGTTTTGATGGCGTCCTCCTGATCATGATCCGTTTTCATATGACCCTTTCTCTTGGGATTGTTTAGCATGAATATAAATGCCAATCATCTATTTAAAAAAAAATTCGTCAGCCCAGTGTTTGTCATTTAATTAGAAGGGGAAAAAAGGAGGAATAAAACAAAAAGGAAAGAAAAAAGGATAAACAATACAACAACAATAACAATCACAAAAACTTTTGAAATATGGGGAGGTACTAGTTAAAGTAAAAGAAGGAGGATAAAGAAGTAGAGAGGCGGAAGGAGTATTCAACATCATTTTATTTCAAGTTATCCCATGCGTGAACAATTCCAGGCTTCATATTTCTAAAGACTGTTTATCCTTTGACATTCCATCCCGCATAGATGACATATTACACAGCAAATATCACACCATCTGTATCGCATATGGCGTCTCCTCTCCCGTATTAAAGTTGAGTTCAGGGTAGCGTTTCATCAAGTGTCTTGTCAGTGATTTTTATTGACAAATTTGCTCTCAGCCAATCAGATGCAAGGATTTCAGTAGCTTATAACAGTTGTCGGTAAAAATCACTGACAAAACGCTTGGTGAAACGCTCCCCTGGTCATGAGATTATATTGTGAAAGCTATGTATGGAAACATTAGGAAAGGTTGAATAGAACTGGTTTATAAGAACTGGTTAATAATGTGAAATTTTAGAATCATCAAACTAATTTTTAAAAAATTGGCTTGCTAAATCTTGCTAAAAGTCACATGCTCTGTACGCAGTAATGTGTATTTATATTGGACTAAACACACATGTGGCATAAAAGTTTGGTCCGCATTTAAAGCTATTTCTCATCGCATTTCGAATATGAGGACATTTGAAGAGCACTTCTTTTCAGAGGACATTTCTTCTATTGGGGTGTTGCAAGAAAGTTGCGATTGATTGAAAGTTGCAACTGATCGGTACTGACCAATCAAAATCATTGTTGCAAGCGCATCTTCTTGAGTGGGCAGACCCTGAACCATTCAGAATGGTTGTTCTAATTTGCTTTACAATTTGCAATTGATTGCAACTTTCTTGCAACACCCCATATGATTTTCTTCCAGACTGACATAAAAACAATGAGAAAGCTCACCAATTATTTTTCACCTTTACAATAACTCAAACTTCTCTTTAACCAAATTGGTGATCTCCTTGCAACGGTACAAACACGGCTAACATAGGTATCGCGCATCATCATCATGACATCTTGGAAACATTAGGGTGAATTCAATCTTGAAGTTCATCGTCCTTCAAGGCTGTTACGGTCTCTTTCTTTAGTCAGAACAGAATCGTCACCAAGAATAATCTTTCCCATCTTCTTAAATCATCACCATCAGTGGAACAATTCGACGAAATTGATTATTCTAAAACGCCAGTGAACCATGGACTGGTCACTGCTTGGTAAACTTTACACCGTAAACATAAAACTGACATTGATGATATCTCAAAGGGTGCTAAAATTTATTAATATCATAATTGCTGTTCATTTCATTAACATGACAATTCAAAAGAAGATTTTGAATGATGCCGAAAGTTGATTGTCATGTGACTGTTTTCACACTGAAAGTTTAAAAAAGTACAAGGTTGCAACGAAGGCCAATTTTTCTATACAGCTAGGGATTTCAATTGAATGTATCTCTCCGGACTATTCTATCACTAATATTCTATCTCGATTTTATTGTATTCAAGTCATACCGCCACGGGAAAATAAAAACCTTCATAGTTTGGTAATGACATAACATTTTTCAAATGGTTAAAATGTCGGTACCTATTTGAAAATCTGAAGACCTTTTTTCTATATAAAGATGGCAAAGTAAACTGATGTAGTCGCAAACTGATTGACTGGATCACTGTCCCACATTTGGCAGCCTGTTCCCAATGACGAGGAGTTTGAGAAAACTCAATGAGCGCATGCAATCTTACTCTGCAAAATATAAGTGATAATGAAAGAAAGAGAGAGAGAGGTAGAAAGAAGGGAGGAAAGAGATAGACAAAACAGAGAGAGAGAGAGAGAGAGAGAGAGAGAGAAAGAAGAGGCAATTTTGATTACATATTTCCATTTTATACAGAATATATTATATATCTATGACCTTTATACACATATTGTGCATCTGTGCAAACGATTTAAGTCATAGCCCCAGGTCAAGCAATTATATTTTAAAATCTTCTTCCATTCTTTTTTTATATTGAATCAATGATCTTTTCTAAAATAATTGCGATTTATCTATATCAAGTAATGCAGAAGCAACATATCTATATCAAGTATTGTTATGTATCATATTTATATTATCAAATGCTCTTGACATACATATTTTTTAAAGGAAAAACTTTACACGTACGTACATTAATATCTCTTTTCTAAATACGCATTATATATTTTTTCAGTAGGTATACACTTCTCTTTTTCTAAATGAGAATCATACCAATGTTCGACAATGCATTATTGGCCATATTAGAATTACCAGTTGAAGTAATCAATTTTCTTCAGTCATCTCTATTGAATTTCTACAAAATGCTCTACACTCGACATGTATATATCTGTAAGTGCTCAAAAGAAAATGCCTGTCAGTGGGAATGTATTTTTCTAATTTTATTCTGTATGTTCCCCAGTGCACAGAACATAATATCCGCTGAGGGAATCAACCAGGTTTACAATTAACCTCTCCTTAACCGGTTAACCCCCAAATAAACAGGGTGATAAGGTATCGGAGAGTGTCGTTATGCGCATAATGAAAACCTTTTTGTTGCTCAAGTTTGTGTTGTCGTTTCTTGTATTCGATTGTTTTTTCTTTCAAACAAACATTTCAGTTATGAAACATATTATCAACCATTTTGAAATATACGCCTTACCTAATAAAATTTAAGTGATATTTTATGATTATTGTCAGGAAAATAATGTATTCACAGTTTTAGCTTTAGAAAATGTAGACAAGTGTCATCAGTACGTTGATTGGCGAAACTGCGGAGACCACTTAGGATATAATAGATCACAGTGTAGTACATTTACTTAGTACGACTTGGCAACTTAAAATCTTCACTATAATTGGAGCGTGTTACAAATACTTTATATTTTGCAAAGAGCACTTTCTCCTAAGTACGAGTCTCGGGAGATACAAGCTTTGTGTCATTCTCTCGACTCTTATCAGGATTAAAGTTAATTCCCAGTAATGTTGATTTGCACATGCATACATTTTTTTTAACGAATAAAAAATGGCAAGACACATTTCAAAACATATATGGAGGTAACACCACACGAAATTAGATGCATGTAGAAGTGGTTTTCTACTTACAGACATAGAAAGGGAGATAGAGAGAGAGAGAGAGAGAGAGAAGGGGGGGGGGGGGAGATGAACAGGGTGACGAATTACTTTTATAGCACCTGGTACTACCACTCCATCCAAGAAAGAGTGACTATAATTACGTTTCTTTATCCCGTCTCTTTTTCTGAACATAACAAAAAATAACCATTTCAGAGAACATGGATGACCTTTTATAGAACGAATAATCAGATGATAATTACCACATCTTTTACAAATTTTGTCTGGGCTTATCCAGACGGTGGCATCGCCAGGCGATTCTTTTATTCATCGGAGTTGCAATTTGATTACCATAGGCACGATGCAACTATAATGAAGTATTTTTATTTTGTAATCTTGTGGTCCTTTATTTATTTTATTTCTCAATGAAATATCATTTGGAAAAATGAGACTCAAGATGTATTCTTTAAAATATTGATCGATTTTGCTATTGCTAGTTATGACCCTTTGAAAGAAATATATTTTTTACTTGTACCGATTTTATGATTAAACACTAGCAAAAATAAGTATGGCAGTTTATGGATGGAACATTGTGATTCTGCTATATACATGGGGACACACATAGGAAAATGACATGAATTAACAAAAAGTAATCCATGGATAAGTGTTTTGAAAAATAATGTAATGTAGAGACATTGGTTAGAATGAAATAGATATTCTTCTTTTTGTCAATAGATATCATTATCAACGCAAGTGGATTTTTGATGAAATTCGTCATATTTCAGTAATGTTCAGATATCAAGTACGCAATTCAGGTCCTTGTTTCATAAAACTTGTTATCAATAACAACTGCCCCATTTCTATGACGAATTTGCTCTCAGCCAATCAAATTCAAGGATTACAGTAGCTTATAACAATTATTGTAACTTGTTATTGATAACAAGTTTTATGAAATGGGGCCCAGATGTTTAAGTACACGAATGCACAGTACATATGTTCAGGGGAGCGTTTCATCAAGTGCTTTGTCAGTGATTTTTACCGACAAATTTGCTCTTAGCCAATCAGATGCGAGGATTTCAGTAGCTTATAACAGTTGTCGGTAAAAATCACTGACAAAACACTTGATGAAACGCTCCCCAGATAATCCAGATACATTTTTTTAATAAGGCAGAGATCAAAAGGAGAGATCAAAAGGAGCATCTTCAAGATCTTGATCAGAGTCTAGTTTCTGACTTTGATGAACTTCTTTTGACCCCACATTCTCTGCAGACTATGAATCCAGGGCTTGAAGAAAATGATCTTGACAAATGAGTTCTCGAAGCTGTCAAGATGTTTAAACGTCATCTATGACGTCATTCATCTTGTGTATTAAAAACTGGTTAACCAGACATCAAGGAGTCATGCGCCGTGATAATCAGGTTTACCACATGCGTGTTACCCAAGCACGTACAATCCTCGTAGATCACCCAGACCCTCTCGCCGTCTATATCGGGCTGGAGTGGCTAGAGTCACGGCTAGGGAGTAGCGAATGATTTAACGTCCAATTCAAGAGAAAGTTCGCGAAGGATAGTAATGCTATTGAATGAGGTCAAGTTCTTGAATGGAGCAAAATTAAAAATGATACCATTATTATGAATATAGATGACTACCTCTAGAACATCAACTCCGGACAACTGGCCTCTAAGATAAACTACCCCCCAACAAATCTTTCCCCTGAAGACATCAGCCCCAACTACTCCCATGCAAATGCCCTCTTATTTTTACCAAAATTGCCCTCAGACAACTACCTATACGGGTACAGGTGGGGTTGTCCAAGGGGTATAGCTTTCTTAAAGTGTACCAATCACCAAACATATTTTGCTCGTAAGTTAGAGGTTCTATGTCGTTATACTTTATTCAAAATATTGGGCTTTAAATATTACTTCTATAAACAGATATTGCAAGTTTAATTACACTCTCTGTATAAGCGCAAAAGCGACTCGTGAGTACTGAGTAGACTACTCGACGCACCCGTATGTAAAAGAACTTTTTTCTACAGGGGAATTTCCATTTATAACCAACTACCCAATGAAATTCGAAGTGCAACATCTATTAGATCCTTTAAACTGCTATTGAATCAATATTATAAATGAGCATATAAGTGGGGGGGTTCTGGGTTTGGGTATAGTCATTTTCATTTTATTAATTTGTAACTTGGTTTGACTGTAGTTTGCAAATTTGATTGATTTGTGTGTTTTTTTCTCTCTCTTTTTTGTTGTTGTTTTTTTATTATATAATTGTGTTATGATATAATTTTTAATATATAATGCTATGTGGGACCCCAAGGAAGAACAGCGGCATTTTGTAAATACTGCTGAACTTGGGTCATCCTCCGTTTTTAAGCTCATGTATACGTTGTATTTTATGAAATGTATGTGGTTTTCTTAATACGGAAATAAATACAAACAAACAAACAAACATGCGCTCGCCAAGATAAGGGCTCGCGCAGAACCCAACTATGAGTTCGGTTCCGCGCGCACCTTCATGTTATCCTTTGTTGACCTATAGAATGCCAGATAAAGTTCTTTGAGCTTTATTTTATATTTTCCAGCCCAGTGTACACAAATTATTTTTTCAGGTGACTGGTACACTCTTTTAGTAAGTGTTGTTTGTTGTGATATGCAAGCGGGTGGTTGTCCTAGAATTGAATATTATTATCATAAACTAACCTGCAAAACCGACAATCTATTGGTGTAATGAAGAGGGTCATTGTAAAGTTCATATAAGGAGGATGTTATTTTCACGAGATGAAATGATGTCTCTCGAAAGCACAATGGCTCATTGGATAGAGTGGTGGCACTAGAACTGGGAGGTCCTGGGGTAGTTTATACGAATGGCTTTACGAACGACTGGAACATGTTCTTGGGTGCTATACTAATCAGATTCTCAATCATTTAGCACAAGAACTGATCACCAGTCGTGCGTAAAGTCGTGCGTAACTTACGAAGAGCTTTATGAAACACCCCCTTGGTTATGAGTAGCTGCAACATTTAATTTAAAGTGCCATTGCTTATTTGTATCACTTCTTAGTTATTTCCTATATATTTAAATGTCAATGTCAAGTAAATCAAACATTCAAACATCAACCACAACATCAAGGTATTTAAAGGAGAGAAAATTAATCAAAGGAATAATAATGAAATAATATTCTGGATTCATATAGCGCCTAATAAATCTACGATGTCTCTAAGCGCTTTACAGACATGCCCCAGTCATTGGATTCACACACACACTATAAGCACCTTCTCCACTCCCTGAGGAGTATTCCAACCAGGCGCCTTTTTGCAGGCGCTCACAATACTGATCTGTCCACAATGACTTTCGCATCTTACCAGGTACCCATTTAACACCTGGGTGGAGAGGAGCAATGCAGATAAAATGCCTTGCTCAAGGACATAAGTACCGTGCAGGGAACGAACCAACGACCTTCGCATTTCCATTCAAGTGTTTAAACCAATCGACTACGACACCTGTAGACTGTACAGAATCATTTCGCCCCTGATTTATTTAAATAGTTGTATAGCAAATCTCGTATAATACCATCATTTTTTTTTCACGGCATAGGTCCAACATTTCACAAACTAATGTAATGGGACAGCGAAGGCAACAGTATGTCTCCAATTACTATTTATGGATGCAGGTTCATTTCGTATTAACAGGTATGACAGTATCTAGGCCCTACCTGTCACATGAATCATAATCATTCGACCCTTTCCTGATTGAATCCAGTCATGATTGGTCGCCAGACTCCTTAACATCCATGAATCACATATACATCGCTGGCAATTACCTTGCACCAATTTATCACGTCTAATACCATAAACACTAACCACTGACAATTCATTTTTTAGATATCAAAGCTTAGAATCAGTGTCTATACTTTTTAAAAATAAAATGACGCGGCCAAAGCACTAACGCACATAAAACATATTTCTGGAAAGTCGTTGCGATCATGTTTCAAAGGATTTTTTTTCTTCTGAATAATATTTTTAGATAGACAAGGCATGTTGATAAAGGACATTAATATTTTTACTCTCCAAGTTCAAATAATATTTCTCAATTTGTATTTCTACCTTAAACGTTCCTGTAGTGTCCAAACATTACTATCTATATATTTTTTGTATTGTCTTCTAACAAAAAAATATCGATGCACAATTCGACAAAGTTAGAAGGCTTTCAGATTGTAAGATTATATTCTCATGATATAGTGTTGATTATGCAGTGGTATATCCAGACATGGATAAACAGTGGGGCGTACCCCTGAAGACCCACTGCTACTGCCTAAGAATAAAGTATATGTTATATTACTAAATTTTCCACAATTAAAATTTTCAAGACGTATTAACGGAGGGACGGTGTGGCAGGGGGGGGGGGGGGGGGACGGGAGGAGGCGTGCGCTGTCACTGCCCTGTCCCCGCCCTATACTGGATGCACCATGGATACGCCACTGGGAATAAAACTCAGATTAGTCACATGTGAAGCAGTAAACACAGAGCGACTCTTGTTTTACACGTGGCTGACACCTTGCTGTGCATTATTTCCCAAAGGAACTTGCTCCATCTGTTAATCAAACCCACATACGTTACTGTTTGTCCATGCTTGACGCAAGTGGGGGCATCAAGGGAAATTGGGGGGGGGGGGGGGGGGCGGCTGTGAACTCCATGCCCTGGTTTTTTAAGCCCTCATTTCCTCGGGGTTGAATGAGGCTCGTTGCTTGAAAGAGGTTTGTGCAAAGACTCAGCAGGAAGTTGTTGGAAATGTATCATATTACGTGGATGTTGCCCTGATGTATTTGAGAAGCCGTCAATAATGCATTGTCATCAATGCTCTACCTGCTGCAGGAATCTCTCTACAGCGGCATAGCTACGGGGGCAGGGGGTTATGTGCCCCTTTAGTCTAACGGTAAAAGAGAGAGAGAAAAAAAAGAAGATTGGGAAAGGGGAAAAGAAAACGATTGGACCCCCTCTCACACCCTCCCCCTAATCGATGGCTTATTGTAAATCGTATTTCTTCCAACGAGTAAGACAAGTGCCGCCGCCCCCACCCGGGAGTGCCAGTGCCCCTTCAATAACTGCACCCACGCTACCCCACTATCTCTATGGGTATCCGAAGGTCATGGTGGAAGTTGGTAACCCGTCGGTAACCTCTTCGTTTGGAAACATGGAAGTGAGATCCTTGTCTTAACCTTAAGACTTCTCTTATTACTGAAGACATTCATTACTACACGCTCCTGTGTTGTGGTTGTTGGTCCAAGGAGTTATCACAGAACTGCAATAACTCCTCGGTTGGTCAAAACATAGATATACTACCGACATCGTGTCGGAAATTAAAAGGTTAAAGGTCAAAGGGTACTGGTTAAAGGTAAATTTACTTTTTTCACCTGTTTAGAAGTATGGAGCAAACGTCATCCGAACTGGTGTGGTCGGTCACCAATGTAATCGGGTGAAACTTTCCTTTTAAAAAATGTAGATAATTACGACACTTTTAATCAACGTTAATGTACAGTGGTACAGCTGGTCTTCATACCAAGTCTCTTTACACAAGTGACGGAATAGAGCTAAATTATTGTAATGATATCTAATTTGTCCGTAGATTTTCATTCTCCAGAGAGCGAAATAAGCAGATTTGTAAAACACTAAAAACGTGTCATCTTTCAAGTACATTTAATATTCAGAGTCAGAGCGATATAATTCAGTTTGTCGATCGAGTCCTTGAATTCTAACATTCATATTCATAATATCAAAGCCTTACTAAACTAAGAGGTTCTCATATATGGATGTACATGTATTTAAAAATAAAATAAGCATGTACATTGCTTACTACGTGATAAAACAAAGTAAGACAATTTCGTTTTACAAAACAATAATCAACAAAGAAAAAGACATTGGGAGGGGCGAGTGTAGGTTATAAGTGGAATGTTAGCAAGTGGTTCAAAGGAAACAGGTGTATGTTACCTGATTTTTATAAACTTTGTTAGGTAGATAAATCTGACACAAACTTAGTTATCCACCATATTTAATTGTTAAAATGAATAATTTCAGTGACCGGAGAAATAACGCGAAGTATGCACTTTAGTCAGTTGTGTACTTGTACTAATGGTGGGCGCCATATGAAAAAGTATTGGTATTTGTATTTTATTTTTTTAAATCACGGTAAAAGAACTGCTATCAGCTAAAAGTTGCTTTTCAGCAAGGCCGTGAACATAACGATAACATGACGATGAATAAATAAATACAAAATTATGTACAAAAGAAATCACAAGAATTATACACAAAAGAAATAACAAAATCATTAAAAGAATTAAATAATAAAGTGAATACAAAGAAACATAAAGAGAAATGGTATATGAAAATTAAAACTCTAGTTTCTATAGAAACATAACATGAAATTATATAAAATGAATTTATGAATTTAAACTTATTATGTAACAATCAGCAATGGGCGTGTGTGTGTGGGGGGGGGGATGTATCGTTAAAGTATGTTTGCACTACTTATTCACATTGATGAAAGATAATAATATTTAGTTCTTGCATGGAGAGTATCACATTATAAAGCAAAATCTATCTGCGCTCCAAAAAAAACCCCCACAACAACTTTGGATTATTACCGCGGCTCAAGGACCCCATGGAACCCCATGAAGAACAGTGGGACTATGTAAGTGCCACTGAAATGGGTTATCCGCCATATATACATATATATATATATATATACATATATACATATATATATATATATATATATATATATATATATATATATATATATATATATATATATATATATACAAGTGTAAGGAAATAACATATACAACAGCTTTGGCAGATCTCGTGGAAATAAATACAAATGTGAAAGAAATTGCGAGAATAACGTTGCGTAGCTCAATCAAAGTTCCCCAGAGCTGTCCTCCCTTTTTGAAATTTTTGCAAAGGCTGAAAAAATGTCTCCGCCGGGAATCGAACCCGGGTCGTTGGCTTAGAACGCCAATGCCCCCGACAAAGGAATTAATTAATAAGGTTGAGGATTTGTCAATCTGTCGGTCAATTGAATCTGGTGTCGCCGAAACCACTAACCCGTCTCCGTGGTCTAGTGGTTAAGGCATTGGCGTTCTAAGCCAACGACCCGGGTTCGATTCCCGGCGGAGACATTTTTTCAGCCTTTGCAAAAATTTCAAAAAGGGAGGACAGCTCTGGGGAACTTTGATTTGAGCTACGCAACGTTATTCTCGCAATTTCTTTCACATTTATATATATATATACACTAAAGGAAAAAAGAAACTTATAAAAGTTCAAGAGATCACCAAATTAAATTCTCTGCATGGAAATGTACCAAATTTGGATATAATGTTGATTCAATGCATGGCTTTAAATGACAGTCAATAACAAAAAGTTTTCTTCAATGCCACAAAAGAAATGTGCACTGAAGCAAAGGACTCTCTAATCCCAAGTCACAAAGACAAACTGCAGCCTTGTACACCATATGCATGTCAATGAATGAAACAAAAGAATTTCAAAAGGGATTTGCAAGTTCATATCCAAACAGATTAATAGCCAGTATGTCCACCTCTAGCTTGCTGGCAAGCTGTACACCGTCTTCGCATGCTTCCGATCAGATTCGCGATGGTAGCCTGGGGAACATTGTTCCATTCCTCTTGCAGTGCTGCAATGAGCGTCTCCCTATTGATGGGTTGATTGTCACGCCTTGACACACGTCGACCAAGCTCTTCCCAGAGATGTTCAATTGGGGAAAGGTCTGGTGAACGGGCGAACCATGGCAGAACATCAATATCCTCTTGCTCGAGGGGTGCAAATCCTTTTGAAATTCTTTTGTTTCATTCATTGACATGCATATGGTGTACAAGACTGCAGTTTATCTTTGTGACTTTGGGATTAGAGAGTCCTTTGTTTCAGTGCACATTTCTTTTGTGGCATTGAAGAAAACTTTTTGTTATTGACTGTCATTTAAAGCCATGCATTGAATCAACATTATATCCAAATTTGGTACATTTCCATGCAGAGAATTTAATTTGGTGATCTCTTGAACTTTTATAAGTTTCTTTTTTCCTTTAGTGTATATATATTCTGATTTACCATGTATATAAATAAAAACAAATAAACAAACAGCATAGCTGTCTTGATGAAGGCCCTGAAGCCTTCAAGGAATTTCTTCCTACCGGTGCCCTATGTGGCAAATGTAGATTATATAGATTAGTATCTTATCAAAGAACGTTAGTGCTGTGCTAGGGATTCGAACCCCATACCTTATGGCCCACTGTTCGGTGACTTATCCACCAGACAACGTCATGTGCTAGTCTTTGCTAACTTAG
Organism: Heliocidaris erythrogramma; assembly: GCA_025617745.1. Lineage (NCBI taxonomy): Eukaryota > Metazoa > Echinodermata > Echinoidea > Camarodonta > Echinometridae > Heliocidaris > Heliocidaris erythrogramma. Next base: position 25,067,252 of record CM046869.1, read on the forward strand.
AATCGATGATATAATAGTGAACAATATTTTCTCTTCTTTTCATATCTGTAGGAGAACCAGAGATGAAGTACATTGCCAACATGCACGGTAACGAACCGATAGGTCGGGAGCTTCTCATCCACTTTGCCGAGTTTCTCTGCGTGCAATACTACAAAAAGGACATCCGAATACAACGACTGGTCAATGAGACTAGGTTACATATTTTATTTTCGATGAATCCAGACGGCTTTCAGGAAGCCTACGAGCTCTTCAATTCATCTCAGGTAATGCAACAGTTTTATCAACTTTATCCGACCTCATAGAACAAAGATAAATAAACGCAACTCTAGGAATAAAAGAAAAAAATACACACACAAAATATCTGTCAATTCGCAATTCTGATTGGTTGAAAGTCCAGTGTCGTTGATGTCTCCAATAGTATATACCATTGGACCTCACGTGCTCAGACTCCGCAGTCAATATCCTGCACTCAACCCTGGACCAAACACTTGTACACCTAAATTATAACACTAACCCTATATCTTTGACGAAATAAAGCCATGAGAAATTGTCGCCGCCGGGGCATATGCCGGTGCACCAGTACCCGCCCATCACACTGCTCTGAGTAACTTGAGAATTGTCTGAAGCATTCTTAATTTTTATTGTAGAGAGGCATTTTTGTTATGTTTAGAACTAATCAAGAATATTTCCAACCTGACGGCAATGCAAAATGTCTGTTTCATATGTCTGTCCACCTGAAACATATTCAGCACTTATAAGGGAGGTCCAGCAATTACCCAAATTTAATGAAATGAAATTGAATTGATCTTCCCCACAGGGTCTATCACTGCCATACTATGGACGATCGAATGCGAACGGAGAGGACCTCAACAGGAACTTCCCCAACCTCAACAACATGGCCTACGAGAGTGAACGAATTGGTGGCAGAAATCATCACTTTATTCCGCTCAAGTCGGATCTCTTAAAGGTATGATCTTAACAGTGTTAGATTATATCGGCAAGAACACAACGTCATTATTCAATAATCGATTAATTTCCGATTGTTATGAAAGGAAAGTCTTCTTAAAATTCGACAACAAAAAAATCCTCCATGCGTTTGACGTTTGGTTGCATCGACAAAGCAGAAATCAGTGGCATGATCATTCGACAAAGTTCACAAACACTATGCGAAGTGTGGAGGCTATGCTTCTATGTAATGGGTTTTGTTATTAATGGGTTGTCGAATAAAGGCCATTAGTGTCCAAGGGAGTCCCACGCCGATTATTCAACAGGATAATGTGTTTGTTGTTTCATGAATTATTTCTCTGCTCAAGATGTAAAGGAACAACCAGGCCCTGCTTCATAAAATTGATTATCAATAACAACTGCCACATATCTATGACAAATTTGCTCTCAGCCAGTCCAAAGGAAATACTGCAATAGCTTATAACTGTTATTGTAACTTGTCATAGATTTCAAGTTTTATGAAAAGGGCCCCACGTAAATGCATGTCAACCAATGCGTAGAAAATGTATGTTAATTCCTTCACTTAACAATGAAGTGGACACACGAAGTAACTTCGTCGGTAAATGTCTAGACCTTCTTTATTTTCCCTTGTTTGTTTGTCCTTTTCGTGGTGGAGGTGGTGGTGGAGGGGGGGGGGGGTATATGAAACGTTTGAGCTTAACCTCCCAGCCAAAAATAAAACTATCTTAGCGATTCCAAAAGTCAGACGTGACTAGAAGAAGAAGACTGTGTAGGAGCTAAAAGCAATTAGACATGAGACAGAAAGTGGACCATGCATGGTCCATATCAGACTGACCCCTGAGTCATATACACCAGAAAGGTGTTCCCTACAGATAGTTTCCAAGACCCATTTATAGGTTCATGGACTCCCTGTTAATGTCATACTGTGTGATGTCAATTACACGACTCGTAGGTGCGGAGATATATCTGAATGGGAAGATGACTGAATATTAGAATGATAAGGAATGGATAATAATTGGGGGGGGGATGGAGTGGTAAACGAAGAGTCTCAGGTGTTCTTCTTGTATTGCTTGGCTGAAATGAAGACAGAATTTGGAAATGTGGTTTATGTTGCATTTTAAGCACTTGCAGATATTTTGCCCTACTACCCCCGCAAGAAATACCATGTCCTCAATGTGAGACAATATTGTTTAATTTCACCCATCCAGTAAGACCGGTGCCCCCCCCCCCCCCCAAAGCATGACACCAGTGCCCACTCAGTGGTCTCACCCACGCTACGTCACTGGATGGACACAACAAGAAGTTGCCTTGTGGATCGCCCATATCAGCTGAATTGAATAGCTGAATAAGCTCTTTTTGATACAGCGAGTATTTCTGTAAAATCATTGTATTCTCACAGAAATAAATACTATTATGGAAGTCCACTTTTCAAATTCAAATGAAAAGTAAGTGTGAGGGATATTACACATAGAACAAAGTTTCAGATAATGTGTTATGGGGATTTACGGATAAAAAAGAATGTAAGAAACAAGCTTTTGGGTTATCAGAGCAACAAACCTATACGTGAATGATAATGATCTAGTATTATTTTGCATCATCACGATATTCGCATGAATTCATTATTATATTCATATATTTACTGTCTTACACGAACAGAATATAAAACAGATATTAAAGGTCAGATGTATATATCCAGTTTCCATGGCAACATAGACGTGTAGGACACGACTAACGAAATAGAATATTCTGCAGATCTTTTTTCACAGCCAAAGGCAATACAAATATTACCAAAGGTCAACTCGTCGGTGAATGCGCATTTGGTGTAAATGACGAATGGAAAAATGCCTACCGCGTGAGTTCTTGGCCATGAAGTATAGGGTTGTGAGACGATAAAGTCATATTTTATTACAGACCTGAAATGTTAGTGGTTTGTTTGTGGTAATTATGCCCCCGAGGAGAGTCGGAAAAAAGTGGCAAAATAGAGGCGTATTCCTTATAGTTCGTAATAATCTTTTTGCTTACTTTATTATACAGAATATGCAAAATCGAGTAATATAATTTTGCAAATATGATTTGGAAAGATCTGAAACTGTTTGCCGGGCTTTTCACAACTTTGAGCCTAATTAGAATACCTCTTTGGTATGACTGGGTTGTAACTCTATTGCTCATATAGCAACGATATAGAAATGATAATAAGAACAGGTCAGCTTACCTGAAAAATTTACAGCTCATCATTTCTCTCGTCAGCTTTCCTCGATTTCAATGTTGTGTCGTCGTAGCTGTCGTAATAGGTCAGTGGCGCCTCTTTCATCCACGCCCTGTAACAGTGCTGTGTTCATTCAACCTGCAAAACATCCCCATGAAAATAGGAATTAATTCTCGCTCTTCCTAAGGTATCTACCAGGGGTGGATTAAAGGTGCTCTAAAACTAAAAGAAGGGGGAGGGGGCACAATGCCGAAAAAAATCTCTGACAAGAAAAATCCTTTTGTGTCAGTAAAGGAATGTCAGGTGCCAAGGTGAATCCACCAATGCTCTGTACAAGAGCTTTGCCTCTTACACAGATATCTCTTCTTTCACTCTGTTACTGCAGGAGATGGTGTTTAAAATACGTGAATTCATGTCAATTGAAGATTGTACCCAGCCATTCCAACTAAAGTCCATCTCACGTCATATGTGCTTGGGTACCTTGAATCTCGGAACAAATACATGCATGCATGCCTGTCATAGTGGTCCCACCTACAGAAAGACCACCTGTCTGTACCTGTGTATATTGCCTTTCTCTGTAATAAAATATAAAAATGTGTTGTACACTTGTCTTGAAAGGCCAACTGTCTTCAGCGGTCACCTTTTCTGTCAAATTCCTTTTAATAATGATGAAATAATGACAAGTTCTTATTTATCCAGGGTAGCCTCATCAGTAATACTGTTCTTCCTGAGGGCCCTGCAATTATTATTAATTACCCCAGCTGCAGCATTTTTATATAATACTCCTGGGTTGGGAGGGACGCGTGATTGTACTTAAAACACCTTGTCCAACGTTGAACACACCGAGCAAGTATCGATCCCGCGAGAAGCTCTTAAATGATTTTACCAATATAGTACAATCCTCTCACAAGGACCTTCATATACATGTTGGACGGTAATCATTAACAATCTTATTTATGTTATTGTTGTATTCTTATAGCTCCAGCCTGAGACGGCAAACGTACTGAGATGGTTGCAAGATTACCCCTTCGTGTTATCAGCCAATCTCCATGAGGGTGAGATGGTGGCCAACTACCCTTACGATACGAGCAGGAGCAGGAGAAGCTACTATACCGCTAGCCCTGATGATGCCGTCTTCAAGCACTTGGCCCAGACTTACGCAACCAAACACGCCTTTATGAGTACCAGGACCGAACCGTGCCCCTACACAGGAGCAGAGGTCTTCGCAGGGGGCATCACGAATGGTGCAGATTGGTACTCTATCAGGGGAGGTAAGATGACGGAGATGATGATGATGTTGATGATGATGATGATGTTGATGATGTTGATGCTGCTGATAATGATGATGATGATGATAATGAAACCATTAACAATAATAAAGATAATAGCAATGTAGGCCTATATTTTACAGCATCTTACCAGGATCCAGTTTCTCTCCTTGGTAACGAGTAGTAAATATAGATCAATGTCTAGATAAAGGAAACGACTGACTCTCATAGACTCACGGATAATATATTGCAGATACAAAAGCCAAAGGGTTAATAGCAATTTGCCTGTTGCAACCATACTCAAAAGGGAATGCTTTTAAAAGTACTTGCACATGTTACATGCATGTGTTTGTCAGAATCTGCTGTTAAACTTAGAAATTATCCAATTTGGGGCTCAAGTCACAGAAGTTTTCAAAAAGATTTACTCTTTGACCCAGACACAAAATCCCGAATGCATGAAGTACATTTGTATCACGTCGTTTTGTCTAATAACATGGCAAAGAGAGAAGTCTCACGCGAACAGTGACAAGTCAGCGTTTGTTATCAGAATCTGAGAATAGCAAACATTATGCTACCTGCAACATCTTTCATTCTGATTACGATCTGAACTCCGAAACGACTTCTTCGGTTCCGCTGTCGCCATCGAGGTCCTTTCTGGAAGACCCCTAATGCGTCTGGGCACTCTCTTGGGAGGGATTCAAACTCTTTTACCACAGTAACTGTTCACCTGGCTCCGTGATGCATTCCCGTGCATGCATGGAGTCTTAGCACTTTGCACCTTAAATCTCTGTTCCCCATTTAATGGACAATGTAAATTATGTAGAGAGCCAACACTTGTGCATTAGAAACAAGATTTTTTTTAAACCTCCAAAGATAATTTTTTTCTGGTGGGGGGGGGGGGGGGGGGGGGACGCGTAAGCTGGGCTCTCCTGCGCTGGAATACGCCACTATAATAAGATGATCTTTCCCCCTTTTCATACCTAGAAAATTTATCTTTTTTATATAGGATGTTTTACTCCTTGCTTTTTTATAGGTTATGAAATACATCCGTCAGAGTAAGAACATGGTCTGTTTTTTCTCTTTCTTTCTTTCCACTGACTACCCGAAAGCAAGTACATATTTTATTCATCCAATTGATATTCAATCCGATATTGAATTGACTGGAAATTCAATTCACGATACCATTCAGTTGGAATTTATTCCAGAGGTTTAAAGACACGATGCGCAATACAGTATGTTTATGATTGTGCATTATTATTATTATACTGTACTAAATTTTTGATATACCTGTGCATTGGTATTGGATTTGATATCATTCACTTTCCTCTGTCACTTTTATGTACGATTCAAACTCGAATCTCACGCGAGATGGTTCACACTTTGATAATCATGATAAACACGAACTAAATGACAAAGCTTATGATTTCTAAGCATTTTTGTATGGCCAAACGATAGAAGTGAGAACCCACCCCAAGCTCGCGGTTCTCGGCATTCATGGACCTACTACGGTCCATGCTGCAATCGAACCATTTTCATCCGGCCCAATCTCGCTCAGACTTGACAGATATATTAGACACGATTGCTTCCTCTCGTATATCACGTTTACGTCATAAACCTTTCAGCTCTAACACTTTTTGTGAGTTTTTTCTCCTTTAAATTTCATTTCAAAAGTCGTACAGTATATTTACCTGTTGTCTGGAACCCCTGCTGATTTTACTATGTTTATTATCCCTCATTCGAGGAAAGGAACTGTTTTATTCATGGTTTCCACTGAGAAATTTGACGTGTAATGCTATTCGGAGTCTTTTCCTTAGCATTAAACTGTTTTATAGACGCTAAATTTCAAATTAAGCTCATTAAAATCCCATTGCAAAAAGGAAAGACAAATGGAAGGAGCTAACGTAATTCGCCAGCATGGGTATATGGCCCGGACCTGTCAAAAGTAACGTATATTTAAGCAAGGTAACCTAGAAAATTAAGGACTGTTTGATAATCATCAACTCAGGCAGTCATAATAATGTCAAATCCATAATTTGATATGTATGAAACCACACCTGTGACGAAATATCTGTGAAAAGCAAATCGGAGGGGGTCATGTAGATGTCTACATACTATAGTTATATATATCAAATAACATTAATTTAGACGGTTGAGTTCCGGAAAGGCCTAACATATATGAGCTTTTTTGTTCTTTTTTATGTAAATTCGGAAAAATATCAAAGAAGAAATTTCCCTGAAAAATGCCCTCACATTCGAAGTATTAGGAGAAATGTCTGAAAACCTACATGCATGCCACATGTGTATTATCCGGTATGTCCATTCTGTATACGCAATGCATGTGATTTTCATTCAGATAGTCATTTTGACGATTCCAAAAAAACTATGATACACACCAATTCTTCTGTTTTACCTGTACATAACCAACCTTTCAAAATAACTTCCATTTTTTGCACATTGTAATCGCATAACCAGAAACCAACTTTAAAAAGGTACCAAGTCTCTAAAGAGGCACCATAGGCATGGGGGAGTGGGAGGGGGTAATTCTTACACCCACTTTGGGATCTTTATCTACCAACTTCAAAGTGGGGAAAACTAGGACGGTGGTAAATACAAATGTTTTGAATGGTACGTTCAAGATGAAAAGGAAACAAGCTCCCGTGAAAGGTTATTTTCTTTCAAAGCACGGTCACAATTTGTATCTGATTTGGTGGTGCTCTCTTGGGGTAGAAGGGGTGGGCGTCCAAGGAGGGGTGAGTGACCGGTGTTCCTATCTGAGGTGCAGAGACGACCATGAAGAAGTGAAACGTGGGTAGCAAGAAGGGAAAGGTCACGGAGAGGCATTGACAGCAATTTCAAATCTCTCCACCCACCCCTCCCCCATCTTGTCATAGGATGAGCGCCCGCGAACCCGTTATTTTTTGTTTTTTTTTCATTTTTTTAAAATATAAACAACGACATATTGATACTTCTTTATATCCTGTTTTATAGAATCGGATGTGATAAAACCAATGAATATCTTGAATTGTGTTCGTTTAGATGAGGCAGAATTGATATTGAGATGATAGGTGTGGCTCTGCAACTTGAAAACATCATGATTTATTTTGGGGGTCATGGTTTGTGGGTTGGGATCTATGTTTCTAATCAGCATATTACGAATACTACATTTCCTTTCAACGAACAAAGATGATAAAATTTGAAAGATTGCGTGTGAATGTATATGTATCATCTTTTTAAAGGATTATGAAGCATTCCCATTCCTAAATAATTTGATATCGAGACGGGGATGGGACATTGTTCTGGGAAGCCTCATGTAACAATATTGAAAGTTGTTGATCTCTTAAGGGCTCTGTTATTGTTCAACATCATAAGATGTTAAATGTTGATGATCTGTGAAATTGCATTTAGGGCTCTCAGATTGTTAAACATCAGGTGAGGATGAAGAAGCTTGATGGGAGGAATTTTTGATTTGTAAACAAATTTTTAGGCTTTTACTCCCAGTGTTAAAGATCGCATGCTCGATCAGGTGAGGATGTTTAAAAGTTTTTTGTTCATATTGCGATAAGGGAATGGAGCTCTTATAGTGATAAAATATCATGTAAATAATTTATGTTAAAGGTTGTTGACTTGTCTGATATTGAGATTAGGATGGGGCTGCATGTGTACTGGTAACCATCATATAAGAATGTTAGAGGTTATTGATCGCCTTCATATACAGATTTGGTTGGGCCGCATGGGCACTCGAAAACATTATATAAGGATACAGAAGATTGTTGATCTATACTGAGATAGGGGGAGAGGATAGGGCACTACGTTGGTAGTGACTAGCTAAAATCATGTAAGAATGTTAAGAGGTTGTTGATCTGTTTCGGATCGAGATATATGAGGGATGAGGTAGTGAAATGGTAAACATCAAATAAGGATGTTAAAGGTTGATGATCTATTCAATGATGATTCATACTTGTCATCATGATAGATTGATGCCAGCAATGCTGCATGGAGAACAAATTCTTCGTGGGGTTCCTTTTTCTACTGAACTTTACGTCAAAACGACAGATAAATACTGATTTTTAAAAATTTCCCCCTCCACAGGGATTTTATTGATTCATAAATTAGCATGAAATATGTCATTTAACAACAATTCTGGTAGTGATTTACAAACTACAATCAAATATAAATGTACATGTACATTGAAATCAGTGAACTGTCAAGTTAAAGTGGTAGCCCACCCCGCTACCAACTTGGCTTTATAAGAAGCAGGAATACTAAAGACACATATTTATTAAAATGGCTACGATTCAAGAAACAGATAAGCAGACAATGACCGTTCATCGATTTTGTTTATACTGATTGAAAAGTGGGAATTTATCCTATTTGTAACAATGTCATCATATTATCGTCGATATGACACATTATCTTGTTGTGAATGAATTTAAATCCATTAAGTAATCCTTTTTATATTCAATTATTAAAGAAAAACACATTTTGTCGGTGAAAATGGGGGAGGAAAAGAGAGAGAGACAGAGAGAGAGAGAGAGAGAGTTATGGAAAGACTATGCATGGCGACGAAGCGGTCAGACTGTTTATAAAAATGCAAGGAATATGTAGCGAAATGAATTCAATTCATGACAATACAGCAGGGCAATACAGTCGATAAATAATATAATTATCATCCGATGACGACAAAAATACATTTGTGGTCGGAATAAATCTGTCAGTAGAAGAAATTAGCCGTTTGTAATGAGGCTCATGCGTCTACGCCTCGCGGCTACTTCGAGTGAACGGAAACATGGCTATACAGCCGTCAGAGCAGTGCCGGAGTAAAGGTCTAAATAGTACCTTCAAACCATACATTATACTGTTCGATCGTGGAGGATAGGATGGGGGGGGGGGGCACAGCCGAATCATGTCCCCTTTTAGACCCCAATCGTGCGTACCATAGCAAATGTGCCCCTCTAAAATTTTAGATCTAAATGGCGCCTGAAACGATGCGATAGCCTTGTCGAAATCTGAATGATATCATGATACTGCTAATACATGTGTATTGTCGGGTTATCAAAATGATCTCCAGTTTTAATTTAATTTTAGATTTATGTGAGCAAAAGTAGCTTCATGAATTCATTTGATACAAGAATGAAATATATTATGTTCGCGTTTAGAATGCGCGCGCACGAGAGAGAGAGAGAGAGAGAGAGAGAGAGGGAGGAGGAGGAGTTTGAGGAAATAGGGAATTGAACGGATAAGAAAAGGTAATGACGCGTAGCTCCTTAAACTTTTCTTTACATTCCTTAGTGACCTCATCCCAAGTCCCTTTTTAGCAACTTCATCATGTAGCTTTTTTACCATCACGTGACCTTAATCTTAAATTCAACCGTACGATACATTTCTCTCTCCCTTTTTCAATAATGTTCCATCGGGGCATTTTTTTCTTCACTCTTTTCAATAACCCCCTTTGCAGCTCTTTTATGTCCGTCTTTCCCTCTTTTTCTATCTCTTTCTTTCCTTTCAATTTTTTTTAGTACTTTTAGTGTCTTTCTCTCTCGTCTCTTGATCAATTTGTATACATCTATTCTCCCCCTCCCTCTCTCTCTCGCTCTCTTTCTTTCTTACTCTTTATTTTTTCACATTCCATATATTTCTCTATATTGTGTATTCTTTTCTCCCTTCTTGTCAAATTCCTGTTCTTCTGATATCTCTCCCTCCCGTCTCGCATCTCTTATATTTTTCTTTCTCTCCCATTTTCATCCCCTCTGTCTATTCATCTTTTTTCCCTTCTCACCCCCCCCCCCTCTCTCTCTCTCCCTCTTTGCGCTACGCTTTCACTTCGGAAGGAACGACGAGATCGACTACAAACATCACGAGCTATTGAAACACGCATGTGACGATTTATACGCTCTCGAAAAGCTCTCCCCTCTCTCTCTCTTTAATCGAAATCCATGACCCTCACGTTTATTAATGACAGTTTTTTAATCTTGTTACCATGGGTAATTGAAATAATTATATACATTTTCCTCCATCAAAATTGTACCAATATAGATGTTAATAATCTGCGCTATCGATGTAGATGGGTGCAAATATCATGTAGCAATATTTTGAAAGTTTTGTCTCTTGTGAGCCATTACTTATTTTATCAATTTCCATAATTTCAATGAATATTAGGTCACTAGAAATATAGTCATTGTTGGATTAAGCCCCGTCCATGTTTGTCTACCACCTTGTTTCTTTTCATTCTTACTTTATATAGGCATGCAGGACTTCAACTACCTGGCAACCAACTGTTTTGAGATCACTCTCCTTATTTCTTTTTCTTTAAAGGTATGCAGGACTACAACTACCTGGCCACCAACTGTTTTGAGATCACTGTTGAGATCGGATGTCTGAAGTTTCCACCAGCAAACAGGCTGCCAAGGATCTGGGACGACAACAAAGAAGCACTCATCGGATTTATGGAAAGGGTAAGCGACGTCTATGATTACGACTTCCATCATCTGCACACAGGCATGTTATAAAGAATGGACATTGAATTCGGTGGAAACAGGGAATATATTAAGCCATCGAAATGTTGATTGCAAATGTGTATACTTCTTTATAATCATGAAAAGTATTACATTTTGTTTATCCGTCAGGACCGTCACCAGCCGTAGTTAAGATTTCCTCTGACCTTGAATCTTTCATGCAGATGATAATTTAATTATAATTTCTATTAAGAGCCTAAGAATATTAAAGACTCGGCATATTTCGTCCCTGCATTCTGCACAATCATACCCTTTGTCTGCACATACTTCCTCGTCTTCCTCCTCGAAGATGAGTTCGATTTCCGTCGATCAGACACGCCGAGACTCGACAAAGGTCTCGTCATCTCCCAGTTTAAGCTGAATCACTGCACTCCTTCTCAAGTGCCCTTTTTCTCCTTCTTTTTAAGTTAGTTTGGAAAATTATCGATAGAAGAAATGTCTCCTGCTCTGCAAATGCCATCATATTCCAAATATGACGAGAAGTTTGAACCCAACTTTCAAACCACATGCGTGTTTAGACCCATATACACATGTCTGTGTGCAGTGCGTGTGACTTTCATCAAGACTGAGTTAGTTTCCTATCAATTTATAATTCCAAAAACCTTGCAGTATGGAGGGCATCCGTCAGTCTCGGGAGACTATGGAGTTGCGCTCTGGGTCGTAATTCTGGAACAGCGTCGAGTGTGGCTGGACAGGCCAATGCGGGAGTGGCAATCCCTCCCACACTGATTGCAAGTGAAGTCTGACGCTGGTCTGTCTGTCTGGCTGCGGGCTTTCCTTCTGGTCCTCTTTGCCTCAGACTGCTGTGCAAGTTTCTCTTCGAACTTGGAAAGGCCTTTTTGAACAGCCTGCCTCCAAGCTGAGCGGTCTGTGGCAACGGTTTCCCAGGTGTTCTGGTCAATGCTCAAGGCATTCAGGTCTCTCTTGCAAACGTCTTTGTAGCGCAGCTGGGGTCTGCCTGTCGGGCGTTTTCCTTGCACAAGTTCCCCGTAGAGGAGATCCTTTGGGATCCGACCGTCCTCCATGCGCACTACATGGCCAAGCCAGCGCATGCGTCTTTGTTTCAGCCAGGCGTACATGCTGGGGATCTGGGCCCTCTCCAGGACAGCGTTGTTGGTCACCTTATCTTGCCAGGTGATGTTGAGGATCCGTCGGAGAGACCGCATGTGGAAAGCACTGAGCTTTCGTTCCTGTCGAGCACGTAGGGTCCAGGACTCACTGCCGTACAGGAGAGTGCTGATGACACAAGCTCTGTAGACCTGGATCTTGGTGTGTTCTGTCAGCTTGCTGTTTGTCCATACCCTCTTCGTCAGTCTGGACATGGTGGTAGCTGCCTTGCCAATGCGCTTGCTTAGCTCGGTGTCAAGCGAGAGGGAGTCAGAGATGGTTGATCCCAGGTACACGAAGTCATGGACAACCTCCAGTTTCTGTTCTGAGATTGTGATGTTGGGAGGTGAGTCCACGTCCTGTCCCATGACCTGTGTCTTCTTCAGACTTATAGTGAGTCCGAAGTCTCGGCAAGCCGCGCTGAAGCGGCTCATGAGCTGCTGAAGGTCTTCAGCTGAGTGGGCCGTAACTGCTGCATCGTCAGCGAACAAGAAGTCACGCATGCATCTAAGTTGAACTTTGGTCTTGGCTCTTAGTCTGGAAAGGTTGAAGAGCTTTCCGTCTGACCTGGTCCGAAGATAGATGCCTTCTGTAGCAGATCCAAAGGCTTGCTTCAGGAGAACAGCAAAAAAGATCCCGAACAGGGTGGGCGCAAGGACACAGCCCTGTTTCACTCCACTTTGGATGCTGAAGATGTCCGATGTTGAGCCATCAAAGACCACGGTGCCCTTCATGCCTTCGTGGAAAGATCGGATGATGCTAAGAAGCCTAGGTGGACATCCTATCTTATGGAGGATCTTAAAGAGGCCGTCCCTGCTGACCAGGTCGAAAGCCTTCGTCAGATCGATGAAGGCCATGAAGAGTGGCTGCCTTTGCTCCCTGCATTTCTCCTGGAGCTGCCTCAGGGAAAAAACCATGTCGATGGTGGACCTGTTGGCTCGGAATCCGCACTGCGATTCTGGATAGACTCTCTCTGCTATCACCTGAAGCCTCTTCAGCGCAACTCGTGCGAACAGCTTTCCAACGATGCTGAGGAGGGAGATGCCACGGTAATTATTACAGTCGCTCCTGTCTCCTTTGTTTTTATACAATGTGACAATGTTAGCGTCTCTCATGTCTTGTGGCACTTCACCTTCTCTCCAGCAGAGGCAAAGAATTTCATGCAGTTCAGTTGTGAGAGTCCCTTTGCAGCACTTCAGAACTTCAGCAGGGATGCCGTCTTGGCCAGGTGCTTTGCCAGAGGCAAGTGAGTCCAGGGCCTTTTCCACTTCCTCGAGGGTTGGCTCACTATCGAGCTCCTCCAACATAGGCAGGCACTCAATGGCGTTCAAGGCGTCTTCAGTGACCACATTTTCCCTTGCATACAGCTCCGAGTAATGCTCTACCCAACGTTCCATCTGTTGCGTGCGGTCCTGTATCACCTCGCCAGTGGCAGATTTCAAGGGGGCCGTTTTCTTCTGTGTCGGGCCCAGGGCCTGCTTGATTCCATTATACATCCCCTTGATGTTACCTGTGTCGGCCGCAGTCTGTATCTGGTAGCAAAGCTGGAGCCAGTAATCATTGGCGCATCGCCTGGCGCTCTGCTGAACTTTGCTGCGGGCCGCTCTGAGGACTTGCAGGTACCTTTCACTAGGGCAGGCTTTGTATGCTGCCAGGGCCTGTCTCTTCTCCTCTATGACTGGCATCATTTCCTCTAAGTGGATCTCAAACCAGTCTGCTGACTTGTTGGTCTTCTTGCCAAAGGTGGATATGGCAGCATTGTATATGGCGTCTCTGAAGCGTCCCCATCTATCTCGTGCGTTAGCATCAGCTGGACCCGGAAGGGGTTCCTCTAGCGCACGTGCAAACTCCTCTACTTTCCCCTGGTCATGTGTCTTAGTGGTGTCGATGCGAGGTCTGCCCTCCTTTTTGGTACGATGCACTTTCTTTGCTTGCAATTTCACCTTGCTGCACACCAAGGAGTGGTCGGTGTCACAATCTGCACTCTGGTAGCTGCGTGTGAGCTTGACACTGGGTAGGCTGGAGCGCCTGGTAAGAATCAGGTCGAGCTGATGCCAGTGCTTGGATCGGGGGTGTCGCCAGGAGACTCTGTGTTGGGGCTTCGTGTTGAAGAATGTGTTGGTCACGCACAGACCGTGGTGGCAGCACAGCTCCAACAAGCGTTGTCCGTTTTCGTTCATCCTTCCGGTGCCAAACTGACCCAAGCAGGTGGGCCAAGAGCTGTAGTCAGCACCCACTCTGGCGTTAAAGTCTCCAAGGATGAGCACTGGCTCCTTCTCGGGAATGTTCTTGATAGCACTCTCGAGGTCATCGTAGAATTTGTCCTTAGCCTCTACCGTGGAAGTCAGGGTTGGTGCGTAAGCACTGATCAGACTGACTGGTCCCACTGAGGTGTGGAGCTGGAGGGACAGGATACGCTCGGTGCCCTCTGTAGGCGGGACAGTTGATCCAAGCAGTCTGTTCTTCACTGCAAATCCCACGCCATGTTCTCTGGTCTCCTCTGGTGACTTTCCTTGCCAGAAGAAGGTGTAGTCTCTTTCTTTCACAGATCCCGATCCTGCGAGCCTGGTCTCTTGCAAGGCAATGATGTCCACTTGCAGTCTGCTCAGTTCCAAGTCGATGACTGCGGTCTTGCGAGCGTCGCTCACTTCTTGCAGGTCGTCAGAAAAACCTGGTGTCATTGTTCTAACGTTCCAAGTGCCCAACTTTAGGGCGGTAATTCTTTTCTTCTTTTTGTTGCCTGGTGCGAAGTTGACGATCCGCTTGTCGGTTTTTGTCCTAAACCCCACGCACCCCGTGAGGTTAGCGAACCGTGGCGGGGCAGCACCTTACTGGCTGGGGGCTGCCCAGCTTAAGGCGGGCGATAGCTGCCCAATGAGATTGCGATGACCTCTCCCACCGTCGGAAGCAACCCCTGGCGTCCAGCTCTACGCCAATTGAGCAATAGACTTATAACCGGTAGACTGCTGCTTCCCGTGTTTTGCCGACGCCTCACGGCGAAGCTGGAGTATCCTCTCCAGTGCGCAAAGCCTGGGTAAGTTGATATGGAGAACAAGCTGTTACCCATGTAGCATGTCCCCCCTCTCCACGTCGCTGAAATGATCCAATAGAAAGGCAAAATCCAATACGCATGGTTCCAGCGCCGTCGCAGAAGTTGCCAGAACGAAGTTGAGTACAACAATGAACTGCCTTCGGGACTCCGACTCCGGATTTTTCCTCGAGGTTGACTCCTGAAGCCTTTCCCATGTCTGGGTGTGCCGCAAGGCAGCGGAGGTTTGAGATCAGGGCTTGCCTTCCCCTAGATGAGCTTCCTTCCCAGGCTAACGACCCCCATCTACCCGACCATAACCCTGGTAAGGGGGGCTGACAGGTGCTACACCTTGCCCAAGGGTGACCTGAAGCAGTTTAACGTCATAAGCTACTTAAATAGACCACACAGCATCAAGTTATAACAATTAATGGTGCCCAAATCATTTTAAAAATTGAAATTTCTTAAAGACTCTGTAATAAGAGGATGTTACAAATTTAGAACAAAGACGCTATATTTATTATAGGGCCCACTCATGTTTTCTGGGAACAAAATTCGTCATCAGTGCCAATGTGTATTGTTCAAGCACATAAGTACATGGAAATCATATCGTTATACATGCATGTATAACATTTTCCAAGTGATAATGAGCAGACTTTTTAAAAAAACTGTGTATAATGATATGTCCAATAGCACTTTATGTAATCAAACAACTTTCTACTAGAAGAGCAAGCCTCTTCACTATTTTTCAAACATTCACGTCCGAGTAACATATTTGTTTTACTTTATTTCCCGCTTTAATCTTTTGAAGCAGGAAGTGATAAGCACCTATCTAGCATGTAGCCTTTCGACAAGGCCCTCGTGACTTGGCTATTTTTCTCGGCAAGTAAGCTATTAGTGGCTGCATAACAAGACTAGCCGCCCAGCCTAGTGAATGCGCGATCGAGCAACGTGAGTCCGAGGGCCTTTTGGAACCTGGCCTGTATTTCTTATGCTATCCTTTGTTCCTAGCGAGGATCTGCTACCTTATAGGTAGGAGCCAATCAGCGAACGTATCTTCGCATGACGTCAGCATACATTTGGTATGCAAATTCGCCTTCATCTCGAGCTAGCGCGGCCCGTGCAAGCTACTAGTACATCAATCATGGAAAGCAAGCCCCGCAGATACCGTTGTGATTGGTCGATAATCCTCGGTAGGCGTGTTAGCGTACGAATGTAAACTCGTGAATAATTCATATCGGACGATGGAAACCCAGGTTCCAAAAGGCCTGGCTAAAGTCGCTCGATCGCGCGTTCACCCGTTCACCGGCTAGTCTCATCTCAGGCACGGCATGACGAGGAAAATAGCCAAGTCACGAGGCCTTGTCAAAAGGCTAGTCTTGCTGCAACTGCTGTTTTTGTAGCTAACATAGTTACGCCCTCTGGCTCCCCCTTCCATGCTTTCCCTTGCTACCTTAATACTATTATGACGTTATTTTGTCGCGTCACTTGGTGCCAGTAGGCCAATAAATAAGTCATTACTTTTCTGTTCAAAGGAATTTCTTACTTTACAAAATGCAGTAAAATTAACTGTTCAACGGTAAACGGTATGAAATAAAATAACGAGAAAATTATTTGAGACACCAGCTAAAGCTATGGGGTCTCGGCCACTACAGTAGTAAAATTTCTCACATTCACCCTAAACCTGATTCAACTACAGCCTCTCAAGGGAGTGTTAATGTGTATACTAGCTGTCTATGAATGAATTACATCTTATCTAAAAGAAACATACGAATAGAATAAAAATTAGGAGCGTGTTAAGACCCTGGATTAGTCGAGTTTACCTCTACGTCGCGTCGTCAAGAGTTTCAGCCTTAAAACAACAGAATTGAATTACCCATACATGTACATTCTTAATCTTTTTAATACCCTGTAAAACGGCAAAAAGAAACTGAAGAAAGGATTTCATACATTTCCTAAGTACCACACATATAAATGAGAGGTAATTGTACATAACCTCATGTATAAGCAGGGATATTCCCGAGTGAACTACATGTATAAACTAGAAATTGTTCATATGGTTTAATTCATTGAATACATACCAAATATACAATTTCAAACTTTCATCATCTGTGCATTCTGTTATTAAAGCAAAATGTATTAGCATGCTGTCTTAAAAATAGCTCATATGGGCTTGTGTTCTTCTCTTGTACTGATCATATCTTCATGTCATAACTTCATGGGCCATATCACTGACCCTATCCGAACCTTGGTTCCCTCATATCTTTCCTGATATACATGTACACTGGGATGCAACTAGAACCACAGTTCATCATGACATCTCGAGTCAAAGGTCTTATGTGATTGGAATGTTATGCTAACTGTCACACCTGTCCCTGTCTGGAGTTCTGAACAACAGGGATCTAAAACTCATTCTTTCAATATCATCTCACAGTTCATCCGAAGTCTCCTTAATGGTGCACATCCTGCCTTCCATAGCCTTTTATTGTCATTGCAGTACTATGTCACAGATGCTTTGGAGTTGCATCCTGGTCCTAAAATGTCCACTTGCTGCATAGTTTGTCACCACAATCATCCATTCAAGGAATATTCATATCATATGAGTCTTGACTATTCAGTCTGGAAATAGGTTTTTCTCATAGTGTGCACTCCTCACTATCACTAACCTTGCAGTATACACCAATTATTATTTACTACATAATCAACCTCTCCCAATTTCTTCCAGATAGTACCTTTCACAATGCAAATGCTTGATCAGCTTGATCAACTTCATCTTTAATTCACAAAAAAGCCAACCTGATTAAGTGCATCTCCCGTGTAATTTGATGTGTAATGATGATCTACCTTTTAAAGAAATGTTCTCCAGAAGGACATCAGTAATGTGAAAATATTGCAAAGAAAAACGTATGAAAAGCTTATTTGGGGATGGTTCTGATTTTATTTATTCGTCTCTAAAAGCCCTTTCAAGGTAGTAATATTAAGCACGATTATTACAAAATAAAAATTATTTTATAATGAAAATATAATGGAAGTTGATGTAACAGATTAGGTACTCCTGAATTTCATGAAAAGAGTTTTCATAAATAGATACGCGAATAAATCAAATAATTAAAACACATAAAATAAACGAACTCCATCTGTATAATGTTGATTTGTATTCTTTGAATTCCAAGGGTTCTCTGCAGACTTAATTATCAAAAATTATTTTCATACATAAATATCTACCATAATGTATGAATTTGAAAAGGCTTGCGTGCCACATCGTCTGGAGCTAAAATCATTCTCTATCGGTAAAAAGCTAAACATTTGAATTTAGAAAAAGTTGTACACCTGCGAAATTCAATTTCAATAAAAGTATTTCACTTTTGACTTCTCATGCTTTTACTTCATTTCATACACTTCCATGGAATATTGATTGAGAAAGGGCAGACAAATATGAGATGAATGCGAATGCGAATGTGCTTGGGAGGAGTCTTTGAATAAAATATCTTCCTCATCAAGACGTACAAAGAAATCAATTGAAAAGAGAGAAATATAAACCAATTACCTTCGCCTGGATTGGAAAGTGACGCAGGTCGGCATTTATCAGCGGCTCGTATCCATGGTTCCCCAGTTGGAAAGAACGCAAAATATTTGAAAATAAATCAATGGATTGCGTGAGCTCAAGTATCCACGTAAAATTATTTAAGGAATAAAAGTTCACATGACATTTCAAAGAGCATTGCACTTTATATCAATCATTTGTAGTACAAAGCAGTGGTATACTCACGGTTTACCAAAGCTTGAACATTATAGCAAAAAATCATAATAGTTAATGTAGCCAAGCTTTTCATCTTGTGGGGGTGGGGGGGGGGGAGGCACATATGCTCAAAATAAAATTAAACAAGAATAACATTGAACAAGAATATTACAAACAAGAAATATGGTCAAACTTGCCTCAGATTATTTAAAAATGTGCCGATAATATTTCTAAATACCTTCTTGGTTACGTTGATGCAAAGATGAACTAAAATTTCCTTCAAAATTACTTTGTTTTCCTCACCTGAAATGTTCTTCAATGTTTTCCAACATGACATTTCCTAGTGTTATTAGCAAAAGTTTTTACTTTCCAAATGCTAAAATATATTGATTAGAATTATTTTAATCATATTACTAGCCTAAGCGATTTGTAAAGAGTCGCCTTGTGCAAATGATATTACGAACCCCTCAAATGACTTAAAATTTAAATATTCCTAATTTCGTTTCTTTTTTATTCAGGTACACATAGGAATCAAGGGGAAGGTAACCGACACAAAGGAACAGCCAATTCCCGAGGCCATTGTCAAAGTCACGGGACCAGCCATAAACCATGACGTCACAACAGGTATATCATCATTGTTTTACTTTGTGCTCACGGTGGTCTCTATAAATGTTTTTCTTTTGCAGTATTCTCTCTAACGTATAGACATGGCAGTATATTATCTTGTTTATCGTTTCATCAAAATTGAAGAACTATACGAATAAGTGGTGGGTGCATTTCAGAAATCACAACGCGAAGCACACTCTGAATTCATCTTTCGTCTTCTTATTTCGAAAGTGATAAAATTCTTCAGAAATGAGCTGGAAACTCACCGGCGGATTGAGGAGTTGGGGCAACAATCGGCACACGACTGCTCCTAATACTCATGTGGCCGAAAAGCAAAATGTGCACCACCCCCCAGGGGCGGATCCAGGATTGAGTAAAAGAGGGGGCACAAAAATGAAAGTTTGTCAAAAGGTAGACCCGTATTTTTTTGGTCTCGCCAGCTTCTCGAAAAGTCGCTCAGTGGGGGGGGGGGGGGGGGGGGGTATGGTGGTCCACTTTCCCTCCATAATTCCCTGACAAGCAAAAAAAAAAAGGTCTTCATTCAAAAAGGGGGGCACAATCGAGAAAATGGCGGATCGTCTATGGTCAAAATGCATACTTCTCTTCCAAAAGGCGGGGGGGGGGGGGGGGGGCTGGTACTTTCAAAAAACCTTCCAAAATCGCTCAGTAGGGGGTTATGGTGGTCCACTTTCCCTACCTAATTCCCTGACAAGCAACAAAAAAAAGGTCTTCATTCAAAAAGGGGGGCACAATCGAGAAAATGGCGGATCGTCTATGGTCAAAATGCATACTTCTCTTCCAAAAGGGGAGCAAGGACCGGAAGTGCCCCCTGGATCCGCCAATGACCCCCTTCTAATATTCGACCCGAATGCTTGTCGGAGATTTTATGGTGTAAATTCCACATGAAAAATGTGATCATTTTTTTCTTCTGATCGTCAGAAAATTTTCAGAATTGTCCCCCTACCCCTTTAGATTTTTAAAAATGCAAACGCTTTAATCTTCCCCTGTGAAAAATGTTAGTATTTATGTTAAAAGGGTCACGTGTTCACAAGTCATACGAAAATGTCAAGGAAAAGTCAGGTCGGTTGGAATTAAACGAGAATTCGAAGAGCCTGTTTTGAATAAGGGTTATTTTCCGCTTGTGCCCACTCATTATTTCCCATTTTGCACATTGTGGCAGATCTTTGTCATCAGACTTGAAAGAAAAACATGCTTGAATTAATGTCATTCAGGTGGCATCGCCCCAAAGGATATAATAAGTGAAATGGATGCCAGAGGAAACATGTTTCTTGAATAATAGCAAGTTCACTCAACCGCTTTTCTCCATGTGTTTTTGTTAGGTGGGAAATTAGAGATCACATGAAGATGAAACATGTTGGGTCTTTTGTTTTTGCTGAAATGAAGGCGTGGGATATTTGCGTAGGACGGGTGCATTTGGGGAATAGGAGAACCTGAAACTGACGAACTTAAGACCCCTCCCCCTCCCACCATCACCACCTCAAAATATGACGAAAAATACAATATGGTCCCAATAATTCAGAAAGACAAAGATTATTTTTTAATAAAAGAGAGTGTCGCTTTACTCTTGAAAATATGCACCTGGTTAAAAATTTGAAGTAAGCTATTTCAGAGAAAACATTTTCCTTGAATTTTTCTTATTGGTTATACGTGATACTTTCTGTATCGGCTGCTATAGGTATTTGGTTTGATAGTTTATTTTACCCGACTGTTAAGAAAACATATGTAAGCTTGTTGGTAAGCAACCAGGGTACCGACCGCTTTAAGTCCTCTTCGCGGAACTTGGTAATGTGTATTAATGCCTTACCAAAGGGCACTATAAATAAGAGCGCATCCACTTGTTTTCGAACCGTTCAACCCGGGTCCTCCAAGTTACGAGACTACTGCTCTACCATTGAGCCATCGCGCCTTCTCGGTATAAGTCCATTATTCACTTTCCAGAAAAGTTAATAGAATCTTCTGTGGTATAACTTTGTTAGTCGTTCATCCATTTCAAACTAAATATGATGAACAGAGGTATGACAGATAATTTTTAGTAGTATTTATATCTTGGAATAAAATAAGAATGATTATGACGTTCAGTCAGTCTCCTTTCCCAGACGTTTCTTCAGTGATTTTTTTCCACGTGTGTATTTGCCAGAGTCATGTGACACGATATGAATCATGGGTTCCTCACCGGAGACAACACTCGTGAGGTTGGCATCATTTTGATTGAGCATGCCGCCTAATCGAATTTTCCGTTATACCTACAACGTGAGATTGAGTGTTAACAGATGGATGAAGACATATAGATATAAAGGAGATACAAATATCTTTAAACGGTCATCCCATTTCCTGGTCAACCCCACCCCGCGACATTCAGAAAACAAAAATAAAATCAGGGCAGTTCTAAAGGTGATAAAGTGTGTTGGTCGAAAAACAAAAATGTAATAAAACTTTGAAATTTTTTTTCATACAAACCTCCAAAGTCTGAAATAATAATAAACTTATTGCAGACAAATCTTTTTCGGTTTCTTTGTGAAAATTATAAATTATAAATTTGAAAATAACTTAAAATACCTTCGAATTTGTCAGTTGATTTTAGTCTTTGAGAGCAGGGCACAGAACCAACATTTCTGGACCTCCCTCCCACACCACCCCCCCCCCCTCATTCTTGGAAAATGATGTTGAACAGTGCCGACCCAAATCTATCATTATTTAAAATGAGATTCGTATTATTTGAATTATGGTATAATTCCTGCCAAATCTGTACATTATCATCAGTTTCATGTTACACTGAAATAGCTCCGAACAGAACAAAATCTCTGTATTCAGGATCAAGAAATCCCTTTACTTTGATATATAAATTAAGCATGACAAAAATAGGTAAATCAAATTACTGATGTCATCTCCTTTTCTAGTCGTTCTTTCAATTCGCTGATTTAAGTGGTATTGGTATGGGTTACAGATGTGTGGGCGCGTGTGCATGGATGCTTGTTTTATTCATTCATTTATGTATGAATATGGCCTTCCACAAACGTTTCGAATGTTAGGATGTTTTTATTGTAAAGGTGTTTTTAAAGACCTTCTTGTTGGTTTTGAGAAGGTAAGGTGGTTAACTTAACCAAGTTAATCTTTCATCTGCTACGATGTCTAAATTGATGTCAACAGCTGGCCTTCATATACAAAGACCTGCTAGACGGACTTAATGAATTAATTATCTCTACCGCTATAGGTGGCTGCTAACTATATCTGCCTGCGGTATCTATCATAATAAGGAAGATTCTGACCGGAAGGGACACTAATATCGATCTCCTCAATCCCTGAGTGTTGACAGGTTGATTAATGAGATGCCAAAATTAACCCTTTTTAAAATTTTGAATACTGACATGTTCCTGCATATCCCTCACTGGTAGGATCAGGACCATAAATCGATAACTCGTAGGGGTGGGGGCAGATGGAAGGCTCCACTGCGACTATTAAAAACAAAAAGTGGGGACGCCACACCGAATTCCCTGATACGCCACTTTTGATTAAAGAAAATATGTTCTGAATAATTCATGGGCCATTTCAAGTGAATTTGAATTCAATGCAAAGTATTTCTTTCATTTATATTTTTTGAAATTTTATAAAATAGTGAAATATCCCTTTTTTGCATTTCATGATTGGTGAAGTTGTAAATTCACATTCTGTATCTCGAAGATTCGGTAATGGGGATAGGCTGTGAAAATTGGTATTTATATCACTATATTGTTATTCCTGCCTTGCAAAATACCCTCTCCTCTTTCTTGGTATAGTGTTTTGTTTTGTTTTTGGTTTTTTACCATATGCCCTTAACAAAAAAAATTAATATCAGCTACTTTGTAACGAGTCAAGAGTGTCACATAACGATGTCGAAAATTCCCATCAGAAACACTTCATTAACACATTCGAGTCTACATGTTTATTCATTTTTACATCATTATGAATGTATTCATGATAAAAACAACCGACTGTTTAGAAACAAACAACAGATAATTTGACACAAACAGACTCTATACTCTCGTTTCTTTACCTTTCCTGTACATTTTGTTAATCATCTACAGCTATTGACGGTGATTTTTGGCGCCTCCTGATGCCCGGTCTCTACACCATCACCGTCACGGCTCCAGGTTACGAGCCCCAGAGCCGCATTGCAACGGTCAAGCGGAACCGGTCAACTTGGATGACCTTTACCCTCCACAAAGAAGAACCCAAACCAGAGTGCATCGAGGAAGAGGAGGACGAACTCGACAATGCCAACATCCTATTCGAGATCAAAGAGGCTTTCGAAGACATGGGATACGCCAAGAAGAAACGATGTGGGTCGGAACCTCCGAGAGAGCAGGTCAATAGAGGGCCGCTGCTTGCAACGCCTTAGAGAAACGCTGACGCGACATACAGTTAATGGGACTATTACTATAATGTATATCGATATTTTTGTATTGAAAGTAAAATGATAAATTAGCATATTGATGATGTGATTTACGTACTGGAGTTTTTTCTCCTTTAGCAGTATTATTTCCATCCATTAGGATTATATTTCGATTATCATTTGTATAAGCAGGGGCAACAGAATCGTGATGGGATGTCTCTTACATTTTCCGCCTACCTAAATACCTAAATTGCCCCTCATCTCATGATGATTGAAATGTGTACTTCCAAGATTCCATAAGGTAAAACATTGTAGAATTAAGATGTTAAAGTTGCCTTTTTAGAAAAAACTAGATTGCTTGAAAGTACCAAATTGCTCAAAAGGGCATTATGAAACAGACGAGGGGTGGGCCGGCGGGGGGGGGGGGGAGTAGTGGGAGCACAAAGGATAACTTGAGTACGAATTTAGATGTATATATATTTAATGAGAAGTGCACATTTTATTGTGTTTTTTCTTAAATATCTAGTAATTCTTTGCTTAAAAAGCCGGAGATCAGGCTGAGTGAAGAAGTATCATATAAGAATGGAATTGTCTTTTCAAGGTCCTGTGTTGTTTCGATCATCAAAACGTCTACATCTATTTAGGCTGTTAATCGAGAAGGTACCTCTAAAGAGGTGAAAGATGAATTCTCTTCCAAAATGAATTACCCCTATATTGCCAGAAATTTCAGGTAATGTATCTGTACATTTGTGTTTAAATGATTAAAAATCAGCTATTTTAAGTAATAATAATATAATGATAATCCTATAATATTTATAAAGTTCCATATTTAGACATTGTGTACGGCGAACAGTCCAACTATAGGTGTTGGTAATGGCTACCTGGTTGTGTGCGCTAATAACATTTATTCTATCCTAACGTTATCTTTTTTTGTTTTACTGCTGCCTTTAATCAAAACATTATACTGCAAACCAATAACAAAAACTGGAGCCTTTTATTAATATGTAAATGGTACCCTTCGTTTGCAAGCTTACACAGTGTTACTGCAAGATATCAAATGTAATTTTTTTTTTCAAAAAGAAAGAGAAATTTAGAAAACGCAGTAGGAATTATGATAACGCATAAAACTTCGGTCTGTATCCCAAGATATGATTCTTTTACTATGATGTCCAATTTTCGTGAGTTTTATATATATACAGTATATGAGAGGTGGTGTGACTGATGCTCTTAGATGATTATATATGTGATGAAATGTAATTAAGTGCGAGCATGGTGGCTTGCACTCTGTTCTTATTGAAAGTGATCTCTGATCGCTGTGTATACATATGTTCAAGCTAAATTCTTATGTCATACAAGTGGGCGTTTTTGTATTCAGTGCCATGATACGACTTTTGTAAATAGAATTATAGAGCAATTTGAAGGTCATCTTGAATTTTTACTATTTTCTTCTAGTTTGCTGTACTTGAAAGACAGTGAGAATAGAAGGGGAAGTATGATGGGGGGCAGTGGTGAAGCATGGGTCCAAGCATTGAGGGGCCAACCGCAGTATGGTGGATGGGGGCACCAGTCCTACTCGGTAGACTAAAAACAGAATTAATGAAAAATGCCATTAATTAGGGGAGGGTGTGTGAGGGGTTCGGAGAGGGCATTTTCTTTTTATGTTCCCTTTCCCCTCTCCCCTTTCCCCCATATTTTTCTTTCATTTTTATTTTCTTGTTCACCATTTGATGAGGGCAAGTACCCCATGTGTCCATTCTAGCTACACCACTGATGGAAACTGTTTAAGAGTATTGTGCGTGGAAGTCTTGTGGGCGCCTGTGGGTGAGTTGGGGGGGGGGGGTATGCATAATGCATAGGAGAATGAGAAAAAGAATAGAAATGGGGTGGTTGGCGCAACAGTGTTAGTGAGAGACAGAAAGAGAGACGGCTTAGATACAAGATAGCGAAAGAGTGAGTGAGATAAAGAAAGAGACAGGTTATGGAGGGGGGGGGCGGGGAGATGATTAAAGAGGGAGAGGGAGGGAAGGAGGGAGATAATAATTTAGAGAGAGGAGGAGGGGCAGGGAAAGAGCAGGAAGATTATTAAAGATTGAGAGAAAGAGGGAGGAAGGAGATATTAATTTAGGGATAATTTAGAGAGAGAGAGAGAGAGAGAGAGAGAAAGAAAGAGAAAAAAACAGCGTTACAAAGAAAGACAAAGAAGGTGAATGAATGGATCTTGGGTATTTGATTCCAGTTCATTGTGACTTGGCCGTGAACCAGAATAGCCTGGTGGTTAAGTCGCTGCCCGGCAAGCAGTAGATGACAGGTTCGAATTCCGCTGGTTCCAATTTTTTCTGACTTGTGTTTTTCATTACAGATCGAGCATACGATCTTTAACACTGGGAGTAAAATGCCTAAAAATTTGTTTAAAAAGGTGAATGAAGTTTGATGGTAATGGAAATGATATGACATAAACAACAATAAAACAATTTTGTTTTCTCTCTTGCACTTGCTGTTCCTGCTCAAATCGAAAATAGATAATTTCCCTCCCAGTAGTATTTATGGGACATTTACCATCTTCAATCATGCTTTCCAAATTCCCAAACCTTCATAAATCTTAATGGGTCATCACAGTTATATTACGATACTCAATACCACCACCGAGACAGACACCTGGGCCCCGTTTCATAAAACTTGTTATCAATAACCAGTTACAATACCTGTTAAAAGCTACTGAAATCCTTGAATCTGATTGGCTGAGAGCAAATTTGTCATAGAAATTTGGCAATTGTTACTGATAAGTTTGATGAAACGGGGCCCTGAGCGACACTAGACCGACCACGAACGGCCAATTTTATAGACTTGTCTTCGATTTGGTGGTGGTAATACATGAATTTAGCATTTGTGCTCCGACCAAAGCTCCAGCAACAATTATTGCTCCTGGCTGTATTTCGTGAAAGATAAACCGTTAGGGTAAGGGTAGCACTTGGGTTTAGGTTAGGTTTGGGGTTAGGGTTAGGCATAGTGTTTCGTTTAGGGTTGAAGTCTAGAATCTGGTTAGTGTACGAAATTCACGCGGAGAAATATTATTGTGTCGCGGGAGC
Organism: Heliocidaris erythrogramma; assembly: GCA_025617745.1. Classification (NCBI taxonomy): domain Eukaryota; kingdom Metazoa; phylum Echinodermata; class Echinoidea; order Camarodonta; family Echinometridae; genus Heliocidaris; species Heliocidaris erythrogramma. The sequence continues at coordinate 25,094,160 of CM046869.1, forward strand.
ATTTGTGGTACAACTGCAAGGTATATAATTATGACTATGGATTCATCTTGAACAAACACACGCTTGATATCAATCAACTGCACATGACACACGTTATGTAGATGTTAAAACACACTTTAGTAAATGCCTATGGTTATGTCAAGAACATTAATTTTGACAAAACTTTAATATAGCTTAACGCCCACACCCCGTCCCTTGCTCTTATGCAAATATTTGAATCAAATAGAATTTACACAATGCAAATATATGTAAAGAGACATATCACGAATATTAACACAAGTTGTTTACCCCCCCCCCCCCCCCCTCCTCTCTCTCTCTTCAATCCAATTTGCACAGCAGACAGCGGAGGGAGACATTGCTATTATAATAATGTCATTATAGAGTACCGAAGTGCTGACGTCATATTCGCCCGTCGTCCAGGTTACTGGTTGCAAACAACAAAACCCGCGCATGAGGTTCACCGCGAAATCATTCAAGCAACGGGCTGGAGCAGGGCAAATTCACTGTTTAGAGGTGGTGTGATCACCACGCCATTGTTCAGCACAAAATTGTTTGGAACCAGCAACCTTGACAACTTGGCCGGTATGACGTCACACTTCGGTACTCTATGTTTATCATCATGGTAAGTACATGTATCATCATAGTTATCCACTATCCCAATCCTTTTTCCTCCTCCTACCTCATTATCTCTCCCTCTCCTCTAAATCATTACTACCACTAACAACGCAGATTAATAGATTTAATCACATCAACATCAAATTCATCACTTTTTTAATAGTTCTAAAAACGATAAGGCTTTAAGTCTAACACCATCGACAGCGCAGAGGGAGGCCTTCCTATTTGATTTCGAATCTTGATCAAATTATATTTCTGATTTCATTTGACTTGTTTCCACATTAAGCAGTGGCGGATCCGGGGGGGGGATTTCCGGCCCGTGCCCCCCCCCCCCTTTGGACGAAAATGTGCATTTTGCCCTCTTGTTTCGATTGCGCCCCCCTTTGAGAACGAAAATCCCCCTTTTCTTGAAAATTATGGAGGGAAACTGGACCCCCATAACCCCGCCCCCCCCCCCCCCCCACTGAGCGACTTTCGAGAGCTGGCAAGACCACAAAAATACGGGTCTACCTTTTCCAAATGTTGACAAAGCTGCATTTGTGTGCCCCCCCCTACAAAATCCTGGGTCCGCCCCTGATGTTAAGTATACATAATCTTTGATACAATGTACAAGTATAAATGAAATAACATATTACCATAACAATACAATTACATAACGTTTATGATAATTAATTTCCGGTGTTGGTCTTTATACAATGCATATAAACTCTGGAGGAACCTATTAAATACAATAGCTTGTTGCGTAAAAGTCCCCAGATGGTCTAGAAAAAAGGAACTGGAGAAAAGAACCTACAAAAGAAAGAGAGAAAAATAAAAGTAAAACAAAGACAAGAAAGAGGAGAAATATAAAAGAGAGCGGGAAGTAGAGAGGGTGCTCCGACATATAACCTGGCGAAAATTGCTCCTGGCTTTATTTCATAAAAGATACAGGATTAGGTTTGGGGGTGCCATAGGGTTAGGTTAGGTTAGGTTTAGGGTTAGGTTTAGGGTTAGGGTTAGGTATAGAGTTTGGTCCAGAACTGAAGTTTAGAAATTCGGTGGCTGTACGAAACTGACGCGGAGCAATTGTCGTCGGAGCATGTGTCGTACAACCTAGAGAGAGAGAAGGAAAGACAGAGGTGAAGAAGAAGAAGAATTTAGATCGTTATAAGCAACGTAATATCTTCTATAAAATGACATTTTGCACAGCAGGCAATGGTCCAGTGATGTTATATACAATGCAAACATCTAGATCATCAATAAATACATGCAAGTGAACATGTACACGTATTAACCCTTTCATGACTAGAATTATTTAAGGGCTAAAATGATCACATTTTATTCTTCAAATTGGCAACAGTAATATTTTTATTTTGGTGCTCTATGGTTCTAATAAGATTTAATGTCTGTGAAAATGATATTCATGGTTAGAAAGTTTGTCAAAGTTGAAAAAATTGCCAATTTTGATGAAAAAACAATGATTTTGACCCTCTCAAAGTGTTGCCAATTTAGGGATTTTAATGTTTATTTTCCTTTTTAAAATTCATGGCATCACACGTAATATGGTCATGTAACAGAAATGGACACAGTGTGCGCAGAAATCTTTTCTCTTTATATTCATGCATCTAGTATAATTTTAAGGACTCAGAATGAAAAGTTATTGAGCCAAACCACACAATGTGGAGTTCTGTCCTGAAAGGGTTAACGGAAGTCTGTACCGAGAGGAAACTCATAACATATTAATATCGACTAATACAGTATTGAAACATGTACTTGACTGTATACAGTGTGAGTGAATAAAAATGAAACCCATATTCAAGCCCCAATATTGAAAAAGAACCAAGTGAAAACCAAGTGAACCAAGTGAAATATTTAAAAAGAACCAAGTGAAATCACTTGGATATCCACGGGTGCTAGCTGTGTTTATGATTAATATTTGTCACAATAATAAAGCGAATAAAAAGCAAAGTCGGGTAAAGTGTTATTTTTTTTTACCAAGAAGTATTTACAACATATTAATATGTGTTATTTATCCAAATCTTACATGAGTTCTGAAGAAAATACATTTTCATCTTGATGAAGACTAAATGACGATCTTTATGAATGACTTAATAATGATTTTATTTATGTTATGCGGCCCTGTGGTTTGTGGATGACACACATCCCATTTACACCCGGGCGGGATTCATCTCTTCAAAAAATCTGAGATTAATGGCCGAAAAGTTTCAAATCGTTAGTGGGTACTTATATGAACACGTACTTTTGAATCATTAAAACAAGTGAACAAAGTAATGGTATTTAATTCTATATTAAAGGTCGTCTTCGATCAAAAAGAGCTTCCAATTATTCCATTCTTAAAGAAGGTTTATTATTTGCAGGTATGTATATATTATACATTGTCAATCAAAAAAGAGAAGGCATAGTTCTGGAAAAGGTTAACAAAATAAGTAGTGAATTTTCTCATTCTTTTTATTCGTATGTGGAAAACCATCATACATGTAGTAGCAAAGTCCCATTTAAAAATTGCTCTTGAAATCCTCTGTTTCAAATGTGTTCAGTGTTTGTCATTGCTTGTGATTATCGGCAAAATTTAGTCAATTCGTTATAATTTTGATATTTCCCAAAACAGCAAGTATTACGTAATATTTATGCTATTTAGGTAACAAACTATTCAAAAGAACAGTAAACAGTTTCTTTGGTGAAATGCATTAAAATCAGATGCAATGTTTCTATTACCAAGCGTTAAGGTACCATAACAAAACAGACGAGGACAAGATGTACAATTATAGAGCATCAAACAGATGGTCGAGTCTCATTCTCCACCTGTAAATTATTCCCTTTCACTATACATGAATAAACTTAAAGCTCTGATGTTCCAACATGTGTCTGCTCAAACAAGAAGATCTTTGACACCAGGAACCTCCCTAAAAACGAGGAGGACATTTCCATTCAGGACAATGACTGTACCGGGAACAGGAACGACGCATCTCGGATGATAGCGATAAAGAAACGACGTCGGAAACTCAATCAGTTTTTCTTTCCGCATTACTCCATCAGGGGAGATGAGACTAACGAAGCCAGTGTATTCTTGGTTCGATCCCCTACGATATGTTACGTATACCATGTCATCTGCGCCGACGTGAAAGTTAATTCTTCGGCTCCATTCAGCTAACGAAATCTTCATCTTGACATCTCCTGTTGCTCGAAAGATTCTACATATTGTATCCGAGTTTCCAGAGCGAACAATTATATCTCCATTTTTAAGTGTCCCGCAGCCCATCATTGGTTTGCAATCTATATCCGCGATTGTTCGAAGATGTGATCCTGTCTTAGGGTCGATCACATGAATCTCGCCACTGTTATGACTAGCAGCAAGAAGTTTGCCTTTCCTGTCTACAGCTAGGAAGGCAAAACGCGATTCGTCGTTGGGTAAAACTATAGACCTTTCAAGGTTACCGTCTTTGTCACAGATTTGCAGCGATCCAGCATTATAATCACTGTAAACAAATCCTTTGTCGGGGAGAATTGCTAAATCCCAAATGCCTCTTGTCTTCTGGTCAGTCAACAATGTCTTCATGGACCCGGTCTCCACGTTTAATGTGTACAGTGCCGACCCATTGCCGGTCCGAAAGACCACTGTCTGCTCACCTATCACACCTGAAAGAAATGGCTCCTGGATATCTGAAGAAATTTTCACCGTCTTGACCATCTCAAAGGCAGCTGTCTTTCCGATCAATGTTCCAATTCTTTGCTCGTCATCCACTCTTTTGAAACGGACCTTCTTTGCCGCCTTCGATAGCTTATCAATGTAATCGTAATCCAAAGAGGGTAACTTTTCCATGCCCATCTCATGAAACTTGGCGACTTTTTCGTGAAAGGTTTTCCCATCGCAATCGACCACCATAGACTTTGCGACTGCAGCCGTGCTCTCCAACTCCACACTCGTGGCCTCTGCTGTTGTCTTAGCATCTGACGTCATCCGAGAAACGCCGTCTATGATACCTTTCAACTCTGAAAGAACATCGTCTCGACTTTTCACTAATATTACATGTTCTTTATCATATTGTTCATTAATTTCTGCAATCTCCAATTGTCGCTTTTCATTGATCCTTCTTATTAGTTCTTCTGCTTCTGTGTTTACTCTGGCCACCTGTACAACCTTTCGCTCTTTTTGGTCTTGTGACTTTGTCTGGAATATGACCGATACCTTATCCTTAATGTATTTGAAGTGACCATCTATCTCCAGCGAGCAGTTCTCTATCTTCTCCAGAAACCTCTGCGTCTCGGTCTGCTTTGCTGAAATATCATCGACATTTTTTTTCATAGTATCTCTCTTCTCATCGAAGAACTTCTCTATGTCTTGCATCTGATGTCCATGGTGAGACGTCAGGGCACATGTGTGACACACCGGCACTTTGCATTTGCAGCAGAGCAGCTCCACTTCTTTGCGCTCGTGTTTTGGGCACGGCCACTTAATAGCTCCATGGGAAACGTCGGCCAAAATGGCGCTCGCGAGATTACGGGCACAGGTTGGACATAAATGACGTTGTTCAACAACTTTATACCCTTGTGTCGAATCAGCACCATCTATTCCACACTCCTCGCACTTAAATCCAAGAGAATCGAAAAAGCTTGCCATCGTTTAACATTGTCTGCTTTCAATATAGAACCAAGATTCGCTACTCTTATCGGAACTCACAAGTCAGTAGAGAAAATTAATGGCTCTACAGAACGTATTAAGTAATATACATGTACATGTACGTATTTACTTTGCACAAAAATTCCCATCATTGCCTAGCTAGAAAAATGGTATCACGTCTACCAGGGCAAAGTCCATGTTTATAATAACGTAAAGAAGTAGATTGTGCTTTTTAGTTTTAGTGTACAGATATATCACAATAATGAAAGAATTTGAAAATAAAGAGAGTACATGTAATTCAATGATTTACGTTCATGTATATACAGCGGAGGAGCCTAAAGTAAAGCCTTGCTTGTTGTAGATAGGCCCCAGTTAATAAACAATTTACAGACATGTAGATGAAAATAATAGTAGAAGGGAGAAAAGAGGAATTAAAGAAACAAAGGGAAAGGAAGTTATAGGAAGGGAGGAACTGAACAGGAAAATGAAAAGATTACAGAACGAAGACAAAGATTGTCACAAGAACGGGGACGCACGGGTACTCTACAAGACAGGAAAGGATAAACTGACTAAATTGCAACGGGATCTGCGGCTGTTATTTCAGTGCGAAGAATTTTTAACACGACTTCGCAGCATAGTAAACACGGTATAAATGAAGCAAGATATATTTAGAAGCCATTACTCACGATTATGTCATGGCCCATGACGTATTCTATGATACTAGCTAGGTACGTAGTGCATATTTTGTGTTGCATATAAACTGCGCCGCGCGTACCATGCTTTATGTTTATTGTGACGTCAGCGTGCAATGGGGCAAATGGATCAAACAGAATTCTCGCTACCCCAAATACGCAATTTCGCAAACAGATGGCGTTTGTCATGCAAACCACGCATGCGCGGTGCTGACAATATCCTGATTGGGTCGACAAGTGTTTGTCTTTTTGAATTGAAAATGTACACAGGTATTACAAAATCCTCGAGTTTGAGTTTAACCGACATGTTTGAAAAGATACCATCATGATTTATTGAGACAATTGGTTGCATTTTCAAAATTTGAGTGGTTTATGTCATGCGATCCAAAAATTAAGCATTTTAGCACTCATTTTATTCATAAGCCGTAGTACATTCAAACCTGTCTATAGCGGCCACCAAAGGGAAACGGAAAAAGTGGCCGCTATAGACAGGTGGCCGCTATAGACAGGTCGGCGGCCATTTTTAATTTTTGCACCGTACACGCAACATCACTTCTACTAGTGAGTAGTGTAGGCCTACATGTATCCATATATATCACTTAGGAAAACAAGCTATAGATCTACAGATTTGACGTATAACATGTCATATGATATATAAAATGTTTTTCCTTATCAAGGTCTATAGGTGTTGGACCTCCCTTTTTTAAAAACCTGATATTGGACCCCCCCCCCTTTTTTTTTGACTGATAACCCTTTTGTCGGTTGTCAGACTTTTTTTAGGAATTAGACTTCCCCCTTTTTTTTAACAAACTTCTGGAGCCACCCATGAAATATATCATACGTTAAAGTATGAATGGAGAAGAAAACGGCGCTCTGGAAATTATTCAAAGTCACGCCGATGTATTCATTTTTCGGCCTTGTATATTGGACTAGTACTTTAAGGATCTCCCTTGGTTAGCTCTTAGCGCCACACCAATGTATTGTTTTAAAGACTTGTTTGTACTTCTTTAAAATATCAAATCGATTGCCCCCCGAATTTCTTAAGGTCACCCTTAAAACTGACCATCCAATAATGACTACTCAATAAATAACAAATATAAACTTTACGGTACCCAGATTCAGATCATCCAATGCTGAAAAAAGGGGTTTACAATATTCAAATAAAAAACATGGAACAGTAATTTGTTGTTATTAAAGTCACTTGATTTGTTAAAAGATATTTTGTTTTCTTTCCCAATCTGTAATTTAGTAATTTTAAAAGCGTTTAGGGCCCTACTAAATCCCTGATATCTTACTACAGAAAGGATAATGTAGCAAGATCTTTGGTTTTGTTTGTAAATACATACACTGCGATTCCCCTTTGATGAACGCTACACTATCCATGAAAACATTGTAAAGACTACAAATTAAAAAAAAGCCTACAACCTATAACCCAAGCTACAATGGCCCGTATGCACCCTAAGAAAGTCTCGGTTAGAGGAAGCAATGAAGATTAATAAGAAAATCTGGAGAATCAGGTGGTGGTTCTTTTGCAGAATCGTCGCCAGGCTACGGGAGTAATGATCAGAATGGCGGCAGAAACGTCCAGAGCTCCCATTATGCAAAACGCGATGTTGTAGGACTGCGTACGATCGAAGATTGCTCCTGTAGGAAAATTATGAATATAAATATCAAAACAAAGATGCATTATCTGGGATTTTTAAGGCAATTTTAAAGTCATATTGAGGATATATTTTAATGTTACACCACAGTCACACCGAAAAAACCGACACCAGACCAAACAAGAAGATTACATTACGCATATGGCCAAGAATCGTTCGGTTTTGATGTCGGTCTGGAATCGGTTTGGCGGTGCGACTGAGCACCGACTGAGGCATCAATAAGCGATTTCGTAATTGGCCCATGAGCAACTTTTCCCAAATGACCTTTCCCTTTTTTCATTAGGATAAGAAAGATAATACGTAAGCTTGCCCGACATAGCACCCTACAGAATTCAAACCCTATGAAAGAAAGACATCGTAGACCAGGTGATTAGAATGGCGCGTCAATGAACACTCGGGAAAGCGCATTGTTTGCAATGGCAGACTGTCAAATACCAACCTTCAATAACACTTTGTTGCTTAATGAATATATGGATAATCATAACATCACAGTCGATGCTTATCTCAGTGAATTTTAAACGAACATGCCAGTTTATCTCAAATGACCTTTATCTGCTCATGCGCAAATCCTAATTACGAACTCGCTTATTCCATGGAACCCTTTTACAACTTGTGATATCACTGACAGCAATAACGATCTTTATAATTATAAAACCGTTCGCAAATCGGTGTCCTAAAGTTTATGCGGCAATGGTATTGAATATTGGTGTCCAGACCCCACCTCACTGATTTATACCAATGAGCCTTCGGTGGCATATCCAATTACCTTTCCAGTTTTTCCACATTCACTTCAGGTGTCCGATTATATAGTTATATCGTTATCATTATCGGTAATATGTGACTGGCCCATCAGTAGCTTATACTGAATGGAGCCCAAAAGTACTTTAAACTGATTTGCCGGTGCACATTTTATAATTAAAGGGATACTGGGCTAAAGCCAAGGTAATGATACTACTTCGGCGCTTAGAAACATTGTATTAAGCGCAATATAAATGTTATGTATTATTACCGCCGCGCGAAGCAAGGGCGGTACTAATTTCAGTCGATTCTGTCCCGATTTTTGTTTGTTCGCGCTCTAACGTTTGAATGGTTCCATTTCAGTTCACCAAACTTTCAGCGAATCTTCATGTAAGTAATATGCGGTTTCCTATTGAATTCCACGGTCACAGGTGCATCTGATTTTTTTAAATTAATTTTTTTAATTATTTTTTTTTGATTTTATAGCGCCCTTTAAAGCCCTTTATATACACGTACCGTCATTGGCCTGTACTGTGCATTGCAGTGTACGAAAAAGCACCGCAACATAAGTATTTATATTACACCTCATTAGATCCTTGCCATTTGATTGGTTGTTTGATGTTGATCATTTGTCCCATTTAACAATGACGTCATCAATCGTGCAAATTTGATCCATTCACCGTGCAATTTTGGATCCATACGAAATTGTCCATTGCACTCGCGACCACCAACACGTCTACATACGCGCAAAATAACGACTTGCCTTTGCAGCGCGCATGCGAGACCGCCGCGGCCGCGCGCTCAGATCAGATCAGCATCTAACCTCGATGGTTGGCCGGTAAACAAAAAACAAAATGGCCATGCCGCAGTTTGTTGTCATGACAGACGAGGATTTGAAAGGATTTATGAACAATTTTGGATTGTATTGTGTTTGAAACAACTCACTGTTTTTGCAAGTTAACTGACAACAATTTTGGATTGGATTGGATTTCTATTTGAATTTCTTGTTTGACTGTTTTGAACATCTTGACCTGAAAATGACCAGTGTTGCACAACAAACTGTACGGTAAGTCCCTTCACTCTTGTTTCTTAATTCATAAAATGTCAAATGAGAAGGATAGCTATTTTTAGGTGTCATATAAAACAAATAATGAATGTTTTTTTCATTCGTGCAATGTACAGAATATTTCATTCGGTGAAAGATGAAATGATCGCATTAAACTCGGCTGCGCCTCGTTAAATAGATCATTTCATCTTTCACCTCATGAAATATTCTGTCCATTGCACTCATAAACATTCATTATTTGTATACTATTGAGTTATCGTATCCGCGCGCGCGCAACGGTGTTGATCAAAACTATTTTTGCGAGCTGTACGTAATCTGCATAACAATCGCCGAGCTAATGTCTATGCATGGCAATAATGTGTTTCAAGGAAACGTGATAGACAGTGACCGTGAGTGAGACGATAATAAGGAAGCAAGAACCAAAATCAGATATTTTCATTTTCTTGGACGCAATGGGTGCAAGAACAGCATGATATAATAAGGTAAGACACCTAAGAAATTACACAGGTAAAAGTAAAACCTGTGCATTTGTGCCCCCAGCAATGATTTAAGGGAGTCACCGTAGACTCTCGTTAGTGTGTTGTCCCACACGTTTTTTTTCACAGCCAAGGATAGTAACGGTGCCCTGAGTGCGCCTAACTTACAGCCGAGTAGATCTAGACCTAGACAGGAATAACTGTCTGTTCTGGGGATTTATTTAACAATTTCTGATATTTTTCGATTCTATCCCCAGTACAGACAGTAGTTCGTTACCGCAGGCCTCAGTAGAGGCTCATGCGAGTGCTAACCATGCACTCAGAGCACTCGGAGCTTTCATTTCAAAGATGATTTTTAGGTCTAGTTCATACAATTACAAAATGTGAATTTGTACGGAATGCATTTAATAGGTTTACTTTTGAGACGCTAAAAAGGTTTTCATTTAATGAAAATCATAAAAATGAATACATTACCGAGGTAAGACGCTCACGGCTTAGTTAACACTAGCCTTTTGACAAGGCCCTCGTGACTTGGCTATTTTTCTCGGCAAGTAAGCTAGTAGTGGCTGCATAACAAAACTAGCCGCCCAGCCCGGTGAATGCGCGATCGAGCGACGTGAGTCCGAGGGCCTTTTGGAACCTGGCCTGTATTTCTTATGCTATCCTTTGTTCCTAGCGAGGATCTGCTACCTTATAGGTAGGAGCCAATCAGCGAACGTATCTTCGCATGACGTCAGCATAAATTTGGTATGCAAATTCGCCTTCATCTCGAGCTAGCTAGCTCGCTCGGCACCCGGCGCTGCGGCCCGTGCAAGCTACATCAATCATGGAAAGCAAGCCCCGCAGATACCGTTGTGATTGGTCGATAATCCTCGGTAGGCGTGTTTAAGCATACGAATGTCAACTCGTGAATAATTCATATCGGACGATGGAAACCCAGGTTCCAAAAGGCCTCGCGACTAAAGTCGCTCGATCGCGCGTTCACCAGGGCCGTGTTGATTCTTTTCGTCGCCGGCTAGTCTCATCTCAGGCACAGCATGACGAGGAAAATAGCCAAGTCACGAGGCCTTGTCAAAAGGCTAAGTTAACACCCGACCAAAGTTCCCATCACTCATGGGTAAAAAAAGCGAGCGGATAAAATGCCTTGCCCAAGGACATAAACACCAGACATAGTAGGGTTCGAACCCGCGACCCTCAGATCCAAAGACGAGAACCCCAGTCCACTACACCACAGCGCATCCGCAATTAATTCTTATTGAATGGTAATGAGGTGGGACACTACATCGCGCAGGCGCGGTGGTTCACTCTTGCTAAACAGTATCAATCTATAAACAAATCTTTCGGCATATTACTCCCAGTGGCATAATTTTCAGATTAGATCTAACGTTACATGTACAACCATGCCATGTAGATGTATTCACTGGACGTGGGGAAATACACTGACTGAAGGCCTAGTGTGTAGATACGCAGTGCGACCAGCCAGGATTGGCTTCATGAATGTAATTGGCTATACGCCTTCTACACGAAGCCAGGCGTTCTTACCCAGCAATCTAATTGCGCACGGGTTAGCAGGACTGGAAAATGCCCTGAAATAACACTTTTCTGATAACTCCTGCGACCGACAGGTCCTTTACCACAGCGTTTCCTCCTAGGAAAACGTTTAGAATTAGAATGTCTTTTTGATCGTACGTATTTTTACCAAAAAAATCCAAAAAAGATCATAGGAAATTTCCGAGAACTCACCAGTGTTTGTGTGTATCCATGCCTCCTCTTGTCATGCAGATATGGCATGACGAAGCCAATCCTGGCTAAGTGCGACGGTTCATTCCTCAGCATAAAGCCTTACGTGTATTATAGACGGTGTCCGGTGCAAGCGCTGTATATATACACGCAGTGCAGTGCGACGGTTCATTCCTCAGCATATAGCCTTACGTGTATTATAGACGGTGCCCGGGCCGGTGCAAGCGCAGCGTAACGTGAAGCTATCTATGCCTATGTAATTTCGCTGCAGTGGCGGCACCAGGGGGGGGGGCATGGGGGGCATTTGCCCCCCCAGTCAGAAGCTTTGCCCCCCCACTTGCCCCCCCAATAAATTTTGGAGTGAAAAAAATTAGAAGGGTGAAAAAAATTTTTGTACACCCTCGCCCCCTTTTTCTTTTCTTTTTTTTTGCTTGTCAGGGAATTATGGAGGGAAACTGGGCCCCATAACCCCTATACTGAGCGTGTTTGGAAGTTTGGAAAAAAAAAATTTTTGTCCCTACCCCCCCCCCCCCCCCCCCCCCCCCCCCCCCCCCCCCCCCCCCCCCCCCCCCCCACTGAGCGACTTTTTGAGAAGCTGGCGAGACCAAAAAAATACGGGTCTACGTTTTGACATATTTTGACACATATTCATATTTGTACCCCCTATTTTACTCAATCCTGCATCTGCCCCCCCAACATTTTCTTTTGCCCCCCACTTGCCCCCCCACTTTAAAAATCCTGGTGCCGCCACTGTTTCGCTGATCCGAAAATGGTCGAAAGGACTGGGAACTTCGAAGCTTTACCCGGGGCCTGCCAAAGGAAGTTACGAATTGTAAAAAAACCTTTAAATAATACGACCAAAATACCACAAACCAGCACCCCTCAGGACAATCTGGGAACAATTTAACCACGTTTAAAAAAAAACCCAGCTCGATTGAGTGGAAAATCACGGATAAAAGTGATTTCAAACAAACGGACGGACAGACAGACACACAGACTGACATTAGCCAAATTATAGTAAGGAATTATAGTAAGGATAAGGATACTCAATCGCAGATTGTGGACGTTTTTATGCCGCGAGAGGGGCCGTGATCGTTACCTGATCAGAGCCATCAATACACAGAGTTTGGCCAACCCGGTTCGAGTTTTTTTGCGACCACGTGACAACAGGCGCCATGTTGTGACCAATGTAGTGCGAGCGTGCGAGTTACAACTGCATGCATAGCGCATAATAGCTAGCATGCATGCAATGTATTGCACTGCGTATACTATCGATGAGATATAGAACTAGAATCGTGAAATCTGCTGTCTAAATTTACTTCAAAATGCCATGCTGTTTTGCATGTGGATGTTCCAATTGTTCAGGGAAGTCAACAAATGTGAATAAGAACTTGATGTAGAAGACTGTTTGTAATATGTATTTTAAAAAGAGAGTAAAGTTCAAGGCACTAAATCATGGTTTGTGTATATCAAAACATTTAATTCGTCTGATGCTAAACTGAAGGTTAGAATATTTTTGTGAAGAAGCGATATTTGGTAATCAAAATTACCAGAGTCTATTAAATGGATTATTTGCTGCAATAACTTTGCAAGATTAATCTATGCGATTAATATCGATATAATATTCCAATATCATTCACCTGTTACAAAATTGATAGGCATCCAAGGAGTCAAAATATTGGAAAAAGTGTCTTATTTTATAAGACATTTCATTCACAAGCCTCAAAATGTAACAGTTGTCTTTTAAGGGAAAACTCCCGAAATGCATGTAATGAATGTAACACGGCATCCGTTTCTTGTGAAAATGTGATCTTGCTCTAATTTTGATGTTATTTTGTGCAAATTTAATTTTTAGAATATCAGAAATAATATAAAACTAATCTATCTGGGAATATTGAAGAAATTTGTGTTCATTTTCAGGTCAAAATCATAGCCGGGTGTGCAGATACATGCTCCCCACCATACCCCATGCATTAATACACACACACACACACACACACGCGCAACGCGAGTGCGCCCAGTCGTTAGGTTACAACATGGCGCCTATTGTTGAGTTGGCCAAACTCTGTGTATGGATGGCTCTGTACCTGATCATGCCGTTGCCCCGTGGGGTGCAAACTTCGGACGGACTAGTCGCTGCGCACCACCCACGCTCCACCTGAGCTCAAGCTCTCGTGCGAGATTCGGTCGGCTTCGTGCAGTCCGAAATTATAATCCCAGTAATCCGACGGACGCGTTCGACGCACAAACTTTGTGTACGAGTGAATGGGGTTTACGCAATCCTCACTTTCCCCACGGCCGCCTGGTGGCGTATCCCTTTAAAACAAAGTTATCTGAAGACTTGGAACGTGTTAAAGAATGGTTCCGTGCACTCAATACCCACTCTCTGTCTCCTCCTCTCTGTATTTCCAATCATCGAAACTTCATGTTGGCCAATACACGGTATGGTATGCTACAGCCCAAGAGACTTTCACGGGACTGTCGGGTTTTGTTTTGTTTTGTTTTTGTTTTGTTTTTGTTTTGTTTTTTTGTTTTTTTTAATTTTATTTGTTTGTTTGTTTGTTTGTTTGTTTGTGTTTTTTTTTTTTTTTTGGGGGGGGGGGGGGACCGACGGCGCACAAGATCGATAGCCCACAAGACCGACATGTCCGTGTGGCGGGTCTTCAGACAACTTTTCTGAAGATTCACTAGACCGACATTGTCGGTCTCGTGCGCTGTCGGTCTCATGCGATAGGGCTACTACGATGTCCCGGTATGTACATAGGCTTATATATTAATAAAACTTTCATCGCATAATATTACATAAGACCGAATAATATAGGCTCTTATTTCGGAGACAGCATTCCTCAAATTGGCATAATAAATTTCGTGTCATTGCAAACTTAAAATCGAGATTGCGAGAAAATATCGTCAAGAATCTGAACAAACCAGCAATAAATCCAAGGACTGGGAAGGCCGATCCACCACAGAGAAAGAGTATCCCTAACCCGGTCTTGAAGTACTCCTGTCCAACAGCATTCATCACAAGGGTAAACTGTGTAGGAGCCTTGAAGCCAACCGTAAATCCAAAAAGGAGGGAAAGTATCAACAGGAACCAGAACGAATCGGCCACATAATTTACGAAGAATGCTATAGATGATATGATATTGGCGATCATATACCAGACTTCGATTCTAGCCAACTTTCTGGAGGTGATGAAGCCACACGTAAAACGCCCAAGGAAGTTTGCAATTCCACCGGCGATTGACAGTTGGGTAGCCCTAAGGTCAGTTAGTCCTTTCGCTTGAGCGTTAGGGATCGTGAACAAGAGCCAGGTGCCATACGGAAGAGCAAAGAGATACACCTGAATGCAGATGATGATCATGAGAGGGTGTTCTTTGAAGAACCTTGCAGTGGAAGAAAACAAATTACAAGAACATCTCGTGTTGATGTTATCCGTAGCTTCAATGTCCATGTCTACAGGGGATTCATTATTGGACGAGCTGACTTCATCAGCGTTATATTGTGCTGTGGATCTTTTCCTTGTACGTTCATTAGACTTGACTACAATATCAGTGACCTTACTGGCTTTTGCTCGTCTAGGCTGATCACAACTGCTGCCATGTTCCCCATTGTCTGATCTTACTTCAGTTTCAAAGCGATCAGGAGACGGAACTCTTTTGAATATATGAGTAGCGTATTCTCCATCTATCCCATGATGTAATTCTGTCTCTGGACTTTTACAGTCCCCGCTTTTTGTTTCTACATCAAGGGGATCTAGTTTAAAATTGACGTTTACGTGTCCAGAAAGTTCGTCACCGTATGGAGTTGCATGTTTGTCTTGTCTGGAACGTTGCTTCTTTGCGGGTTTTAGAAGTGAACCGATCACGATGAGATGGGTAATCAACCCACCAAGCAGCAGAAGACCGCCTCTCCATCCGTACATCACAATCAAGGTTTCAAAGAGCCAAGGCATTAACATGACTCCGACGCTCCCACCTGAGATGAAGACTCCAGTGGCGATCTCAAATCGATCGGGGAAGTAGTCGGCAGGACAAGAGTTAGTTGGCAGAACAATGAAGACAAATCCTACACCTGGTGGGGGACATTAAAAAAAAAGAGAATCAAAAAGTTGCAAGACCAAACGATACTTCATATCTAAGAAAGTAGATATTCAACAAAAATATTGAGTCATCACTTTTCCATTCCTAGAAAATATTACCTTTTTTCCAAATTAGAATTATAATTGCTCGAAGATCATTAACGTTTATACAGCCCATAGATGTTCTCACCAATTGACACGAAATCTAACGACATTTGGCAAAGTAAATGGGAAATTAGGGTAACTTTTAAAATCCTTCTTTATATCTAATTAGACGATAAGGTTACCTTTTCTTTAAAATATCTTACATGAAATAGCGGTTAAAGAGCTTTCATTCCTCTTCTTGTCTTTAATATATCTTCTAAAATTCAGTGTGTCCTCCTTTACAAAGAAAATAATTATAGATAGTTCTCGCGACCTACAGTTGTTTCATGTCTTTATATATACATCCACACGACAAAAATAAATACACCTTTATTCGCTCAAACGATGGAATCTTTAAAATATGCCATATAAAAAAACATGTAGGCCCTATCTTGAATGGCAAATATGTCACACACACAATACAAGACAATAGAAAAATATCACAAATCATGTTGGTCGAAATTTGTTAAATTGAATGCACAGCATCCTAAACTGGATGTTCTAAAATGAATTTGATTGCAAGAGTTTCTTGTGTGATCACGTGACCATGTGATGGTAAATTGAATGAAGGCTTTATGAATTACGTGCTTAACCATGGTAACCTATGAATTTGAATGAAAAGAGTGTTAATTTGACTGCCTGAAAATGTGAAATACTAATTTGAATGCTTCCGAGATGAATTTGAACGCACAGAACATGAATTGGGATTTGAACTGCCGAATAGCACGGCATGGCGAAAATCGTTTAAATTGCATGCTCGTAAAATGAATGGGATCGAGGAAGTTGCGAAATTGGCCGGGAAAACCTATATTATTATTATTATTATCATCATCATCATTATCATCATCAGTTTCTACAATATGAATTCCATTTTTGGCCAAAGACTTACCAAATGCAATGAGAGCGGCAGTTATCTCTGGGGTTGTTCGTGAGTATGAAGCAGCAATTAGTCCTCCAGATATTAGAATGCCTCCAAATATCGTTAACTGTCGAACGGAGAAGTAGCGTAGTAGTGGTATATTTATTAATGCTGTGAATACAATTAGTGACAATTAATTAGTACAGTCAGGGGCGGATCCAGGATTATGTAAAGGAGGGGGCACAGAGCCGGAAAAGTATGCAATTAAGGAGGCTGGGGGGGGGGGGGGCACGGGCCGGTTTTCCCCCTTTGTAGATCCGCCACTGAGTACAGTATTGACATTAACAACAACATTAGAGCAAATTTGTCACAGAATTGAGGCAGTTGTTTCTGATAACAAGTTTTATGAAACGGGGCCCAGATCGACAATACTGACCGAACCAAACATTACATTACCCCCGAATGGCCGAGAATCGGCGATGTGATTGGCGGTGTGACTGAGGCTAATAACTATGTGTTATTTAAACTCGTATTACAACATTCCACAGCAGTATACCTTACCTAAGAAATATGGCATTCCGGAGATGAGCCCGTATATAGCTCCCATGTAAGAAGTACTCACATCAAACTGAAATGTGAGGTCATCGAGGAAGAGGGAAAGTGTCCTGATTGATCCTACCTCTAGGAAAGATACCAAGAATAATCCTGCTAAGATAAACCACCTCTTCCATCCTCGCGACGGCCGACATCGTTGAGTTTCACTCTCGTCTTGTTTTGACAAATCGGCCATCACTGGCAAAAAAAAAATAAATGAAACTGTCCTATTTTAGTCTTAAAATACATAAAAATCGATGCATAAAGCCATTATGGTAATAGCCGGGAGGGCGCATTGTTATACATAATTTGTATTAACGCTCGCTGCACATGCAGTTTGAGCACTGTCTTAGATTGCGTGGAGAGTCTCTATGTGAGACGTTCACTATTTGCGTTATATGCATTGCTCACTGCTCGCAGTTTGAGCACTCTGGTGACTCCACTATGCAATTCTTCCCCACAATGTGTAACCGCACAACAAGGGTCCCAAGTCCTTGCGTTGCCATAAAGCCATTATGGTAATAGCCGGGAGGGCGCATTGTTATACATAATTTGTATTAACGCTCGCTGCACATGCAGTTTGAGCACTGTCTTAGATTGCGTGGAGAGTCTCTATGTGAGACGTTCACTATTTGCGTTATATGCATTGCTCACTGCTCGCAGTTTGAGCACTCTGGTGACTCCACTATGCAATTCTTCCCCACAATGTGTAACCGCACAACAAGGGTCACAAGTCCTTGTGTTGCCATAAAGCCATTATGGTAATAGCCGGGAGGGCGCATTGTTACCCACGCCGATGAAATCGGCAGGGTTATTACCCACGCCGATGAAATCGGCAGGGTTATGTAAAGGGCTCCGTATGTTTTTTTTTGTTTGTTTGTTTGTTTGTTTGTTTGTTTGTGTACAAGATAACGAGAGAACGCGTGAACGGATTTGCACCAAATTTTCAGGGAATGTTCAGAAAGTGACAGGAAAGAATCGATTAGATTTTGGTGATGATTGGTTGACCCCTGCAAATTCTGTGTGACCTTGAAGTTTTGACCCTGTAGTAAAGTATAGGAACTTCAGTTCAGATAGTGACAGGAAAGAAACTAGAAAGTTTGATGACCCCAAACTTCGCCTGCCGATGCAGAAATATTTTGGCCGTTGCAGTTGCAGTTGCCCCCCCCCCCGAAATTTCAAAATCATACTTTTTTTAAATCGGGTTTTAGACTTCAAGTTATGGGTTCCTTTGAAAGCGATCATCATCCCCCCCCCCCCCCCCAGGAAAAAATTTCTGCGTACGGCCTTGGACTGAACACTGAATACAAATTGCTAACATTTTTTTTCTCACCACGCCACGCTCTCTGACATGTCTAATCAATTACTTTTAGGGGAGGGATGTTTCAATAATAAAATATCTTTTTCAGAAGAATTTTTTCAAGGGTGGGGACACACAAAGCTATGACCTGGATATGGCAAAATTTATTGGGGGGGGGGGGGGGAGATGTGCCTCTTGTTATCCCCTTTGAATGGCTACTGCTTACAAAAATAATCGCAACAAAAGAAAACCTATATTAGGTTTACTTTTTTTTATACACGACAGGGGAACCAACCAGTAAAAATATATCTATTTCTGCAGTTTCAAGAATAATAGCGCCGCTAAGGCGTGGGTCTGCCGCCTTTGACGGCCTTTCTAGTTATACATAATTTGTATATATATATATACATATATATATGCGTAACAGAAGAAAAGTCTAGGAACTGTACTAGGACGTAGCTGCTATACATACACGTTTTAATCGAGCTTTCGGCTATTTAGGCCTTCTTCAGGATCTGAAGATAAGTCATAAAAAAAACAAAAACCAATACATCGTAGCGATCGTATATGACATACTATGTCATATATCTTATATCGTATTACATCAATTAAGCATCAACAATCATGGTCATCATACAATAACAGTCAAGATAAATTAAAATAACATATAATTCGGAATGAAGCGGGAAGAAAATTGCGTGAATTCAAATTATTTACCTAATGGCTCGTGATGAGTTGTTGATGTTGTTGCTGCTATGTGTGTTTAGTTGGCTTGTGTGTTTAAAGCGTAAAGAGGGGTGTGAGGTCAAGTGTGAAACGAGACACGGTCAGTGTATTGACCTGTGTCGGGGGGGGGGGGGGGGGAGAAGGAGGTCGTTCTGAGACGATAATGGTGCGCGTCATCCGACGAGTTGCAGTATGGTTATTGGTACTGCATTGTGTCACTCATGCCTAACTTTGGCGTGAGAGCAAATGAAAGTGAAAGCTAAGAGATAAAATGAGCAATATAAGTATATACAATTATATTAAATCCAAGAAACTGCGTTTAGGAGATATCATCACTGTGCCGAGCTTTGGCATGCAATTTAAAGAACATAGATGGAAAAGTGAGTGACGACCATTATACGGAGAAATGGCGTTTTCTTAAAGGAGAATTAAGTTTTGATGACAAATTTACTTATATTGGAAGGTGTAATATATTCCTACTTATTGGCGTAAATCATTTTCTAATAAGATATCAGAAAAGGGTATAAATAAAGATATTCCAACACCCGGTATCGTCTCCTACGGGGACTGCCATTTTCTTGCTGATTTGGAGTTGTACATGAACCATTGAGAAATGTTCCAGTCAGGAAGATATTTTGAATCCAAATCCTAAATTGATTTTCTTCATTACCTAAAATCCCATATGTGACGGAAAATATAAACTGGGTGTTTACATGTATTATAAAAATTAAATCTTTATAATGATACTTTTAAATTGTCTGGTTTTGCTTAACAAAAATTTATTTTCTTGGGTTTGCCAAACAGAGCAGAACATAATATATGCAGCATGCATTCTGACTTTTCAAGTCCATTATCCGAAAGAAGGTGAATGCATAGTTTGCCGCTATAGATGCTCAGGGAAGAAGCATCCATAAAATTTGAATTAATTTGCTCCGTCCCATACGTCCAGTATCGAGAAAATAGATTTCTATTAAGCGAATATCGATTTTCAACAGAAATATATAAGGCAATTTTTAAAAATAAATTGACTATTCTATATTTTTAATCTCAAATGGGTTTTTAATTTTAAAAAAGGCAATTGAGCATTTGGATTAAGAAAATCTTCTTGTACACATAAACAAAATGGCAGCCCCCATGTGCTGCTAGCAGACGATACATATTGCTAGCAGATGGTAAATTTTGCTCAGAAATTTGTATCGATCTCGTATATTTTGACGCGAAGCCATATAGTCTAACAAGTAGGAATTAATAACACCTTTGAACACTATCGTCTTTATTTTTTAGCGTAATTCTCCTTTAAGTAGAACACACTACGTTTAGGTAAAATTCGATCAAAGGTACGCGCGCATCTGATGTTATATCGCTGTGTCAGTATGTTTTATTGATCGACATTGATCCATCTGGGTGAAGTGTTTTGAGTTTCGATATCCAAAATGATTGTCTGTGGAGGATTGTCTGGTGCGATTTGTTTTGGATTGTTTCTATTCCGGTAATTTGGACATTGTCAAGTGAGTGTGATGGAAGATTGAAATGTACTGTGTATGGTAGGACTTTTTGTTGTGTTGTTGAGTGGAAGTTCTTGGTTTCAGATCGTGTGTTGTTGAATCGTGTGTAGGCCTATAGCGTGGTTTCTGTTTTGCCAACATATTGTTTTTTGCATTGAGTGCAGGTAATGAGGTATATTACCCAGCTGGATTTACATGTGATGTGTGAGGTTATGGGGTATTCTTGGTTGGTGACTGTGCTTCTGAAGTGTGAGGTGTTTGTGATGTGTTTGTGAATTACGCATATATATACATCCAGATCCAGATATTAATCCAGATTTAGGGTGTGCATGATAGGCCGAACTGGGCCCCATCAACTAAATCGATCGCAAGTCCTCCAATCAATCGCAAACTTACCCCTGCCTATGCATCATATATGTGGATAGGTGCTCTCTCGATGAGTTTGCAATTAAGTCTTTAGGACATACATCATACAAGCGTTGTTCTCTTAGGATGCCCTACTTTTCATATGTTAGGTCAATAATGATTCGTTTTTGTACATTTTTTTTTGTTGTCACCTCTCAATCCCTTTATCTTTGTCTTCTTAGTTTGATATATAATTATATACAAATTTACTATAGTGTTTTATGTTTAATCATTATATCGATATGTATCACGTATGCTTATAGTGAAAGGGAAAAATAAAATTAAAAAATCAAATTCAGATCCATCACAACTCGTTATAGGACGAGATTTGGCCGCTGCTTCTTCGGGCGCTCAGTCAGTACATTGAGACCTTAATCTTATCTCTTAATTCATTCATTTTAGGCATCTCAAAAATTCATTTCCAGCTACCTATGTTCATCTACTGGGTGCTCCGACAATTATTGCTCTCGGTTTTATTTTGTCATAGACAAAGGGTCAGGATTAGTAGTCTAAGCCTATAATTATTTTATAGTATATTGTTATCCGACCATGTAGTTTAAGTTTATTGGCACAAGGAAATATGGCTATTTGGGTGTGTAGAAATAAGGCTCTGTGGTATCAAAGAACATTCACCAACCACTTGAGCAGAAGTGTGTTGCTCTGCTCCCTCAATAGATGTGGGGATGCGTTATCATTAGAAACACAAAGGAGGATTAAACCATGGGTAAGGTTTAATTAAACCTCCGTAAACGTACTAAAATAAGCGTAAAATAAGCGCTCATTGCCTATGCGTGCTCAAAGAAAATATATGATTAGATCGGATTCCGAGCGCACGTACGCTTAAAAAACCTAGGAGGCCGAGGGGGTTTAAACCATGGTTTAAACCAAACCTCCTTTGTGAATTCGGGTCACAGAGAAACGTTTAAAATTTGGTTTAAAAGTACAGAAATGAATGTTGCTAAGCAGTCCTTACGAAACCATTAATATGTGGAGTTTATGTAGCCTACATAAACTCCCGGTAAAGGAATGGATACCCCATCCAGGAAGCCACTCGCTGTTTTGGAACACATAAAACCGTTCACACCACCGTCAAATAAACTCACATGAATCCAATGAGAAAGCAAAGATATCAGATTCTTACCTGTACTCAAGATTGCCTTTATTCGAAGAGACGTAGGAGTTGACAGCCAATGAAATAAGTAATCCCTCGGTATCACAACCC
Source organism: Heliocidaris erythrogramma (assembly GCA_025617745.1). Classification (NCBI taxonomy): domain Eukaryota; kingdom Metazoa; phylum Echinodermata; class Echinoidea; order Camarodonta; family Echinometridae; genus Heliocidaris; species Heliocidaris erythrogramma. The sequence continues at coordinate 25,116,602 of CM046869.1, forward strand.
CTTCATCAATCAAGTCTTCAACGTAAATTTGATGCCAGCTTTAATATTCCCAGTAAAAGTCTTTCGCATTACTTGCACGCAGTACTCCAATGGAATCAGTGGTTCCTTGCTATCACAACCCCTACGTGAATGCAGACTTGATGGCAACAGGATCTATCTAAGTATTGAAAGTCTTTCGCATCACATGTCCTTGCAATGCACACAGTTGTTGAATTACGAAGCCATATTCACTGTATTTTTTTATGATCACAGTACAGGTACCATGCCTACGGTGAACATATAGTTATTACCTACATGACCTACATATCATCTACATATTTTGTATGCATATAAATGGTCCAGTGGGTATGCTTAATGGCGAAAACCCTCGTGAACTTTCTACAGATTTCCACTTAGGCATATTAAAATATAAATTTGTTGTTTAAGTATTGAAAGCCCAAATAAAGTATACAGTGCATCCCAGAAAAAAACGAAACCGAAATTTATCGATGTTTAATCATACTCAATCACAATTATGATTAATAAATGGCACACAATTTTTAGTTTTTAGTTCAGGTACTTTGCCTAGGGTTAACATCAAATTACTTTAGTGCTTATTATTTGAAATACATTTCAGCAAGACCTACAAATCCTCCACAATGTGCATATAAATGGCCCAGTAGGAATGCTTTATAGCGAAAACACAAAACACAACTTTTTACGGGGTAATCTCGCTAGTCATAAGGACCAGTGGTTCATAAGGCCCGCTATTCATAACGTGTAATTTCCTATACTTGAAGGGTCGCTACTCATAATCGAAAAAGAGGGTCGCTATTCATAAAGGTCAATATATACATAAGGGTTGCTATTCGTAATCGGAGAAGAGTGTCGCTATTCTATTCGGAGAAGAGGGTCGCTATTCATGATCGGAGAAGAGGGTCGCTATTCATAATCGGAGAAGAGGGTCGTTATTCATAATCGAAGAAGAGGGTCGATATTCATAATCGGAGAAGAGGGTTGCTATTCATAATTGAAGAATAGGATCGCTATTCATAATCGGGTCTCTATTCATAATCGAAGAAGAGGGCCGCTATTCATAATCGGGGAGGAGGGTCGCTATTCATAATCGAAGAAGAGGGCAGGGTTAGGATTATTTGTAAAATATTGTAATTTGATTTTCATTGTTCAATGAAATCTTGAATTACAATCCAGAGGCCAGACAAGAGGACATAGTAGAAACTTATTTATTCCTAGGACCAAAACTCAGAAATACAAAAATTCTTTCTATGTACGAATACGTAAACCATGGAATAATCTTTCCAACGACACCATTACTGCCCCAAGTGTGCACAGTTTTGAAGTAGCTTTGGATAGGTGCTGGGAAAATGAGCCCATTAAGTACGATTACGAATCGCCTGCACCAGGAAACGATCCAGCCATCTTGAAGAGGAAAAAGAACTTGGAACTGAATATAGAGGCTTAGTGCCTGCGTTCAGTATCTTCCCTAGGTATCCCCAGGTAATAACTTAGTAAACAGGTCTATTTGCTATAAAGCGTCAGAGCTTTAGCGCTTTGCGACTGGGCGTTGTGGCGTGCGCCTGTAATCCAGCTACCAGTGGAAGTTATAAACTGATTCAGCGGACCCAGGTTCGAGACTGAGTCACGTCTTTCGGATGGTGACGTTAAAGGTCGGTCCCAGACGTAAATAATCATATCTGATTGATACACGTCTGTAAAAACCCAATTACACACACACACACGCTTTGCGCGGGAAGTGGAGAATTTGTAAAGCAGTCTGGGCGTCGAACTATGCCTATAACTTTCCGCCTAAAAAGAAGTGTTTGCTACGAGCCTTTATCTTTCTTTCAAATTTGCTACAAAACGTCAGAGCCGAGCTTTCCGCGGGAAGGGGGACACCCCTCCCTGTACCCACCACTGTTACATACAGTGCAGTATTGCCTCCAAATAATTGACAAGCAGTCTCGACGTCGAACTTTCCATCTAAAGTAGGTGCTACGAGCTATTATCTTTATCTCAAATTTGCTATAAAACGTCAGAGCTTTCACTCTTCGCGCGGGAGGGGAAAAACTCCCCTCCCTGTACCGAAAGTAATTCATAAATGGCATAGCCTGTGTGCGGGTGGGGGTGCTGTAGTATAGGTGCTGCCATCAGGTGCTGTTCTATTATGTCCATAATCCTCACGAGATAGCTCAGTGGTCGAGCAGTGGCTTCGTAACTGAAGGACCCGGGTTCGAAACCAGGGTGTCCTTTGGTAAAGCATTCACCCCAAATCCCTCAGAGAGGACTTAAAGCCGTTGGTCCTATGGACTGATGGAATAATATCAGGTTGATCCTGAATTTTAAAGAAAAGTTAAACATTAATTGTATACATCATGTACATCATAACTTCAAAGCTAGTTCTACATGTTCTAGAACTCAAATCGTGCAGAATGTATATTGTTTTACAATTTGTAATAATAAAATAATACAATACATTATTTATTAAGCGTTTAATACAGATGTTTCTAACACACGGTTTACCGGAAAATTAAGATTAAATCCAAAATAATACAAAAATACAAAAATTATTAGAAACCTTATGTAATTCAAACAAAAGATACAGTGCATAAATACGGTAAGTGAACATTGAAAATCAAAGTCGGTGTGCACCTCCATCGACCGACCCACAACTGGGTCATTCCAGAGGACTATCTACTAAAAAGGTAAGTTTTCAGCAGGGACTTAAACTGATTAACGGAAGTGGCTAGATGTATATAGGCAGGTAGAGAATTCCAGAGAGAAGGGCAATTGTAGAAAAAGCACGATTACCATAAATTGTGGAAGTGCGAGATGCAGGAGTTAACTGCATTGTGGAGGACGAACGGAGGGATCTTGAGGAAGTAGTGGAACGTAAGGAAATGAGATCTGTGAGATGCTTGGGGGCTTACCTATCTCTAATTTTGTTTAATTTTTATAGGAATTGTTTTTGCTGGAAATGGGAATAAATTGGATTGAATTGAATTAAGTTCAAAGCAAACATTAAAAAATCCATGATACACAGGCCCTTATTATAGGGGTGCTGGCGAGCAGGGTCCGCTTGAACAAAATAAAAAGAAAGCGGAACAAAAAGGGGTCCAATTTTCTCTTCCTTTTCCTCTCCCCCATCTTTTTCTCTTTTCTCCTCTTTCATTATTTTCTTTTTCCCCATCTAATTTTCGGGGCAAGTGCCCCATACCCCCTCGTAGTTAGTACTAGTTACGCCCCTGTTTATGTTTTGTTTTTCAATATTTTGCCCCAGTATAATTATGTTAAAGCATATAAAATCGCATTTTCAAATGTTCTATATACATTTGAAAGAAATATCCTCTTTCGGTGGCCTTCTTAACTTCCTTGATTATTTCTCATCTGTTCCGTCAGTGTTTTGCCCCTATTTGAGAAAGAAGTGAGAAAAGGGACTTTTATCAATGTTCAGTATTTGGATCTTGGTTTAGATCGCAGTGGTCATTTGCGAATTTTCCTTAGTACATCGGATAAGAAAAAAAAATGACGATTTTGCAGCTTAAAAATGCCCCCGCAATCGCTTGCTTCCTAGCTTGTACAATACCGTAGATAACTTGGATGGGGATATAGGCGTACGAAGGCCTGCAGCCCCTTGAGGATTTTGAGAAGGGCAATATTGGCTCGACTATCACCTCATTACGGGTAGCAAGGTGCTGCAATATCCTCATATTTATTAGTTAAATACTGGAATACACGTGATTTGTGTACATTTTCACTACAAAAGTGTCGAAATGTTTCCTCTCTCGCATCGCTCACACATAGAAAAGGGAAACTGGAAATTCGGGCAAAGAACTTCAGCCCCTCCCAAAATTATTTTACGCCTATGAGGAGGGGGTCGAAAATGTGTTTTGCCCCACCTTACCCCAACCCTACTTCCGGTGCCTATGAACGCATCCTAGATCTCAGTTAGGTTTAAATGACGTCACAGTTTATGGCAGGTTTCTCCGCAAAAACCGCGCCCTTCTGGAGAAAACTAGAAGTGAATTATAAAACAAAATTGTACAAAAGGAAGAAATAAGAGAAAAATACTGAAAACATAAAAGGAAAGAGAAGAAGATGCTAGAATAAGAAAGACAGACTTGAAGGAAGAAACAAAGAATAAGAGATAAAGGAAAGATCAAAAGCATGAAAAGAGGAGATGAAAGGAGAATAATAAAGAAATACACAGGGTAGGGTAGAACAAAAGATGAAAGACATGAAAGAAGGAAAAACTAAAGGAAAACATAAGGAGAGCATACAGACAAGATGATGGAAGGATAAAACAAAGAATAACATTTATAAGGGAAAGACAGAAAGAGAAGATCCAAGAAAGATCAAAATACAGACAGGCAGAGAGAAGAACAAAGAAAGATCAAAACGAAAAAAGAACATAAGTAAGGACAGAAAGAGAAGATGAACGAAAGCCCAAAACAAAGAATAACATAAGCAAAGAAGGAAAGAAATGAGAAAGAAGAAAGTAAAGAGAGCCGAAGGGAAGCATAGAAGTAAAGATGAAGGGGGAAAATAAAGGAAATATAAAGATAAATTGATACTAAAACAAAGAACAACATAAAGATAGGTAGGGAAAACAACTCAGAAAGATAAAGCAATATAGTTTAGGACAGAAGAAAAGATAAAAGGATGAAAATATGAACGAACATAAGAGATATCGTGGGGGTAGTTGACCTAAGGTGGTATTGTCGGGGGGGGGGGGGTGTATTTGCCCGGGAGTAGTTGTCCAGGGGGTAGTTGTCCGGATACGATATATACATGCATGTATACCCAGCACTTTTTTTTTCAAGAGAGGAGTTCATAAACGACGGTTCTAGTAGTTGAATGTATATTTTAAATGCTATGGAAGCACGGGTATCAATCCCAGGAGGGGAGAAGATGTGTGATATATTCCCAGGAGGGGGGGGGGGGGTGGCCTGTAGGACTGGCCTGTATCATACCCCCTCCCTGCAATAATTCGCTTTCAATAAATGACATGATTAAACAATATGATCAGGAGGAGGATGAGGATGACCATGATATGATTATTCATAGGATCACGATCGATCAACATGGTCATATTTTTTGTCATGATTTGTGTTAAAGAGTATGGGAAGACCGAAATAAAGATTTCAAAGAAAATAATGAAATTAAGCAAGTTAGTAATTACCATGAAACCACATTTAAATGCTCTGAAAGGTGATTTTAACTCATGGAAATGTTAAAGTCCCAACCTTGGGAGGGCATACTTCATTCCCACGTCCATGGCCATAAACAGGGACACACTGTAAGAACGGTAGATGCAAATAAATTGTACGTTATGAAAATATTGCTGGGACGGCTTGATATCCCACCCCAAAATAAAAACAAAAACAAATTTCTCGCGGCAATTTCTAAGCCCGTATCAGGACAACTACCCCCCTCCCCCCACGCAACTAATTTCCAGGACAACTACCCCTATGAAAAGAGGGCGTCCTCGTCTCCCACGTAGATTTATGGATAAGACATCGTTTTTTAATTATTAAGGATTTGGCAAAGCGCCTTTCAAAGTGTTGGGAGCATTGAAATAAACATAGTTCACTTTTTTTAAATAGGGATATTTGATTTGATTTGAATTTATATTTTCCACACTTGTTTTTCTTTAACAAATTACAATAAATCATACATGACAATGAAGTAATCACAATGATTGGTAAGGGATTTATAATAAAACAAAAGTGGTGGACCCTAATTTAAAAGCACTGCTTGTATTACATAGGTCCCAAAAGATACGAATGAGAATTATACTTATAAATGAAATGAAATGAGCTCAACAATGACTTTTAAATCAACATACAAGGCGAGAAGTAAGGGCAGTAGAGAAACAAGACAAGTGAACAGTAACGATATGAGAATGAAAAAAAAGGGAAGAAAAAGAAGAAGAAGAAGGAAAAAAGGGTTGGAAGAGGTAAAAATAAAAGGAGAGAGAGAGAGAGAGAGAGCCGGTCAATCAAGGTCTAAGAGGAATATATTTATTAAGTAGCCTTCTTTTAATTTTTCGTTCAAAACTGAACAAACTTTGTGGCACTTTTTAAGCCAGCACCCAAATAATGTTAAAGGTGTATGATATAATTTGGATTGTCTTGTTGGATACTTTTGAATGGCGCTATTTTTAGTAAATAAATTTGTAAAAATGTTTGGCAATTCTTGTTTATTATATTTATGCATAAATTGTCCAAGGTGAAAATACATTAAATCATAGACTTTCAAGTGTTTATTTTTATAGAAAATTGGATTGGTATGAGAGTGAAAACTTTTATTAAATGTGATAAGGAGAATTTTCCTTTGAAGTAAATAAAGTCGATCAAGTTGAACTTAAGAAGCGTTGCCCCAAGCAAGAATACCATAAGTAAGATATGGTAGGATTAATGTGGAATACAACATTAGGAGAGTTGAAGGTGGAAAGACATGCTTTAATTTGTCAATAATTCCAGTATATCGGGAAATAGTTTACATGTATTGTCTATGTGAATTTTCCAAGATTATTTTCATCAATTGTAATACCTAAAAGGGTTCACCTTGTCAAGAATAAAATTGTCAACGATTAAGTCACCAGGAAGATTATGAACAGAGTTACTAAATAACATAAACTTGGTTTTCTATAAATTGACAATTTGCTGGATTTAATCCATTGTGAAACATTTTCCAATTCGGAGTTTGCCGTTATAAGAACTCTCTCTAAACAAAAGAGTGAATTTTCACTCTATTTTCACTCCCCAGGGGGTCACGTCAGTGATCACTTGTTTAGGAGTGAATATTGAGTGAATATCGAGTGCTCTCTAAAAATAAAGAGTGCTTTTCACTTTATTTTCAGTCAATTTTCACTCGCCCGGGGAGTCACGTCAGTGATCACTCGATTTTTTTTAGAGAGAAGAATATGTGGGTCTGGATCAGATCTAAAGATCTTTGAGTCATTTGCAAATAAAATAAAGGAAAGCACGTGTGAACAATGTTGGATATCATTAATGTAAATTAAGAAAAGTAAAGGCCCAAGTAAACTGCCTTGTGGAACTCCACAATCAAGATTTCGCATTGGAGAGCTTTCATCGTTCAGAGAAACAAACTGTTTTCTATCAAAAAGGTAATCTTGAAACCACTCCAAGGTCTTTCTCTTACCCCATAATGAGATAATTTTGTTTTATTTATTTTATGGTTAATTGTATCGAAGGCCTTGGAGAAGTCTACCAATCGTATGTAAATGGTTGTCAATTGCAATTGCTACTTTATGAATAAACGTCAAAGTGGCGTGTACTGTACTATGTTTTTCACGAAAGCCAAACTGAAAATCAGAAAATATATCATATATATTTTTGTAGATGGGGACAACCTTAGCTATCTTCGTATTTTTCGGTACGGATCCAGTAGAGAGTGAAAGGTTAAATATATGAACCAGAGGTTGCGCAATTTGCGGAATAATATTTTAAACAATATATTATCAATTTTGTTATATCCCGAACTCCTTTTGCTTGGCAAATTGTTCACAATTTCAAATAACTCTTTTGTATTAGTAGGAAATAGAAATAACGAATTAGGGTTGGGATTCTTCTAAAAATCTCGTAAAAGAAATATCAGCTACAGGAATATTTTGAGCTAAATCTGCATCAATGTTGGAAAAATATCTGTTAAAAACATTACATATCTCTTTGTTATCGTCATTTTTTCTATTTTCATGTATTATTTTATTAATTGTTTGATTATTATAAAGACGATAAATCCTACACTGAACAGGGACTCAGGTTATTTATTGTCACCTACCTTCGGTCCAGTGATCGCACGACAGCAGACAGCAATTAGAAACGGTGTGACTGATCACTTGGCTTGAGAAAGTCCACATGAGTGGACGAAAGCTTGCTAACAAATTTTAAGGCTGGTAGAAGCTCAAACTACAATTGTATGATTACCCCCAACCGATGAAAGTTTTCTTTGTAGTCAAAACATTTTTGTAAAACGTATATTTTACACAAATTTTGGCACAAGGGTTTGACTTATATTTATAATAGAGATTGCTTTATTGACCATAGAATAGATTTCGAAATCCAGGGAAGTTTTGGATTTTTCTTGTATTTACGTTTATTTTCAGTTAAAGGAATTGTTTTGTTAAGATGTTTATGGAGGATATTCATAAAATAGTCAAATGATTCGTCAACGTTATTAGAGCTGAAAACATTTGTCAAATTTTCAAGATTTAAAGATAATGCTAGTATGTTCACGTTATTTTCTGTAATATGACGACTTAGAGATGGAGTTTGTCTGGAGCCACAGAAGTTGTCATTTTTTGATAATGGGAAGTGGGTAAATATGGGAAAGTGGTCTGAAATATCAGATACAACAATCCCAGCTTTTGGTGGCGGGTAAACATTAGCAAACATATTGTCGATAAGAATAGCGGAAGTGTCCGTCAATCGGGTAGGCCTAGAGATAAGTGGCATGAAAGAAGCTGCTAAAATATTATCTATGAATTCATGGGTAGAAGAGTGACCATTAGACGTGTTTAACAAATTAATATTGAAGTCACCCATTATAAAACATTTTTTATTACTTAATCGAGGATCATGAAGAATGTCTTGTAATGAAAGAAGAAATGAATTTAGATTTGAGTTGGGAGGTCTATAAATTATACCAATAATAATATCTTTGTTTCCACTATTTTTAATATGAATAAAAATATATCTTAAAAACTCGGTCAGAAGAGTGAATTCAAGACTAATAGAATAGTCATGTTTATTAGATATAAAACATGCTAGCCCACCCCATGCTTATTTTGTCCTATGATTTGATTCGAAGTTACAAGCAGGCACGGGCGTAGACACGCATAATTATCCATTGTTAGTGGGGGGGGGGGGGGGATGATCTATTCATCATCCCCCCACTAACAATAGAAAGCGTGTTCGTGTCTACTCCACTGTAAGCAGGTAAAGAAAATAGATTTTGATCTTGGCACTCGGTTTTCCATGTTTCGGTTGATCCGATGATTGACAGTGGTACAGTCGAGTTATCAAGTAGAATTTTTAGTGATTCAAAATTCCTGTTCATACTTCTTATGCAATGAAACAAAGAGAGCCCGTCTTTCAGAGTCAAAATCAAAATTGAGCTCTTGCGTTCTAGCGTTAATTTCAGTTATAATAAAGAGATGAAGTGAAAGAGGACGAGAATTTAAGCGACAAACACAGGAACACAAGAAGAAAAACATCAGAAAAATGAAACACAAAAAGATGAAGTACAAGATAGGAACGAACACTGAGTGGGTTAAAAGCGCAGTGCTGGGCTTGACAAAGTGTTTTGGAGAAAAGAGGCAATTCCATTTCTGTTAAGTCAATATCTATAGGCCCCGAATTCGTTTAAAACGAATATATCTGATAAATGTCGAACCCCGTCTTCCAGGATATAAAGAACTTCAATGGTTTACGCAACCGGTGTGACTCACACCGAAAGCAGGAAATGCATTCTAAAGCCGGAAATGCATTTTAAGGCTTTCTTAAATACAGTACCGTCGGGTTGTTCTTCATCCATTTCCCTTTCTTATTTAATTTAAAAGGCGACTCTCTTCTTTGATTATAAATAGCGACCCTCTTCTCCGATTATGAATAGCGACCCTCTTCTCCGATTATGAATAGCGACCCTCTTCTCTGATTATGAATAGCGACCCTCTTGTTAGATTATGAATAGTGACCCTCTTCTTCGATTATGAATAGCGACCCTCTTCTTCGATTATGAATAGCGACCATCTTCTCTGATTATGAATAGCGACCCTCTTCTTCGATTATGAATAGCGACCTATGAATATTGACCAATGAAATTCAAATTCAAATTCGTATTTATTTCATTTCCAACAGAAAGAAGAGCCAATGGCATTACAGATATTGTTACAGAAAATATGAAAAATGTATGTGCAACTTCAATTTACCTTGATAAGTGTAGAAGTACACTGTACATATAAATAAATTATTATAATGAATTCTTAATTTCTGAGGAAATGTGGGGGATCCCGTTGAAAGCAGTGCTTGTAATTTGTGGATCCCCCAGGGAAACAGGAGATATATCTTTTGTAATAAAAGTAATCTAATAGAGTTTGTTGGGTATTGTCCCAAGCAAGCATCCCATAATTCAGATAAGGTAAAATTAAAGACGAATAAAGCATCAATAGGGATGATGTCGGAAAATGAAATTTAAGTTTGTTTATTAGGCTTTTGCTAAACAGTCGGGTAACGTCGCGTCGCGTTGGTAGAAATTTTCGAACATTTTTCAGGAAGGTGTCTTCAAGGGGGCAAATTGAAAAAGAGTCCATCTCGGTATGATTTTTCCCGTTTTCAGACTAAAAACGACAAACAAGGGAATAAAGAAAACAATAGAAGGATAATGCAAAGAAAAACATGAACTATAAAGAGAGAATAGAAGGGTAGGAAGGATGGAAGAAAATATGATGAAAGGAAACAAAGAATACAACAAAAGGAAAGTTGGAAAGTAAAAATAAGTGGATAAAAGCAAAGAATAACATAAAGAAAGATAGAGACATAAATGATAGAAGGATAAAGATATTAAGAGTAACATAAGGAAAGATAGAAGAGAAGATGATAATTTGAATAAAGGAATAACATAACGAAAGAAAAGATGAAAGGAAAACAAAATGATAGGATAAAAGCAATGAATGTTTTAAGGAAAGTAAGTACAGATGGGAAGCAGAAAACGATTTTAAAAAGAATAATATGAAAGATAGAGAGAGAAATGATAGGATAAAATGCGTGTGTGTGTCCGTCCGTCCGTGTGTGCTCAAAAAGTTAGAAAAAGCTACTTCTCCGTCATTTCTTGGCCGATTTTGATTCTGATTGTTTTATCTGATAGGGCTGAGTGGGGGCTTCCAAACTGCTACACAAAATCATGAAATTCTTCAATTATGCAAATTCATGCAAATTTATTCAAAATCGACGAAAAATGCTACTTCTCCTCTATTTCACACCGTATTTTGAATCTGATTGTTTTATCTGATAGGGCTGGGTAGGCTGTCAAACCTCTATACACAGAATTTTGAAATTCATTAATTATGCAAATTTATTGTAATTTATTCAAAATCAACAGAAAATGCATTTATAGTCATAAAACATTCATTTGATAATTCATTTCTCACATTTATCTTCAAGGTTCTATCAGAAATTACATAAATTAACAGCCATTCCACAGATCTACACTTCTGGCGGGGACATATCTAACGCATCGCGTAATTACTAATTCAGTTGTTTTTAATCCTTTTATTAATTTTTTCTTTCCACCTTTCCTTTCATTACGTTATTCTTTTATTGCTTTTATCATTTTGTTTTCCATCTTTCACAATGTTACTGTTTATATTTATTCTTTTTATCCTCTTTTTTTTATTGCTTTCCATCTTCACTTTGTTATTCTTTGTTCCCTTTTATCATCTTCTCTTCCACCTTTCTTCATGTTTATATTTATCTTTTTTTATCATTTTTCTCTCTATCTCTCGCTTTGTCATTTCTTGCTTTTATCCTTCTATCAATTATCTTTCCATCCTTCCTCTCGTTATGATATTCTTTGTTTCCTGTTATCATTTTCTCCCCCACCTTCCTCATGTTAATCTTTATCCTTCTATCATTTTTCTCTCTCTGTCTTTCTTTATATAATATATTACTCTCCTTTGATCTCCACGCCTTTGTATTTGTTTTAATCCCCCTCCACACCCACTTGACACATGGGTTTTGACTCCCAACACTCCCCTTTTGTTCCCATTGTTTTGTGTCCACAGCTCCTCCCTTACAGTTTCTGTCACATGTAATCTGTTTTGTGCCTGTAGTCTATATATATGCTTGTCTTGGTCTTTATGTTCGTCTTTTTGCCTCTGACGAAGATTCTGCTAGGATCGAAAGCTCAGGCCCCTTTTGACTCCATTTCTTTATATAAGTTAAACTTTTTTCATCCTATCATTTCTCTCTCTATCATTCATATTATTCTTTTTAAAATCATTTTCTGCTTCACATCTTTACTTACTTTCCTTAAAACATTCTTTGCTTTTATCCTATCATTTTGTTTTCCTTTCACCTTTTCTTTCGTTATGTTATTCCTTTATTCAAATTATCATCTTCTCTTCTATCTTTCCTTATGTTACTCTTAATATCTTTATCCTTCTATCATTTATGTCTCTATCTTTCTTTATGTTATTCTTTGCTTTTATCCACTTATTTTTACTTTCCAACTTTCCTTTTGTTGTATTCTTTGTTTCCTTTCATCATATTTTCTTCCATCCTTCCTACCCTTCTATTCTCTCTTTATAGTTCATGTTTTTCTTTGCATTATCCTTCTATTGTTTTCTTTATTCCCTTGTTTGTCGTTTTTAGCCTGAAAACGGGAAAAATCATACTGAGATGGACTCTTTTTCAATTTGTCCCCTTGAAGACACCTTCCTGAAAAATGTTCGAAAATTTCTACCAACGCGACGCGACCTTACCCGACTGTTTAGCAAAAGCCGTTTATTATGCCAATATTCCGTGAAATAATCTTACACGTATTATATAATGGTATTTCCACGAAATTTTATTGTCAACATTTAAGCCTAGAAATTTAATAAATGAGACAACTTCTAAAGGGATATCGTCAAACACAATATCCATGGGCAGTGTGTCTATAGAATTACTAAATAACATTGTTTTTTGGAGGTTGAGGGATAGTTTATTGGCTCTTATCCATTGGGTGACTTTTTCAAGCTCATAGTTTACAACATTAACTAAAGTATTTGGATTCTTGTGGGAATAAAATAGATTAGAATCGTTTGCAAAAAGTATAAACGAAAGGACATCGGATGATTTACAAAAGTCATTTATATAAATAATAAACAGTAAAGGCCCAACAAACTGCCCTGGGGGACTCCAAAATTTATGTTTTGCATATTGGATGTAAGATCATTCAAAAATACGTACTGTCGTCTATTGGATAAGTAGCTCCTGAACCACTCCAAGGCCTTCCCACCCACCCCATAATGAGTTTGAATAAGAAGATGTCGTGATTGATGGTGTCGAAGGCCTTCGAGAAGTCCAGGAAAATACCATCCAGATGAGAACATTTGTGACCCGTCACGACAAAATGAGACAGAAGTCGCTGGGCTAGAACTCGAGAAAATTGGGCAAATTTAAAAAAACTTCAAATTTCGTCATTTTTTTTTTCTTAGCTGATTTGAATCTTCAATGTTTCATGAATGCTCTGTAAAAAAATTGAGTCCGAAATATAACGGGAAAGGGTAGAAAAAGCAGTTTTTCTACGAGTGTTTTTTTCGGTCAACTCTTCTATTTTTTCGGACAGCTGGCTCGTCCCAGAGCGAAAAGAAAGCCATCCGCTAGGCCCGCCCCTAGCGACGCGTGGCTTTCTTCATTGGACGTTCGCAGTCACGTGATCTCTGTAAAAGAATTTGCAACATGTACTTAATGCTCGATCGCGCTGGCTTGCTCGTGCCGTCTCGAATTGTTCTGAAGATTAAGATCAGATATTACTTCTGTTATCATTGCATTCGTACTATTGGTCCCGTTATAATAAAGTACAATATTATCAATATTTCATTAATCTTTATTTTTGGGAGTCTTTCTTGTTTCGTTTTGAGTGCAGGCTAAACAAAAATCTTTTTCTTCTTTCTCTGTTTCAGTTATCAGTACCTCCCCTCTCTGTCTCTTTTTCTTTAAAAGTTGATTATTTTGTTACTTTGCTCAGCCTAGTATCAATTTAAAGAGAGTCTGAAAGTGAAATAAGTCCCAAGATCCCTTTGAATGGGGGGGGGGGGGGGGGGGTGAACCAAATGAAATTGTGACGGCGAATGAAAATGTGTTAGAATGTGATACATGTTCAGAATGAGAGAGAGAGAAGAATTCACTAATCATCTGGTGAGGGTGCGTGTGAAAATAATAGACAAATTATTTAGCTCTATTAAAAGCAAAAAGAAAAAGTTGAAATTGAGAAGGTGGTAGATTTCGTAAAGCAAGACTCGACTAGCGCAGAGAATTGTTAATCGTCAATGAAAGATCTCTTCATTACGAAGCTGGTTTAAGCCATCGCTGTTTAATCTATTGAAAGTAGAGAGGGAATAGAAAAGAGTTGGCTTTCAAAACAGAAGTAAGAAGAACTGGAAAGATGACTTACGAACAACGAAACTATTGATACGCGATAATAATAAGGGGTAAATTCTGTAACCCTTTGAAAAGCCGAAAAGAAAATAAGCCTTTTAACCAGAAAGAACAGTACATGTACTTGTGTAGAGATTATGAAACAAACGCGCGATTTAGGACAAAGAGAGAGAGAGAGAAAATCAATAATCGTCTCTTGCTGGAGGTGACTTAATCCTTGTTCATTGAAAGGGGCGAATTCTCTACCTCTTTATAACATGGCGAAGAAGAAAAGAAATTAGCTATTAGACACCAGTAGATTGTATACACATTTTTTTTGAAGTAAACTATAGAGCGGAGAGAATCGATGACTTTCAAGCTAAGACGCTCGTTATCTTCATCATGTTCATACTGCCAGTTAGCCAGGGGCGGATACAGGATTTTCAGAAAGGGGGGGGGGCACACACTGAGGAACCCTCCGTTTGACAAAGTCAAACGGCCATCTGGGGGTCTGGGGCATACTTTGTCACACAAAACAGGGGGGCGCACGCCCCTTGCGCCCCCCTGCTTATTCTCTTATTCGTTAAAGCCGAACAGACAAAGTGTCAAAATTAAGAAGAACTGTTGAAATTATGATACAGGTGAAAGATTTAGAAGGAGAGAGAGAATTGTCTGGGTGTCAATTTTTACAAAAAGCAGTTGTCATTATTATTTATTTTTTTAAGCTCTGGTTAACTAGAGCGGCGCTAAGAAGCAGTTTATCTCTATCCCGCTTTTGAACATGACCATAAAAAGCGGCCAATTCTATAACTCTTTTTAACAGACGAAAATAAAAGAAAATTATTTTGTAAAACTATAATGAAAAGGCCTCGGTCGCGATAGTGAAACAAGTATCTGATTTGTTTTAAGCTTGAGTTAACTATTGGGCGGGGAGAAACGATGACTTTCAAGCTAAGATGCAGTTTGTCTTCGTCATGTTCATACCGCCAGTCAACATGATGATAATTAGCGGCAAAATCTCTTATTCGTTTAAAAAGCCGAACAGACAAGAAAGAGTGAGCTTTCAAAATAGCATTAAGAAGAACAGTCGAAATTATGATACAGGTGAAAGATTTAGAAGGAGAGAGAGAATTGTCTGGGTGTCAATTTTTACAAAAAGCAGTTGTCATTATTATTTATTTTTTTAAGCTCTGGTTAACTAGAGCGGCGCTAAGAAGCAGTTTATCTCTATCCCGCTTTTGAACATGACCATAAAAAGCGGCCAATTCTATAACTCTTTTTAACAGACGAAAATAAAAGAAAATTATTTTGTAAAACTATAATGAAAAGGCCTCGGTCGCGATAGTGAAACAAGTATCTGATTTGTTTTAAGCTTGAGTTAACTATTGGGCGGGGAGAAACGATGACTTTCAAGCTAAGATGCAGTTTGTCTTCGTCATGTTCATACCGCCAGTCAACATGATGATAATTAGCGGCAAAATCTCTTATTCGTTTAAAAAGCCGAACAGACAAGAAAGAGTGAGCTTTCAAAATAGCATTAAGAAGAACAGTCGAAATTATGATACAGGTGAAAGATTTAGAAGGAGAGAGAGAATTGTCTGGGTGTCAATTTTTACAAAAAGCAGTTGTCATTATTATTTATTTTTTTAAGCTCTGGTTAACTAGAGCGGCGCTAAGAAGCAGTTTATCTCTATCCCGCTTTTGAACATGACCATAAAAAGCGGCCAATTCTATAACTCTTTTTAACAGACGAAAATAAAAGAAAATTATTTTGTAAAACTAGAATGAAAAGGCCCTCGGTCGCGATAGTGAAACAAGTATCTGATTTGTTTTACGCTTGAGTTAACTATAGAGCGGGGAGAAACGAACTTTCAAGCTAAGATGCAGTTTGTCTTCGTCATGTTCATACCGCCAGTCAACATGATGATAATTAGCGGCCAAATCTCTTTTTCGTTAAAAAAGCCGAACAGACAAGAAAGAGTTAGCTTTCAAAATAGAATTAAGACGAACAGTCGAAATTATGATACAGGTGAAAGATTTAGAAGGAGAGAGAGATTGTTCGGGCGTTAATTAAAAAAAAAATTAAAGCTCTATTAACTATAGAGCGGCGCTAAGAAGCAGTATATCTTTATCCTGCTGTTGAACATGGGGAATTGATGATAAAAGAAATGAAGCTTTTTAACCATACAGAAAAGGATCAGTGTGGAGATTATGACACAAGCTCGTGATTGAGAAGCAGGGACCGCGGAACCGGGGGCTGGGGGCTGCAGCCCCCCCCCCCTCCACTTTTTTCAGTAACACTTGCAAACGTATGGCAATGGAAAAATGTGGTTATACACGCAGCCCCCCCCCCCCCCCCCCCCCCCCCCACTTAGCCCCTCCACTTTCCAAGACGTTCCGCGGCCCCTGAGAAGGACAATGGGAGAGAAGAAAAATCAATCGTCTCGCGAAGGCAGGGTGTGACTTAATCCTTGTTCTTTGAAAGGGGCGAATTCTATACCTCTTTGACATGGCGAAAAGAAAAGACGCATTTATAAACATTTTTTAAAGGTAGAACTAACTAGAGCAGGATACAATTTCTTTATTATGATTGTGTTTCATTCCATCGTTGTTTAATCTGGTAATAAGTAAAGGCGAACCGAAAAGAGAGTTAGCTTTCAAAAGAAAGAAATAAAACTGTGGATATTATGAAACAGGTGCGTGATGTAGAAGGAGAGAGAGAAAATCAATAATCGTGTGTTAATTCTTCAGCTTAAGAAAGCGGCGATTTCTATTGCTCTTTCACAAGACGAAAAGTAAAAATGTAAGATTCATATGCAGACATCAACGATCTCTGTCAATATTATTCTTGGTAAAGACTATAGTCTAATCAGTAAATTTGCCAAAATTGAATGACTTTGCCACAATCGAATCCAAGCTATAAAAAGAAAGCAAATAACGTTGAAAGAAATCAAGTTTACATGATTAATTTAGAAAAAGATATAATGACATAAAAACCTCTGAAAGTTTGAACCATAATCTAATACATTTCCCCGCACAAAATGACAGACTTACAAACCTTTTGACTATAGCTAGGTTAATCAACCCTTTAAGTAAATCATACCGGCATAGGAAAGGCTCAACGAAAAAAGCATGAAGTTGATGCGGGAAGCTTTTTCAGTGCCGTGAAACTACTTGATTGTGACCCTTTAAAGCGTTAGAATTCATGGCCTAAATGAATTAAAATTCATGTTTTCATGAGAAGAGATCCTAAAGAAACATAAGGACTAGTTTTTATTACAATTAATAAACGGTTGCTAAGGGCTTTATAAAAATCTATTTGACATTACAAACGGAAAATGCTGCATGACTGCAAAACGGAAGTCAAACTTTGGAAGCGTTTTTCTCGAAGAAATACTTTGCCACAGCCCTACTTTACTCAAGATTCAAAAGCTATTATCTCCACTAATACTCACTCTCTAGAGTTGAACTATATACCAAATTAAAGCTTATGAAACGGAGAATAATAATCAATAATAAAATGCAATTTCAAAAAATGCGACTTCTGTCTCATTTTGACGTGACGGGTCACATTTGTCTAAAGCATGAGCTACTTTGTCAACAACATTCAAAATGGCATGTTCTGTATTATGTTTTTCTCTAAATCCAAATTGAAAGTTGGAACAAATATTGAATTTTTAAAAAGTTAACAGTTCTACGATAAATAGCTTTATCTAAAATTTTCGACAAGGAGGATAATACAGAAATATCTCGATAATTACTAACATTCAACTTATCATTATGAATAGCGACCATCTTTTCGTATTATGAATAGCGACCCTTATGATTAACGGCCCTGATTTGGTATTGTGAATAGCGACCCTCTTTCCGTATTATGAATAGCGATCCTTATGTCTTATTATGAATGGCGGTCCTTATGAATAACGACCCTTATGAATAGCGACCCTTATGTCTTATTATGGATAGCGATCCTTATATTTTTTTATGAATAGCGGTCCTTATGACTAGCGAGCGGACCCCCTTTTTACAGACAGGCATGTATTGAAATATAATTTTATAGGCTTGGGCTAGAAGTTGCAGAATTGTTCACTAATTTAACAAAATATCCCCCATAATGATATTGATAATAATTGTCAGGATCAAACTTTTCGTTTAACTAATGTTTTGGCTACCAACACCCAAAATCACATAAACGACCTCACATACCCCAAGCATCCTTTTTTTATAGTGAAGAGAGCTATGACATGGTCAAAGTACACAAAAGTAATTGCACTGCACAAATGAATTTTAAGGTTTCAAATTGTTTATTACAACTGTCTAAAATTTGGTTCAAATTACATTCAATCAAATAATCAAAACTTCTCATTCAAAAGAATTTATGTTTTAAGTGGTTGCTGTAAAAATCATTGACAAATATTCGCAACTATTACAAAACAACATTTCTCATATACAGAATTAAATATAATGAATTGTAAGAATTAATCTTTTGGTTACTAATAGTTATTATTAAACGGTCATGAATTAAAGGACTTCCCTGTTTAAATGGATCCAGTCCACTGAGAATCTGGTCGATGAGGATTGACGACAGGGCCCTGTCGCTGTCGGCGACGTGGTGCTATCGCGAGTCCTCGAACGGTTGAAGGTGTACCAAATAGCCGGCGAAATCATGGATGACCATCGTCATTCGAGAGTAGGCGTGGTCATCAATACGAAGTTGCGTGACGTTTCAGAGTCAAACTGGAAACTCAAGATGGAAACTCAGGATACAAGTTCTGAAGATAAAAGCTTCACCGTCATGGTTCAGGAAATCAAATTACTGGAGCCTTCCCAGCAGTAGCTCCATCGGGTGGGGGGGGGGGGGGGGGGGCACTCAGATATATGGGTGTACACATGCGCGTCCAAGAAAACGCGTAAAAGGGGTCCTTTTTTCAGGTGGAACGCGTAACGCGCGTTACGCGTTAAGGGGTCCAAAAACGCTGATTTTCAACAAAAAGGGGTGCTTTTGACTAATCTGGCCGAATGGATGATGAAAACCGCGCAAAAATCCTCGTTTAGGGGTCTTTTTTCATCCAAGTATAAAACCTGTTTAGGGGGTATTTTGAAAACCCATGGACACGCATGTGTACACCCATATATCTGAGTCCCCCCCCCCCCCCCCCCCGGGATATATTAGAGGTACTGTCCCAGTGACAACAGCTCCCTGACCAAAGGACCCACCATTGTGGGTAGGGAACTCCTCCAGAATTAACACAACTGAGGGTGATTGCTTGCTGCATGGCTCCTCAGAACACAACCTCACTCAAAGAGCAAACTAAAGTGAGCCCGTTCACTCTGTACAGCAATAGGGTACATACACACACAATCACCATTGGGTGGTCTTGGAATCTGGGGCCCGTTTCACGAAACCGTCATAAGTCTAAGTTCGTGGACATCCCATAGAAACGCGTGTTGATTTTACAACACACGTTTCTATGTATTGTCCAAGAAGTTAGACTTATGACGGTTTCGTGAAACGGGGCCCTGAAGTGGTTTTCCCACCTGTTACAAGAATTTAATCAGAGCTATACATACATTCAATTAGCTCTGAATTTAATGAAATATCGCCCTGTGCCTTGATCAAGTGGCAGAACACATAAACTTTAGAAATATAGGCCAACTCATCTATTACAAAAAATAGCAATACCGCCATCACAAGGTTGAAATGAGTAATTTCACACTATTATTTCTTTCCTTTTCCTTCATGAATTTACCTACATGTACAAAATAGTCATAAATCATCTTTTCCCTGTAAGGATTTCTTCTTTGTATAATTCAAACAAATTTTATAATTTTGCTTTCAGAACGAAAATGAAATGCTTGTGACAATAATAATAATAATATAGAGGTGTCGTAGTCGAGTGGTTTAAACACTACACTGGAGATGGGAAGGTCGTGGGTTCGAACCCCGGCGCGGCACTACTGTTCTTTGGCAAGACATTAATCTACATTTGCCACTCTCCACCCAGGTGTTAAATGGGTACCGGCAGGAATTAATTCCTTGAATGCTGTGAGCACCGAAATAGGTAGCCTAGCTATAGAGCCGGGGTAATATTGGAGAGCCTTGAGCACCATTCATGGTGGATATGAGCGCTATATATCCAATATTATTATCATTATTATAATAAATATGCTAATAATAATAATAATAATATTAATATTAATAATCGCTTTACATGGAAGATGTTAACATCTCATTTTATAATACGAGGGAAATTAATATATGTTTTCTTTTGTAAGTCCATACCTGATAGTTTAAAGAGTAAAGATATATATAATTTATAATGAAAATAAAACGAATATAAATATAGAGAAAATACTGACTATCATACAGTTGTTCATTTTATTCAGACATATAAATATTCCATAAAAAGGTATAGGAGTACTTTAAAATAATATATTAAGTATGACAAAAAGCGTAAAGTATGATTTTACACGTGAATTTAGACAAATATAAATTGTAAAGGTTCAGGTCTAGGATGAAATACATGTTCAGTAATTAAAGTAATTAAAGTGAAAGGCCATCCTGACATCAAGTTGGTTTTAAGAGAAGCATTAAAATTAAAGAAACAGATCATTGAAAGTTTGAGCAAAATCTGACGAGAAATAAGAAAGTTATAAACTTTTGAATTTGTAATTAATCAAACACAAATTGGCAACTACGGGACGTACCTTGCGAGGTCCTATCCCACTTGCACAGTACTAAAAAAAAAAAATTCCATTTTATCTACATAAATTTTTTGATCATACACGCACACTATAATCTTTTATACACAAATGTTTTTACACAAAACCTGTATGGAACAAATCTGTGCCTTCATAAACAACTAAGAAAATGAAATTTACGAAATTTTTCTGTACATAGCATTGGAGCACTGAACTCTACACTACGTAGAGTAGAGTTCAGTGCATTGGAGAGGACCTCGCAAGATACGTCTTTGGGTTGCAACTTAATTTGTGTTCGATTGATTACAACTTCAAAAAATTCATAACTTTACCCCAAAAGAGACCGGGTTATTCTGGTGCTTTCTATTTCTCCCACCCTCCCCTTCTCTCTCTCTCTCTCTCTCTCTCCCTCTCTCTCTCAGCCTGGGAGTCAGATTCGGCCTCCATGTAGGATCATGTTTGGCATATCGTAAAAAAGGTAAAAAACATTATACGATTCGTAAAAATATTTGTATGAAAGAAGCTGCAATTCATAAAATATGATACTGTAATATGTATACATATAGTTTGCTGGCTATATTCAATGTTATCCCGTAGGTTTACGGCCGTATATACACGATTTCAAGCGTAAAATTCTAGTATAATCTCCTTGCAAAGAATACAAACTGCACCATTCTTGAGTACAGTCATGTCAGGCGTGCCACCGCTCAGGATGTACAAATTTCAATTTCAAGTCCAAATTGTACAAAATCAAGTTCAAAAGTGATAAAAATGATATCCATTCTCAATTTTCCCCCAAACCCTCATTATAGGCCTACCTTTTTAATTTACCTGATGTGGAAAGATGTGTGTCATCGTCATGTAGGCTATTTTAAGGGGACCGAAGGGGCCGGAGCTGAAAAAGAAACAGGATTTCAAATCAGGATTGAAATTGGTTATTGCAAATGTCACACTGCAATGTTTTCATCCGCATTGCTTTTAATGTAGAAAGTTGGCCTGGGTAGAAGAAGAAAAATCTTAGAAATTATTTAGTTATTGGTAGGCCGAACATCAAAAAATCAAATATGTTTAAAGCCCAGGTTTCGAGCTTTTTAATGGAACACAACTCTTTGAAAGGCATGGATTAATGCTTTTGTACAACTTGAAAGTAGGAAAATTTTTGTTTGAAGTATTTAATCAAAGCTTTCATGTCATTTCTTTGTTAGGATTTTCAAATAATGCAACTTTATTTCGTTGCTTTGTGTGTGTGGTAAGCCTCTAGGGAAGCTTTTGCGTCGTTGAGATTGACTTTTGTTAGTTTATTTCTATTCTTTTCATTAGGAAACAAATCTATTTACTCTCTACCTTTCCGATTGAAGATAGAAAGGAGTGAACAAAGAGCATGACAAGATAAAGAGAGATCGCAGAGAGAGAGAGGGAGATCAAAAGAGAGAAAGAGAGAGAGAGAGTGGAGGTGAATACTGAAAGGACAAGAGAAGGATAGAAAAAAGGGCAAGGAAGAAAATGGAGAGAGAGAGAGGGAGAGGGAGGAGGAGGAGAATAGGCCTACTGAAAGGGTTAGAGAATGATGGAAGGAAAGATTGAGAAAAGGAGGGATAGAAAGAGGGACTAAGTGGAAATCGACAATACACTTAAAACTACAGCAAAAATACTGTATGTGTTTGTGTATATCCACTACATGAGTAAACCATGCATGCCTCGATCACTACACAACCTCATCAGGGTCGGGTGGTACGCGTATATAGGAATCACCTATTTTCCATTTCCCGTCACAGGAAAGATCACGGCCCCGTGACACAAAGTTTTAATAGCGATTTGATCGTATGATTGATATTTGCGATCAATATTGCACATAGTCAGCGGCAGATTTGAAACCAAAGAGTACATTTTGCCCCCCCCCCCCCATGACCCTTGTTGTTAGTTTGTTTGTTCCTTTTTTTTTGCTTGTCAGAGAATTTTGAAGGAAAAAGAGACCCCCAAAATGCGTGACGACCTATTTTTTCCCCTCTTTTTTGTTGCTGCTTGTCACAAAATTTTCTGAAATTTGTGGCCCTCTTTTACAAAATACCGAATCCCCCTGCACATAGTGAGCAATGCGATATTTGGTCATTCGGGATATAATGCATTTTTTTTCATCGGTCTGCTGCGGCGGTCTAGCTTGTTGGTGTGAGTCACACAGCCGAACCTACCCCAAACCAATTCCCGATCGACCGATATTTGGCCAATTGGGGTAATGTATATTTGTTTGTTTGTTTGTTTGTGTGGTCTTTTGTCGGTCTTTGGTCTCGTCGGTGTGGCTGGGGTATATAAAAAAACACCGAAATATCTAGTGACAGTTCATCACGCATGTACTACATTCAGCATATCCGCTGTCCCGTAACTCACATTTATGTTGTTTAATGTATAAAGCATGCCTGTGCAGAGGTAACGCGTACTTTATATCATTGTGCATTGGGTATGCAGTGCAATGAGGAAACAGAAATCATCAAATCCAGCACATCGTGTTTATAACCACAGGGCTGCTTTAAATTTCCATTATATCAAACTGTCTAAACAATGCCATTCATAAAGATTAGCAAAAATACACTGATCATAGTCACGTTCTGGAATAATTAAGGTCCCAGGTCGAAAATCCTATAGACAGAATTTCTATAGGTATAGGTTTCTATATGGAAATGGTATTTGGGGCACCCATAGAAATCCTATGGGTGTCTATGGGACTGATAATCCTGTAGGTTTCTATAGGTCCAATAAGAAATCCTGTAGGTTTCTATAGGCCCTATAGAAAATCCTAAAGGTGTCTTATAGGACCAATAAGAAAATAATTAACTATAAGATGAATATAAGAAGAAATGCTGTGGGTGTCTACAGGAACAATCACATGACATTATTAATTAATTATTAATTAATTATTAATGCTAATTTTATTAATCCTATCTTGTAATCATATCCTATCCTATCCTATCCTCTCCTACTCCTATAAATCCTATAACCTACATCCTATGTCCTATACCTAGCTACTAAGCAATTGTATCACATTCATTATATATAGGGACATAGTTGTAGTGCTATAAAAAATGGTTACTGACTAGATTACACTTTTATTATTAAAATTAATTTACACTTTTATTAATGAAATATGAAAATGCCTTTTGAAATTGTGTACAACATTACAATAGTTTAATGTAAGTAAAATTTAAATCTAAATGTATTTATCTATTTCCACTAGTTTTCATATTTTAGATTGTTATTCATGAATATTCATGATTGATTATAACTATAGAAACCAATAGAAACCAATAGAAACATCCAAAAACCAATAGGACCAATAGAAACAAATAAAAACCAATAAAAATATCAAAAAACCAATAGAAACCAATAGAAACAACCCAAACCCAATAGTACTGTTTATAGAATCTATTAGTTTCATCATTGGATTGGTGTATGGGATCCATTATAGGAATCCAATAGAAACCAATAGGACCAACAGGATAGTAGCATGGCCCCTTGAATTATTGAATGGGCTTTACTGGATTTTCTATGGGTTTTATGGGTTTTTATGGGTGCACATTTGAACAGCTGTGCTTCATATGGAACTTCTATGGGTTCCTATAGGAAACCAATAGAAACCTACAAAACCATCAGAAACCATTAGGAATTTCCTATTGGTTTTCTATGGGTCTCTATGGGATTTTCGACCTGGGGTTATAACCATTCCTATAGACCGGTTTACTTATCTTCGGCGACCAACTAATGTAATATTCAAGCGTCAAAACTTTTACTCTTGGCGTTTAACTGTTTATGAGCCAGTCGGAATAGTGTAAATTTCAGCTTTGTGAGAAAAACACAATTAGGTACGTTCACACGTAGAGCGATAGCATCGATGCTATCGAGGTGTCGATGCTATTTTGGTGAAGACCAGATAGTGTCGAGACCAAACGCTGTCTGAACGCAGATAGTCACGAGATAGAAGCGAGTTTCCAAACTATTCTTGCAGCGAGTTTAGCAGGAGTAAATCTCAGGATCCAGCGACATAGCATCGACGCTTTGCGGTAGACCACCCACCGCGCTTGTGACTATTTGTAATGTGAGCGCAATCGCTGCTATCTTCACTCGCTGCTATTGTAATTCTGTCTGTTTCATGTGGTGCTATAATATAATGCAATGTATGTATTCATGTGATGTACCCTCTTCCCTACTTTTTTCTATTATCATTCTGTCTGTTTCATCTGGTACTGTAATGTAATGTGATGTATATAGGGGTAAGTAGGCTAATGTGTATACTGTGTGGTAAGGAAGGGGGTTGTTTTGTTGTTTGTTTGTTTTTTGGGGGGTTCCTTCTTTTTTATATATGACCAGGCACCACATAACCACCCAAAAGTCGCACTGTGTGATTTTCAGTTAGAGCTCAATCAATTGTTGGCATGCAATTTTAGTTTTGGGTATTTCCTGAAAGAGTATACTTTTTTCTAAGTAATCTAAAATGTGGAGGCACCAAACAATCTAGAAGTGGTATTTTTGACAGCTTTTCATCAGACTTATGTGTGTCTTCTCTGGATTTTGTTGCATTACTTTTCTTTTTCACGACCCTGAATACTTGTCTGATTTTAATCTCCCATAAATCTCCCGGAGTAAGTTTTTGCATTGATACTTGTGCACTATGACAAACAGGATATGTCTATGTAGTATGCCAAGTTTTAGGACAATCTGATAATCCCTTCATAGAAATTTTCATTGAGTTCTAATCCTCCATTTGTCACCTTAGCACAACACTTTGCAAGTCAGAGTGCTTCAATAGACTGCAAACTTTAAACCCTTATTAAGAAGTAACATTATGAGGGACTGTGCATTCTTCTCTTTGTACATTGAGTTATGAACATCCAATGAGTTATATATCATTTTAAAGCTGAGAATCTGCTCTTTCAGAATCAGACCTTAACTAAAGTATGATGTGGTCTTTAGATATTGATTTACATGTGCTTACCAGAGAATATAGTGTGCATGCATGTGTTTTATTTTGGCATTAAGATTGGAGTTCAGTCAATTTTGACATGTACAAGGTTTATTTAAAATTAAGTATTATAACACATGTATTTGCTACTTGATTGTATTATCGATATTACAAATGAATTGTTATTGCGTTATTATGTTGATTTATGAAGACAAATAAAATATTATTCAAAACAAAAGCTTCTTATGACCCCTGTACACAAACTTCCGCGCGTTTGACCATGCATACCAATTATACTCGGGTCACTCTGTGTGGCGCAGTAATTATTGTTTTGGCAGCGGCTGAGCGATGAATAGTCACGAGTGGGTGATAGAAGCAAGTCGATCACGGCCTGTCTGAACGTACTGGAAATATTTTTGAAACTTACATAGCATCGATGCTATGTACTACGTGTGAACATAACTAAAATCTGTCAGCCGCCCGAGTCTTTATGGTAAGTAAATACAGAGTGTCAAGTTACACAGCCATGAGTCATATAAACCTCTAATCTTGTTATAATGTCATTTCATCGAATTGTATACTTTAATCGCCCATTAACCCAGGTTATGCTGTGCAAAATAAAATGAACAATTATTATACATATATTAGGTGCAATTCATTCCATAGTAAAATTCATCACGTGTTTAGACCATTGGACTTCAATGTAGGATATTAACTGATTAAATTTAATGTTATTATGTTTCAAATAATGGATCGCGACAACATAATATACGAGGTCATGGCGTATGTGTGTATGTGTGTAACTGATTTTTGGCAGACGTGTATAAATCAAATATGATTATTAACGTCTGGGACCGACCCTTAACGTCACCATCCGAAAGATGTGAGTGAGATTCGAACCTGGAAACGATCAGAGTCAGTTTGTAGGTGAATACAAAGAGCTGCCCGTAGATGCACCGCTAGACCAAGTCCTGATCCCCGTGCTTAATTCAAGTTTTATAATTCTCCCCATTTTCAAATTCATATGACATCTAAATAAGTGAGATACTTAAAACGTACTTTTGAAACAGTCAAGTGATCTCCCCGACCCTCATTCCACCTTTCTTTCTCTCTCTCTCTCTCTCTCTCTCTTTTAGCCATTAATCATCTCGCGTGTGTGTGTGTGTAATTGGGTTTTTACAGACGTGTATCAATCAGATATGATTATTTACGTCTGGGACCGACCTTTAACGTCACCATCCGAAAGACGTGACTCAGTCTCGAACCTGGGTCCGCTGAATCAGTTTATAACTTCCACAGGTAGCTGGATTACAGGCGCACGCCACAACGCCCAGTTATGCGTTTGCATGATTAGTCGTATGACCCTCCCCCTCACCAAAAAAAAAGAATTAAAAAAAAAGGGAGTCCATGATTAATCCCAGTATCGCGTTGGTACTGAAAGGGAGGTATTCTGATATTTCTTTTGGTAAATTACCATGTGGTACAAGGCCACTTTATTATGATAGGGACTCAGAAAATATAATTGATAAGTACGATATCAAAAAGAATTTTCAATTTATAAGTCATATGTGGGGGATTTCACTATTATTTTCATTCTTTTCCATATTACTCTTTGCGTGAATCGTAAATCATCTCGGGTATCTTTATAATCATTAAAATTCATTAGAAATTGATTAAAAACTCATTTAAAGAGATATCATTGTTTTAGATTCATGATAATTTGGGGTCCGCTCGCTATTCATAAGGGCCGCTATTCATAGAAAACCGCTATTCATTTAACACGCGTGTTAGTCGTATGAATAGTTGAATAGTGGTCCTTATGAATGAAGGTCCTTATGAATATCGAGGTAATTTGTCTATGGTTTGCTCGCTATTTAGAAGGACCGCTATTCATACAAAACCGCTATTCATTTAGTCATGCGTTATGGATAGCGGTCCTTATGAATAAGTGTTCCTTATGAATAGCGGTCGTTATGACTAGCGAGGTTACCCCGATAATTTTACAAACGTAAGAACTTGTATGTAAAAATTACAAGGATTATAATTATTACACTGTATTTTTTTAATTCAAGTTAGATGGCAACGCCTTCTGGTTCAAACATGGACCCTGACGCTGCGGTGAAACGTCTGGCCGCCCAGTTTGATCCACATGACTTTTGGGCTGTCGGTCGTACGCTCGGGATTGGAGATGAAGCCCTTCGTAGTCTGCAAGAGGATTCTTCTTCCTCTAGGACCACTGTTGATAGACTGATGCGGACCTGGATGAACCAACACAATGGAGAAGCAGACGTTTGGGTGACACTGGATATTCTTAAGGATAAACTAGCTGGCTGTAGACAGGAGTCAAATGGTACGAATGATATGAATATCATGCTATATAAACATAACACACTTAGAAATAAAGGTACGATTTTGCACCTTCAAATGCAACACTGGCAGCACCTTTTTGGGTGCAACTTTGCACCCTTACGGGTGCAGTTAGCTACAATTTGTACCCTTAAAAGGTGCAGAGTTGTACCCTTTAGAAAAGGTACAAATTTACACCCCTTTTGATGCAAACGTTTCTGCAAAGTGGCATGTTTTAGGGTGCAAACGGGCGTTAAGGGTGCAAACAAGAACAAACAGGTGCATTTTGGCACCCTTTTCATGTAGGGTGCAATATTGCACCCAAAAAGGTGCTGCCAGTGTTGCATTTAGGGTGCAAACCTGAATCTTTTTTCTAAGTGTGAATAGTGATATGCCAGGTTTTTCTTGTCTTTTTCTTATTTAAAAACTAATATCCATCGTTAATTGTTTGACACTGCTGTTTATGCTAACAACAGCGTGTTGGGCTTTCAGGCTTTTGGGATATACACTCATGCCTTTTAATGAATATCCTAGTATCTAGGTTATAACCCATTGGGTTTCCAATTCATCATTTTGTTGTATTGTTCATTTGACGTATATTCTTACAAAGTAGTTCTACGCATTCTTTAAAACTTCCCTTCACCAATTTAAAAAAACATTTGAATTCTTAGTTTTACCGAATTATAATCAATGTTATAATAAAAGTATATCTTATTATTATTTCCTTTCCTTCAGCCGGTGAAGTTCGTTCAAATTCCAGTGGTAAGAAATCTAAGGGACAGAAGCTGGGAGCCAAACGTTGGGGTATATTAGTTGGTCTCTTCTTTGTATCTTTCCTCGAGGTGGGGTCTATCAGGACGTTATCACTCATTTATGATGATCTCACCTATCAGTTTGACGTCAGCACATCATATCTTGGAGCTATCTATGGTATTTTATCTGGGATTTACCCGTCGCTATGTAAGTTTGAACATAACTATGTATTGTTGACTTTCATGTATATATTATATATATATATATAGATATATTCCCTTCATCAGGGAATTTTCGGCCTATGGCCGAAAATTAAAATCTTTTCATCGTATACGTACTTTTCATCCTATCTTGTCTTGTTCCTTAACTTTGCAGGTCCGAAGCAGAACTATCATTTTACTACATATATATATATATATATATATATATATATATATATACGGTTTATTCCGTCATAATAGCGCCCCCTACATTAAATGGACATTTGAACAGAGAAATAGGACAATAAATGTCCTGCTAATGTACCATGTAGATCAATATATATATTTATATATATATATATATATATATATATATAGTGGGGGATCTTCTTCTTTCTTTTTTTGCCAGAGAATTTAGGAGGTAAACTAGAGAAAAAAAATCTGATAACTTTAATATAATAAGATATACATGTATATCAAATTAAAGAAAAATTAATTGAAAAAATAAACTACCATCATCAATGGAGATGAAGTTTTGAACTTTCACGCTTGGATGGGCTTTCATTTAAACGTTAGGTCTGATTAAGCAAAATGCAAATATGGAGCAAGTAAGAAGCCATTCAAACGTTAATGAACATGTGCATCTGTAAGACATTCTTGTTCAACAATGAAAAAAAAGGAGAAACAATGGAGAGGATTGAGCTTTGGATGTCATGGTTTTGACAAGCACAACCACAAATTCAAGTGTTTCTCGGTATTTTTATTTTCATTGTTTTAATATGACTCTACATGGAAATGCTCATCAATATATTTTGAAAAGCTATTTGCTCTGTTTGTGCAGTTTTCTTAATCAGACCTTCTAACGGTTAAATGAATGTGCCCATTCAAGCGTGAAAGTTCAAAACTTCATCCTAATTGATGTACTAATTTATCTTTCAGTTGATATATATTTTGTTATATTTTATTGACGGTTTATATGAAAATTTGGAACAATAAAGATTGTTAATTTTCTTCTCTTTTTCGCTGAGCGTATACATACATACATACATATATATATATTCAATGAAGGGTAAAATGGTGTGAACGTGTTGAGCAGTATAAAATAAATAGGTAACACGGAGAGAAAATGGAGTGCGCTTTAAAAAAAAAAAAATATTCATACTCCAATTATTGTGAGACTCTTTTGTAGTAAAACTAACCAAGCAAACAATAGATCATGACGCTGGCAAGTTATTAAAGACCTCAGCCTGACCGAATTTTGAAATATACACTTTATTCATCCACGGGGAGCTATACATTTTCTGAACAAATTGAAACCAACTTCATGAGATTCCGTTTCCTGTGGAATGAGTAACAGCGTCCCGAATGTTGAGCCCCGGTGGTTTTTCTGACGAGGGCCCCGTCTCTGAGGAACGCTACTTTGCGGGGGGTGAAAATTTGATGACGACATATCGTGTAGACGCACTCGGAGCTGTATACATGACATGTCGTCACACGGACCGTTGAATATAAACGAGTCAGAAAGAAGAGGATCTTGGGTATTTGATTCCAGTCCCTGCCCGGCAAGCAGTAGATGGCAGGTTCGAATCCCGCTGGTTCCGATATTTTCTGACTTGTGTTTTCATTACAGATCGAGCATACGATCTTAAACACTGGGAGTAATGCCTAAACAATGTTTACATATTAAAACCTCCCACTAAGCTTCTTCATTTAGAAACTACTTTTGTTTAATTTTTGTGTCTTCATAATAAAGCCAACACATGGATTTGATATCGAATTTAAACCCCTCAAAAAAGTTTGGAAACTGAAGTATGACAGATTATACATCTCTTTTCATAGCATAATCATCACTATGTTTAGTATCATTAGCAAATCTGTTTATTCCTCTTTACAATGATACCCCTTTTGTTGTGCATTTGCAGTCATTGAATGCGCAGACAAGGTCAAAAGTGTAAAGCTGCAAAATGCACTGCTTTTATTCGGGCTGTGCATTCTTCTTTCCTCCTTGAAAAGTGCAGGGCTGCTGTGTTATCAGATGATCTTCCATGAGCAACAATATACACTGCACATAAACAAACATGCATGAAGTCGAACAAACATAATTATAAGCACTACAAAAAGCATGCATTATCATGCAAACATGCATAAGCATTCAAACAAATAATGCAAAACACATCGTTTCACAAGAATTCATTCCTGTAAAAAAAAAAGCACGACAGAAACTTCAAGCATTAAATGCAATTTTAGGCACGATGCTTTGGAAAATTTCATGACCGAACACAAGCGAATCTTGCATGTCACCATATTCCATGAATTTCATTTTCATGATTCTATAGAATTTACATTCGTGGATGACCATTTGGGAACAATAGCCCCACAGCCATTTACAATCACACTCTCTTAATATGTAAATGAAACAAGAGGGCTCTGCATAACAATACTAGTGCTTATGAGTGCATTTTGCAACATTTCACGTTTGACCCTGCCTCTTATTCTGATGTACTGCTCATTCCATGACTGCGAGATCATTACAAATTTGGTATCATTTTAATGAGGAATAAACACACTTTATAATGATACTAAACAAAGCGATAATTATGCCATGATAAGAGAGATATAATCGATCGAACTTGAGTTTCTAAACTTTTTTTGAGGGGTTTATATATAAATGTGAAGAACATCATCTGCGGAGGTGCTTTCTTTCACAATATATGAGTGAAGACGCATAATTATAAGAAAACGAAAAGCGAAGTCGTAGCTGTAAATAATTGATTCTGTTTATTTGACACAAGCTTTCGGCCTGCATTGGCCTTCCTCGGGTGTTCCAGTACATATCGTAATTTTAGACTTTAAAAACTGACCGAAACGTCAGTCCAAATTTTTGGCTCCTGCTGTGTTTTTATTTGACTCCTGAGTATTTACTCTTTCTTCGATATATACACTAAAGGAAAAAAGAAACTTATAAAAGTTCAAGAGATCACCAAATTAAATTCTCTGCATGGAAATGTACCAAATTTGGATATAATGTTGATTCAATGCATGGCTTTAAATGACAGTCAATAACAAAAAGTTTTCTTCAATGCCACAAAAGAAATGTGCACTGAAGCAAAGGACTCTCTAATCCCCAAGTCACAAAGACAAACTGCAGCCTTGTACACCATATGCATGTCAATGAATGAAGAATTTCAAAAGGGATTTGCACCCCTCGAGCAAGAGGATATTGATGTTCTGCCATGGTGCGCCCGTTCACCAGACCATTCCCCAATTGAACATCTCTGGGAAGAGCTTGGTGGACGTGTGTCAAGGCGTGACAATCAACCCATCAATAGGGAGACGCTCATTGCAGCACTGCAAGAGGAATGGAACAATGTTCCCCGGGCTACCATCGCGAATCTGATCGGAAGCATGCGAAGACGGTGTACAGCTTGCCAGCAAGCTAGAGGTGGACATACTGGCTATTAATCTGTTTGGATATGAACTTGCAAATCCCTTTTGAAATTCTTTTGTTTCATTCATTGACATGCATATGGTGTACAAGGCTGCAGTTTGTCTTTGTGACTTGGGGATTAGAGAGTCCTTTGCTTCAGTGCACATTTCTTTTGTGGCATTGAAGAAAACTTTTTGTTATTGACTGTCATTTAAAGCCATGCATTGAATCAACATTATATCCAAATTTGGTACATTTCCATGCAGAGAATTTAATTTGGTGATCTCTTGAACTTTTATAAGTTTCTTTTTTCCTTTAGTATATATATATATATATATATATATATATATATATACAGTGCGTCCCAGGAAAAAGGAGACCCTAAAACAAAGTGTTATTGTGACCACACAATGTGCTATATGACAATAACTATCTATTTTTCATAAACTAGGAGTATTATGCTTTTAAATGATACCTTGATGGCATCCATCAGTACATGCTTTACCGAGCAGAACGATTTTGATAATGACATGTAAAAAGTCAGTTGTGCCGGATTTGGGTAAAACCATGAACGTTAGGATCACATGCGACCGTGACCCAAATGCAACATGACTTTAAAATCCTATAAGAAGACTGTTTCTTTCAATAGTGAGGGTAAGGATAATGCCCTCATCATAAAATAAAGGATGGTCAATGTTGGGGGTAAAGAAAGGGCATGTCTTGTATTGAAATGGTACCTGCAATCGAAATGAAAATAAATTTTTTGCATTTTTCTGAACTGAAATGTTAGTCTGTTGCCTCACTCTTAACTTCGTGTATGGTATTATTTTGATGAAAAATGCAGCGTTAAAAAAATAAAGGAATCAGTCACTTGTAAACAAAATAAGACGCCATTGTATTTTCAGCTGCTTGCACCGGGGCATGTTCGGCGTATCAAGAGGGAACGAATATCATCCGTGCTATTATTCGGAGGGCTTTTCAATTTGAAAGTGGGGTTTATTTCATTGATCATTGACCCTTATCCTGTATATTTACAATCAAATGGTTTTAGTTATCAGAATCAGTTTCACTTACCTTTTAGAATGGTGTGAAATAAGGTAAAGTTTAACTATACCAAACTCTTTATAATTTGATAAATAATTGCATTGCAATTACGTTCATTCGTTATAGGACGTCGTCTGCTTAATTAAGCAGGGTCGGTCCCCGGTGTGACGTCATCAAAACATCGCTATATTTCTGGCGAATCGCTCGGATATTCCAGATGCTGAGAACAGTTTTTATTTATGTTATTTTATAATCTTCAGATACGCAGTTGACGTACAACTTATACGATTGCCATTTGTAAGCTTCCCAGTTTCTAGTGATACATTATGTGCCATATTTGTGATTTTCTTTGAATCGGACGGAAATGTGATGTTTTTCGTAAAAGTAAAGCAAGTGACACTTTCCTTTGTCATCAAATGGAAGTACAAGGTAGAAAGGTGTCATTTTCAAAATACTGCTGCTCGGTAAAGCATAATCGGATGGATGCCATCAATGTATCATTTAAAAGCATTATACTTCTAGTTTATGGAAAATAGATAATTATGGTCATAGACCACATAGTGTGGTCACAATAACCTCTTGTTTTAGGGTTTCGTTTTTTTCTCGGACGCACTGTATATGATCTATGCTTCTATGAGCACAATTTTATAACCCAAAAATGTGAATTTCATGTGGATTTTCATGTGGATGCTATTAATCCTTATCCAGCATGTAGAATGTAATCTTCTGGATATGTAAATATTTGTTAACAGCTTTCCTGAGCATCCCTCTGCTTCGTCACTTTTCTGTTCGGCAACTAACAATGATGGGAGGAACCGTGTCATCTGTAAGTCTTATTCTGGCCTCGTTTACTCAGACAGTCCCACAGCTGACTGCCGCTCTCATATCATTCGGTACGTACAGGAAGAGACCTGTAAAGGGCATAACAGCTAGGCCCTTGTCCCTTTTAAAATTCAACTGGCAAACTATAAGTACACCCCCCCCCCCAAAAAAAAAAAAAAAAAAAAAAAAATCAAAATCAAAATCAAATAAGTGTATACATTTGCATTCTAACATGTACGATTATCGCAAATCATTCGCTTGGATCCAGCTGAGGCACGCGGCTTGGCATTGTTCAAAACTCACCTGTGGTTTCGGTGACACCAGATTCAATTGACCGAAAGGTTAACAACTCTTCAACCTCGTTAATAAATTCCTTTGTCGGGGGCAGGGGAGTTTTGACAAATTATTTATTCATATACATGTATAAAGTATTGAATCTAGTGTCGCCGAACCACTGGCCCGTCTCCATGGTCTGGTGTTTAATGTGTACCAATCACCTGAAAAAAACAATTTTGTGTACAGCTAGAACGTTTAAAGTTAACCTCTAAAAGATTTACCTGAATCTTTTATGGGTTAACGGTTAAAGAATATGAAGAAAATAAATGAAAACATAAATCATCCTCGCCCGGAACCAAACTTCGAGTTCGGTTTCGCGCGGGCCTTATTTTGTGCGGGAGTATTTCAACTTTAAATATCTCTTCATGGAGTTAATATTTAAAGCTCATACTTTGAATATCGTATGACGACATGGAACCCCCAATATACAGAGCAAAAATATTTGTTGGTGATTGGTACCCTGGCGTTCTACGCCAGTGACCCGGATTCGATTCCCGGTGGAGACATTTTTTCAACCTTTGCAAAAATTTCAACCATTATTTTCTCATTTTCATTTCTCACAATTATATATATACATGTATATACAACAAAGAACCCAAATTGGACCCATTAGGATGTTAACGATTTTAATACTTTGTTGGTTGTTGGTATTTAAGTGTTAATATAATTTATAATTTCAGTGTGCTTAATACCTTTGAAAGGGTTTTTATACAACATTATGCTGATATTATAACAAAATATGCAGAAAAGCAATCAAATAAATGATTTCAAACATTAAACTTGGGGAGGCGACATCTCTTATTACCTATCATATCCTGTGATATATTTTTTCTTCTTTTGTTAGGAGTTGGATATATATTCATCAATATACCCACCTACTCCTGTTTAAACGATTACTTTGGCGATCGGTTTGAGATAGCCGCTGGTGTCATGACTTCAGGTGGAAGCATGGGAGTTATGGTCATGCCATGGTTTTTTGAACTCCTGCTCAGCTTGTATGGATGGAGAGGTGTCCTATTACTACTAGGAGGCTGCAACGCTAATTATTGCATGATTGGTGCTCTGCTAAAGCCTGTTGACCAAGGTGGTAGCAAAGCAAGAACAGCTGCAGCTCAAAACGATGCTAATTATACAGGACATCCAAACCCTGGTTTCAAACAGGATTCCCCTGATTTCGAAGAATCAACTGCTACAGTGGTACAAAGCGATCAGGTACTTGTCACCAAGAAACATGAAGGTCATATAGATCATGTAGGTGATCAAGCAATGTGCAGTCGTGATGAAAAGACTGCACTTGATCCCAGTGGCGACGGTGGCAACGCACCTAAATGTCATATTCATTTAACTGAGACACGTTCTGATGAAGCTCTTACGCTAGGAAATGATGTCATGAAGACTTCTAGAAAAGAAGAGGGCGAGCTTCAGTTCCAAATTCACTCCCTTGGAAATGTAGCTAGCACATCGAACAGTGAAAGTAGAGCTTTCTACGAAGAAAATCACATGAGGACGAGACAACGGAATTACCTGACAATTCTCAAAAAATTTGGTCTTCATATTTTTAAGGAACGTCCATCGATAATTCTCCTTTGCATTCAGGTATATCTTTTTTCAGTACCTTACGCTACATGGCTTTTGTTTACCATCCCCAATGCCCAAGCCAAAGGTCTAACAGATTTCAGATCTGCTCAGGTCTCAATAGCTGGTGGAGTTGCCAATTTCGTCGGTCATTTCGTAAGTGGATTCATATGCTCAAAAAACATCGTTCGAGTTGAAATCTGGTACCTGCTTGCTAATTTTGTTGTGTCATCAGCGTTCTTCGTGAACTTTTTTGCAGATTCATTCTGGTTCCTAACAATACTTGCTGCTGTGTTTGGTTTTATGGTGGGCTTTAACGTTCCTACTATATTCGTCCTCTTGAAGCTCACGACTGGGAATGAACATTACAAGACAGGTTTATCACTCATAAACTTTTGTTATGGTACTGCATTTCCATGCGCCGGATATATCGCAGGTAAGATTGCAGTGACTTGAACCCCTCAAAATAATATCGGTGTAAAATTCTGAAATAAATTAGACAAAGAATAAGACGGAAAGTTACAATCATAAAGGTTATGGAGAAGCTTTCATTCGCAACTTTGCCGTGATGTATGATCTCGTACTTGGACCACTTTTCCTGTCGTTGTGTGCAAATTTTACAAGATGAAGTTTATCTGTTCCACATTTACAACAAAACATAATATGATTTGTGCAAGCTGATAAATCGGTTAAAACCAGAATGAACAGTGTATAAGCATTATTGTTTCGCAGGATATAGATATGACTATAGCGAAATGAGTAGGCCTATGTAAAATGTGAGGAGCCTCAATAAAATATAAAGCTTGAACGCGATTTGGCTCGTGTACAACAGAGTGGCATTATATAGAAGTCTGATTAACACAAATAACACAATTTAATACAAATACCAACAATAAATAAAAGAAGCGTTTTCTCAATTCTTATCATGGGACAGACCATATTTGCAAGGGAGAGCATGTGAATGTACCCGTAATCGTATTTTGAAAAACTGAGCAAACTGATTTTCCTTTTTTAGTATTTTTTACTACACACCAAAAAGATATCTCCAAACCTGTACGACTACAAAGTAGTGACGAATACCACCACTGGTGTAGCATGCCAAAGTATGTTTTATAAATGGGTGAACGTGGACTCCATATACTGTCTTTTATTGTTATGCATTTTTTTCTTTGCTTTTTTTCTAGGGCGAATCTATGATAGCACCCAGTCTTACGACACTGCATTCTTCGTCATGGGAGGCCTAGCACTCGCTTCCGGTATAACTGCTACTCTGCCACTATGGGGTGCACGAGTGTGCGCAAAGTTTTCAAAATGTGCTCATGTCCAAGCTTGAAAAGACATTGAATCCGTTGTTAACAGGAAATTAAAAAAAGAAATTAAGAATAATTTGAAAACTACAAGTAAATTAAGTAATTAGATTGAAATCAGAATCAGATCTACATCAATATTATGTGTTACTTTCTTTACCCTTGTCTAATATTTTTTAAATCCGAGAACCTTCTTTTATAATAATTTTTATGCACATTGAAAATATTTCTGCAAATCAGACGGAGACGCAGAGATTTCTAGAGAAGATAGAGCGCTGCTCGCTGGAGATAGATGGTCACTTCAAAGACATCGATGATAAGGTATCGGCCACATTCCAGATAAAGTCACAAGACCAAAAAGATCGAAAGACTGTACAGTTAACAATAATAAACGCAAAAACAGAAGAGCTAATAAGACAGATCAATGAAAAGGGTCAATTGGAGCTTGCAGAAATTAATGAACAATATGACAAAGAACATTAAATATTAGTTTTTTTCAGAGTTGAAAGGTATCATAAATCATGTTTCTCGAATGACCTCGGATGCTAAGACAACAACAGAGGCCATCAGTGTTGGGTTGGAGAGCGCAACTGCAGTCACAAAATCCATGATGGTCGATTGCCATGGGAAAACATTTCACGAGAAAGGCGCTAAGTTTCATGAGATGGGCATGGAAAAGT
Organism: Heliocidaris erythrogramma; assembly: GCA_025617745.1. NCBI lineage: Eukaryota > Metazoa > Echinodermata > Echinoidea > Camarodonta > Echinometridae > Heliocidaris > Heliocidaris erythrogramma. The sequence goes on from CM046869.1 coordinate 25,154,886, forward strand.
TGCCATCTTTGGATCACGATTACCTCGTCAAGATCTCACCGGTGCCAAAAAAGTTACGTTTCGAAAGAGTGGATGACGAACAGAGAATCGGACATTAACCGGAAAGGCGGCTTCCTTTGAGATGGTCAAGACGGTGAACATTTCTGCAGATATCCAGGAGCCATTCTTCTACGGGGCGCACGCCCCTTGCGCCACCCCCTGGATCCGCGCCTGTTTTGTTCACAGTGATTACAATGTCGCGGGTTGCTTCCCACTTTCTTGTGGACACGATTCCTAAAAATCAGTTCAGTCAATTTTCTTCAAATTTTTATCAGTTATCAGGTTCTATCAGATCAAGTTTCCGTATCTTTTTCAAGGTCATCAGTTCATCATGACGTCATCCAGGCGCCATTTTGTGAAATCACATTATCGATCATATCTTCATAACGAGTCATCAAAAATGAACTGTATTTGACACACATAAACTTCAGATCAAGAGTCAATATAACATGTCAACAAAATCCGCGCGCGCATCCTGACGCGCACGTACGCGCACGTCAAAATTTTAAAATGCTCAAAATCACTTTTTAATCAAATTAGAGTACAATTCAGGACATTTTACGCATTTCAAAATTTTCCGTTCGTGCGCGTCCGCGTGTGCGTTATGCGCGCACGCAGCGCGTACAGAACGTAAAAACGCCGTTTTTTTCGAATGGTTTGTATTCCCGACACTATTCTTAACAATTTCCAACTATTTACAGTCATTCTCGACATTGCATAATGCCACACGCGCGCGTCAAACTAGTGCGCGCGTCAATGGGCAATATAATGTAAAGAGTGGCAAAAACATACCTATATGGAATCCGCCATAGCTCCTCAGAATGAATTGATACCCCCAAATTTTATTACATATTCTGAAAGCCTGTAAGTTGTAAACAAACAGTAAAAATAAAGCAATTGGAACAAAATTAAAAAAAGAAAATAAAAAATAAATAAATGATCTCTTATTGCTTCCCCCCCCCCCCCCAATCTTTCAATTTAATGAGATCGACAACCAACACTATGCAATCATATTCTTCACATCCATGACAGCATAGCAGGGGCGGATCAAGAGGGGGCGCAGCGGCCGCGGCCCCCTTCTTGAAAACCAATTTGGCATATACGAGCTCTTGCCTAAATTGTGCAAAAACCCGGATCGAGCACCAAATTTAGTTTGGAAGCCCAAGACGCTAACAATGTCGTTCTATTAACCCTCCGAGAAAAACTTGTAAAAAGGCCCACCCCGCAAGACTGACGTGACAGTCCGGGCATGGATCAGTGGCGGATTTAGGAGGCTTTTAAATAAAATTGTATCCCCCTTTTAGAACTGATAACTTTTTTTTGCTTGTGAGAGAATTATGGAGGAAAACTGGACTCATAAATCTGATACCCTACACCCCTCCACTGAGCAACTTTTGGAGAGCTGGCGAAAAATCCCCCAACTGACTTTTGGAGAGCTGACGAGAAGAAAAAATACAATTCTCCTTTGACAGCCCTGCATTAATTTTGTGCCACCCCCACCCTTTTACTACATCCCGCATTCGCCCTTGTCATAGAATGTCAGTGTCAGACTCACAGGGTTCAGAAGCCCCCCCCCCCCCCCCCCCCCCCCCCCCCCCACACACACTACATTGTCGGTCTCTCGCGGCTGTCGGTGCCAAAGACAAGCAAACAATGAACAGCAAGCAAAAAACCTTGATGAGCCAAGTTTTGGCAAACTGACATATCATCGGCAACGCCACCGGCAACGCCACCACCTCGATCGGGATCGCAGAGGGGTAGACCATGCCTAGATAGTGCTAGACACCTGTCATTTCCATGCACCTATTCCCCTCAGCTATTCCATGCTGCTTGCATGAACATCGGCCATTAGGCCAGGCGTAATGCGGTGATAGAACATTGATTATACGAATTTATGAATTTAACACATTGAATTTTGCCTCTGGTACATTAGAAATATAATAGTGAACTGGAATCTAGTTAGAGTTTCTTCTAACCGGCTAGGCTGGGTTTGCTTTCGGGCGGACGTACGTCTGCTACATGGTCGTCTGCTAGTGCACGATCTCATTGGATGTCGTCGACTCACGTGATCGGTACACGCCCATATTAGGTCATCGATAACAAATATTGCTATGTACGTGTAGTATGGCAAATTATTTTTTGGGGTCGAAAGCATGCATATTCCCGGGGATTTGTGCGGGGTTTATTGGACTCATCGAGCAATTATACCCTTCCATAGCTTTAAATTTCATGTAAATTACATTTTTCATAATTTCAAATAAATACTAGGGAAATTAAAATCATTTGAAAACCCCTGTTTTCATGTGTTAACCAATGGGAGCTGGAAGGCCAAAAGCATGCATATTCCCGGGGATTTATGGGGGGTTTACTGGACTCATCAAGCCTTCATTATACCTTCTCAGAGCTTTAAATTTCATGTAAATCACGTTTTTTATATTTTCAAATAAAAATTATGGGAATAATAATCATCCTAAAATTCCTTGTTTTCGCGTGTAAACCTATGGCAGGAGAGACTTTTTTGGGGTAAAAAGCATGCATATTCCCGGGGATTTATGCGGGGTCTATTCAACTAGTTGAGTCTTAATTATACATTTTCAGAGCCTTAAATTTTATTCAAGGCACATTTTTCAAAATTTTGATTTAATTCTGCGGGAATTATAATTCATTCCCGTTTTTGCGTGTTAACCTATGGGAGATGGAAGGCCAAAAGCATGCATATTCCCGGGGATTTATGCGGGGTCCCTTGCACCTTTTGAGCCTTCATTAAGCCTTTTCAGAGTCTCAAATTACATGTAAGCCACATTTGCACTAATACTAGAGGAACTATAATTTTAAAATCCATGTTTTTCATGTGTTAACCCTATGGCAGATGACTCTGTCAAAAAGCAGGCATGATCCAAGGGATTAATAGCGGCATTTATTGACAAAAAGGGTTCAAGACATTTTTTTTAACTATCCATCCTTTTTCTCGTGCAAAAATCAGACTTGAAAAAGATAGAGTAAGATATGAAATATCAAGAAAAAGTGAGACATCTTTTCACGTGTTATACCTATGGAGAACGTATTTCTCCGAGTCTGTTTTTAACACAGCAAAGTATGCCTGCAAAATGTATTACGGAAGTAGGTCAGAGTAATCTGTTTTGATACTATTTAAAGTCTTTGGTGTAGCCCCTAGTTACTATATTTGTATAGACTTCATGACACTGTCATATTGTTGTTATTCAAGTAGTCTCCAGCAGCCGGATGTAATTATTTGGGAAGGCGGAAATGAGCCCAAAAGTTCTGCAAATCACACAAAGTCGTGTCAACGTTAGTGTACAGACTAGCTAGTCGACGTGATTCATACATGGATAAGTTTGCCGACATAGGCGCATATGTCTCGTTTTAGGCGATGATGAACAATACACAAAAATTCTGATATTCGGGTGAGTGTGTCCGGTGTATCGAACAGAGTAGGCTTCCTTTCAAGTCAGTCTGTCTTCTGCATGTCAGTTGCTATCTAAGCAGCAGATTGATTCGTTTTGGCCAAGAAGGTTATTTCGTCCGTAGCACAAGATGGCAAGCCTCTTTGACTCGTTGGGATTTAAGTGTGAGGAGTGTGGAAAAGATGATGCTGATGAGACACAAGGGTATAAAGTTGTTGAACAACGTCATTTATGTCCAACATGTGCCCGCAATCTCGCAAGCGCCATTTTGGCTGACGTTTCCCATGGAGCTATTAAGTGGCCGTGCCCGCAACACGAGCGCAAAGAGGTAGAACTGCTCTGCTGCAAATGCAAAGTGCCGGTGTGTCACACATGTGCCTTGACGTCTCACCATGGACACCAGATGCAAGACATGGAGAAGTTCTTCTCTGAAAAGAGAGAAACTGTTAAAAAGGACGTTGAAAATATTTCAGCAAAACAGACGGAGACGCAGAGCTTTCTGGAGAAGATACAGCGCTGCTCGCTGGAGATAGATGGTCACTTCAAAGACATCGAGGATAGGGTATCAGCCACATTCCAGACAAAGTCACAAGACCAAAAAGATCGAAAAACTGTACAGTTGACGAGAATAAACGCAGAAGCAGAAGAGCTAATAAGACAGATCAATGAAAAGCGTCAATTAGAGCTTGCAGAAATTAATGAACAATATGACAAAGAACGTGAAATATTAGTTAAAAATCGCGATGATGTTTTTTCAGAGTTGAAAGGTATCATAAATCATGTTACTCGAATGACCTCAGATGCTAAGACATCAACAGAGGCCATCAGTCTTGAGTTGGAAAGCGCAGCTGCAGTCGCAAAATCCATGATGGTCGATTGCGATGGGAAAACATTTCATGAGAAAGTCGCCAAGTTTCATGAGATGGGCATGGGAAAGTTGCCATCATTGGATCACGATTACCTCGTCAGGATCTCAACAGTGGCAAAGAAGTTACGTTTCAAAAAAGTGGATGATGAACAAAGAATCGGAACATTAACCGGAAATGCGACTTCATTTGAGATGGTCAAGGCGGTGAACATTTCTGCAGATATCCAGGAGCCATTTCTTCTAGGGGCGATGGACGAGCAGACAGTGGTCTTACGGAACGGCAATGGATCGGCACTATACACAGTAAACGTGGAGTCTGGGTTCATTAAGACATTGGTGACTGACCAGAAGACAAGAGGCATTTGGGACTTAGCAATCCTCCCTTACAAGGGTTTTGTTTACAGTGATTACAATGCCGGATTGCTGCAGATCTGTGACAAAGACGGTAACCTTGAAAGGTCTATAGCTTTACCCAACGACGAATCGCGTTTTGCCTTCCTAGCTGTAGACAGGAAAGGCAAACTTCTTGCTGCTAGTCATAACAGTGGCGAGATTCATGTGATCGACCCTAAGACAGGATCACATCTTCGAACAATCGCGGATATAGATTGCAGACCAATGATGGGTTGCGGGACACTTAAAAATGGAGATATAATTGTTCGTTCTGGAAACTCGGAAATATGCAGAATCTTTCGAGCAACAGGAGATGTCAAGATGAAGCTTTCGCTGGCTGACTGGAGCCGAAGAATTAATTTTCACGTCGGCACAGATGATATGATCTACGTGACATATCGTACGGGATCGAACCAAGAATACACTGGCTTCGTTAGTCTCCTCTCCCCTGACGGAATTATGAGGAAAGACAAATTGATCGACTTTCCGACGTCGTATCTGTATCGCTATCATCCAAGGTGCGTCGTTCCTGTTGCCGGTACAGTCATCATCCTGAATGGAAATGTCCTCCTAATTTATAAGGAGATACCCGGGGTCAATGATCTTCTTGTCTGATCCTATAGCGTCCTTGGTTTGAAGGACAGATCTTCTGACCCAACAGCAAGCACGCCTTCAATTATGGGAGCATAGAAAATTTGCGAACTAAATCCCACCCCAAACGATGGGACTATATTGTACATTTCCGAATGTTATGTGCCTCGATCGGATCAATGTTTGGTACACTCTAAAAACTAATGTGTTAATTCACCATTTAAAAGGGCCGAGGAGTGACTACTTTTTTCAAAATGGTAGATCAACACCTTTAACATACTGGATGCAACACTATAACGGGTGAATCCAGCAGGTTAAAGAGTTAATCTGTCATTTTGAAATAGTGGTCACTCCTCGGCCCTTTTAAAAGCTGATTTAACACTTTAATTTTAGAGTGTACCCCTTCCCGTTGAGGTACACTGTCTGATAACCATTTAGAAAAAATCAAAAGGCGATAATTTTGATTACATATCCAATGTTATAACCTCCTAGCTCCTAGGCCAGGAGCCTGACCGGAAATTGTCATACCATTTGACATATCAAATATAACCCCGTAAAGTTACTTACATTCACAAATAGCTTGTCAGCCCGTAGTCGTCGGGTGTGGCCCCCGAAAAGGGCCCCAAAGTCTGGTCGATTTCAACCCACCGAACATAATTATGTACTAAACTTTGACAGGAGGAAGTTGGTTGACTATACATTACACAAAAACTGACCAGATGGAAATTTTTGTCAGTTTTTATAATTTTTGTAATGCACAGCAATACCTCTTCCTTCTGATTAAATTTGGTCCATGGGCCTTAAGGGGGCAAATTTACCCCAATTTTTAGGGGCCGTCTTGTTAATGTATAGTCATTGTTATTTTTATCATTACTATTATTATTATTAGTAGTAGTAGTAGTAGTAGAAGAAGTAGTAGTAGTAGTAGAAGAAGTAGTAGTAGTAGTAGTAAATGCAAACTTGTATACATGTACATATGACATGGATATTGAAACAACAAGTGAGCTAACATGTGCACTTTTCATATACAGGTAGATCCCCAGAGAAGCCCATGTCACCTTAAAAATACAACACCAACTAGTTGCCACGACAAATATTCATATAAATTGATTTATGTACATACGACGAGTATATTTATAGAAAGAGATTTGTATATATAGTCATATCCTTTTGCACATTGATTTATATTTTCAAAGACGGAAATTAAATATAATTCTGTTTCTCTCTCTCTCTATATATAGAGTGCGTCACTCAGAAAAAGGTCTCCCCAAATAAATATTTCAAAATATTTGTAAGAAATTTTTATATCCGTGGATAGCTTAGGGTCTCTTCTATTGAGTGACACCTTAGAATACGTCGATATTTTATGTCGAGTGAGCAAAGGCCAAATTTGTGAAAAAGGTGCCCATGTGGCAATCAATCCGGCGTGGTCAATCCAATTAACTAACCCAATTTGATAACATGTATTGAAAGCTTCATTACTGTGTTTGTGATAGGCATGATAGAGTCAGATTAATTACATTCCCTATCTGGACATGTCAATCCCGTGTGGTCTAGTGGTTAGGATTCGTGGTTTTCACCCACGCGGCCCGGATTCGATTCACGGCACGGGAGACTTCAATTTTTATCTGACTTTTGACGATGGCTTTGACTACAAATCTATTCAGGGTACCAAGCATTGAGGTCATATAAATGCTGTTGCCCTTCTTTATTACGGGAAGGCTACTAGAGGCAATCTAAGGCAATCAGGCAATTACCCTTCCCCCCCAAAAAAAAAAATAAAATAAAAAATAAATAAATAAATAAAAAAATATTAAATTAAAATTAAAATAAAAAAAAAATAAAAAGATAAATAAAAAAAAAGAAATTAAAAATAAATTGAAAATAGAAAAAGATAAAGAAAAATAATTAAATAAATGAAATAAAAATAAATAAATTAAAAAAATATATATATATATTCCTCAGTTTTCCTAAACCTGGGATTTTGGGATTTAGAGATAATACGTGTCCCATTATTAGGAGGTGTTGTAGGCCTATGTTTATTTTTATTTTTTTTCTTCTATTTTTTGGGGGGGGATCATGTCATTTGAAAAGCGAATATAATTACGTTGTTCTCGTAATTGCGATGGAAAAAATATTCGAGGGGGGGGGGGGAGTTGGTTTTATTTAATAAAACTAAGCGAATTTTGAGACATCGATATCCCATTGTGTCAGGTAAGTACGATGCATGATTAGAACGAAACCAATTTTTTATTTATTTTTCTTTCTTGGTTTTTCTGGGTTTTTGGAGGAGTGGTATGTTTCAATAAATGTAGTCCCATCTTTCCGTTTATGAAATAACAAAATATTATTAACGCATAATAAAGGCCAAATGACCTGTATATATTTAGGTATAACCTGGAATAGCGTTTTACCCACGAATCCTAACCACTAGACCACACGGGATTGACATGTCTGTTCGCGGAATAGACACTTCTAGTGTGTTAGCCAAGAGTTCAAATGCAGCCACACGGCTGTCATGATGAAGAGTATTCGTGAGTCATTGTTTCAGTCGATCCACTTGATCAACAAAGGAAGAATGGGGTCATGCACGACCCGCGTACCTCGTTATTCGTCTCATCTGATAGCCCACCCCCCCCCCCCAAAAAAAAGGGGGTGAGAATTAACCCTCATATCATGCAGGGAAAACAAGGTGGAACACATAGGTTTTATTTTAAAGAACTATTTTTCGTTCTGCCAGTTCCAGTGGGCAATGGATTAATATCAAATAATCCTTAACAAAAAACTTAAATCAGTATAGTACATGTAGTAGTAGTAGTAGTAGGAGCAGTACGTAGTAGTATTGTTGTTATTTTAATTATTCTAATGATTTTAAAGGGAAGCTTGACTTCTGGGAAAGGTAAAAAATAATTTATGAGCTTTCTCATTCCTATTATGTTAGTTTGGAAGAATATCATAGAAGACATGTCCCCTGAAATGGATTTCTCTTCAAATGCCCTCACATTCAAAATATGAGAAGAAACAGCTGAATGTTCGGGTCGAACTTTTGTGTGTAGTCCCATATACATATTTCTGTGTGCAGTGAAAGTGAATGTCAGCAGGATTGAGTCAATTTCTTATCACTTTGGTAATTCCAAAATCTTACAGCATACACCAATTCTTATGTGCTATATAATCAACCCTTTCCATTTGCTTTGAGACAGTTTCTTTCACAATTCAGTATCATGACCAGAACTCAACTTTATCTTTAATTTAGGCTTGATTTGTTTATAATCCTCTTATAAATATGATAATAAATCAAATTATATCAATTAGACTCAATTATTAAAATCGAATCCGCAAAGTTGATTGAAATAAAATCCAATTTGGGATTTACCAGATACAGGAAAATACAAAAGATAAATAAAGACAGGTACTAATGCACAATCAAAACAGAATGACAAATAAATAACCATTCACATTATCGAATAATAGTATTTATATACATGTATTATTTTATTTTTTTACCATTACTATATCCTAAAAAAGTTTGTGCCGACTATACGTCATTATCGCAAAAACTCCTGTCTCCGCTTGATGTGTAAATTTCATAAACATTATGATACTTCTGTGAGCAATAACTACTTTGAATGTTTTGTGTTTTGAAATATCAATTTTGGCGAGTTTTAATTCAAGCTGGCTTTCTCAAAGTTGTTAATACTAGCCAGAAAAAAAGACCAATTCTTGTCAAGTCTGGACTTTGTACCCTTTCACAAAAGTGGCCTTTGCTCACTCGAACGTAATTTTATATCACCTGATTTTTTTGGTGTCATTTGATAGAAGAGACCCTATGCTATCCATAGATATTTGAAATATTTATTTGGGGAAACCTTTTTTGAGTGTTAACTTTTTTTGGTGACGCATTGTACATATACATGTATATATATATATATTTAGAAAGACGTAGACAATTAAGGACAAAAAGGTGTACAGTATATACACAGTTGATGCATTTATAGGCAGTCGCATCCATGTTCAATTGTCTTTTATTTTCTACGCTCCTGCCTTGTTCATAAGCAGAATAAGCAAATGATACAAAGAGAGAGCTAGAGAGAGATAGAGAGAGAGGGAGGGGGGGGGGTCTTACTTTTTTATGATTACATATAACAAAAATAATCTATAATAGTAGTTCAAAATTGATTGGAAAAATGTACAAAGAGAATAATTCATATTTTTCATCATTAAGAAGACACATCATGCGTATTTTTACCTTATATACTGTGTACATGTACTTCTCGAACAAGAGAAATATATAATTACTAGCTGATATTTGTTTTTGTTTTTACCTCGTTATTGATTTTATCACGTGACAAAGACAGTAAACAATAAAATGTATGTACCTTCTGTAGTCCCATGCAATTTGTATATTTTTTTTTCCTACCCTCAAATTGGTTGGGGCGGGGAATGGGGGTAAGCCGGCTACATCCTATACATAGCATACAACTAGTCCCTACGCCAGTTTTGCCCTAATAATGAATCATGGACCGCATAAACAGTTGGGTTTGTTTCAGTCTCACGATCACGATTGCCTTTGATTAAGCAACTAGATATTGGCGCTCTACAAATTCCGGGGTTGGATTGGATTAGAATACACCACTGGTAAAGGTCTAGATTTCGTGTGTCTTGTTAACTATAACTAGTAATTCTGTTTTCTTTAACATTATACAAAACGCATCTGATATCAGCCAATGTATTACTCGACGTTATTGGTTTTCCATTTTAATCATCCGTACAAAATTTGTTAAGTTTTGGTAGATGGAATATGAATATGTTATAATTCACATATAGATATTCTAAAGTGGACCCAGGAGGCCGGATTGTCCCTCCTAGATCAAGATTATACTATACGGTACGGTTATTTTTTTCTTTAAAATCATTTATAGGTATATTTTCTCCACCATCCCCGGGCCTCTATTCAAGTCATATAGGAGCTACAGGGACAATTGCAAATAAAGTTTTCCGGGAAGCTAAGTAGAACGTTCTTCCTTTTTTCACTCATTTCGCACCACCTCTTGGTACACTCCAGCTCCATCCTTAAGAAGACACACGTGTATTTTCACCTTATATACTGTACATGTATTGCTCGAATCAATAAACATTTGAGTACAATATGAGTATGACTATGTGCTTGATCTATGCTGTCTATTACAACTGTAAAGCAATCACCATATACATGTACATGTATGTATGCCATATAGACAAGCGTCGATCCGAGAAAAGGAAAAGGTGTGGGCGTGTGTGTAAACACCCAATGCCAGTTTTCTGTGTGTGTGTAAGGGCAACAATTTTTTTTGCCATATATTTAGGCTATTTCCAACAGGTTATTTATAGGCCAAATTACACAAAATTACATTACCGCACCCCTTTTAAAAATGCACGGTAATTGTGATGATAAGCGTACGGGCACATTTTTGCCAAGGGGGGGGGGGGGGGGGGGTATGTACATGTATGTATCAACTTTCAAGCTCAATATGACGGACGGAGGTTGCCCAAATATCGCCACTTCGGGGGGGGGGGGCGGCCCTTAACACAATTCATGTTTGAGTTTGGAAGAGCACCATCTTGTGTCTCAACTCCAAGTTAGGGAATCTCTGATAGGGTAAACCGGGGGAATATGGAGCCTCGGGGTAATGGAGCCATGCATAGAAATCTGCCTGTAGAAAAGTGTTATAGCCCCCCTCTGTGGTTTAAATGCCCGTTATGTGACCTGTTGCACCCACTGCCACTCTGTAAATACGAAGTTAGCTGGTAGCTCTCGGATATCCACAACAAAATCCAACATTATTGGAGAAAGGTAAGCGATTTTCGTGTCATTTTTTGGGCTCCTTATAAGCCCGAAAATGTAAAGATTGCTGTTGTAAACCTACATGTACTTTGCGTAATCATATCTTGATTGTATCATAATAAGTGCATAATGTGGGTTGTATACTGGTGCTGAGTGCATGTGTATTGATCATGGTTGAGTGAATGGCCTGTACAATCCATTTACATAGCCACAATATCTTTGGGGTAATATGGAGCCCCTTGTAAACATGCAGCATTCTATACAATGGATATACCCTTGTAAAAAAGTACCATAGTACCCATGGTAATATGACGGTAATTCAACCAAATTACCATGATTTGATGGTAATTTGGTTGAATTACCGTCATATTACCATGGGTACCATGGTACAAGGGTAGTGTTATCAATGTGTACATGCACAGACTGTTGATGGCTAGTGCAGTATTGTTCTGTTGTGTAGTTATAATCATTACATGATGTATAATTTATAGTTTGAAGAGAACTTTCACTTGTTAAAAAATTAATTGTTAATTGTATACCAAAATCTTGGTATATGGAGATTTGTTTATGGGCTCCATATTACCCCGTTCATTGGGGTAATATGGATCCCGTGACACTTTTGTTTATTTTGTCTTTTATTTATACAAGACAATTATTTTTTTTCTAACTTTAGTGATTTTATGTAGGCAATAAATAGTTCTTCCACCAGTAAAAGAGAGAAGTGAAAAGAATGTTTGTTACATGTTCAAAAATATCATTTTGTGCTTAAGGGCTCCATATTCCCCCAGTTTACCATAGGCCATTAAAAAAATTCATTTAAATAAAATCATTGTTTTTACACTAATCACCATTATTACCGTCGTCGTCCTAATCTTCATCATTATATTCATATGATCACCTTCTTCATCCTTGTATCATCATCATTACATTCATCATCCTTGTATCATCATCATTACACGCATCATCCTCGTATCATCATCAGCATTACAATCATCCTCGTATCATCATCATGACACTCATCCTCGTATCATCATGACACTCATCATCCTTGTATCATCATGACACTCATCATCCTTGTATCATCATCAGCATTACAATCATCCTCGTATCATCATCATGACACTCATCCTCGTATCATCAAGATACTTATCATCCTCGTATCATCATGACACTCATCATCCTCGTATCATCATGACACTCATCATCCTTGTATCAACATGACACTCATCATCCTCGTATCATGACACTCATCATCCTCGTATCATCATGACACTCATCATCCTCGTATCATCATTACACTCATCATCCTTGTATCATCATCAGCATTACAATCATCCTCGTATCATCATTACATTCATCATCCTTGCATCATCATCACGACACTCATCCTCGTATCATCATTACACTCATCTTCCTCGTATCATTACACTCATCATTCTTGTATCATTACACTCATCATCCTCTTATCATTACATTCATCATCCTCGTATCATCATTACAGTCATCATCCTTGTATCATCATAACACTCATCCTCGTATCATTACACTCCTCAACCTCTTATCACCATTGCACTCATCATCCTCGTATCATGACACTCATCATTCTTGTATCATCATCATTACACTCATCCTCGTATCATCATTACATTCATCATCCTCATATCATCATTACAGTCATCCTCGTATCATCATTACAATCCTCATCCTCTTATCACCATTACATTCATCATCCTCGTATCATCAACCTCAATATCATCAACCTCAATATCATCTTCTTCATCATTTTCATTATCATCTAAATCATAAACTTCATCATCATTAATGCCTTCACCATTAATGCTTATAATATATACCCGGCCCCACCCCCAAAAGTTTCAGGAATGATTGACCTATACCTACCAAAACAATTGCTTGGGAATAGGCCATATATCACTCATTTACGAAAAAATCTTTAATTGTGGACTCACAAATGAATTTATATAACTATGAAATGTATATTCTCATTCAGGAAGGAATAATTTTGTACCAAATTATTTTGTATCATTGAAAATGAAAACACATTAATCTTTTAATAGTTTTTTATGCAAACAAACTAGAATTTTCTAGAGCACACAAAATAAAAGGTTTCCAATCCAAATGCAAATCCAAAACCAGCAGACCACAATGGAAATATAGGGGGTGGGTAGTCAAAAACTGGCCATAGAGAATTAATCATTATGCACTATATGAAAATTACTTTATTATAGACCAAATGTTATGTTACCCTTAGATACATACACAATAAACAGAAGTGAAATTTATTAAACACATTTGAGATATATATTTTTCCATTAAAAACCATGATAAGAGAGAAAAAAATTCTGCCTGGCAGTAAATATAAAATACTACTACGTTAGCAAAAACTATATAAATACCATTAAATTTTGGAGTACATCCCGTCAAGTGAGAGAGAGAGAAGAAATAATTACATATATATTAATGGGAAACAAAACTACTTTTTAATAAACGAAGAAGCTTGATGGGAGGAATTTTTAATTTGTAAACAAATTTTTAGGCATTTTACTCCCAGTGTTAAAGATCGTATGCTCGATCTGTAATGAAAAAAACAAGTCATCAAAGATCTCCATCACTTCAGCCTTTTAAAGCTTTTTAAAATATACATACACATGGTCTCAGCATGTGCTCTTTGAAAGAATAAATGACAGGTTCGAATCCCGCTGGTTCCAATTTTTTCTGACTTGTGTTTTTCATTCCAGATCGAGCATACGATCTTTAACACTGGGAGTAAAATGCCTAAAAATTTGTTTACTTTTTAATAGTTCACAATACCGACATCACGAAAGATCTCCATCACTTCAGCCTTTTAAAGCTTTTTAAAATATACATACACATGGTCTCAGCATGTGCTCTTTGAAAGAATAAATAAAATCATCAGCTGAGAGCCAGATGGGCGTTAACTCTGCGTTTAAGTATATGAGTTAGTGCCCTTGTGGCTCCAAACAGACGATATAATGAATACACCAAAATGAAACAAATAAAGGTCATTTAACCCATTGCCCACGGGAACTGGGTGGTCCCTGTATTAAGTCTATGGGAATGGGAGAGTTCAACAGTCAGTGAGTTAACTACCTAGAGGTTCATTTGTGGCTATCACACAGGCTACATTATACGAGTGGAGACAACGTTATAGAATTTCTTTGCAGTTAATCTTTGAATTCTAATATCTGTGTCATCGAACACGGGTAGAAAATCAACATTGATAATTTACTTATTTTCCAATAATAACCATTTTGTCATTTCACTGAAAATCTTCAGGTATGCTACTTCTTACATTCTATACACAAATTAATGAAAAATTTGACTACTTTCTCAAGTGTATATGTACATGATGTCAAATACTGAATAGGACCTTCATACGTTTGCTGTAAATATGTCAGTGGCAAAATGCCAGAGGTAAAACTGTTTGAGGTGAAAATGTCAACAGCAGAAGTGCCAGGTTTTAATTTTCTACAATACTTTTTGCCTCGTTCTAATTTCCGATAAACTCCAGTGTTTATCCACCAATCGTTGTAAGCCTGTCAGAAGGGCCCAAATGGATGTACCTCCAATAGACATACATGTACCTTTCTAGAAATAAGCAATTTAAAGGCGTGACCTTTCTTTGATTAATCTAAACAACGTATTTCAGTCCTTGTTTCATCTAATTGTTTGAGAGAGATATGCTAAACTTCTCTTTAATATTTTACTATCCTTTCACTGCAAAACTAAAATAGTGTAAACTTTTACCAAAAATATATACTTTTGCACACTTCTGCTGGGGACGCAATGCAATATAAGCTACCAGAATTCCTTGACGGCTTTGTTGATGAAGAATTGTCCCTGGTGTGAACACCCCCTGGGTAGCAGAGCAAGATACACTGGTGTGACAGCACCTTGGTCAATGGTCAGGTTGCCTTTGTGACTTGACATGTCTGTTTGCACGAGTCCAGGACAACACTGCAACAGTAAATGTTCAATTTCATACATGAAATATTATTATGTGGTATTTTCCCCATTCTAGGTACCGTTAGTGCAAAGGTTTCGATTTGCAAGTAAATTGAAACTAGATGAATCTTCAACTGCGCGCGGTCGGAATTTATGCCTCCGCCATCACCGAATTGGAAATGTATGGCATACATGTACACTCTAAAAAGGATTGGTCCAACAAAATTACAAATCTTTTCACTTAACAAGAGCCCCAGGGGGCACGACGCTCACCTGATGTGGATCAATTCACATCTGGTGCATGTTCTCTCTAGCACCACCAGGAGATATATGTTATAAATTGAAACAACTAGGAGGATGTACATGAGATGATGTTAGAAATTAACATAATTCCCCCCCACCCCCATGGTCTACTTTGGATCCCCTACCCCTAAGCATGATTCCTACCAAGTTTGGTTGAATTCCAATCATGTGTTTTGGAGAAGATCAGAATGTACATTTTGCCTGGCAGCGCCCCCCCCCCCCCTCCAGTATGTTACCCCCACAGGGCCCCTATAGGGCCACTCAGAGAAATTTCATGAACATTCATTCTTTCTTCATCTATAGAGGTATCTCCATACACAATACCAAGTCTGAGCTATGCCTGGTTCTGGAGAAGAAGATGTTTGAAATTTACATAGCTTTTACAATTGGGGGCCCTCCCCCTGGGCCCCCCTGGGGGCCACATGTACCATTTTAGCAACTTCGGGTCCCCTACCCCTAAGGATGATTCCTACCAAGTTTGGTTGAATTCCGATCATGTGTTTTGGAGAAGATCAGAATGTACATTTTGCCTGGCAGCGCCCCCCCCCCCCCCCTCCAGTATGTTACCCCCACAGGGACCCTATAGGGCCACTCAGAGAAATTTCATGAACATTCATTCTTTCTTCATCTATAGAGGTATCTCCATACACAATACCAAGTCTGAGCTATGCCTGGTTCTGGAGAAGATGTTTGAAATTTACATAGCTTTTACAATTGGGGGCCGCATGTACCATTTTAGCAACTTTGGGTCCCCTACCCCTAAGGATGATTCCTACCAAGTTTGGTTGAATTCCGATCATGGGTTTTGGAGAAGATGAAAATGTAAAAAGTTAACGGACGACGGACGACGGACGACGGACGACGGACAAATTTCCATCGCAATAGCTCACTTGAGCCTTAGGCTCAGGTGAGCTAAAAAGCACAGGAGACAGAAAATTTATTTCATTTCATTTTCATCATGTACAAATAAAAAAAATTACCATTGATGAGTGATGACTTACAGTCATCAAATACACCAAGACAATAGATATTTTATAGCAAATAGACCACTGTCCCCTTGAAATTTCTAAAATAGGTAGGCCTAGACTCCATACATCACGAACCATTTTACCTATGTATATAATGACCCCTATGACCTCTGAACTTTGACCTTGAGACCCTAAAATCTAATCCGTTCATCGTCCCACACATATGCATACATGGGCCAAGTTAGAGGTTGATCCGTCAAACAGTTCTTCAGTTATCGCGAGAACTAACCATTTTTATGTACATAATTACCTCTGTGCATGGGCGTCAATCCGAGTAGAGAATCTATTGTTCATGGGGGGGACGGCTATTGTGTCGTCCCCCCCATGATGAATAGAGTGACGTCACGATTTCCGCCCATGCCTCTGTGACCTTTGACCTTTGACCTTGAGACCCCAAAATCTAATCAGTTCATCGTCCCTCCCATATGAATACATGGGCCAAGTTAGAAGCTGATCTGCCAAACGGTTTCTAAGTTATCACAAGAACGAAACATTTTTATGTATATAATGACCTCTATGACCTTTGAACTTTGACTTTGAGACCCTAAATCTAATCAGTTCATCGTCCCTCACATATGCATACATGGGCCAAGTTAGAAGCTGATCTGTCAAACAGTTCTAGAGTTATTGCGAGAACGAACAGGGATGTAAAGTGGGTAGCAAAAAAAAATCCGGAAAATATTTGACGAGCGCAGTGATTCAGTCAAGTGTAGGTGTCCGAACGTATAGTCTCATACATCAGTCAACTTTTCCTGTCGCCGCACGTTCAAAATACAAAATCATTACATGGCTGTTACGCGAATTTTAGTAAAGCGCATGGTTTTTTACAGTCCATAGCACTTGTCCACACATACTCGTTACCAAGATTTTTATACAAAATTTGTGTTGTGCGTACGAGAACCACTTCATGCGATATTAACATACTTCATATGAAACGGTCCGTACAAGACTATATTTCATTTGCGAGATTTTTTTTCTGCCGCTAGGTTAATGCCCACGAAAGTTACGATAATGCCTTCAACACATAACATGTCACAGAAAAAACCCGGAAATGTTTCTTAAATTTTAAAACATCCGGAAGTCTTACATCCCTGAACGAACCATTTTTATGTACATAATGACCTCTGTGACCTTTGACCTTTGACCTTGAGACCCCAAAATCTAGTCAGTTCATCGTCCCTCCCATATGCATACATGGGCCAAGTTACAAACTGATACAAAAAAAAACGGTTTTGAAGTTATCGCAAGAACGAAAAGGGGACGGACGGACAGACGATCCGGAAACAATGCCTCCATCACCACCTACATGTACGGTGGGCGGAGGCATAAAAACATGAAATCAAGTAATTTTCAAAATGCTGATGAGGTCTTGAAGTTTAAAACTTTAAAAATTCATAACTTCATTATCCTTTATCAGCTTTTCCATCAACTTTGACTGGGCCTTTTCTCTTACTTTTTCCTTTTTATTCAAACCAACTTTATATGGGAGGACTTGCCATTGAATTGCCTCTAAAATACAGTTTCTATAGTTCGAAATGTAGGAGGTATTACGGAACCAAGACTGCTTCTCAATTCAATATTTAACCCCTTCTGGTTTATGAAAAATTATCATACATGTAAGTGAACTTTCAAGAGTCAAAATTAGGGTTTTTATTTTTTGGCTTTAGATATTGTCCACACATGAATATTTTGCACATACCTTGTTTCTGTTTCAAAAAGAAATATAAGACTATTCCGAGTCCAAATCATTTACAATTGCCGCCCCAGCACGAATGGGGTAGCTAAGTTTAAAGAAATCATAATTTACTTGGCTTTGAGCTAAGATAAAATCTTTGCCGGCTTTCATTTCCATCTTTTGGCAAAAGTATTTTACCGAGTTTAAGAAAACTGGCTAGCGGACATGTGTCGGGCTTGCTAAAGCACAAAAATAATATGTGATCTGAATATGACTTGAGCAATGTTACTAAGCCAGGCAAAATATTATTAGACAAGTAGACTCAATCCAAGTATTGAACTGAATACAAGTCTGAAGAAGGGGGGGGGGGTTGGATTACTGAGGATTTTGACAGTACTTACAGAGTTGATGAGGATATCTTCCCTGCTAGAGTCCTTGGTGATACCTTGCCCCTGTATCCTAGTATGAACTATCCGAGCCAGCATGCTCAACGCGTAGTTAGTCGAGCACCAGCCACGCTCATTTTTCTGGTTTTCTTTGGCAGCACTGGGATCAGAAAGATGGTTTCGGAATTGAGAGGCAAACTTGAGTTCGGGGATGATGATTCAAATCCCACATACACTGAAGTCACACCACATTTTTTTCATGCAAGCATGTTGAAGTGTACCTATAATAACAATATTAATAATAATAACAATAATGGTGTCTTCTTGGGCAATCCAAATTCTACAGGTTTCCTAACCTTCATAGAAAGCCCCGCATAATTTTGTATATGTATTTTAATCTATTGTTACCATGTATATTGATTTTATATTGCGAAATAAAATTGAATTGAATTGATTTGTATAGCATGTATGTCTGGTCACGTCATGAGGTTCTTGGGGCTCCAAAGAAATAATTTGTGTGAAGATAGAATTGTATTAAATCATCCTCAAAATACTTCACCTGGCATTCTTTCAGTTAACAGTTAAGCAGTCATGAAAAAAATGAAGAATAACATAAAATTGTGCGTGTGTCGACTAGTTTCCTCACAAGTCACTTTTATGTTTAGTGAGTGTATTTAAACTTGAATGTATCTTTATGTAAGTAATATTTGAAGTCCATATTTTGAATATAGCATAGCGGCATGGAACCTCCAACACTACAGGGAAAATATTTTTTTGTGATCCGTACCCTTTATCAATGTTAACAGCAATGCTTAACATAGTATGCAGTTGCCCCCAAAAGATATTTACACGATCAGACTTAAATTTCGCACACAAATTCTCTCATTTTACCTGCTTCATATTAACTTGCAGAAGCTGGTAATTTAGAGGCGTTAAAAAAAATCATGTGCGAAATGAACATCACTACGTTAGCCTGTCTTGAATAGTTAAGGTCAATTTTTAGATGAATTTCAGTGCAAAGAGATGAACAACATCTGCATACAAATATGCTGAGTTCTGGCTAGAGCAGTGAAGTTGTTGGAGCAACAACAACATGATACACGTATAAGGTTTTCGGTTTATATTCTGTATGCAATCTTAACTTTATTTGCATGCCTCATTTTTATGTACATGTACAGTACATTAGGACACACACATTCCAACACATGGGAGCACTGTAGTATATTGGTGAAGGCTCTGGACTCTTATACAAAGAGGTACCGGATTTGAACCTTATATCCTTGGAAACAATTTGTTAGACAAGGTGCTTTGCCCACATTTTTCCAGCTCAACCCGGTAATGCTGAGATTATTGTAGGGCTTGCGGGAAGAGCAGTATTAATACCGATGTGGCTACCTGGGTAAATAAGACCAAATTATTATTACATGTATTAACACAATAGCATCTCTACACTGAATAAAGGTTCTAGCATGCCTGACCTCACCTGATGAAATCATTCATGAGATCAACGACGCCCTGATCTGTATCTACAGCCTTGAATCGCTTCTGCAGGTCTGGACTGAGTTTAGGATAGCTCATGAAACCAGATTCACTAGCCAGGTTCACCACTCTACAAAATTTAAATATTAAATGAGATATTGAAGAAAAAAAAAGGTCTAGAATAGTTATTAGACATGATTCTGGATTAATATATAACTTGTCCTCTAAAATTTTGCGTACATTTTTTTTTTTTAGAATAGACGCTACACATGGTACCGTGGTTGTATTCTACATGCTAATAAGCCAGTTCGGGGTTAGCGCATGGTACAAATGACCCCAAATATCCACAGATATTTTAGACATGGAGGGTCCCTTTATGTGCACTTCAGAAAAATAACTCTGGGAGTGATAGAGGTGCCTCATGAATAGCTTTTGTTTCCCCCTTTAAAAAGAATACTTCCACCTGGATATCATGGAATGCACCATTAGTGCATAATTGAATAATGATTACATGACATTCATGAGCACATATCGAATATTAGTGTCAGTGGGTTTTAGAATTTGGTACAGATGACCTTTATCTGCTCATGCTCAGATTGCATCTCCGAAGTGGCTTATAGTGAGCTTTCGAATGTGTGGACGTGAACGCCGTCCTAGATCCTCCCAGCTACAATGGACTGCTTTGTGTTAGCTGCATACAGCGCTTTGTGCAAGAACGGCTCACCCGTCCACTGGCTTCTCCCTCGTCCACTAGTCAGATCGAGAACGCGTCACACGTTTTGCCGTCTTCTCTGAAACATGAACCTCGCTTCACCCATTGTTAGCTTCATGCTTCATCTACTTTGTACGCAGTCAACACAAAGAAGTCCATTGTCGCTGGGAGGATCTAGGACGGCGTTCTAGTCGACACATCCGAAAACTCCTTAATGTGTACTCAACAACTACATGATTATGGAGATAAAACACAAAATGAACAATTACAGGTACATAACAAAAATAAGGCTGCTTTTTCTTCTTGAAATTCAAAATGGGTTTGTATCAGGATGAACAATGAAAAATGAGCACTATGATTGAAAAGCGATGCACTCATTTTTCCGAAGGTTTGTATTTCCAAAGGTTAAAAATTCAGAAACAAAAACTCTCACACCAGGGGGTTTAAAATTATGAAAATGAAATAGGGTTTGTATAAATTTCTGAAAATTAAAAAGGGTTTTTACTTCAAAAAAAAAGAAAAAAATGGAATAGGGTCTATCATTCAGAATCATAAACCTTTGGAAAAATGAGATGTACCCATTGAAAAGTTGCTTCATCAATATGATTTGTGATACACGTCTGGAAGTCGGCAGCACCGTATAAAATTTACATCCAAATTACTCCCAAAACATGCACATCAAAAAACCAACTTGATTCCATCCATAACTGCCAACCTTCCACAGCAAAAGTAGGAATACCTTAATTCAGGCAAAATGAGTAATACAATGTATTTTGTAGGCCATGTTTACGTAAAAGTTTTTAGAAATGCGAGGAACTTAAGGGCTGGTCACATTTGTCCGACAACGATAAAGATAATGAGATTTTCAATTAAAGGTACAATGTACATCCTACTGCAGGTATATGGTTATTACTTGTGAGTATGCTTGTGACTGGTAATAATCGGCCAGCTCTATGGTGTACCTTTAATGAAAAATCTTGTTATCGTCATCGTTATCGGACAATGAGACCAGCCCTTAAAGTTTCCCCCTACCATATGGTGTGTACGTGTGAGTATGGTCATGTCTGTTAATAGTAGGGCAGCTCTAGGGGTACACCTTTGATAAAAACTCTTGTTCTCGTTATCGTTATTTATTTCTCCCATATGGAAAGGTTGGCAGCTATGTGATGCTAACCGGCCATGAGATCGAATGAGTGGAATCAGGGCTTGGCTCAGTCGGAATGTGGCAAACACATTGGTTTCTACTGTAACGGGTGCTTGAACGCTATCTGGTTCGGTTGCAGCATACTTGTAAAGAATGAGAAAGGAAGGAGAATTTGTGAGAAAAGCGAGAGAGGAAGGAGAATATTTTCATTAATAACAAATTCAAAAGTTTAGTTCTAGTGGCAGCTATCTGGAGCAAACATAATTATGGAGATTAGAAATATTTTTGAGGTAAACATAAATAAGTCTTTGAATAAGAGTTACAGGTGCGTCTTATTGTGCATATATATATACATTGCCTCAACCCATTTGTGTTTAGGTAGGTTAGTGAAAAGTCGTGGCACCTAAAAACGCGGGAAAGACGCAAATATGACAAAATTATTCAAAATCAAAATTTTATTCTATAGAGGCAGAACCAAAATATTAGGATGTAGAATTTATTAGTAGTTACCTCTTTGGACACTTTTAAGAAAAATAATATGAAAACTTTTATTCAGATTTGTCCGATTCTAATTTTAAAAGCACAGACAAAACTAGCAATTTTCCTCTTTGCATCTTTCCTGCGTCTTTATGCGCCACTGCATTTTGCTACGCTACATTTAATAATCATGGCCAAGATTTGTTCACACTTGAGGGCTGGCTAGAGTGGGACTAGAGGCATAAACAGACACCTATTGCCTAATTCAGTATGTGGTTTTTAAAAATAGTTAGGTGTGCCATGGAAAGATTGGGTCACACATGAGGAGGGACTGAATCATGTTCAGGGTCCCGTTTCATAAAATTTGTTATCAGTAACAACTGCCACATTTCTATGACAAATTTCCTCTCGGCCAATCAGATGCAAGGATTTCAGTAGCTTATAACAGTTATTGTCACTTGTCCTTGATAACAAGTTTTATGAAACAGGGCCCAGAAGGAGCATATAAAGTACTGCTGAAATATGATGAGAGGATGATAGAAGACTTGGTGAAGATGAGCTATCAATATTTGTCATATTTTGCTGAAGGATTTTAAGCTCTTTAAATGCAAGTTTAGTTTATGAACACACAATTTGCTTTAGCTCTTAACATGTCACACAAATAACAGGCCAGTGCCACAGTGTATTTGAATTTCTCAAGGGGTAATATAACCAACACCTTAACCCCTTCCATGCCACCAAGTTTGAAGGAAATGTCATAAATGAACTTTCAAGAGTTTAATTTTCAATTAAAATGCTTGGTTTCACTGTTAAATCAGACTTTAAATGTTTTTCATATGAATAAACTTTACAATAATGGTACCTATTTCTGCTTCAAGAAGAAATGAATGGACATTCTTAGCCAAAGCATTGTTCAGTGCTCAATTGTTGGGCAGGTTTTGCAGCCCATGGCATGGGAGGGATTAAAGTTTGGTAAACAATTTAAAGTATAAAATTAGAACATACATGGGATTAATGCATTGTCAGGTAGCCAATTAAGACCGGAAGTGGGCTATTATACAAAGATTTTGTAATGCACAGTACATATAAC
Source organism: Heliocidaris erythrogramma (assembly GCA_025617745.1). Classification (NCBI taxonomy): domain Eukaryota; kingdom Metazoa; phylum Echinodermata; class Echinoidea; order Camarodonta; family Echinometridae; genus Heliocidaris; species Heliocidaris erythrogramma. Next base: position 25,178,304 of record CM046869.1, read on the forward strand.
CTTTTCAATATGGCACGAAAAAGAGACATGATAACGAAGCTTTTCGACCTGCACTCATCAGGTTATCACGCAGGTATATAACAAATTACTTGAAATCAACTATATTATACTCGGTGAACCCGGACGCAACCTAGACGCCGTAATTTCAGAACAATCGCAAAGCTTGGACGAACTCCTTTTGTCTGCACAGAAGAGGTTCATGCGACTGAATGTAGGCAATACACGAGATGGGACTCGTACAGTGCAACTCCATACAAGATTGGGCTCATTAGAAACTTAGTGTGCCGCGCCCTTAGGATTTGCTCTGCGTGCAAATTAGCTCCCGAAATCGCGAAAATCAAAACTATTCTCCTTGACAATGGTTACCCTGAGCATGTTATATCTTGCACCATAACACGGACGCTGGAGGCACAATCCAAATCTGACACCAGATTTGGACCTGCCAAATGCCCCGTGTATCTCAAACTACCCTGGAGGGGTAAGGTATCTGACAAATACGCCAGTCAGATCAAACACGCAGTGTCACGTTGCTATTACGCGGTTTCGACACGCATTGTGTTTTCTACACACAGGATGCTACCGTCAACTAGCAAGGATGTACTACCCACCCCCCACTTGAGTAATGTTATTTACCAATTTCAGTGCCGGTGCGATGCCAGGTATGTGGGCCGTACTTCTCAGCGGTTGGCTGATCGCATTAAACAACACATTCCCTCGATTATTCGGAACCGTACAACCAATCAGCGCACGCAGCCCGTCCGTGCCTGCAAATCTGAAATGCACGCTAACAGACCAAAGATAGCCAAATGCGATTCAGCGATTGGTCTCCACCTGCTGAACAATCCAGCTTGCGCACAAAGCTATGCCGACGATCAATTCTCAATTATGTCCCGGGCCAGAAGCTCAGCGCATTTACGCTTTCTGGAAGCTGCTTACATTCAATCGCATGAACCTCTTCTGTGCAGAGAAAAGGAGTTCGTCCAAGCTTTGCGATTGTTCTGAAATTACGGCGTCTAGGTTGCGTCCGGGTTCACCGAGTATAATATAGTTGATTTCAAGTAATTTGTTATATACCTGCGTGATAACCTGATGAGTGCAGGTCGAAAAGCTTCGTTATCATGTCTCTTTTTCGTGCCATATTGAAATTTTGCAGTACCAAGAAATCATTTGTATATAACCTTTTGTTAATTGGTTCCTATGATTGTGCCAATTTTGCAGATGTGGCATGCCTGCGATTTTACAAATCTGCACTCGTGGCAAAATGAAAGGTTAAATTAAATACCAAATGATATGTACATGTACCTTGAAGGCAATGGCAGCATTGTTGACCAAAATATCTAGGCCTCCATGGTTATCACGGAAGTAACCGGCAACCTTTGAAATATGGTCATTATTACAGATGTCAAGTTGAATAAACTTGGGGTCAAGCCCCTCCTCATTCAGCTGCTGGACCGCCTCCTGTCCACGCCCCTCATCCCTGCTGGCCAGATAGACCACACCCCTTTCTCCATGTTCTTTGCAGAGTGCTCGGACTATGGCAAAGCCAATGCCCTTATTTGCTCCTGTGACCTGAAATGAACCAGAAGAGGAATGATCAAAAGAAAAGAGAAACCAAGATCTAGGATTTATTGGTTTAATGTTATCTTCCATAATTCCAATGGTTCTACTCATAATTTAACTTCAGAGAATATGGAGTCTTGGAATTGTACATGAAACAACTCTGAAATACTGAGGAAAAGAGAAATAAATCAAAACTCTCAATCAAAATGATCAGTGCATTACAAGACTATGGAAAGGTGTTTAGGGCCCCTAGACCAATCCCCTATTTAAAAAAAAAATCAATGAGTGTCTATGCTGTAAAGAACTAACACCCTCTAACAAGTAACATCTATGATAGGAGTCACCTTTTCCTCGGGCCATCTCTTATCTCCTCTTCACCATAGCTTTAGAGTAATAAAACCCCATTTTTTACCCTAGAATTTAAAAAAAATATTGAAAACAAAATGTGAAATATTAAACAATTGGTTCAATATTCATGTTCAACCGCATTCAACCGAATAAAAATGGAAGTAAATCGTACCAGTTATGGTTATGAATCGAAGAAAGTTTTGGGAAGCATTCGAGACAGCTCCTTCATTGGTATGTAAAAATTAAATGATTCTTGATAGAAAAATTAGGAATATTTTTAAATAGGAAGTCACTTAGCCGGGTCGAACTAAATTTTCGTGGGCTCCTTGCCTTTGGCTTTGGCTTTGGCTTTACCTAACTGGTCCCACGTGTAAATTTTAATGTTGCTTTGTAAATTGTAGAGCCCAAATCTGACGTTAGAATATTTAGATAAATTTTTAATGTGGAATCTACATCTAGTTTCCAGATGATGATGATGATGATAATGGAAATGGGGATGTGGATTATGACGATTAGATCTAATCATAATTACAAATTTATAATGATGATGATTGAGAATGAGATGGATGATGATGGAGATTGATTTAAATTAATTAATATTAATTATTATATTAATGGAGTTTGATATTGGCATTTATTCTGATGATGAATAATGGTGAGTGATGAATAATGGTGATTGATAATGATGACAGTGACGATAACAACGATGATCTTATCACTCTTTGTTAATGCAGGTTAAATCTAGTACCTTTATACAGTGTCAATATTATTATGATCTAGACCTGTGCCATGATAGCTTGTTTCCTTACTTTGATTTGAATGAATTTGAATTACATTAAAGGAGAATTAACACTAGAAATATAAATGTACTTATGTTCCAAGCCAAGGTGTAATATATTCTTAATCATTGACCTGTATCACTTTAGAAATAAAATATCAGAAAAGGGTTTAAATCAAGACATTCTAGCTCACGATATCATCTGCTAACACTTTACATGGGGGCTGCCATTTTCTTGATGACATGAACCATCGGAAAACCGTCGGAAAACCGTTCCAGTCAGGAAGATATTTTTAATCCTCGAGCTAAATTGCTTCTCTTCATTATAAAAAATTCCCATATATGATGGAAAATACATAACAGGTGTATACATATATTCTGAAATTTGAAATTATAGATATCTTTTTAGATTCTCTGGTTTTGCTAACTAGAAATCGTTTTCTTGGGCTTGCCTGGCAGTGGCAGTGGCAGAGCAGACCATAATTTATACAACGCGCATTCTGACTTTTGAAGTCCATTATCTCAAAGCAGGTGAATGCATAGTTTGTCACTATTAATGCTCAGGAAAGTCATCTGGCATAAATTTGCATTAATCAGTCCGTCGCGTACGTCATAGTATCAAGAAAAAAGATTTATATTTAGTAAAATCGTAATTTTCAAAGAAATATGAAACACATTTTTTTGTTTTTAGAATATATGTACGGTATCTGTTAAATATTTTAAATCTCAAATGGGATTTTGTATCAGGAAGAAAGACAATTTTGCCTTCGGATTAAAAATATCTTTATGTACACATCGAGAAAATAGCAGCCCCCAGGTATCGCGAGCAGACTATAAATCTTGCTGAGAAAATCTTGATTTATACCCATCTCGTATATTTTAATGCAAAACTACGTAGGACAACAAGAAGAAATAGATTACATCTTTGAATATAAGCACATTATGAGGTCAATTCCCCTTTAATGAGAAGAAGTTGATTAAAATCACTGATATTTTATAAAACTGTCATGTTTTCAATCCTGGTTCATATCAGCTATGAGTTGAAGGAACCACCAACCCCGTCCTGTTGTTACATTAGTCTGACATTCACAATGACACCCATCTCTCATCCACACAGCAATCGACACAGAATTCACTGGACTTCATGCAACACAAGATGACATCAACAGTTTATTTGATACCCCGGCTCAACGCTATGAGAAGCTTAGGAGGATGGCCATGCAGTATACCATCTGCCAACTAGGTGAGATATAGAATGAGAGAAAGAAAAAGAGAAAGTTTAAAATAGAGAGAGAGAGAGAGCAAGAGATGGTAATGGAAGGACAATCACACACAAACTGTATCTGAATGGCCCTCTGTTACCATGGAATTGCCCTTTTGTTAATTAGGTCCAAATGAGCTTTTGCAACATGGTTAAAATTTCAGAATTAATTGAAACCAGTTTCTCTGAAAGTGTAAATCAAAACTCAAAGATTAGCTTTTAATGAAGAAAAAGAAGAAAATTTGACCCTATTTTTCATGTCCTAGTACTATCCGTAGGTGATATCCCCCTTTGTTCTTTTTTTCTCCCTCATTCTATTTTTTTTTCAAAGGAATATCTGCATTCGTCAAAGTACCTAATATGAATAAGTAAGTATTGATATACTCTTGTCTTGTTGAGAACTAAGTTATTATCGTCAAATAAGGACATTTGAATGTCATTTGTTATCATCCACATTTAATTATGGCTTTTTGCTGCATGTTCAAAGGCCAGCATATAAGGATTCATATTTTGTCAGTCTTTGGCTGTTAGAAGGTAGAGTTTTGATACAGAGGAAAAAAGAACCCCTTATGGCAAAAACAAACAAATAACAACAACAAAATATACATTGAATGTTGAAGACTAGAAACTAATGATATATGGATTTGCCTAATAATTCAAAAAATAAATAAAATGTATACATATAGCTGATTAAGGAAAAAGAAAGATGAGAACGGAGTCTGACCAAAGAACTTGTAGCCCCATTTCTGTATTGTGGCTTTGTTACTTTTAGTGAAGGCGATGTTCAGCAAGTTTTCATTACCTTGACGTCTATTTTGCTGGTCCAAATAAGCTGTTAAGTGTATAAGATTTTACTAAGAAATAAATTTGGAAAATGAATAAATAGTCTGACAATTCTAGGACGACTACCTCCCGGACAATAGACCGCTTCTGTAATGTATACAAATTTATGCATATATATTCGCTGAGCACCTAGTGACGAGCTATTCCATTAACTTGCTTTTTATAAATGAGCCTCAATGCTTGGAATCCAGTTTGCATACATTATTTGTTGCTATGTCTGGCAAGTTTTCAGGTTGTCAAGACCTTTGTTTGAAAGGTATTTATTAAATTTGCATACATTACAGAAGCGGTCTATTGCACAGCCACCAATTTTTTTTCGGACAGACCTCATCATTATTTTCTAAGAGCCAATGGTTTTTGCTCCTTCAAGGTGACGTTAGTGGTCTATTACCCCGGGGAGAACTACCCCGGGTCAACTACCTCCCAGGACAATAACCCTCAGTACATTTACTGGTGGGGGAGTGGTAAAATTCCTGGGGGTAATTGTTCTGGGGATAATCGTCCTAGGGGGTAATTGTCCTTGGGGGGCAGGGGTAATTGTCCAGGGGTAGTTGTCCGGATATGAGTCTGATGATAGCAACTCCATTGCCAGAACTCTATTTACTCTAGTTTACCTTTAATGTATTTTAAAAAGATAGAAATTGGGCTTTTTTTTTCGAAAAACCAAATTGTCTACAAATAGAATGTTGATTGTATCCTTTGCATTTACCTACTGTTGTTATTTTCAGGTATGAGGCACACACGTACAACTTTTACCTCTTTCCACGAAGTATATCCTCTGTGGATGCTCGGTTCACATGCCAGGTATTTGAACACATCTTATATTTGCAACATTTAAATCAACTTGTAGGGAATTGTATATGACCTAATCACTTGTAAAATGTATTGAGATTATGAAATTATATTCTACTTCTGATGTAGGAATTTATCTCACTATTTAACTCAGAATAGTAGCTGCAATATATGCATTTATGCAATGCTTACTGATTTACTGAATTTAGAAAGCCTTTATACTTACATAGTTGAGTAATAGGCCTACATGTAATTATGCTGAAACATGATGAAATGTACATTGAATGAACATTGAATGAACAGAGAGATTGTGAAAATGAATATGACACTTTTATTTCTATTTTCTTGGAAAATATGTTTTTCCACCTTTTTCAGGCATCAAGTATTGAGTTCCTGTGTAAACACAACTTCAACTTTAATAAGGTGAGACCCAATTCCATCCATTTACTTTTCCATCAAACTAGAGGTCTCCGCATGTTCGTATATCTCTACGGGTTGTGTTACGGGGTTGCATTTCTGATATCTTGTCCTGATAATTATGATGTGTGATTGGTTTCATTTTGATATGAGCGATATTACAGGAAGGCCACAGGTATCATTATTTCAGGAGCTCTTGGCAAGAGTCTCCACTTTCCAATGGAGCCATCCCAAAAGCTGGATAAAACCCCCAAAGTATCCAAGAAATCAAAGTGTCAGAGCCATGGTATAACTAAAGCCACATAGTCGTAGGTTATCAATGGGAATTTGACACCATTCGGGTGCTTACCTTATAACAAGTGTTGTCAGTCACCGGGAGTGGACTTCACTTCTAATGACAGGCAGTTCTAATGTAATGCTTTGTGCCCTCCTCCTACTACAGTGTAAGGAAATGTCATCATTATAAATCTCCCCAGCTAGAGTAATTTTGTGGTGGGACAGACCCATGTTCAGACCCATCTCACTGGTTTTCGCTGCCTGCCTGCCTGCCTGGAAGACCCCACATATATTAATTGTTAATTCAACCAAAATCTGGTGTCAGTGAATTATGATGCAATGCACATGGACACTGGCGGTATTTCTTGATTCTTGCATAAAGCATTTTGGTGGCTATATGGTCCTTCCTTTAATTGGAGAATTTGAAATATCTTGAGTTCTGTGATTGTAAGCCCCCCCCCCCCCCCCACACACACACTTAATAATATGACTAGGATCTGATATTGGAATAAATTGAAATATCTGTAGATATAAAAATCTTCCTGATTGCGGTTTTTGATGGTCATATGATTAGCCCTTCCTGTAGGAGAAATGGACCTATCAGTTTCAAATCAATATCAGACCTGTTGCAAGACTGATTTGAAGCTAATTTAGACTTTTCTCTGACTGAAAGGTCTGCAATACATTGCCATGTTGATTTTGATATCCATAAAAACCATTAAAAAACTTAATCTGGAAGATCTTTCATGTTTTAATTTTTCATGTGTAATAATTTTACAGTTTCTTTCAAAGTTGGATTGTTGATCATTGAGTTGAAGGTTAGAGTGTTGGAGGGCATTTAAGCAAAAAGAACAATTTTGTTTACAGCTTTTTTATGAAGGACTGAGCTATCTGACAAGAGATGCAGAAGAAGAATTAAGGAACCAGGCACAGAGCAAACCACTTCAACTTGCCAGGTAGATATATTCCTGTTTTTAATGGACCAATATTAGCCCCCTATGTAATCTTCAAACCCAAAATGCTATATTTGATGACACGATACTCTTTCTGTACTGTTTGTGTGTTCAACTGTGCATTGGTTTTGATAGGTTTAGGGCATCAGGCATCCCATTACTGCATGCTCTCAAAGGGCTGATAATTTTATAGGAAACGATTGTTATTATAACAACAGGGGTAATAATGAATGGTTAGACCAAGGGCCATGTGCACTCTCTTTAGTGAATATGTTTATAGTCATGATTAAATTTTATAGTAATCTTTTTCATCTTCTTCTTCTTTACAATTATAAGCCTGATCAGTTAGTCACGGACGGACATTTGACTAATTTTGAAAGTTTGAAGGCCTGTAAATAAGTATTTAATTGAAGAGAGCTGTTTTATGTTTCACTGTGAAGGCATCACTGAAGGAGTTGAAATTTGATAAAATTTGGTTGCCATGGTCACCTACTAAAATTATAATCCATAAAATATTCAATGTCACGGATGGACAAGTGCTTACTCTTAACCGATCAGGCTCTTATTCAATATTTTAATTATTGTATTCATGGTGAAACTTGTAGAATTACAATTCTTACTGTTATTAAAAAATTCAATTCCTGTAGGTATTTGGATGAGGATTTGCAGAGAGAGGCAATGACAACTGTTTCTGAATGGCTGTCAAAGGCACAAGCTGGAGATGAGCTGACGGTTGGACAGTATGAAGGTTAGAAGAATAGTCCAGTTTATAATTATACAGCAGTTCTTTTGAAATTTGTCCATATGTCACACTAGAAATCAGACCAACTGGTGCACAGTTATGCTCCTGATCTTTGGCTCGTAAGCAGTATTATTTATACCCAAAATTGCTGTTCCGTTACGTAAATATAAAATATGTAAATATGAAAACTCATTTTCTTACATACAAACTTGCTGCATATCAGGGCCCTGTTGCATAAAACTTTTATGTCATGATTTATGTCATGATTCATGACATAAATCCCCGAATCACGACATAAATATAAATGTCAATGGCATAGCTTATGCAGAGATTTATGTCACGATCGAGATTTATGTAAAAGTTTTATGCAACAGGCCCCAGGTATCCTATTGTAGACTAAATACTCTCTTGTACATACGTCAGGAAGAGAAAATTTGAAATTACAAATATATTTTGGATGTTTTTGATGCTTCAAATCATGCCTAAAAACTTACCTATTACATATCAGATTTGTAAATACTGACTACATTGAAAGAGCCTGCACCTTTGAATATTTTTTTTTCACAAAAATATCGCCTCATATATGTACTGTGATTATCACCTCATGCAGAAAATAGACGCAGCGGCAGTGATATGCGCTATACAAGCACCGTATTATTATCATTATATTATTTATTTCTTTATCATTGATAACTCAGAACTGGATGGTCTTCTGTTGCAGCTTGTTATTCAAGACTTTTTTCCCATCCTCAACACTCGCTTTGATGCCAGCACTGCACACCAAGTAAGTTTCTTGTTTAGTTGGTGTATGACTGTCAGCTTTTTGAGTAAACTGCTAGAGAGGTTCAGTCTTACTATTAGGGAGAGGATCCAGTTCTTGACAGGCCTAAAATTGACTAAGGCTATTTCCATGACTCCCTTGCCGGTTACACATCAAGGACAAGTACTCTTCAAATTGAACCTGCAGAGAAAGATCACTTAATACATGTAACAGATTAGACTTGTATGCACGCCATAAGGAAAAAGAACTCTGTGTCAATGTTATACCGTAAGACCATGGTCGCATAAAGTTTTCCCAATTTTCCCGTATCAATGTTCTGACTTGTCTCATTCATTTACGCTTTGAGGGGTCGACAGTAAATAAAACTATTTAGCCACTAGAGGGTGTCAGCAGATATTTATCAAATGCTTGCTTTTGATTGGTTGATGCACGCTATGGGAGCAATGGGTCCAGCTTTCGGTTGTGTTGTCCACTTCCGGTCTTTTCACGTACAGTACATTTCTATCTATGGATGATCGTCAACTTACTTCAGCTAAACGAAGTATTCATCAAGTTTTGCCGATATTTCTTATCATTTCATCCATCATAATGGACGGTTTAGAGAGCAAAGATTTTCCACAGCTTCGTAAGTTCTTAACAGAGAGAGGCGTAAGCTGCAACGTAAATGAAGAGTGCAGCTTTTCAGTCTTGCCGCGGCTACGTACGACATGATACAGTCCTACTCTAATTTTCCTCCGACCAGCAGATTGTTGCTTTTGCAACAGAACCCTGGTCCGTACCCGCAAAAACAATTTTGTATGATTCAAATGAATGATTAAGTCACTTTTCAATAAAACACTTTAGACCCATTCTTGACTAAGACATTTTAGCTGATCAATAGGAAAACCCATAATGCGTGCCTGTACCAGAAGTAGGTGTCACAACAAAAGTAATATAGCCCCGCCATCAGCAAATGTGTTACAGCTATTGTCGATCCCTCATTGTGATCTACTATAATATGATTATTATGCATTTCTGTCGCTTGTCATAGTAGAACTTAACAATGAGATAGATTGCACCATGAAAATGTAGTCTAAGTGTAGTGATTATTGAAATCAGTTTTTATGGTTGTATTTCACATTGTTATATATATTCATTTATCAGAGAAATCAATTAACAATGAAATCAACCCTCTTCTTTGTACTGTTTACCCTTCAGATGAGAGTGAGAGTAATGGCAGCTGAAAACAAGGAAGGATTAGAAGTGGACCAAGTCAAATTAGGACACAGGTAGAGATATAAAATCTTCTTACTGAGAACTTGAATTAATGGCCGTAGATTTATGAATGTAGCAATTACCACTCGCAAATCTCATTATTGTTGATGTCCTAGAAATTCCATTTTAAGCCTGGATGATGCTTTGCAAAGCTCTTTTGTGCATATTGATGTTATATAATAATGAAATGTGTGCTATACTATACTAGAAAGAAGTAGTATTATCATTATTTAGATGATATCTTTATTTCTGGTATTGAGGCTGTATTTTAATAGCTGTTTATTAATAATAGCTGTTTTTTTTTATAGCGCCTTACCAGTTACAATGTAACTGACCAAAGCGCTTACAGCATTATTACCCTTGTCACTGGATTTAGTTGCGATTCTGCACATTACAGTGCAATCATTCTCCACATTACAGTGCAATCATTCTCCACATTACAGTGCAATCATTCTCCACTGCTCTGGGGAGCATTCCAGCCAGTTGCCTTTTTCCAGAATCTATCTGGAACTATTAATCTAATGTTCTGGGGAGCATTTCATCAAGTGTTTTATCAGTGATTTTTACCAACAAATTTGCTCTCAGCCAGTCAGATGCAAGGATTTCAGTAGCTTATAACAGTTGTCGGTAAAAGTCACTGACAAAACACTTGATGAAACGCTCCCCATTTGTTTGTTTTCACAGAGTTGTCGATAAGCTTTTGGGTTTCACTGAAGTCTTCCGAGCCCTTGTGGAAAGCAAAAAGGTTTGTATCATCATCGATTCTAATTTTAACCCCTACCATGCCGTGGGCGCCAAATTCCGCCCAAACATTTGAACATTTTGTTTAGGCTCAGAATGGCCTGAAAATTCTTCCTCGTACAGAAACCTGTGCCTTCAATATAATGTTTATTCCTATGCAATATATCTTTGCCCTGTTTGCTGAAGAAAAAACTCATTAAAAATTAATAGTTAACTCTGGAAAATTTATTTTTGACAATTGCTCAAGAATCTGGTGGCATGGAAGGGGTTAAGCAATCACTTAACAATCTCCGATTTCTTTGGAAACATAGTTACCATTCCTGTTTATATATATTTTTTCCTTCAAATTCTCTAAGGGTAATCTTAATTGTATGACTGTTTTTTGACATGTCAAGAATGCTATCATAAATTGTATGCTTAAAAGAAATGGTATTGAAAGTATGAATTAGTCTTCTTCAAGTCTGTTGCTTTTAGGTCTATATGTTTACTCCTATTGAACCATAGTGCAAAGTTCTTTGTATTGAAAAGTTCACATGAATAATGATATTTCAATCCTGATTTCATTACATCCGGTTCCTCTAAAACCAGAATGAAAAACACACTATTTTGACTTTTTGATTCTTCTCTCTTCACTTAAATATAACACAAGGAATTCATGTTTTTACTTGTGATACCTATCTCTGAATTCTTTTCCAGCCCATTATAGGTCATAATCTACTCACGGATCTGATGCTGTTCTTCCAGAAGTTTCACCGACCTTTACCACGTAAGAAAAATCTTTAAACTTGTATTTTTCTGTTCGGTATTCTAAGTTCTGTTACTTCTTTGGGCATTTTCCCCCGGCATGTTAGTGTAACAAAAGTACAGTCATCTCTACACACTTTTGGTTTGTAGATCCATGGAAAGTTCACTTTACTCATGTAATATCGTGTGATATGTGTCATTGCTATCTTGCAAATATATTACAATGAATATGTTCAGGTATAAATAGCAGAAAATTGGTAGTGATATAATCAAATTGTATTTTTTAATTTATCATTTACTCATGCCTCTATCTCTTGTATTCTTTTTATTGCAGGCAGCTATTCAGTATTCAAGGCCCAACTTCATCAGCTCTTTCCCAAGGTGTTTGATACAAAACATCTGTCATATGAAATAAAGAAGGTATTTTTTATATTCATATATTTATTAGCAACAACAGTGTGGATATTACAGTCTTTTGTGTGGATTAGTCAACATAGAGTTGTGGATGTTATATATCTTGGGCATTTGATTGGCTGAAAAAGCAGTCATAACTTTTGTCTTGATAGGGAATTGGGTAATATACTTTTTTCATGTTTGTGCTCTTTTAAATCAAGTACACAAACTCCAGGCAACGAAGAGAGCAAATTGGCTAAGACAAAGGATTCATACTTTGAAATGTATATAGCAGACTCATAATCACAATCTTGTAATCCTGTGATTTGCTATTCAGTGCCTTTTATATAAGAAAAATTGCCCATCTTTTGTAGTGAATCTTGATAAAATTTTTGGAAAAGACACTTCATGGGGAACTTTTTTGTCCTGCTATAGTTTCAAATCAGACCTCAAACCTGTGCACAAAATATATCATTGAAGAAATGTTGTAGGTAATGCTGAATGAAATACATACACTCTTTCACGAAGACTCCAGAATTTTCATTTTTTTCAATTTTCCCTTAACAAATGCCAAGTCGTTCACAAAGTAAATTATAGTGTTGCCAATTTGTCTCACATTGTGTCACATTTATTGTATCACAATAGAACAAAGTAACTTCCTTATTCGTCATCAGATTTTTCTTGATTTTTCACTGACTTTGGTCTCTTTCATTCTTCTACATTTATTCAAATGGACTTCTTAAAATATCTCAGAGGTTAGCTATACCTGAAACTTGTCTGAACAATTATTCGTACTCACAGAATCTAATTGATGCTGGCCTATCAGTCCAGAACACAAGCTTAGGATGTCTCCTTGAGAACCTCTCGTCGTAAGTACTGAAGATCATTGGAGATACTTATCCTTTAATTACTGATAAGACCGAGTAATTCACAAATGCCCGATAATGGGGGGAGGTGTCCATTAATCGTAGAGCTTTCTTGAAGTCCGTGTACAGTATTGGCAGTTCTCACAATTATGAAAGCCTTGTTCACGTTGCAGCGGAAAACCGCCGTGGTAAACTTCAAATATGACGTGAGCAAAATGCACTTCCCATATATGTTTGTTTTTTAACACAAGGATAAATGAGTATGCGTACGACTTTCATTATGCGCAGCTACGGTTTTTTTTCCCACGTGCCATTCAAATTCATGTTAAAAAAAAAATGCAGTTATCTACTGCGTCATATGTGAATGAGCCTTTAGAAGCTCTTCACATTAAATCCACCGTCTAAAGAATAGACGGGGGTTACAAAATTATAGGGAAGCAAAATCCTAAGCATAGATCTGTTGAAATTTTTAACCTGTTTGCTCTCGCACTTTAGAAGAAAAATATTTTAGCGGTCTTAATTTTGGATACCTTGCTATGTGAAACCAAGAAATGATTACAAAATATGTATTAAAACCAATATGAGATGTACATGCCACCTACCTTATATTGCACCAGACTGTTTGAAGTACGCATTTTTGAAAATGAAAGAAACTCTTTGTGTAATTTCTGTTTTATTGCATTTAAGAAAGAAAAATTCCAGTATATTGCGCAAAAGAGATCAGTGATTTGAAAAACATTTGCAGTTCTTCATTCATCTGTCCTCATTGCCGATGGTGGGAAATGAAGTATGTGAATTGAACCAGATCCATCAACAGCCAGAATACTTTATGCTTGTTCCGTGCTTCTGCTTCCACCATTGGCACAACTCTCGTGTATCTGAGGAATGAAAGATTTTTGAAATTCTGTTAGTTCAGGTAATACTAGAATTATTCACATGTTGTTTTTATACAGAAAGGAAGGAATGCTGATTGTACTTCACTCGCCTCATATAGTCCATGGGCAAGGATTTGACAAATACGGTAAATTTCAAGAGGTATTTCTAATATCTTTGCCCTGTGAGGCCTCCTACTATGCATTATGTATGAGGTAGGATTCCACAAATGTACAGTAAGGCCAAGTTTCTAGAGTTAACTGAAATGGCAAGAGAGTTTTGCTGTTGAAGAGAAAATATTTCAGATATTATGAATGTTGACATTGATTCAACCGTGGTTTCAGCAGTGTACTAGCAACACGATTGTTATTTAAATATGGCGTTGAAAAGACCTCATCTCCTCGATTGATATTGTGTGTGCGAATCTTTGAAACCCCCTCTTTTTTAAATCCACAATTTTCTCTTTTTCTTCTGTTGTTCTATTTTTTGTAATATATTTAGTGAATGGCGGAGTCCTTCATGAAGCAGGCTATGATGCCTATGCAGCTGGATATAGTAAGAGAAATTCTTGTTTTTCCAGCTAATGTGATAGTGTTTTCCAATATTTTCTCTCTTTTCCCTACTCTCTTTTTCTGCTTTATGTTTTCTATTCCTTTGTTACATTGCCTTCTATCTTCCTTTCTTTTTCCCTTTGCCCTATTAAGGCTCTGTTGCTATGCTTCGCCCTTTAAAAAAAAAAATGTTTTGATTAATGTTTTCTTATGAAAAGTGTAATTTAGTTTGCCTGAATCAGCCCCATGGCAGAATTTCACAACTATTTCTCATATTATTTTCATTTCACCAGTATGACTTTATTTTAACAATTCTGTCATCTTCTGTCATAACATGACTGCATTAGGATTAGTGAACGACACCATAATTCCAAGCTTGATATGCCCATTTTACAAAGGTCATATGACTAGGGTAGATTCGTACATATTATTAAGTTTTCCCCCAGCGTTCCATCTTTGTTTGCTTCTGCATTATCTACATTTAAGGTTAAAGTTGGTATTAACGTAACCCTACCATGCCGTGGGCGACAAATCCCGCCCAAAATTTTGAGTGTTGAACATTTTGTTTAGGCTCAGAATGGCTTGAAAATTCTTCCTCATACAGAAACCTGTGCCATCAGTATAATGTTTATTCTTATGCAATAGAACTTTGCCCAGTTTGCTCGAGAAAATACTCTTTGAAAGTTAATATTTAACTCTTGAAAATTCATTTTTGAAATTTGCTCAAAAATCTGGTGGCATGGAAGGGGTTAATTTGTATTTCAGCAATCACGAGCTCATGGATCATGGCTATATTCGCATGTGAGTCTCTTTTGTGAGCATATTGTGAAATACTTTGTTCTTCATTTACTTGCAGTATTCCTGAGGTTAGCTCATTACATCACTGCAAAGGATATCAAGTATGTGGCTTTATTTGCATGTAAAATTTGTTCTATGTGTTTAAAATTTTATAGTGCATGATTAATCAAGTTCCTATTCTGCAGTTTATTGCATTAAAGCTTGCCTTAGGTATATGAACAGTCGATTTCCTTTACATAAATGTTTTTCATCAAGTAATTCTTAATGTGATAAATGAAAAACTTTCTTTCAAATCAATCAATGTTTTTTAAGAGCCACTGTACTCTCTTGATATTGATCTCTTTGCCCTTGACTTCATAGGAATAAATCTGTATGTCTGTCTTGTTTTCCATCTTAGGGTCATGGCAAGCAGACCCCTAGACTTCAGAGAGTACATGTGGAAGCTCAAAGACTACGAGAACAAAATCAACATCATAAGAGCAGCTGTCAACAATGTGGTGAGCTTACACACTATATACCTTGATCACAGACATGATTAGGATGATTCAGAAGTGTAAAATATATTTTTGAAAAAGGATTAACTTTGTATTTAAACATTTGTGTAAATTATGAGGCATAATATATACACCAGTGATCTCATAAGAATCCATCATTACATCGAAAACAGCAATATGACTGACCAATTACCATGAAACTTTGGCAGATTTTGTGAGTAGTTGAGATTACCAAAGGTTGAATGCTGCAACTTTATTCAATCAGCATGGCATATTTGCTATTTGTAAAGGTCTTTTTCCACAAAAATGTACATCATTAATGCAAAATTCTGGTTTTACAGTTTAACACCTGTATTGCATTGCAAATTTGATTAGAGTTTGTCCCCACGCAAGGTGGCCATCCTGAACAGGTTTGATAACATAAAAACCCTTACATGGTTTACATTTTTGGCCTTTGTAGGCAGGTGATGGACTTGAATGAAGTTTAGGTGTCTTTGGTGTAGAGTGCTGAAGACGCCCAGTCCGAATAGGTGCACAATTCGCTCGTAGCGGTCTTGTCAAATGTATGGTGGATCTGAAAATCGTATGAGTGAAGGCGAGTCAATAAACTATCAGTACAGGACACTTCTGGGTCTGCGAGCGCATCGAAGGCTTTTTCAGAGAGTTCAGCCAATATTGAATCTATTGTTTAATATTTCACATTAGTCTAGGGTAAAAAAATGGATAAAAACACCAGGCTCTATAAAGAGTATAGAGTCAAGCATTATCTTTTTTTCTTTTTTACTATTCACAGGGCACTTTCAGGCTACCTCCCCCCCCCCCCCCCCCCCCCACAAGACACAAGCACTTTCATTCCGGCCGGGTACGTATCTTGAGAATGGCAGTTTATGGAATTTTGTATCCGAGAGCTAGGGAACGGAGCGAGTCGGAGCCGGGAAAACGGAGAGTGACGAGAGCTTTTGTTCCTGACAGTTAGACCCCTATCTTGAGAACGGCAATCGGAAGCCACAAAAGGGGGTCGTCAAAGCGACATGTCTCGGTATTACAACATACACAAATGCCCCACCCCTCCCCCAGCCCAATTAAAAAATGCTCTAGCAATGCCCTGATCTTGTTGAAAATAGACCTATGGGATAGTTTCGGCTATATTGTGGTTTAGGAAACCACTCGTTCATTTAGCATGCAAAAATAAAGTGCACAGTCTATGGACGGCCACTCACGGAACCATCACTATGTGGGGCTGTGTCAATTTTGGCAGTGGTCACGACCTTGGACTTGGCCAAAGTCGTTATTATGCCCAGCCACCATTAAATACGCCTGACCAAGTGAATATTTAGTCAAGTTTCTTGTGTTTTTATTATTGAAATTCTGATCATTTTCAACGGAATAAACGCTATTGTTAATTCATAACTGAAAAAAATATCAGTCAAGAACGGAAGAAGAGCTTCGAACCAGCAACATTGTAGAACGTGCGGTGTAGAATAAGGATACTTCGACCATGCAGATTTCTTTACCACTAGACCACGAGCAGTTGACGGTACAGCTCGTTGCTCTTAAAGGCTTTATACCTCCACTCGATAGAAATTCAGTGTCTCTGTTCTGCTCACTGTTTTTTCGATATCCTAGGTAGGATTTTTGCCAATTTGAGGATTACTGGGCATATTAGCTACTATAGCCACGACCTGTAAAAGTGTAAGTTGAAGAGGTAAAAACACCAATACAATCAGCAAAATTTTGAGAAATAGTTCTACAGGATGACAGAATATCTAATTTCATGCTAATGTAACAGGTTAAATTTGCTCTTAGTTTTCGAATATTTTCCTGAACATACACCTGTTCCCATACTCTTGATCTCATTTCCATTTTCTTTTCATCATCTCCACCAAGCTCATGCCTCTTTTGTTCATCCTTCATTATTATTCAGAACATTCACCCCTGATAGTGCTCATGCCATATCATCCTCATTGGTTCACCTTTCACTCTTGGTTCTTCTATTTTATGGGTTCTTCCATTCTCTGTTTCTCTATTGGTTTACTTGACTGTGTATTTACATGTATTTGAATAATTTGTCAACCATGTTTTGAGAGAGGTCTGCTGTGCAGGCCAATAATAAATCAGAGCACTACTGGACTTCTTCTGGTCGACATCTGACTTTATTTTGAGTACTTCTGTTTTACTACCATTATTTTAGGGTCTTCTGATATTGATTTGGTGTTCTCACTAGCTGATTATTTTTGACTGAGTTTGATTCTGTACGATTGATTGTGGGGTGTAGTGTATGCAGACTATATGCAGATCTTATGCAGAATAGGCATTAACATAAACTAGGGCAGAGGTCAACTTCCACCACTTGTAATCACGTTGAGCTATACAGACAGTAAAAGTACGAACCGTATTTCTTGGCCTGATCTGAGTGAGTTTGTCAGGTTGTACGAACGTAGTATAAGACACTACATTGGCGACGAGGATGGGATTTTGCTGATCTGTATGGACATGACCAAGAACGGGACATTTGACAGTTTTTTGAGTAAGTTTCACGCCGTTTGTTACATGAGTGCGCGGTACGTGTGAAATACGAATTGCTCTACAGTCTACACTACGGTCCCATATATTGTGTTTGCTGTCTAGTTGATCACACGGGGATAGCGGTCAATATGGCGACATCGCGAATGGTTTTTGAGGAGTTTGATGTGAAGGAGGGAGACATAGATACTTACCTAGACAGGCTAGATCAATACTTTATTGCCTTAGATATCAATATTGATGCCTCTACTGAGTCCAAAAGAAGGGCAATCCTCCTGAGTAGCCTGGGTAATGAAGGATACAAAACGGCCCGGGACCTATCATTTCCACAAAAACCAAGTGAAATTACATACAACGGGTTGTGTACGTTGCTGAAGGGTCACTACAGACCGAAGAGGCCAGTGGTGTCGGAAAGATTTAAATTTCATAATACCCGTCAACTGCCAGGGCAGACAGTATCACAGTATGTAACGCAGCTAAAGAAGCTGGCATCCTCGTGTCAGTTCTCTGGAGAGAACCTGACGGAAGCACTACGAGATAGATTCATCGCAGGGCTTCTCTCTAGCTCTACGCAAAAGAAACTCTTATCAAAGGATTACAAGTTCCAGGAAGCCGTAGACCTGGCTCAGGCTGAGGAAGCCGCCTCCACAAATGTCAAGGACATGGTTCAGGAGGAAGAGAAGCGGATGCATCGCCTACAATATGGGCAAGGTTCCCGGCCTAGGAGGAAAGGGTATACTTCTTCAAGTAAGCAGACCAGTACTAGGCACAAATGTGACCGGTGCGGAATGACAAATCACACTCGTGACCAGTGTAAACACAAGGATGCAGTTTGTTTCAAGTGCCAGAAGAAAGGGCATTTAAGGTCACAGTGTAGGTCTGCTGCTGTGAGTAAGCCTCAGGATAAACAGTCCCATCAACAGGCTAGTCGTAAGGGGCATGGACGGAACAGAGGAATCAAGCAGGTTGAGGAAGAGGACGTGCAAGATGAGTTTGTGGACTCTCTGTTCAACGTGAGACGGGCTGATTCGGTTCCACCGATAATAGTGCCCATGGGAATCGAAGGGAAGCTCATTGACATGGAGGTGGATACCGGGGCAGCATTGTCCGTTATAAGTCACAGGGACTATGAAGAGAAACTGAGCCATGTTGAGCTTCGGCCAGTTAATCGTGCTTTGCATCCTTATGGAGGCCCCAAGTTGGAGTTATCAGGGGAGATAGAGGTCCAAGTGAACCATAATGGACAAACAAAGATCTTACCCTTGGTAGTAGTCAGGACCAACCGGCAGGCTCCGCCTTTATTGGGTCGGAACTGGCTCTCTCAGGTAAGGCTGGACTGGAAACCCTTGTTGTCAGACGCACAATTCTCGGTCACCGAAAGCTCCGATGTCAATACCTTCCTAGAGCAGAAGTTTCCGGAGGTGTTCCTACCAGAACTGGGAACAATCCGGGGTCCAACCGCAAAGCTGCACCTCAAGGAGAATGCAGTACCCAAGTTCTGCAAAGCTAGGAATGTGCCCTATGCCTTGAGGCCAGCCGTGGAGAGGGAGCTGGAAAGAATGAAAAAGGAGAAAATCATATACCCAGTGGAATACAGTGACTGGGCGACACCCTTGGTGTGTATTCCCAAAGCGGACGGCAAGGTCAGGATCTGCGGGGACTATAAGGTCACAGTAAACCCAAACATACACTGTGAGCAATACCCAATCCCGACTCCAGAGCAAGTTTTCAGCAGTCTGGCTGGGGGAAAGAAATTCTCAAAGATTGACCTGAAGTGTGCTTATCAACAGATGCTCTTAGATGAGGAGTCACAGATGATAGCAACGATTAGCACACATCGTGGATTGTTCAGGTACACCCGTCTTCCTTTCGGTATCTCCTCTAGCCCAGCCATCTGGCAAAGATTCATGGAGCAAGTGATTGCAGGTTTAGATGGAACGTGCGCCATCATGGATGATGTCCTAGTTACGGGGTCATCGGACAAGGAACACTGGGCCAACTTGGAGAAGGTCTTCCAACGTTTCAACGCCTTTGGGTTGCGTGTGAAAAGGGAGAAGTGTCTGTTCATGCAGGACAGTGTGGTGTACTTTGGACGAAGGATCACGGCCCAAGGCATCCAACCTGCAGAAGGGAAGGTGAAGGCAGTCCGCGCTGCTCCAACCCCTTCTAATGTCACCGAGCTCAGATCCTGGCTAGGAATGGTGAATTATCATGCCCAGTTCATACCGAACTTATCTACACTGATTCATCCCTTGAATGAGCTTCTAGGATCCAAGCCGTGGAATTGGGATGAGGATTGCGAGCAAGCATTCCAAGCCGTGAAGAATGCTATCAGCAAGGATAGACTGCTGGTTCATTACGATCCATCTCAAGAGTTAGAACTCAGGGCAGATGCATCACCATACGGTGTGGGAGCAGTTATCTGCCATGTCGATGGAACCGGGGAGAGGAGACCGATTGCATATGCCTCCAGAAGTCTCAACAAGCATGAGAAGGGTTACGCTCAACTGGACAAAGAGGCACTGGCAATAATGTTTGGACTGAAGCGTTTCCGGACATATCTACATGGCCGTAGATTCACAATTCGTACGGACCACAAGCCGTTGGAGCGAATTCTGGGTCCAAAGAGTGCAGTGCCTACTCTAGCTGCTCAGAGGTTACAGCGTTGGGCTGTAATGTTGTCAGCCTTCAACTATGACTTGAAGTATCTTCCAGGGAAACTGAATGTGGTAGCCGATGCGCTATCCAGGCTCCCCTTGCCTGAGACAGAAGAAGGAGACGATCTGATCTACAATATCGCAGCACACCGTCTAGACAGTCTCCCTGTTACCAGCAGTGACATCAAGCAACAGACACGCAAAGATCCTGTGATGTCCAAGGTTCTACAGATGGTGAAAACTGGATTGTGGACCAACCATGATGCAGAGTGGTTGAAACCATTTCTTAGTAGAAAGAGTGAGCTGAGTGTGGAGCAGGATTGTCTCCTGTGGGGATACCGAGTGATCATCCCTGCTCATCTTCAGCAGGACGTACTGGAAGAGCTGCATTTGGCACATCCTGGAATGGTGCGTATGAAAGAGGTCGCGAGAAGTCATGTCTGGTGGCCAAACATTGATCGAGACATTGAAATGAAGGTACGTGAATGTGTTACATGTCAGCAGACACGCAGTCTTCCTACAGTGGCACCCTTGATGCCATGGATTTGGCCTGAAGCGCCTTGGATGCGTATTCATGTTGATTATGCGCAGAAGGACAAGGTCGATTACTTGGTCGTCGTAGATGCCTACTCAAAGTGGCCGGAAGTCATCATGATGAGTAGCACCACTTCTACGGCAACCATCACAGCTCTGAGGGATCTGTTCAGCAAATATGGCATCCCAGCACAGGTTGTCAGTGATAATGGACCTCAGTTCATTAGTGAAGAGTTTGAACATTTCCTCAAAATGAACGGAGTGAAACATGTGAAGGTAGCTCCGTATCATGCAGCTAGCAATGGAGCAGCAGAGAGGATGGTCCAATCATTCAAGAGATCACTGAGCGCAAGCAAGGTCCAAGGTCGTAGCCTTCAACAGTGTTTGGATAGCTTTCTTCTTGCGTACCGATCCACAAAGCAAGCTACAACAGGACAAACACCAGCTAGCTTGTTCCTGGGAAGGGAAATCAGGACACGATTGTCCCTTGTGCATCCCAGTACTTTGGAAAAGGTTGTGAGCAAACAAAGCGATCAAAAACTCCATCATGACAAACAGCAGGAGTTACGCAAGTTCTTCCCAGGAGAGCGTGTTCTGGTTAAGGATTTTCGTAAGGATGGAGTTTGGTGGCCAGCAACAATCGCGGAGCACACTGCACCCAAGTCTTATGTGGTGTGTTTAGATGATGGCAGAATGTGGAAGCGACACATTGATCAAATGAGGAAAGCAGAAACTGTTGAGAAAGAAACTCTACAGGAACGCGAAGATGCTCGCGAAAACATTCCATCTCCTTCGCGAAATCCTACTACATCGATGACTAGCGAGCAAGTTATGACTCCACTAGCCCAGGACGCGAATGACTCTGAAGTTGCACCAAACAAAGACATAAGCACAAATGAGCCAAAGACTTCTCAGTACTCTGATAGTGCAACAACTACTGATGAGTCACCTGCACAGGACAGGTTAGTTGAGAACCAGGATATGGGTTTGGTCGTTTTAGATTAGAGTTCGTTGTTGGATTACGGTTTGCTACATTCTGCACGCATCACATTTTCTCATTCAGGCAACAAGTTGGGTAATCGGCGATTTTACGTTTGGAATTTTCAATATTTTGAGCAGGCTACATCTGGCAGACAAAAGAAAAGACCCCAAAACAAACAAATTATTCATGAGCACTGCCAGTTTAAATGTTTTATTCAGTTGGCATAACTTACATACGGACATTTGTTTGAGCAAAATTTCTCTCAATCTACATGTCTTTGGAGGGGAATAAAGCTTAGAGGGGAGGAGTGTAGTGTATGCAGACTATATGCAGATCTTATGCAGAATAGGCATTAACATAAACTAGGGCAGAGGTCAACTTCCACCACTTGTAATCACGTTGAGCTATACAGACAGTAAAAGTACGAACCGTATTTCTTGGCCTGATCTGAGTGAGTTTGTCAGGTTGTACGAACGTAGTATAAGACACTACACCTACCCCTGGGGTGATTCAGCGTTCATTTGAGAAGCGTTACACTAAGTCACTAACTTATATTCTTCAAAAGGATCTTTATCATCTTGATCATCAAGTGAAATCTTCAGGCTGTTTTTGGCCAGCGATCTCGTTCCTTTCCAGCACACTTTTGTGCAAAGCTAAAATATCACACTTGTTAATAGTAAAGTAGTAATATGAGACAGAGGCAATTCATCGACATCGCGGTATGAGTCATGTGAGTCGAAGGTCAAAGACAAAAGTGCGAGGTTATCTACTAATAACCTCGCATGTGTGTGAGTGATGGACGGGGAATGTGGAAACCAATGCGTGTATAACGCAATGAAGCGCTTCTGTGCGGAGTGAATGGTGGTTTCCTCAACCACGATAATGCCAATTACCTTTGCCACTCAACTGCATGCATGGCCTGGCCAGGACCCAGCTGGCATCCGGCCGTGAGGAACAAGGGATGCCGCGCCGTGAGCACCGCACAGACACACGGGATGCAAAGCCGCGCCGGAGCTCCCTGCCCCTGCCTGCACTCTCTGGATCGAGTTACCGACTGTGCTGAGCTGATTTTTTCGCAAGATATTAGCCCGACGATTTACAATACGTGATTCTATAGTTAAGCCAAACTAAACTATTTTTTTTACTTACCAATGCAACCAATTTACCAACCGACATCTTTTCAAAACGGACCTGGAAGATACTGCCATTACTGGAGTCTGTCTATGACTATGAACGATGAGATTGATGGCTTACCATAATCATTTTCCTGCTTATATGGATATGGCAAGCCGCGCCGGCAGCCTTTGAAATTGAATTTCCCGTCCCCTCCTTTCTTTTAGACATATATCCCCCCTTTTTTCCTCAAATGGACTAGAGTTCCAAATGTACTCCCACTAAAAGTGAAAAAAAAATTAAATTGTGGAAATGATCTAGAATGATGTCCCATAGCTTTAGGATAATTAGGGTTAGTAGGTTAGTATGGAATTCTTTCCCTGAAATGAAATACACAAGAATCTGAGGAAATATAGAAACAGGGGAAACATAAATCATGAATAGGGCTATACTGGGGGCGGCGAGCATATTTCAGAGGGGGAGGGTGAGCCTGTAAAGAAGAGCCCCTTTTTGAAAAAGGGTGCACCTACACTGGGTGAACACGAGGCAAAAAATGGACCATTTTGTGACATTGGTATCAACCTACAGTCATTATCAAGCATTATCTTCATTTTTTTATTGTTTCTGTCTTTACAGCTGGTTCTTGGATCCTGATTCAGCTTTCCAATTTAGTAGTTGTGTGAAATGGTCTAATAATTCATGTGTGAGCGAGCGAAGTGATCAAGCAAAATTTTTAAAAAAATTTCTAAAGCTGAAATCCTCGGTTGTGCATATTTACAATGAAAATGACAACCTCAAATTAATTTTAGGGCAATGTCGAATGGTCATTCAATTTGTACGTTATACTCTGTCGTTTTGTTTTAAAGATTACATCAACATACTTTGTGATCTGGATTTCATAATTATGAAAAGGGGCACCTTTCAGAAGGGGAATGACACTCATTTGAAAGGAAACGGGGGGGGGGGGGCTGTACATATATCAGAAGGGGGAAATGACATTTATCGGGAAGAAAAAGGGGAACTTAGAAGTAAAAATGGCATTTATCAGGAGAACAGGGCATTTATTATGCAGGGCACAATTATAAGATTTGAAAAGGGGAACTTGTCCGAATAGGGGCACTTATTTAAAAAAGGCTCTTATCAGAGAGAAAGGGGCATTTTGCATAAATAAGAAGGGGAATTTGGGGAGTACTTGATTATGTGGGGGGCACTGTGTCGCCCTGCCCCTGCCCCCGGAGCGCCACCTCTGTATATAGGCCTAATGTGGATTTGTAGCGCTAGTGCATGGAGAAAATTGGATTGAAAACCTTTTTTTTAAAGCAGTAATTTGGGGCTTTAACTTCTAAACATAGCGTATAACGGGGTGAATAGGAACAAAAAGTGGAAAGTTTTTTTTTGTTAATTTCAATGAACTCATATAGGCCTAATCATGGGCATACCTCCAGCTGCCCAATCATTACTAACATGATTGATGGGAATCAACTAATATATCTAGCCCTTTGTGGAATGTCCTAAAATATGTTGAAAATTGAATGTGGTCAACACTTTCCTTCTACCTTCCGACCTCCTGAAGTGAATCATCAGATTTTGCTTCAAGACTTCACACATGTGGTCTTACATATTAATTCCCGAGAAAGACATGCATTTAGGGATACATATCTCCTTTTTTCACTTTTCTTACTTTATAATTTTTACTGAATAACCGGGGTGAATAGGAACAGACTACCTTGAAATTATGATTTATATTTCCTGGTGCCAATACATACCTAAAGCACCTACATACATGCATATAACATGTTTGTTTGTTTGAATTTATTTTCTTCTGCAATCATATAAGAGCATACAATAACAGGGAAAATATAACAATGCATTCACATAAAATGAAAAGAACATAACGTGATCAAAATATACATATTGATAATAATATAATTACATTTCAGTTTATAAATTATAAATTATTCAACGCATTGAAATTCAGAGAGCAGAAGACGGACTGCCATTATAAACTTAAGTTTGAAAACATGACAGCCCAAATAAATCAGTGTAATATACGTAGAAGCAGAATGGAGGTCAAATAAATAAGGGAATTATTCAGACGAAATATACGCATATCTAGATTTTTGTATAGTGTGTACATGAATGAAAGTGATAAAATGACGATGAAAATGAAAAAATGAAAATGATGTCTGTTGATGAATAATGAGTTGATGAAATGTATCAGTCAGGACTTCGGTGAATTTGGTAACTAAAGATCATTTGATTTATCAGAACATGGACTATTGATTTAAAGTGTGGTTTAACCTTTTTATAGAGTTTGGAAGTGAATTCCACAAATCTGGGCCATGGTGTCGAATTGTCTTATGTGCAATAAATAGCCTAGGATTTACCAAATGATAATTTAGGGAGTTACTGGTGGGATATGAGTGAACATTCGTATTAAGTGTGAAGAAATCATTGAATGTATCCGGTAGTAGGTTATTTCTGTATTTGAACATAAAAAGTAAGCTTTGGAGTGAATTAATATCAAAGACTTTTAATGTTTTGAAATGACTAAAAATGGGATTTGTATGAGCTAAATAGTGAGAGCCAGAACAGATTCTGAGAGCTTTCTTTTGTAATATATAAATCGGGTAAATATTTGTTTTAGCGTTAGCCCATATTAAATTACAGTAAGTAATATATGGCAATATAAGAGTATTATATAACATAAAAAGAGTATTTTTCGGAAGATAATTTTTAGTTTTATAAAGTATACCAATATTTTTAGCGATAGAAGTTTTTATGTGGGTTAAGTGATGATTCCAATTCAAGTTTTCATCTATGAAAACACCTAGAAAAAAAGTATATCGTTTTCTTTCTAAGGGCATATTGTCAATTGATATTGCTAAAGGAAAATCAAACATACGATTATTGGCATGTTTGAAATAAATAAAATTAGTTTTTTGTATGTTGAGAGACAATTTGTTACATTTGAACCAGGTTGATACTTTGGGCAATTCTTGATTGAGAAAGTGGATCAGGGTATTTAAGTTAACATGAGAATAGAAAATATTGGTATCGTCTGCATACAAAATGAAGGATAATAAGGAGGATGTGTTACTTATGTCATTAATATATAGTAAAAAAAGGAGGGGGCCTAATATTGAACCTTGTGGGACACCGCATTGAATTGATAAAGGAGTGGATGACGTACCATTAAATACTACATATTGTTTCCTATCCGATAAATAATCGTGGAACCAAGATAGCGTTACACCTCGAATTCCATATGTCTGAAGTTTTGTTAATAAGATGTCATGATCAAGCGTATCAAATGCCTTAGAAAGGTCCATAAAAATTCCTATAACATGTTTTTTATTGGCAATTGCCTCAGTTACTTTATCATAAAATAACTTTATCATGTACCACATATTTCAGATGCAAATCGAGGTATGAACGGGGGTATGAACTGAAAAACAAAAATCAATGGCATGAGAACAGCCATATATAAACACAACACAAAAAGTAAGTTCCCCCTAAAGCAAAATGGCGTAACATTTTAACGAAAAGGTTTTAAGCAAAATAACTTGACAGGAGTGTTCCTACACTTATTGACTAACTTCTGTGTGAAAATGAGATTGATCTGCCAAGTCATGCATGAGTGAGCACACATTAAAGGGAAAATTGTCACTTTTCAAAAGTCACAGGAGTCATATTTTATGCCATATTATTAACAGTGAATTTTAGCATTTCTTGCTTAATTTTAAAGTGTGCTCACTCAACCAGCCAGAAAATTACCTCTTGTGTTAATACACAATTGACAACTCATTTTGATAGCAGTATCTGATGTTATTTTTTGCAATAATCTGAATGGATTTTGCCATTTCAGAGTTAAGAGGGTTGAACATCGCTACTTTCCACTAAAATTGTGCTCACCAAACCGTGCAAAAACACGAAAAGTGTCAGGATAGGTGCGAAGGGGTCAAACGATGGATGATAAACAACTACAGCACTTGAACAAAAACCAGAAACAGAATTCGCCAAAATGACCCCCCAAAATGGCTCTTGTGACTTTTGAAAAGTGACAATTTTGCCTTGAATGTGTGCTCACTCATGCATGACTCAACGGATCAATTTCATTTTCACACAGAACTTAGTCAATAAGTGTACGAACACTCTGACCAAGTTATTTTGTTCGAAACCTTTTCGGTAAAAAGTTATGCCATTTTGATTTAGGGGGAACTTACTTTTTGTGTTGTTTATATAAAGGCGTCTCAAGAGCCTGGCCTGTTCGGCATACTTCGACATACTTCGGCAAACATTATTTCAGACAATAAATTATTAAATCAATCTAAAGAAAATCCACACATTCCAATAAGGATTATCCATTTAATAAAAAAATACGAAAATTCAAATACTAGTATACTACCCCCACCCCCATTGCCCAACTATCATTTTTTCCTGCCATTGCATAATGCCTGTATGGGGGCTGAGAAGGGTGGGGGGGTGCATCTGACAAAACTTTACCGACAGAATCCAACTCATACATGTCATATAGCAATGCGCATGCAGTTTTAGGGAAACCCAAACATTGACAAATCCGTGACAACAGACTATATTATTAGCGGCAATTAAAAATGTCACTGTGAGTCAATTGTCCCCTCCGGCCCCTCCACCAAATACTCAAAAGCTGGCTATGCTACTGCAAGTTTCAACAAACAGTAACGTAAATTTTTTTTCATGTATATACAAAATGTACCAAAAAGGAAGGGGGGGGGGTAATATCTGAGCTGATAGTGATCCAGAAAATTTACTTTGAAATAATTCCTTCACAATGACTGAAATGTCAATTATCATTTTCGCTTAATGGTTGAAAATCTGTCGGGGCCGGGGGGGGGGGGGGGGCAACTTGCCCCCACCCCACCCCAATCAGATACGCTAGTGTAGGGAGGCACAAAATAAATGACTGTTAAAACGGCTTCATTTATTCAGCGTACATTTAAAAAATAAATTAAAATAAACAAAAACTGGGGGAATTGCATCGTATAACAGTTTTCCTTTTGTAGATAATATTGGACAGTAGATCATGCTGCCGTAGATATGGAGTTTCTCATACCTTCTTTTGTAGAAGGCTAATACGTGTGAAGTGTTTGGAACAATAAATCATGAACATTTAAATTGATTCTGACTGACGGTACACATCAAGTCACAATAAGCACAAAGCCAGAAATATGTACATACATTGTACAAAACGTCTTCATGGATGTCTTTATTGTATATATCTTTTATGCATTACATATATAATATTCAATGTAAAAAAAAAATTACACAGTAAAATACATAATTATAATAACCTTGCATTCATAACATCAGAATATGTAATAAAAAAATACGATTGAGATATGAGAATTTAATGTAGCTTAATGGCCTGCATCAAAGGAACTTATGTGTCTAAAATCTAACCGCTCTACATTTCTTAAAATATGGTTTAGCTACTGTAACAGGATTCCCCTTTATACGGTTTCATACTATCTACATTACAAAAGATATTAATGACCACAAAGTCATTGCTTTGTCTTTATTTTTGTTTTACATTTGTAATATATTCACAGGTGAAAGAATTATTCCCATGATTCGCACATTTAAAAAAAAACATTTATCACATACATATAGACAATGGAAGTTTCAGAAACTTTCTTTGTCTTTTTGCCTCCTTCATTGAACAGGGGCGGATGGGGGGGGGGGGGGGAGGGCAAATCGGCTGCCCCCCTTTTTAAACCCAACTAGCATACGTTAAGTACACAATAAAAAAATTGCCTCCCTTAATTGTGTACTTTTCTGGCTCCAGCCCCCCCCCTTTTTTTAACAAAATTTTGGATCTGCCACTGTTGCATTATCTACCATTAAAATTAAATGTACTCTTATAACTGTAGCAAGTACCCATGTACAGGAATATAATTAGTATAGTCCATAGTACCGGTAATCTTGCTTTGGATCTCCTAAAAATTGGTATACTAGGATTATCTTAAGAGAATTCCATTTACTCTTTCCCCCTTGTAAACTTACTTTGCCAATGGGGTCCAAGTAATTTTTAAATTTCTTACAAAATTTAAAACTATTACCATGATGCATGGACATGATTGCAAGGATCAAGATATAGTGATTATATCATTGGTTTTCAACAAAAAAATGATAATAAATACATGATTAGTTCACCTGCTGATAACTTCTGCTTCTTGAATTATAAACTATCTTAAGACTTCTGGCATTAAAGCAAAATACACTGTCAACATATATAAAAATATAAATACATGTATAAAGGAAATATGTGACATCACTATCAAGTAGAAATATTTCACATACATTTACTTCATCACCAACTGCAATCAAGGAAATTACAAAGCAATGCATTTATTCTTGACAATGAAAATACTTTTGATTTACAATATATATTTAAGATAATTATATATTTACTCCATTGGTATAACTTACAGCTTCTAAAACGTTGTTAAATTCAAACAGCCAAACACATAAGAAAAAGGCAAGGTCCTGCACATAATGTTATTTAAGCGAACGATGAGTTCTGGTACTGAAAATATCCCCCCCCCCCCTCCCCGAAGAAAAAAATGATTTAAAAAAATAAGAAATAAGAAATAGAAAGGAAATAAAACCAAAATCTATTCTGAATTGTTTATTCACACAGAAGATGACCTGTTTAGAGTATGGACCAGCAAAATGTAAAAAGCTAGCAAAAACTTGACAAATAAGAAGCTCAACACATAAATGCACGTATGGGACCATGTGTTGTGGTGCTTAACGAGCAGTCAAAATGACTGGGTTAATTTCCAGGTCTTTCTTTGGTCATTACTTAGCTACTTTACATTTTCTACCATATTTGTTTGGCAGATAGCATTTACAGTATGTGTAGTCTTGAATATTCAGTTTCGTGGGGACTAATCACCACTTTATAATACAAATTAAAAAGAGTAGCTTCAAATATTACTGCTGTAAAGGTTAAATACACTCAAAATAAAAGTAGTAAAAGTAGTATATTGTAGTAAGCAGACTAGTCAATGCACTCATATGCGCATGAAAGTAAAATGCGAGTTGATTTCTGTGTTGTCGTGATATGAAATAATATTTTCCCCCTTATGCTCTTTTATTTTACCCTCAAATAAATGAATGGGGGCAATCTTATGCTTTGATCCTGACGACACACAAATCACTATTATTTTTTACGATTGGTCCCCTCCAAGGTTGGATGGATCAGGCAAACCTCATATTCTGTAATTACTCAATACCAGTACCAGAACACATTATTATCAATAACTAAGTCATTCTCATATATCTTTGGTTTGATCAAGATGATAATACTTGCTGTCTGACTTGCAATACTTTCTATAACCCATACCTTAAAAAAAAAAAAAAAAAAAACCCTCCTTAAGCTGTTAATTTCAAACATGTGAACTGGGTGCTAAATATCTATCACTGATGATAAAAATGATTTAAATGTAAAATAATAGTCTCTGTCCACGGTAATGGTAATGTACAATGGGATGAATAGGAACAAAAATATAATTTGGTTTGTCGTTTTTCCAAAGGTTCGTATTTCCTAAGGTTCGTATTACCGAAGGTTCGTTAGTCCGACGGTTTGTAATTCTGAAGGTTCATAATTCCGAAAATTAAAAGGAGTTCATAATTCTGAAAACTAAATAGGGTTCATAATTCCAAAAATGAAAAAGGGTTCATATTTCCGAATGTTTGTAATTCCAAACAGTTAAGTAGGACTCTTTTGCATTTTCGGAATTACGAACCTTCAGAATTATGAACCCTTTTTCATTTTCGGAATTATGAACCCTATTTCATTTTCGGAATTACAAACCTTCGGAATAACGAACCTTCAGAGAAATGAATCAAATGTTCGGAATAATGAACCCTATTTCATTTTTTAAATTATGAACCTTCGGAGAAATGAACCTTTGGAAAAACGAGTACCCCCTTATAATTTTATCTTAAAGAATGATGCAGACCTTTTCATTCAATTCTATATTCACGATCAAAACAATTAAAAGGTTCTGGCATATAACATAAGCGGGGAAAAATATCACATCAAAACCTTCTCGAATTTTGTTCCAATTACCCTTGGCTGTTCCCATTCACAATACAGGCATGTCGTTTTCAATACAGTGGGCACTCACTATAACATTTGAAAGCAAAATGTAAAACAATGAACCTTGAAGTATATTAATAACAAACTGAAGATATTATGTACAATATATTTGCAAGCTGTTAAGTACTGTACAGTGTGCATCGTGCATCTGCACGTATTAGACCCAAAACCTTGTAATACAAAAGCAGACCAGTAGCAGGATTCTTTGGTTAAAATAATTAGTTAGCATAATAAGACTTGGAAAAAATCATGTTACATTGTATTTGGTGAAAGCATTGAATTTGGACTTAGAAACATTAATACTGTGGGTCTTTTTTAATGAAAAAATAACAATAACAACAACAACAATAATAATAATAATTATTATTATAACTCTAACTGCGACTTAGGGCACCACCTTTTATCTCATCCTATTGTTAGGATTCGCCCTAACCCACGTTCGTTTCGCCCTAACGTTGAATTTCTATTGTGACGGAATAAACCTATTGTTAGGTTTCGCCTTAAGTCGCAGTTAGGTAAATAGTAATAATAATAGTAATAATAATAATAGTAATAATAATAGTAATAATTACAGAAATAGAAAAATAATCTGAATCATAAAAAATATAATCTGGATTCATATAATGCTTATACACCTCCCAGCAATTTACCATCATCGTTACTCAGTCATCAAACAATGTGTGCACCTTCTCCACTCCCTGGGGAGTATTTTCATAGGACGTGAACTCTGCAGTTTCCACACCCTGCTGGGAGTAATTCAATGTTTACATAGTCTTCTCCTTTGACATCTATGTTAGATCCAAGTGCTATTCCTTTGCCTGACAGCATGACTTGGTGGTTTTCTTCTACATGTTGGCTGGCTGTAAGTCCTATTCCTTCGTCTGATCCTGACTGGGTAAAAGTGTCTTTGTTGTCATTCAATGAGCCTGGCCGTCTGAGAGACATCAATTGCTGTAAGAGAGACATCAATTGCTGTAAGAAAAGAGATTAACTTTAACATTAGAAAATGGTTGCATAAAAAAATATCACGCTTCATATCACTTTATATATAGAGGTCCAGGCCCACATTTTCTGATAACTTTAACCATGAACTACCCGTCTACAGTGGTGCA
This sequence comes from Heliocidaris erythrogramma, assembly GCA_025617745.1. NCBI lineage: Eukaryota > Metazoa > Echinodermata > Echinoidea > Camarodonta > Echinometridae > Heliocidaris > Heliocidaris erythrogramma. Next base: position 25,210,839 of record CM046869.1, read on the forward strand.
GGCTCATTAACATTAGGGAGTTTTCGAATGTGTCAACGTGAACGCCGTCCTAGATCCTCCCAGCAACAATGGACTGCTTTATGTTGACTGCGTTATGTTGACTGCGTACAAAGTAGGTGAAGCATGAAGCTAACAATGGGTGAAGCGAGGTTCACATTTTAGAGAAGACGGCAATGCCATGTTTGACGCATTCTCGATCTGACGAGGGGACGAGGGAGAACAAAGCACGGTATGCAGTTAACACACAGCAGTCCATTGAAGCTGGGAGGATCTAGGACGGCGTTCACGTCAACACATTCGAAAACTCACTATTACAGGAAAGGTTGGACCTACGTTTACAGGTACATGTATTATGTGAACCCATGCCGCTACCAAATAGCCTGCAGTGACCAATTTGTTGTGTGCCAGGGAGAAGGGTGAATACAGATTTCTAAACTACATGTACGCATTATCAAGTTTTGACCTTTCTAAAACTACATAGTACATCTACACAGCACATTTTAGTTTGTACATCCTCTAAATTGTTAATATTTTTGGTTATACTTTTTGACATTTGGTTACAAAATACACATTAAAAACTCTCCTACCACCAGGCACATAACAAATTGATGAATAATTATAGATATACCGGTAGTTCATCAGTGAAGTTATCTGAAGAGGAGGAGCTGGCCTTTAGGCATCTTCCCATAACTTTGTACACATATGCTTACAATAGCATCATAGGTTTTCAAACATTTCATCTCACAAACTTTCTTCAAGGCAATGCTGATCGAGGCATGTCTAAAATGTATCATACATGTATTTGTGAAAGGAGGTATTGTTCGACAACATAGGAAGCTATAGTGAGCATGTGCACCCAGTTACGGGATGGTATCTGAATAATAGTCTAATTCCATCAATACAGTTTTACAACGAAACAAACAACATTAAACAATTACCGTAGATTTACAATTATATCTACAATATCTCTCCACTTACTGTACATCTTTATAACGTACATACTTTATCATACTTTTGCTTCTCTAAAATACTTTTCAAATATTCCCTTCTGCTTAAATAAGAAGCCCAGCCATCACCCAGACAACAACGAAGCAGTTTCCTCCTTCGACAGACCACCGTCAGACCGGTGGGGTCTGAAGGGACGATGCCACGCCCGTCTGAAGAAATCTCTTGGACCTGTACTGGCAGAAGTCAAGCTGAAAGACGATGACAGACGGGCAGCTTTGGACACAGCTGTATCGAGTAAGCTTCTTGCTGTTTCCACAATACCAGTTGAGTAAGTGAAATGAAAATGAAACTTCAGATCAAGTAACTTTATTGAACAAATTCTTTAAAAATCGAAAATTCAAAATAGGCATGAATAATAATCATGTACTTTGTGCCTAACTCAATTATGTAACTCTAATGATTTTTTTTTTGGAAGTACACTTGATTTATAAAGGCATAGTTATGGAAGAAGCTCTTTAACATTATCACTATTGCAACACTATGTACAATATATCAATCAGTATAGTTTTATAACAGTAGGCCTAAACATTACTTTGTTTAGATTAATGAACAAAAAGGATTATGATTCACATTATAATACATGTATATAAAACTGTATTTATCACATTGAACATTAAACAATGAATCTAAATCTACAAGGTAGCTCTTTGAAATATGTATCAAATCAAAGCCTTGAATATAATATACAATTCAAGCTAATTCATATAAAGCAAAATGTAATTAATGATCAAATCAAAAGTATTCTAAGTTCTGTAGCAGGGCTGGCTTTTTGATATATTGTTGATAAATTACAATGTAACTGACCAAAGCACTTACAGCATGAAGTGGTAAACAAGCTAAAATCTGCTTTTATTAGCAATATTGCACATTACACATCACATGAAGTAAATTCTATTAAATTACAGAAACACACATATTTATCATTTTAATAAACATACCAATATATCAAAACCTGTTATTTCTCTTTGTAAAAGTCTACCAAAGTTGACTCTTAACCTCTTCCATGCCACCAGATTTTTGTTGTCAAAAATGAACTTTCAAGAGTTGAACATTAACTGTTAATGAGTTTTTTCTTAAGCAAACTGGGCAAAGATATATTGCATAGGAATAAATATTATATTGGAGGCATAGGTTTCAGTATTAGGAAGAATTTTCAAGCCATTCTGAGCATAAACAGAATGTTCAACACTCCAACATTTGGGCGGGATTTGCCGCCCATGGCATGGTAGGGGTTAATACATGTATTATGAATTGACCAGCACAGGTGTAAAGTAACTAGTAGAATGAGAACTAAGGCATTCTACAAGATAAAGAAGCAGGAAGAGGAAAAATATGAATGGAGGAGGAGAAAAGGAAAGGGGAGAGAATGGTGAAGAGAGAGAGAGAGAGAGATAGGGAGAGTACAAGAGAGTTGGAGAAAGTGTGGAGAGATGGAGAGAGAGAGAGATAGAGAAAGTGTGGAGAGAGTGACAGGGAGAGTAAGAGGGGAGGGAGTAAGAGAGAAAGTGTGGAGAGATGGGGAGAGAGAGAGAGAGAGAGAGAGAAAGAGTGATGGGAGAGTAAGAGAAAGAGATAAAAGTGTGTAGAGATGGAGAGTGATAGGGAGAGTAAGAGAGAGAGAGATAGATAAAGTGTGGAGAGATGGAGAGAGAGTGAGAGAGAAAAAGATACAGTAAGAGTGAGAAAAAGTGGGACAAAATGAGAAAGAGAAAGAGGGAGGGGGAAAATTATTCAGATTTAGGAATGAGACAGAGAGTGGAAGAATGAGGAAGGGAGAAAAGCAAGTGCTACTGGAGGAGAATTAAAGCAGAGAACACTCCCATTTCTTTTTTTCAAATTCTCATCTTACAAAGCAATTATATGAATCATCATGACTTATTTAAAACATAGCAAAGGCTTTATTCAATATGATGCATCAGGTAAAATACAATCAGTCTGCAATACAATATCATCTGCATACTAAGTTCGTTGGGCTGCTGTTGCTACTTTGGATGTAATAAATACACGTATTACATGAAAACAGCTCATAATGCAAAAAAACAACAACACAGAGCTGGATTTGAAGTTGTCAAATCTGGTTTACAACATACTTGAGTGCTAAAGCAATGATGTTAGGGGGGAATGCACATAATAAGATAAAAAGTTATAATGAACAAAAATAAATCAAGCAAAACAAAATGTATAAATCATAAACTGACGTGATGGAGTAAAGAACATTTATACAGTGAGATGCTACTATTTATCATTTTCAAATCATAGTACTTGAATGGTGCACACTGATATAATCATATTAATAGTCACTCATATTTCCCTATTTTGCTGTCTACAACAAGTCATTCACATAGAATTACCACAGGAATCATCCCGTCCCATAAACAGTGGGTTAAGGCGTCCTAACATGTGTTAATAATGGGTGAACAAATATCACCTGCCAAGCTTGGCAGGAAAAAGTAAAAATGAAATTGGTATGTGAAAAACAAAATACTACTTTTGTTGCACTGTGAATAAAGGAAGAAATCAATTGTGGATGTTCTATTACATAGATGAATATTTTCCGAATAGTTTAATCATCACACTCGTAATCATAAAGCACACGTAGATCAGCATTGTAAAGTATTTTGTTTGACTATTTACATCCTTTAACAGATACATCATCAAACTCAAGATGTATTAAATAAATCATGAATGCTGATAAATATGAGCAAAATAAAACATGCAGCAAGATCATATGACAACAAAATGGTACACTGAAAACTATCTTACATACACGTAAGATTATGGATTATAATGAGAATCATGTACTTAATATGTTGTGGCCTAAATGCCATGTATCCATAGTGAGCATATAGTACAGCATCTGCGGAAAGTAGTGCTCTGCCAGCAAACATGCAATTGCTTTTACAGAATCATCTGACAAGTCCAGACTGCCACCTCCAAGCCATAAATATTTTGCACTTTATAGCCATTTTTCCAGTATATGTAAGAAGCACAATTTTGCGGACACATCAAGATTATCACATATCGTCTGCTTGAAAGCCAAAAGGGTGTTTACTCTATGTATAAATGATGATTTCACGCCCTTCTGGCCCCCAGCAGGCAACGTTATGTCATCTTGTGTTTTATATACACTGTATAGCACTGCTTGTCCAGTTAATTGATAATTGTCTCATAACTGCATTTGTTCCCATGAGATAAAAATGGCATGCATTTTGGAAGACTGTAGCAGCAGACTTGTCAGTGGGTGATTTGAAAAGAATCTTTACCTTGATCATCATCATCATCATCATCATCATAATCGTCATGATGACTAAAAAAGTCTGATCTCATGTCATATGAAGTCTAGGAGGAGGATAGATAGAAAGATAAGGAGAACAAATCATGCAACAGATGATGAAACACTAAAAGAAAAATCAACTTGTAGATTGATGCTTCCCTTTAAAATGACCACCTGAGCATACAGACTTCTGTAAAACTAGAGACTTTAAGAATTTCCCAAGTGGTCGAGTTCCCAAAAATAATTGAATGATCGCAACTCTATCGTGAATTCGTCAAACATTCTCGCCACAAAAATGGCCGTCATTCACACTGCCGAAAGTTTCAGGTTCAACAGCAATTACTCTCATTTCAAATCGATCTTATTCAAGAACGGCAAAAGGGTACTGCAATGAGAATAGACTCAATAGTTTTGTGATTTTAGCTCTTACTGCTAGTACATAATATGTAATTCCTAGCATTTAGGATAAAAAGATAATAAAAAAAAAAAACGACTCTAAAGAGAGACACTGTACTGCTATGGGTTAAGATTTCTTTAAAAATGAAAAACAGTAAAAAAAAAAAAGAAAAAAAAAATTTGCTTATTATAGTGTAAAAACTTTGCATTTTCACAGATTCCTCAGTAAATTATGTTTATTATTTTGCAAGTTTGCATAGCGACCTGTTTGGAACAGCTGGGTTTTTTTAATAACACAGGCAAATCCAAGTGTTAAATCACCATTTACACAAAAAATCCATTATGTTTAATTTTCAGGAGGGGGGGGGGCAAAGCCCTTGAATACTTCCGAAAAATTCTATGGAGAGGTGTCACCCATCCCTCCTGAACTGCTGACCCTTCAATAGATCCTATAGGGAATTTACATTGTTTATTGTAAAACACAAGAATGATGAGGTGGTGTGGCGTTATCGGATCACGTCAGGCGTGGGTTTGAGTCCCGTATAGTAGCAGAGTCACACCCTATACACGTCGATACGCTACACTTCTCACAAAGAGTAGGGTGTAAACTCGGTGTCTAGTCACTATGAACATGACGAACAAAGAAACGGACAATTTATGCTGCTCCTCATTGTACCCTTCACAATTGCTCTGGTTAACAAAAGAACATCCATTCATTGCTATCCTGTAAAAATATGTAGAACAGGTGTCACATAATAGCAGTGGAGGGATGTCCTTTTGTTTACTAAAGCTATTGTGGAGGGTACAATGAGGAGCTGCATAAATTGTCCGCTCTCTTTGTCACCGTGTTCATAGTGAGTGTGCCTGCAATACCCAACTGGTAATCTACATACTGATCTTCGTGATAGGGTGCATAGCCCTTTGAAGATAACCAGGAGAAGAAAACGTAGAACACCTGGGAATATCTGCCTAAATAATGCCTATGGTTTAGAGGTCTTCTGCAATATTTTACAGTTTTAAGTGCTAGTATGAAATAGGAGAGTAGCGACAGAAAACTTCCCATTTGGAAAAGTGAAAGTTTGCATTTTAAAGCACTTAAAGCGTACCAATCACCTTAAAATATAATTTGTGTCCAGTTAGAATGTATAAAATCAACCTCAAAACACTTTACCTGGCCTTCTATGGGTGAACGATTAAGGAGTATGTAGAAAATGAAGCAAAAAATAATAACCCCTTGCGCGGAACCCAACTCCGAGTTTGGTTCCGTGGGAGGCCATTATTCCATATACGAGCGTGAACGGGTGCGTCGACAAGTCTCCTCACAAGTCAGTGTTTTGTTTATCATTGGGAGTGTATTTCAACTTGTGATACATGTATCTCTTTATGAGTCAACATTTGAAGCTCTTATTTCGAATATAGCATAGCGACATGGAACCCCGAATATACAGAGCACAATATTTTTGGGTCATTGGTACACTTTAACAGCCTGAATTGCTACCTCTAAGCCATGTCCAGAGCCAAAAGGGCATAAACTCATGTCATTTAAACACAGGTTTAATGCCTCTCTGGCTCTCAATAGATTTTAACAAAAATAATTATTTGCTTTTATTTAGCTAGGGTAGCCAGGGTAGCCACATCAGCATTAAAGGGATAGTTCACCCTGATTACAAGCTGATTTTAAAAGAAGCAGAAAAAACAGATCAGTGAAGGTTTCAGCAAAATCGATATGAAATAAGAAAGTTATGAATTTTTGCAGTGGTAATCAATCAGACACAAATTGGCAACTCTGTGACGTATCTTGCGAGCTCCTCTCCCATTTGCCCTGTACCCCCAAAATCATCAATTTCCATTTTCTTTAAAGGAAATATTTAATCATACATGCACCTTAGATATAATCATTGCTCATATGTTTTTACACAAAATATATATGAAACAAATATATTTCTTCATCAAAAACTAAGAAAATGAAAATTTATGAAATTTTCTGTATTGAGCAAATGGGAGAGGAGCTCGCAAGATACGTCACAGAGCTGCCAATTTGTGTCTAATTGATTACAACTTCAAAAGTTCATAACTTTCTTATTTCTTATCGGATTTTGCTCAAACTTTCACGATCTGTTTCTTTAATTTTTCTGCTTCTTTTAAAGCCAACTTGTAATCAGGATGGACTATCCCTTTAATACTACTCTTCCAGCGGTCCCTGCAATTATTACCCCAGCATTGCACGGTACCCATTTACCCCTGGGCAGAGAGGGACTAATGTAGGAAAAATACATGCACCTTGTCCAAAAGATGTAAGCACCAAGCGGGGATTGAACTTGGAACCTCTCATATGAGAATCAAGACCCTTCACCAATATACCACAGTGCTTCTAGTGCTCCCACAAATGTTATTTAGCCCTTCAAAGCATTTTTTCTAGTGTATGCAGTAAACATAATCTTGTGGACACATCAGGATTATTTTTCTTTCCTTTTCTTGTTAATCAAGCCAAACACCATTTATTTACATGTACGATAAAAAAGCGGTGTACACGTAGATAAAATGCCTTGCCCAAGGACATACAGTTAGTGCCGTACCGGGGATCGAACCTTGCGACCTTCGCATTTCCAGTAAAGCGTTTAAACTCGACTACGCCACCGCTAGATTACTACATCAAGATTACTAGATATCTTCTGCTTGAGAACCACAAGGGCATTAGTACCTCTTTGTAAAACGATCATGAATTAATGCCCTTCTGGCTGTCCTCAGACGACATCATGTTATCCTTATGTTTTCTACAATGTACAGCACCGCTTGTCAAGAAAGTTGAGAAATGTCTCAGAATAGAAATCTTTTCCTTGCGATAAAATGCCCTTTGGAAGAATGCTGCAGCAGACTTGTTAATAGATATGCTTTGAAAAATCTTTTACCTTCATGATCACTATCATCATCATCAAACCCGTAATCAACATCATAACTAAAGAAGTCTGATGTCATCTCATATGATGTCTAGGAGGATGGAAAGTTCAGGAGAACAAAACAATCAACTTTACATTGTTAAGCCTCTCTTTATACATGTATTATGTACATGTAGCTTAACAACCTGAACATACAGGATACAGTAAAACCACAAACTTTTGCAAATTGCAAATGGCAGCCAAATTCAAAGTAAGAAACTTTCACAAATAGCAAAAATATATCAGTGTTGTGTCAGTTGTAATTCAATAATTGCTCGGCATCAAACTTCCGCGAGTCTGAAATTCGAGAACATTATAAATGAGCGCAAAACTCAGGTTTCACAGTACTGTCAAACTAATCACTTTGTAAATCTAGTGAGAAGTCCTGCTTTGAAAATGTTTCTTGAAGTGAAATAATGGAAAGTGAAACAATTCACAGAACTATTGTGGATTCCTTGACTTGAAAATGGCCGTCATTAAAGATAAAGTTGAGTTCTGGTCATGAGATTGAATTGTCAAAGAAACTGTTTCAAAGCAATTGGGAAAGGTTGATTATATAGCACATAAGAATTGGTATATGCTGTAAGATTTTGCAGAAATGCTGTAAGAAATTGACTCAATCCTGCCGAGAGTCACATGCACTGCACACAGAAATGTGTATATGGGACTACACACAAATGTTCGGCCTGAACATATCAGCTGTTTCTTGTCATATTATGAATGTGAGGGCATTTGAACAGCAATCCATTTCAGGGGACATTTCTACTATGATAATCTGCCAAACTAACATAAAAGGAATGAGAAAGCTCACAAATTATTGTTTACCTTTCCCAGCACTCAACCTTCCCTTTTAACAGCGTGTAACAGCTACAGTATATCTCTTTCCTTATCCCTTGACTTGAGTATTGTTTCATATCGTCTGTTCGCAGCCAGAAGGGCGTTAACTCGTATCTTTTTTGTACAGGGTTAACAACCTTCTGGCTCCAAACAGAGGATATTTGGAACATGTTTTACAGGGAACCTATTCACACACAGAAAGACCACTTGCCTATAAAGACTTCTTTTCTTGTTTCCCTTGAGTGGTCTTTATACAGGTGTGACTATTTATGTAAAATTGGCATTTTTAATGATTCTTGACGTGAATTTTGGAAAATAGTTACCGAAAATAGAAATTAATGGATGGATCTGGGTCCTGTTTCATAAAAGTTGTCATCAATGACAAGTTGCAATAATTTTTATAAGCTACTGAAATCTTTACATCTGATTGGCCGAGAGCAAATTTGTCAGTAAAAATCACTGACAGAACACTTGATGAACCCCCCCCCCCCCCCCCAAACTGCAAAACAGAGCAGTTGTAACTTTCAAAGCTCATTACATAAGAAGGACTCCATTAGGCTTTCTTTAGAAATGGAAAATTACAGTAAAATAACATGACATAATTATATAATCTTTGAAACCAAGGAGAAAAACCTAGGATGAAAAGAGAAAAATGCTGGTAAATGCCTCGGATGAACTTTTGTCCTAGCAATTACACTCTGACATTTTGCAAAACACTCAACAGATGAAACATGTTGGTATCCCAAATCCTAAAATTAAAGGTAATATTTTTTTAATACAACAAATGAGAATCAGAAAAAGAAAAGAAATATGAGAGATAAATATTCAGTGTATAACAAAAATGAAGGAAAACTCATGATTTGCTTTTATTTTTTTACACAAAACAAAATGAGGTGAACACATATTATAAATATAACTCAAAATGTCATGGGCAATTATTACACTCCATGGAAACCTCATCAACAACTCCCCATCCCCCCTCCCCCTTTCCTCTGGAGGAGGTAGAATTCTTCTGTTACAAACATATATCACAAATAGGATTTCATGAGAAAAGTCTTAAAGGGCAATCCCACCTTGGTAATAAGATTATTTGTGTGAAAGCAGAAAAAATAAGAAACACAGGATGGTGAAAGTTTGAAAGAAATAAGACAAGGAATAAGAAAGTTATGGATGCTTGAAAAATGAGATCACTAAATCTATGCAAATATCAAATTGGTAATTTCGTGCATCGATTGTGACATATTGGCGGTCAACTCTCCCGTTTGTCATACACTAAAATATCATCAATTTGTGGTTTTCTCCTAAGCGCCTTTTCCCCTCGCGGCAGTACTAAAATATGTTGTAGATAGCATATTGTTAGAGGCCCTCATACAAGAAAAAGAACCTGCTGAGTAATACATTTGGGAAAAATGACATTTTAGTCACTTTGTGTGTTGGAGCATTGGGGAGTTGTCCGCCACATCACAGTGACATTACGGATTCATCCAATTTGAAATCCCCATATGTATAGTGATTACAACTTTCCCAAATTCATAACTTTCTTATTACTTATCCAATTTCATTCAAACTTTCACCAATCTGCTTCTCTGATTTTTTTCATCTTTCTTTTAGAACAACTTGCCATTAAGGTTGGATTTTCCTTTAAACTATGATTTACTTATGATTTAATTTAATCAATTATATTACAATTTATTAACCCCCATTTTTGAATTTCAGAAAGAAAAACAAAATGCTATCCATTTTTCAAAATGATTAAATCCAACATGAAAATTGGGATTTGTTTGATCCATCCATAGTAATGATTATAGCAATGACGGGGACAATATTTTCCCCATTATTTCATCTATCAATTCGGTTTGACAAAATACATAAAAGGAAAAAAAAAATCATCAATAAAAAAGAAATCTACAAGCAACAGGTTAAGAGGTTAAATACTTGGTAACGAGAAAGAAGCCTGGGGGGCGTTTCATCAAGTGTCTTGTCGGTGATTTTTACCGACTAATTTGCTCTCATCCAATCAGATGCAAGGATTTCAGTAGCTTATAACAGTTGTCGGTAAAAATCACTGACAAAACACTTGATGAAATGCTCCCCTTGATCTCTTGCTTGTGAAGCACTCCAACTGCTAACTCTTGTTCCAATCAAACATATCTGTGCCCAGAGTACCAGCAAAAAATGGGAGATAAAGTTAAAAACCTTAACATGTGAGATTACATAGCACAGTACAGGTTAATATTACTAAAGGAAAGACAAGAGGAAACTCACCCCTGGGGCACCGTTGGATCGCATCCTACTGTCAACATCATCGTCGCTAGAAACTGTGATGGCATCTGGAGAGAGTGGAGGCGGGGCGGGCATCCTCCGAATGATGATGGACATCTGGGTGGAGTCTGCTCCAAAGGCGTCTGTGATGTTTTCTGGTGTCAGGTCCCGTCGGCTCTTGCCGTTCAAAGCCAGCACCTCATCCCCAGCCTGGAGTAAAAAAAGATATGTCTTTTTAACCCACGATAGTCTCATAAGTATGAATACTGTTCTCCCTGGGGGCCCTGCAATCATATTATTACCTCAGCTTTAGACCAGCTACAATGATATGGTGCTCTCTCCGTCCCTCCCTCCCTCTCTCCCCTCTCCCACCCTCCCTCCCTCTCCTCTACCTCGCTTCCTCCCCCTGCTCCCTCCCTTCATCTCACCTTGAGTCCTCCATCTTGTGCGGCAGGAGTACCTTCCATGACCTCTAACACAGTGATAGGAGTCTGGAAAGGATCATACTCCCCTCTCAATGAGAAACCATAACCCTCTTCGGATTTCTTCAGCAGGATGTGCAGGAAATCACATATGAGATCCTGAAAAAAAAAGAAAAAGATACTGACCTCAATCACCAACGGTTTTCTGTCTTTTGAGTCAGCACATAAATACAACAACAACAACTATCTTACATTTCAATGAACAAATATCTGGTAAGGTGCTATATAAGAAACGGCTATTATTATTTTAATTGTACATTAAGTTTGTCTAGAGCAATTCCATGATTACTCACGTTACATTTGGAGAGGTTTTGAGTAACATCTTAAGCTCCTGTTCTCTTACTACAGGTGTTAGGTAAATGAGTTTTATTTACAACAATGCACAAATATTAGAGTACCTAAATACAGTATCAAAGAAAATATCAAAGAAAAATGAGTAACCAACCATTTGCAGAGTAGAATACTGACCAAGTTTTCAACAGCAACAAAAAAAATATCTTACCTTAGCATCATAGGGTGAGGTTTTCTGTGCAGCACTGTTTAGGGGAATATAAAATTATAAAATCATCAAAAATATAATCATATTGCAACACACACACTTATAACCATTCATCAGTATCATTTAAATAACATGGCATTATACATTTTGTGCAATTCATTCTATATCAAAAGATAATGCAAAAATGTCATTAAATGATAACATCGTTCAAAGAAAAAGCTGTCATGATAATTTCCTATCAAATCTGTACCACATCTTTCATGATATCCTGCAATTTAATATGCGGAAAATAGAACAATTTTTTTTTTCTGATTCACAAATTAGAAGTGCAATAGACCTTCTCCAATGAAAGCAATGTCTACACTTGAAATGGAATATGATATACATCTCCAATTAATGATTTCATCACAAGATTTCTTCACATGAATACATTGAAGGCAACATGAAGGAGAGAACATAAGAGAGACATGCATTAACCCCACCCCCTCCCCCCCCCCCCCCCAAAAAAAATTAAAATCATTGTGTCCCAGGTAATCTCTCTCTCCCCTCCCTCATCATGAAAGCTTGCTCTCAAGAATTCCAGTCTGAACAGGGTTAAACGGTAACAACTGCATAGTTTGTAAAGCTCAAGGGCAATTCTCGTGACCTATGCTACTTCAGTCTTTCAGTCTTCCCACCCCCTCTCTTTTTTGCTCTCTCTCTTTCTTCCCCCTCCCTGACTGTGGAAGCTTTCTCTAAAGAGCCTAGTCTGAATAGGGTTAAAGGGTTACAGGGGTATGGCCTTACATAGCCTTGTAGTGCTCAAGAGCGATCCTGGTAAGCTTTGCCGCTTCCGTCTTCCCTGTTTGGTCCACAAGCTTCCTGAAGGTACTATTAGGATTCTGGAGCAGATCGTAAGGTTGATCAAACTCTACCAGTTCACCAGCATCCAGGACCTGTGGTTTTTTTAGGAAAGGAATCAGCATCTGCTTATCAAAAGAATCATGGTTCGTTTTGAAAGAAAGAACACAAACATTTGCTGATGCTCTCTTCATGTAAACGTGTGGCATTTCTCCAGAAAAATTTAGAACCTTGAAGTTACGAGAATTTAGTGTCAGTTGAATCAAAGTTCATATCTGAATGATTGGAACTACTTGTAACAAAGATTCATATCACAATGAACATACAACCGACACAAAATAAATATCTGTAGAACCATATCACTGCCATCTTCCAGACGGGTCCCTCCATTATACAATTTGTACGTGACAGAAATATAATGTTGCTATTCCTGTCCCTCTTTCTCCCCTCTTTCTCTCTCTTTCAATCTCTCTCTTCTATCAACTTTATCTGTCTTTCTGTCGTTTTCACAATATCTTTATTTCTCTTAATTTCAGTTTTCTCTGAACTTTTTTGCGGAAGAAGTACATTTCCAGGGAATAAACTTAACGATAAAACTTGGGATTTCTGATTCAGGAGCTGAGAGTTTCTAAATCGGGAACTAGCAGGAAACAGAATTCCCCAAAATTTAGCTCCAAAATATTCAACAGTATACCATGCAATACCATCTAATCTCTTTGGTGATAGATAGGTGTTCTGACATATGCTCTGGCGACAATTGCTCTGGGTTTTATTTCATCAAAGATATAGAGTTAGCGTTGCAATTGGCTTTTCGGTTACGTTTATGGTTAGGGTTAGGGTTGGGGTTAGAGTTAAGTTAGAGTGTTTGGTCCAGGGTTGAAGATTCGAAAGCAGTTAGTTTACCATATTGACGGTGGAGCAACTGTCGCCGTAGCACGTGCTGTACAACTGATAGATATGCCGCTGACGGCACAGAAAGAGTTCAGGCTTACCATGATTCTATCTGAATCCATGATGGTGTGAAGACGATGAGCGATGGTTAGGACGGTGCAGTTCCTAAACTTTGACCTGATGGTGTCCTGAATCAGAGCATCGGTTCTAGTACGCAACAATACACAAGATTTAAATCAATTAACATTCACTGTTAAAGTCCTGGGGGTGTTTCACAAAGAGTTAAGTGTGACTTAAAGTCATGAGTAAGTGCCAATCCGCATACGGTATTAAACGTGTAATCTCATTGGTAGATTACCCAACAGCGCGCATCCCCTGAGCATGATCTGACTAATGCAGTGATGTGTCATATACTGCACGCAACTAGGAATTTAAGTGCAACTTTAAAGGAGATTTAAGACTAGAATATAAATGTACTTATGTTCAAAGGTGTAATATATTCTTAATCACTGACCTGACTGACCTGGCAGAGCAGAACATAATTTATACAACGTGCATTCTGACTTTTGAAGTCCATTATCTCAAAGCAGGTGAATGCATAGTTTGTCACTATTGATGCTCGGGAAAGTCATCTGGCATAAATTTGAATTAATTAGCTCCGTCGCGTACGTCATAGTATCAAGAAAATAGATTTCTATTTAGCAAAATCGTAATTTTCAAAGAAATATGAAACGCATTTTCGTTTTTAGAATATATGTATATATCTCTTAAATATTTTAAATCTCAAATGGGATTTCTGTATCAGGAAGAAAGACAACTTGGCATTCGGATTAAAAATATCTTTATATACACATCAAGAAAATGGCAGCCCCCAGGTATCACTAGCAGACGATAAATCTTGCTGAGAAAATCTTGATTTATACCCATCTCGTATATTTTAATGCAAAACAAAGTAGGACAACCAGAAGGACTAGATTACATCTTTGAATATAAGCACATTTATATTATGAGGTTAATTCCCCTTGAAGTCAAACCTAACTCTTTGTGAAACACCCCACTGTTCAGATTATCATATATGACACCACCTATAAACAACTGCTGCTGAGGCAAGTTGGCTCAGTCGGTAGAGTGTCTAACCGCTGAACCAAAGGTCTTGAGTGAAAATCCAACCCAGGCATATAACTGAAGCCTTTGTTGCGTGTTAACATGCCCCTCCCTTGTTTCAAAGACGCAAGGTCCATGTAGGTTACAGTGGAAATGCTCTAACCCTTGGATAGGATGTTAGACGAGGAAGCTATATATGATAAAAACGAGAGTTAAAGAGAAGGTTGCGTTCTGGGAAAGGTGACAAATAATTTGAGAGCTTTTTCATTCCTTTTATGTCAGTTTGGAAGAATATCATAGTAGAAATGTCCCCTGAAAAAGATTGTTCTTCAAATGCCCTCATATTCAAAATATGACGAGAAATGTTCGGCAGGACAATAATGCCACAGCTGTGTGCAGTCCCATGTATCTATTTCTGTGTGCAGTGCTTGTGCATGTGCTTTATACTGAGATTGGGTCAATTTCTGATCGTTTTGATGATTCCAAAACCTCTTATTACATACCAATTCTTATGCAGACATAATCAACCTTTCCTAACTGCTTTGAGACAGTGTCTTTCACAATGTAATCGCGTGTTCACAAATTATTTATTTAGGTGATTGGTACACTTTAAATAATTTTTTTTTAAATACTTAATAGTAAATTTCTCAAAGATTTCAGTGAGAGCAGAGTGCTGACTGCAATAGATCAATCTGGAATAAGATGGACTGGAAAGCTCTCTACCATAAGTGCAGTCTCATAACTGGATCCAATGACCGGGATAATAATACACTGTTAAGTGCTTTGATCAGTTACTAAACTGGAAAGGCGCTATATAAAAACAGGAATCAATATCATTACTTTTATATTTGGGATGTGAACATCCATTCCACGCTTCAAGACTGACCTTGGGTCCACATTGGCAGTGGCTTCATCCAGAATAAGAACACGGTTTTTCTTGAGAATGGCTCTGGCCAGACAGATCAGCTGACGTTGACCGACGCTGAAGTTTGAACCTCCCTCTCCTACCTCCATCTCTAGCTTGGCAGGGGCCTCCTTCACCACACGCTCTAGCTGAACCTGTTTGTTAAAGAGAAGGTGAACACTAATTTTGTGTGGGCTTTCACATTCTTTATTCCTACGTGGAAGACTATCATGGTAGAAATGTCAGATGAAAATGATTGCTCTTAAAATGCCCTCATATTCCAATTAAAGCAAATAATGGTTTGAAAGTTTTGAAAACACATTCTACAATGCGTGGGTTGCTCAGAGGTACATTGTATAGAGGTTCATTCACATCATTTTCACCTAACACCGCAGGCTTCTCGGCAGAAAAAAGTTTACACATGGTTCAAATTGACAGAAATACATTGTATGGCTTTACCGAATGCGATGGGGGTAGTCTCAGATGATCAAAGCAATTTTGCAGGTTGAAAGTATGCATTGACACATTTACTGCTCCATATCGAGTGAAATACATTTATGGCCTTATGACATCCCCGGGAGGTGGTTTTAGAGGACCAAAATAACGTTGGAGATTGAAAGTAGGCATTGACTGATTTATTACCCTTGTCGGTACCCTTGTTCGAGAATCTACACAGGGTTTTATTTTCTCAAGTTCCTCTCCCTTGGTATCAACACAAAGGGTGTTATGTACTAGTAAGAAGGCTGCATTCTACAATGCATGGGTTGCTCAGAGGTATAGTGGTTCATTCACCTCACTTTCACCTAACAGAATGAGGATTTTAATCCGGGACCGGTTTGTAATAAAGAAAGTCATTTCATCTACTGTTCTCTCTCTCTTGACCCAGGGGAGAATGAGTAGAGGCATCGTAGTTGAGTGGTTTAAATACTGGACTTGAGATGCGAAGGTCGTGGGTTCGATTCCCGGCACAGCACTTATGTCCTTCAGCAAGGCATTTTATCTACATTGCTCCTCTCCACCCAGGTATTAAATGGGTACCCAGTAGGATGTGAAAGTCATTGTGGTTTATTTAGCATTGCGAGCATCTGTAAAAGGCGCCTGGCTGGAATGTTCCCCAGAGAGTGGAGGAGGTACATACACTGTATGTGGACAAGCCTGAATTCGATAACCGTGGTAATAATATATCTGTAGAGCGCTTTATAGAGACATTGTAGAATAGGCGCTATACAAATCTAGATTATTATTATTATTATTATTATTATCACAAGAGTACCTGACAGGATTTACTCATTAGAATGCAATTTGTGCTATTAGAGGTGTTGTGCTCTGTGGATGAGTCACCAAACTTTGAACCACAAGGTACTGGGTTCAAGTCCCTGCCACATCACGAACGTCCTTTGGCAAGACATAAATCTACATTTGCCACACTCAACCCCTGTGAAAGTAAATGTGTATCTGGCAGGAATTAATTCCTTAAAATGTAAGACAGGATAATAATACAGGAGCACCTGGAGGATCAAGTGTGACAGACATGAGAGCTATACAAGAACCTACAGGTAATGATTTCCACTTTGTTGAAAATATCAGCTGGAATCCGCCTGATTAGGCAAAATGTTAAAGCCAGTTTAACACTTACATCTTCCAGGACACCCCATAGCATGGCATCTGTATGTTGTCCAAAGGGATCCAGGTTTCTCCTGAGAGATCCAGTGAAGATGATGGGATCCTGGTGGAGAACAAGGAGGAACATGAGATCCAGGTACAGTGAAATCTGTCTATAAAGACCACTCAAGGGAGACAAGAAAAGCGGTCTTTATGAGCAGGTGGTCTTTATGGACAGGTTCCTTCAATACATGTTTCAATGAGAAATGCTCTTCAAGGGAAACAAAAATTGTGGCCTTTATAGACAGGTAGTTGCTAAAGCAGGTTTGATTTTAATATGATAACGGAATGTAGGCGATGTAAGGGGTCAAATGACTCCATATGACCGTACATTATTCTTACCAACAGTTCAAAAAATTACTTTCAAAAGAGTAATGACTAGGTTAGGATAAGCGTACATGGAGCCAAAAAGCTAAGATATAATGAAAACAGATATCACTTAAAAGCAGCTACATGTAGGACATTGAATTCCAACATTTAGACATGTGTGCATTACACTTCTTGGCTGATGACAGGTAAGAATAATGCGGGTGTTTTTGACCAGCAAAATCTAATCACACTTACAAAAACATGCTGGAAATCATATTTAATGAGAATCAAACAGATGTGCTGGAAAAGTCATTCAGTGAAAATCATATTGTACCATCTAGGAGAAAGCATGTTATGCATTTGTTCAGGACTACTTGCTCGATTTCTTTAGTCAGGGATCATACACTTAAAGAAAAAAAATCATCCCTCCGGCAGATATCCTATATTTTAGTCCTAAACATTCAGTGAAAGTTTCACATGAAGCTACATGTATGAGAGAAAGAGAAGAAAAAAGTTTTCAGAAGAGTAGAAATACGAAAACAGAGCATTTTACAAGGAAGGTCAAAGGTCATAGATACCTGAGGTATAATTGAGATGTTCTTCCTGACATCATGCAGGCCTAGATCAGTAATCTGTATGTTGTCAATTTGAAGAGTACCCATAGGCTCAGCGAGTCTAAACAGTGCGGTGATCAGAGAACTCTTCCCTGCCCCTGTTCTGCCAACTATACCAATCTGCAGAAAAATGAAAATATTTTTAAGATATCATATCCAAAACACACTTACTTTCTTCTTGTATCAAATGAATATCATTTGATTCAGCCTTCGGACTGCGGAATGGAATTTACGTAATAAAATCATTTAACAACAAGAATAAGCGAGTTCGTAATTAGGATTTGCACATGGGCAGATAAAGGTCATTTGACATAAACTCACTGGCATTTTCGTTTAAAATTCACTGAAATAAGCATCGACTGTGAAGTAATGATTATTCATATATTCATTTAATTATACATGTACTTTTCATTAAATCCACTGAAAAGCAACAAAGTGTTCATTGATGGTTGGTATTTGACAGTCTGCCAAATGATAGCCAACTTGCAAACAATGCGCTTTCCCCAAGTGTTCATTGACGTGCTATTCTAGTACCTGGTCTACGATGTCTTTCTTTCATAAAGTTTGAATTCTGTAGGTTGCTATGTCGGGCAAGCTTACGTATTATCTTTCTTTGAAAAGATGCCTATCCTAATGGAAAAAGGGAAAGGTCATTTGCGAAAAGTTGCTCATGGGCCAATTACGAAATCGCTTATATGAATCAATGTTTACATTTGAATATAAAGAGGAAGAAGGCAAAATTCCCTAAACGCTTGAGGCTTGTGATACAGTACCTTTGTCATAAAAAGACAATTCATGATTCAATTCACATTTATTAGGCAAAATAAAATCACATTTTGTTTAAAAAATAAATACAATGATAAAAGATATGCCAGGATTGCTAAAAAAGTTAAAAACTTGTAAAAAAAGCAACCCCTTATTACAATACAAAAATTACAAAACAATAGAGCAATAGAAATAACTAGATGATTATTCGACCGCGCGCGGTCGGAATTTATGCCTCCGCCATCACCAGATTGGAAATGTATGGCATACATGTACACTCTAAAAAGGACTGGTCCAACAAAATGACAAATCTTTTCACTTAAAATGCACAGGAGACAGAAAAATTTATTTCATTTCATTTTCATATAAAACTAGAAATATTTGATAACAAGGCTAAAAACCAGTAATTTCATGTAATTTTATGTAAATTGACCTCTGTGACCTCTGACCTTTGACCTACTTACCCCAAAATCTAATCAGTTCATCTTTATATGGGTATGCATACTGGTACCAAGTTTGAAGTTCTCACCTCAGATAGTTCTTGAGATATCGCGGTAACGGTGGTAAAAACCACTAATTCCATGTAATTTCATGTAAATTGACCTCTGTGACCTTTGAACTTTGACCTACCTACCCCAAAATCTAATCAGTTCATCTTCGTATACGGTAACATACTAGTACCAAGTTTGAAGTTCTTACCTCAGATAGTTCTTGAGATATCGCGGTAACGGTGGTAAAAACCACTAATTCCATGTAATTTCATGTAAATTGACCTCTGTGACCTCTGACCTTTGACCTACTTACCCCAAAATCTAATCAGTTCATCTTTCTATGGGGATACATACTGGTACCAAGTTTGAAGTTCTCACCTCAGATAGTTCTTGAAATATCGTAACGGTGCTAAAAACCAAGAATTCTTATGTAATTTCATGTAAATTGACCTCTGTGACCTCTGACCTTTGACCTACTTACCCCAAAATCTAATCAGTTCATCTTCGTATGGGGATACATACTGGTACCAAGTTTGAAGTTCTCACCTCCGATAGTTCTTGAGATATCGCGGTAACGGTGCTAAAAACCAGTAATTCCATGTAATTTCATGTAAATTGACCTCTGTGACCTCTGACCTTTGACCTACTTACCCCAAAATCTAATCAGTTCATCTTTCTATGGGGATACATACTGGTACCAAGTTTGAAGTTCTCACCTCAGATAGTTCTTGAGATATCGTGGTAACGGTGCTAAAAACCAAGAATTCTTATGTAATTTCATGTAAATTGACCTCTGTGACCTCTGACCTTTGACCTACTTACCCCAAAATCTAATCAGTTCATCTTCGTATGGGGATACATACTAGTACCAAGTTTGAGGTTCCTACCTCAAATGATTCTTCAGATATCGCGGTAACGAGAAGTGGGACGGACGGACGGACGGACGCACGGACGGACGGACGGACAACCCGAAAACATAATGCCTCCGGCACCCACCTTCGGTGGGCGGAGGCATAATAAATACACATAAATATATACATAAATACACATAGAACAAATAAAATAACCAAAAATTCAAACAAATAAGACAATTGATGTGGTGACAAAATGCATATAAAATATATAAAATTGCACAGAGTCAGGCATGATAAGTGGAAAGTATAGATCTTTTTACATCTCTTTTAAAAATATTGAACCTTCTTTCACCCTTTAAATTATATTGTAATGAATTCCATTTGAGTGGCCCTTGATATCTGATAGATTTATTAATCAAAAAAGCGTTCGTGAATTTTGGTAAATGATAGTCATCTTTTCGCCTGGTACTGAGTGAATGTATATCTGAGTTGAAACGGAAACGGAAACAATTAAGACAAACATACAGGTACATAATACAATGCATAGATCTACATTTATATAAATACATAGCATAATAAAACAGAGGACAAAAAATTACGAATAGGGAGGAAAGAAGAGAATACAATATTTGCATAACAAACTTTCATAGTACAAATATTATCAGTGTAGTAAGAAATATTAAAAATCCACCTACAAAGTTATAATACCTGATCTAAAGGTACATGTAGGGATGCCTTTTCATCCACTGCGACTCTTGGCCCCGTTTCATAGAACTTGTTATCAATAATTGTTATAAGCTACTGAAATTCTTGAATCTGATTGGCTGAGAGCAAGTTTGTCATAAAAATGGGGCAGTTGTTATTGATAACAAGCTTTATGAAACAGGGCCCTGGCTTGTGGATCTTGCTCTCTTCCTTCATTTGGTGAAATTGAAAATTAAGAACACTTTTAATCCTGCCTTAAAACTTTACCTATTTCAGTAAATACCTTTACAGAAGAAGTCAGGGGCTTTTTAAATTTGATTTTTTAAATATTTAAATTGAAATATGGCATCATTAGAATATGGTGAATTAGTTTTCATAATCAGCATCAATGCTGAATGTTGGAGGTGTTGTGATATAGTGGTTGCTTCACTTGACACAAATCAAAAAGTTGAGGATTCAAATCCCAGCCTGGCAAAATTGCAAGACATTAATCCACATTTGCCACTCTCCGGTGTAAATAGGTACCCTATATGCTAGATCACTACATATTTGGCGGATAAGCTATGACCGTGGTGATATAATGTTGGAGCGGCATGACAGACATGAGAGCTATACAAGAAGACACCATTATACAACTCACTCCCATATCCTACTCAAATAATTGGTTGAGCGCAGTCATGTATGATTAAATTCTATCACAAAAGACTATCACACCTGTTTTCATTAAAAGTGTGCAATACAGTACCATTCAACACTGCACACGTGTATAGGTTAGTGTGCTTGTATTTTGTGTGCGCGATAGAGTAAGCCTACTAAAGTTGTGATTTACTTGTCATCGATCGATAATGATATGGACCAATCTTAAAAGTACTTGTTTTTTTATCAAATAACAAGGATCTAAGAGTTTCATTGTATAGAACAAATACATGTAATGCATGTCTTCATTCGTTCATTACACAATCTATCCGCTCTCGTTGAAGCTGTGTATGCACCTATCATACAAAGCCATCAGGCTGAGTACGATAGATGCACACAGCCTCAACTCGAGTGCGGATAGATCGTATAATGAACTCATTCTCATGCATCATTTGTATACCAATGTAGCACTGACCTTCTCTTTTGGGTTGACATCACAGGAGAAGTCCTTGAGCACCTTGGGAGTTTCTTTGGAGTACGCCAAGGACATATCATCAAACGAGATAGCTCCTTTCGGGGGCCAGCCTAAGGGTGGCTTCGCATCAGGCTTCTCCAGAGGTCCTTCGGAATCCAGCTGGGTGTACTCAATCACACGCTCTACAGATGTCATCTAAAGATAAATCATATCCATTAAAACACTTTCAGGACAGGAATTATTTCAGGGCTAAATTAATCACATTTCTTTCTTCGAATTGGCAACAATGATATTTTTATTTTAGTGCTACATAGTTCTAATAAGGTAAAAGGTCTCTGAAAACAATTTACATGGTTAGGAATTTTGTCGAAAAGTTTTTTAAATGGCCAATTTCGATAAAAAGCAATGATTTTGAACCTCTCAATGTCTTGCCAATTTAAGGATTTTAAAGCTTATTCTTGATTTTTAAAATTCCTGGCATCAAATGCAATATGGTCATGCAACAAATATGGACATAGTGTGTTCATTAATTTTTGCTCTTTCTACTCATGCATCTGGTATATTTTTTAAAGCTCTGAATCAAAAGATATTGAGCAAAACCACAAAATGTGGTCAATTGTGTTGAGAGGGTTAACAGTCAGACCGCAGGTCGTATGCAAATGAGCAAAAAACGCGCATTTTATTTCCAGTGCCCGAAATGGACTTTCTCCCTGCACCCAGCCGGCTGTATCGCATGGTCATCTTTAAAGTTATGCTCTTCAATAAATATTAATGCTGTGCTCATTAGACTTTCTGCAAAAAGAAATGAATAGTTTACCAACACAGGGATATTTTGTTTTAGTCAGAATTTTAAAAAGAAAATGTTTAAAATAACTGATGAAATAGTCATACAAAAGCCTTTTTTTCACAAGATTTCAAGTTGTTAAAAGACATATAAAAAGTATATGAGCCGCCATCAAGACACATATGTATGGAAGCGCTGGAATCTCATCTTTTTCATCGTTACATTCAAATCATCCATAAATTTATGACAGAGTCAGGATCCAGCAATATTCAGCCGCAGATCATCCGTTGTCAAGACCATGGTCAAGACCATAGAATCTTAGCCCTGTGATTGGCAAGCGAGCCATCCGTAACCAAGTGCGCGTTGAATGAAACATTGCGCAACCTGTTGCTTCATCCTTGCGCAAACATGCGCATAGCTGTTGCCTGGCTGTGAGAAAACATCTTGCGTGGTGGTAACCAATCAGAATGCTGGAATTGACTTTTTTAAAGACAAAGTGTGTACATCGGTTACATATTGCTGGATCCTGACCCTGTCATGAAGTGCACATTAATGTTATTTCAATCTTTGGAAAGTACAGAAAATGCCCTTTACGCTCATGTCAGATTTGCCCTGGCTCACAATAAAACTATGGTAGATTTGGCCAGATTTATATTTCATTTAATTTCCATTTTTGGTCATAAAAGGAACACCATTTTATACCAATTTCGTCTTTTATTTTGAACACAATAAAAGCATGTCACAAATCTCTGATCCCTCTTCTTTTATTTGATGTATAACTCATGACAATTGGTGAATGATAAGTAGGCTTTTCAATAGTTTGCAAATGAGATGTTCCTGGCTGTTCTTGCTCATTATGTATTCATAGTCAGGCAGAATTGGAAATAAAATAGCGCACTTTTAGGGGACCTGCGGATTGGCTGTTAACTAATACTCAAACTTACCGCTGAACCATTACATTACTGTTTACCGCAGGAAGTTTAAAATTGCCAAAATTCTGATGTTGGTACTACATGAATGTTTAAGACTGCCCCTCACTATTAAAGTCATCATGTTTAAAAGCATGGGAGAGAGCAATAAGCCAGTTCGGGGTTAGCGCATGGTACAAATGACCCCAAATATCCACAGATATTTTAGACATGGAGGGTCCCTTTATGTGCACTTCAGAAAAATAACTCTGGGAGTGATAGAGGTGCCTCATGAATAGCTTTTGTTTCCCCCTTTAAAAAGAATACTTCCACCTGGATATCATGGAATGCACCATTAGTGCATAATTGAATAATGATTACATGACATTCATGAGCACATATCGAATATTAGTGTCAGTGGGTATTAGAATTTGGTACAGATGACCTTTATCTGCTCATGCTCAGATTGCATCTCCGAAGTGGCTTATTCAACTGTGGAAAGGTTAAAAATGAGCTCCGAAAGAAAACAATGAAAGACTCAAAAATTGCCCTGAAGAAATCTTACTCTTTTGTTACCATACAATGTATGTCTTTTAAAAAAAAAGAGAGATCTTTAATGTGAAAGAAAAAGTTATTCTTGTACTGCCTTTTCAAGTCATTCCTGTTAAATTCAAAGTGATTCAACATTTAGTCCGGTGACGATTGCTGCAGGCTTTATTTCGTCAAATTTATAGGGTTAGAGTTAGGGTTGCAATTTGGTTTTATGCTTGGTTAAGGTTAGGATTAGGGTTAGGTACAGTATTCAGTCCATGGTCGGAGTTGGGATTAGGTTAAAGAGAAGGGTGGGTAAGGTGAAAAATAATTTGTGAGCTTTTCCATTCTCTTTTATGTCAGTTTGGAAGAACATCATAGTAGAAATGTCCCCTGAAAAGGATTGCTCTTCAAATGCCCTGATATTCGAAATATGACGAGAATTTGCTGAAGTGTCCGGGCCAAAACATTCATGCCACCATGTATGTGCAGTCCCATATATCCATTTCTGGGTGCAGTGCATGTGCTTTTCACCAAGATTGGGTGAATTTCTTATCATTTTGATGATTCCAAAATCTCACAGCATACACCAATTCTTGTGTGGACATGATCAACCTTTTCCAATTGCTTTGAGACAGTTTCTGACACAATGTAATTGCATGACCAGGGGAGCGTTTCATCAAGCGCTTTGTCAGTGATTTTTACCGACAACTGTTGGCTGAGAGCAAATTTGTCAGTAAAAATCACTGACAAAATGTTTGATGAAAAGCTCCCCAGAACTCAACTCTACCTCTAAGGTAGGAAATTGGCCGCGGAGCAATGGTCGCTATGTCACATGTCTTACAACCAAATTACCTGATTCTCTACAAGAGCACTCTGTCTGACACAGAACTGGAAGATGCCTCCCAAGGCAACACAATTAGTAAGGACAAGTCCTACTTGACCACTTGCCAAATTTAGATCTGAAAAAATAAAGTGAATGAAAAATATTAGAGAACATTAAAGGGGACTGACAATCACCCCAAATACTTTGCTCAATATGTTTTGGGGTTCCATGCCTGTATCCACTAGGTGTTAAAAAAAAACAGTGGACACTAAGCTTTTTTGATAAACCGGTGTTAGTAATACCGTACAGTATTGGGTCAATACCGGTATGTATACTGCCGTTGTCATTTTCATACCATGATATCGTCATACCGACTGTCTCAAATTCATACCGATTTAAGATATAGCTGTGTTGATTTTGATGTTTTTGTCTCGCCTTTGCCACTGTAAAACCAAGAAAGGAAAATATTTTTGATCGCCAGGGTTTTCCTCTGTGCGATAGTCAACATTCCAAACTATCTCGGGGTAGATCTAACCTCTAGATTCTAGTCTTAGCAGCCATCAGCGACGACCGCGCAGGCTATTCCAGAGCAGTCTTGCTGCTGCATGATATCGGTGCAGCATATGCACTCACACAGACACGCAGGGCAACCTGTACACATAGTCACATACACAGATGTCTGTGAGTGGGAGCGAGGCCATCTAAAGTTATCTTGCATTGCCTAGTGAGTGCAGAAAGGACAGAATCTCCAAAAATCACAGGATTCACTCTTGATTTCCAAACAATATTGATTTGTGCATGGGATGCTAGGCAGTACGACCATCGGATTGCGCAAGATGAGAATGAAAAGCACTTGCTGCATGCGGTCACTGACCTGTCTTTGTGAACAAAGTGCAAACACCATGCGTGGATGATAAATGAGACAAGAGAGATAAGAGAAGAGAAAGTGGCGATCGTTCATGAGAGTGGGCAAAACAACAAGTTATGAAGATCTATCAAGCAAGCTCTAGATTTATGAGAGTGTCAAGATGTTTTTAGTTTAAGGAGGATTTTTCTTGCTATGAGTCAATAATTATTTCCGTTTGACAGACGAATCAATTGTATTTCATGTTGTCATAGTCATTTTTTGACAAAGTTTAACGTGTGTGCATGTCACCTACCATGGTAGAAAATAATGAGAGAGAGAGAGAGAGAGAGAGAGAGAGAGATGGGTAGTGGAAGGGAGAGTGGGGGAAACTAAGTAATTAAAACTGATCAAGGTAATCAAAAATGAAAGTGGAGAGAGAGAGAAAAAAAAAGAAGCACAAATTGATGTTCAGAAGGAGAGTGCGAAACACAAAGATAAGAGAGTTATCAGTGAAAGAGAAATACAAACAGAAGTCAATGTTTATAAACTAAGGAGACCAAGAAACTCTATAAGGGAGGGACAGGGGAGAGGGGAAAGGAGAGAGAAAGAAAAAGAGAGCATGGCCGTAAGGAAAATTAGAAATTAGAAATACGAAGGGAGAGAAAACCAAATCTAAATACATGTCAATGGAGAATTCAGATCAATCGAGTAGGCCTAATGATCAGGATGAATGAGAATAGTACTCCTTTCAAGGAAGAAATTGGAAAGGAAAACCAATAGGATTGACTAACAAGCTTGATCAGTTTCTGAGTGGAAATAATGATCACTGCCAGAATGTTTGGGGTATTGTTTTGTTTTCCCATTTGGGAGATCATTTTCGTTTATGGAGAACCATGTGTGTTCATGGAGAACCGCGTGCGTTCATAACCACATTGTGTTACATAAACAAGTGGTGTTAGCCAGAAACGGAGAGGCCTGGGATAATGCTTATAAACATAGCCAAACAGGCTGGTTACTGGGCTTCAAAAATAAGAAAACATAAAGCATAAATTTGTTTGGTCGAGATAACGCTCGATCAAGCATTGCGAGGGTACTTTACTCTTTAGGCAGCATTGGTGTGAGTGATCAGGTTCTGGCATACCTCGCCTGCGCCTCGGCACTGCCCTGCATGATATCCAAGCACGCTCGCCGAGCTCAGCTCGAGCCAGGTCGGAGTTGCAGCGATGCTAATCACTCACAATATTTCGACTCAAAAAGCATAATATGGGGAATTCTAGGTGCAAATCTGGACTAACACATAATGATGCTGAATTTTGTAAATATTAAGTAAATTTCAAACACTCAAACACTTTTGTCAACTTTTGAGGAGCTTACATATGTTTGTATGGGAGTTTTATGTCTCTGCACACGTCATATGAAATTGTATTTGTGTGTAGCATCGCTGTCTTAATAACCCCCCGTGAACACGGAGCAAGGATTTTGAAATCGAGACGGTATTAGTCGGTATACCGGTATGAGAGCCATTTGCAATACCGGTATGAAAAAAAATCAATATCGTAAAAGCTTAGTGGACACTTGTGATCATTAATACTGAAAAACCAGAAACTTTCGCGAATTACAATAATTTTATGTTGTTTCAATTATGAATTTATTATTTTGCGGCATGAAACTTTCGCGAATCTCGACCACTCGTGAAATTCGTGAGAGTTTCATGCACGTAAAAATTTCTGGTTTTACAGTAACTCAAAAGTTATACCTCGTATGTTCAAATGTAGTAATTAATTCAGAACAACAATTGCCGCTGTGTGTTGCAGCTGTCTTTTTTGCCAATGTTTTGCTGTCCAGTGTCATTAATGATTCATCACTCTGGATTAAAAAGGTTTCTGGAATTTCAGCTGCAACGCACAATGGCAATTATTGTATTCTGAATTAACTAGAAATGTCCATTGCCGCGCAATGCGAATGTATCCCCCGGCACTGGCAGCGATTTTTGCGTCATCATTTTGTTCGAAGGAGGGACAAAGAACCTCCCCCATCCCCTCCCTCAAACAAAAGGATGACGTAGAGATTGCCACCAGTGGCCCGGACTATTGTCAACACTAGAAGCAGCATCACCAAAACAATATGCGTGTAGATTAGAGTATAATGCATCTATACAGAAATTCGAAAGAAATCTGTCAAGAATTGTGAACTGCAGAGTGCATGCAAGACAGCAACCAAACTATGACATTTGACCATATAAAAAGCGGAACACTGGAACACGAGAAATCCACTAGAATATGACCTTTGACCCTGTAAATATGGAACACTGGGAGCAGGAGCTCAAGCCAGGGTAATAATTTTCGAGAGAGCATAGAAATGTTGTTTCTTTGTATTATGTGCTTAACAAAAACAATTAGCACTGTCATCAAATTTTGCAAGACCATCCAATCTTCTGTCAATGAAAAAAATCCTGTTAGCAGTTAACAAATGACAGCCCTGCAGCTGCCTGATTCAAGTAAGCATAAAACCACTGATATGGTATAGGGTTATTGCAGACAAAATTTCCCCTTCATGCTACTTCTGAGCAGTAACTTACAATCTTCCAAACCAACACAGACGAAAGCTACGGATGTTATGAAGACGGCGACGAGGAGATCCAAACGTAGACCAAACCATCTATTAGTGGCAATATACATGAACCATGCCTCCGAATGATGGTCCTGATAAGTGTGGAACTGGTGCTCAAATTGCTGTTCCTTCTTATAGGCTCGTATGGTCCACAGTCCGTGAAGGGAGCCAGTTGTATGTGAGAAAACAGGACTCCGAGCTGCAAATAAAAAACCCCAGAATAGTTCTTTATTAGTATTCTGATAAGATGTTCCTCCATTGTTTACTGCATGTATATCAAATGATAATCCACTTATTTTCTTCAAACGAGTAAATAAAGACACAACATGACAAGATATCTCATGTACATGTATCATATCATCTGTCTTGAGCCAAAAGGGTGTTAACTCTGTACCCCAGGGGGGTTATGTCTCATTGACGCTTGTACGGCATCAGCATCAATGAAAATAAGTAAAAAGAGTATTTTTTTCACCACCATATGGGTAACCAGGGATCTCGTTTAGGGTATCAAAAACAGGAAAATTCTGAAAAAAAGGGTATCAAATACACTAATAGTGATGAGAAAAGATCCTCGAAAAGGGTAGGAAATTTGCCAGTACATTCGGTAGCCGGTCAGGAGCAGCGAAAATGAAAATACAAGATAACAGGAATCCGAAGGTTTTTTTCAATTCTTTCAATGAAAACATCATTCTGTAATGTGCGGCAAATTAAATATTCGTTTTTAACTCTTCCTTTTTGGCAAAAAAAGGCAAAGAAGAACCAATCCTCAAATAGGGTATACAAGACTATGCAAGATCTAAACTAGATGAATTCTCAACTGCGCACAGTCGAAATTTATGCCTCCGCCCTTGTACTCAAGTTATTGAAGAACAATCTAATTACAGGTATACAACATCCTGTGACCTTTGACCTTTGAACCCATGACCCCCAAATCTCAAATCACTGTCACCCAATTATATACATGTGTGCCAAGTTTGAGGTTGACCTATTAAATTGTTTTTGAGTTATTGTGAGAACCATCTATTTCCAGGTATATAATGACCTCTGTGACATTTGATCTTTGACCTTGTGACCCCCAAATCAACTCTGATCATTATCACTCCCATATGCATACATGAGCCAAGTTTGAAAATGATTGGCCAAATGGTTCTTAAGTTATCGTGAGAACAAGCCATTTTAATATATGCGATAACCCTTGTGACCTTTGATCTTTGATCTCATGACCCTAAAACCTAATCACACTATTGTCCCTCCCATATGCATACTGTACATGAGCAAAGTCTGAAGTTGATATACCAAATGGTTCTTAAGTTATTGTGAGAACAGGCCATTTTCATATATACAATGACCTCTGTGACCTTTGACCTTTGAACTTGTGACCCCAAAACATTGTTGATCTGCCAAATTGTTCTGAAGTTGTCGTGAGAATGAAAACTGGACGGACGGACAACCTGAAAACATAATGCCTCCGGAAGATTATCACAGTAGATATGTCTCCTGAAAAGGATTGCTGTTCAAATGCCCTCGCATGCAAAATATGACAAGAAACAGCTGAAATGTTTGGGCCGAGCATTTGTGTGTCGTCCAATACACATGTTTCTGTGTGCAGTGCATGTGAATCTTAGCAGAATTGAGTCAATTTCTTACCATTTTGGTGATTCCAAAATCTTACAGCATAGTTCTTATGTGCTATATACATGTAATCAGCCTTACCCAATTGCTTTGCGACAGTTTCTTTCAAAATTTAATATCATGACCAGAACTCAACTTTATCTTTAAGGATCTAAACATCAGAAATTTTTCACGGGTTTCCCTGAATAGGGTATCAAATACCTCTTGACTTAAATCCTTGTTTAGGGTGCTTTTCAGAAATTCATGGACGCGGATGCAGTACAGGCCTCAATGAGATACCCCCCGGGCTCTGTACAAATAATTGGAATTACACTGTATCACCTTCTGGCTCCAAACAGATGATATAATACCCCACATGTTTATTTTGTATCTTGAATAAAGTATTTTTTAATGTAAATTTAATTTAAATTTTTAATGCATTTTTACTTTCATTCAGTGTTTTATTTAGTGATGGGGTCACCCTATTAACTCTTACTGTGCCAAGGGGTTTAGCTCTCTTCAAAACTTTACCAAAATGTGATCAATGCTTGCGTTTCAAATGTCTGCACTTCATTAACCATCTATTATTTAACAAAACATTGTGTACAAAACTTGTAGGAAATTTATTACCATTTCTTATGATACCAAACTTTATTACTTTACCCAACTTTATGCAAAAGAATTATTGAAAATTACATTTGAGTTTCTTTTTGTCCAATATTTTGGGGTTTCTCATTTGTTTACTATTGTTTAATGTTGAAATAAGGTTATATTTAGAATGCTTGATTTATGCTCAAGATTTTGATATATATTGACCACCAATTAACTTTCCTGTGGTTGAGCAACTGGTGAACGAAAATGACAAGTCTATCTGTCACATATACATGCCATCGGCACTAAAAGAGTTAAAATGAAACTATATCTTCAAATCATATCAAATCACACCAAAAAGAAGTAAAATAAAAATAAAGATAAAGATAAATAAAAGTCTCACTTGTGCCATCGAGTCTCTTGACAGCTGTAGTAGCATTCAAGGCATAGCCGGTGATTAGAATGAGGATAATGAAGAGGGGTATCACTGCAGAGATAATAATCCATACCATCACCAAGGTGATAATCACAGTACCCAAGATCTGAAGAGAAATCTGTGGAGAGGTACCATAGATAACAAAATAGTAATGAATAACCACAGGTAATATAATAGTAATGAATAACCATACTAGGTAACTAGAAATGTCCATTGCCGCGCAATGCCAATGTATCCCCCGGCACTAGCGTCATCCTTTTGCGTCATCCTTTTGTTCGAAGGAGGGACAAAGAACCTCCCCCCTCCCCTCCCTCAAACAAAAGGATGACGTAGAGATTGCCACCAGTGGCCTGGACTATTGTCACCGCTAGAAGCAGCATCACCAAAACAATGTGTGTAGATTAGAGTATAATGCATCTCTATAGAAAATTCAAAAGAAATCTGTCAAGAAATGTGTCCTGCAGAGACACGCTTCCTTTAAATAATAATAATAATGGTGGCTTGTTGTATAGCGCTCAGGTCTGTCACGACGTAACGCTCAAGACAATCCAACATTATTTATTACCCTAATCATAGCCGAGCGGCCAAATATGTAACGCTCTAGCATATCAGGTACCCGTTTACACCTGGGTGGAGAGTGGCAAAAGTGGATTAATGTCTTGCCAGTGCCAGACTGGGATTCAAACACTCGACCTTTTAAAGGAGAGTCAAAAAGATGAACCACTTTACCACGACACCTCTGTATTCATAGGCCCCATGTTTAAATATAGACTTTTGGGGGAGGGGGTCCGGACTTGAAATTTGGGGGCCCACAGGGGTCCAGATTGAAAATAATTAAAGGTCCGTAGCATGGTCCCCATGTTTAAAGTTTAGACTTTGGGGGGTTCGGGCTTGAAATTTGAGGGGCCCATGTGCAACAGACATCTGTTTGTTTTGGGCCTTGGGTAAGGGTTAAAATAAGCTCTACGAATAAAGGAAGAAAGGAAGAAACAATTAACAGTTTTAATGTGATTTGGTAACTTTGTAGAGGCTTGATAAAATCTAAGCTGCCTGGCCTTACATGCTATCAGTGTATGTAATATTGTGTTAAAATGAAGCCCAGGGCGAAAAAAAAGTACTTCAAAATCATCATATCGTTCACAAAAGTAAACATAATCAAGTGACCGGAAATGCCAGACTCATTTTTCCCCATAGACTCAGTGTTAGACTAAAGCGTACGGCCATACACTGTCGTAAATGGGAGTATTCAGTGATAGATATCTTAATAATAGCATTATATATTTGAAAACCTTTCTATGCCTGGCTATTTATTTATCCTTCTGAACATCATTATACAAGACAAATATCAAAATTCAACAATTAATAAAAAAATCAAGCCCTCACAAAGTTACGGAATCCCTTTAAGAGTAGCTTCATTCTGTTCACAAAGTACTTTACCTGCATGAAGTCAAAGAATGTAAGCGGTAACTGATCGTCCATGATACCTATGTCTTTGGTGAAACGATTCTGGATTCTTCCTACACAATAAACAAGAAACCGGGGCATGGTTAATCTCGACCTGCACAGTTTTTTCTTGTGTTTGAATA